>CM021108.1:114229045-114441193 GCA_007115665.2 Sequoiadendron giganteum
GAGACCACCAAGCCTTCACCTCCCTTCAACACTATCCTTCATCACCCTTCTCACCCTATCTTCAAAAGTGATCCTTTGCAACCAACAAAGGACTCTTTGCTTATAGCCCATGTCATCTCGAAACCTCCTCTTGATTTAGATTTTACAAACTCCTCCAAAGGAGTCTACAAAATCTCACAATCTATAGAGCCTTGCGTAGGTATGCCATCCCATAATAAGTAAGATCCTTCCTTGTTTCCAACCAAAGGATCACCTTCCCCCCTCGATCAAGAGGGTATCTTGTTGAGACTCCTCCAAGATCACTTGATCTCCCTTCCTCCTTGTACTCGAAAGAAATTTTTAACCAAACATTCCTTTTGTGCTTACCACTGAGTTCACGACCACTCCACCAATGAGTGTAAGGCCTTGAGTTTCAAAATCCAACATCTTAAGGAATTTGGTGTTCTTCCATCTATGGGGGTACCTAATTCCTCTAATTGATACTAATTTTCACTCAGCCTTACCTTCCCTCAACTCCTTTCGGCTCACTCTTGTCTTGCACTAAGTGGGGGCAAGAGGTTCGTTAGCCTTTCTCCCCTCATATGTCACTTGTCGATGTCTCTCTTGAATTTTCGTTAACCTTTCATGAACATATCAGAGCAAGCTTGGGATGTGGACAACCTGTCTTAATATTGACTAGCATGTGACATACACCTCTTCTCCTTATGATGTAGCTTTTTGGAACCATATGACTAGGCATAGGGCTTTCCAACCAAGCTCTCATGTCCTCTTCTTCTCTACTTTAAAGAAATCGTTCACAGTACGATGATTCACAATTCCTTTAAAGTGGGGGCATACATCACCACTCACATTTTATTGTGTGATCTTCTTTCTTCTTGCAATTCATTCGCTTGAAAACATTACACACAATTTTATTCAGGATGAGACATCTGCATTTTTCCTTTTTTGCATACAAGATGAGCTCTTGCCTCTCTTGCATACAAGATGAGTACATTTGCACTTTTCCTCTCTTGGCAACATTACATATAATGTTTCCTAGGATGAGACATCACATGAACAAAGAAAAATCCCTTTGAACACCATCATTTCAAAACATCACTCTCTTTTGTGGTGCCTTATCAAATTTATCATGAGGTATAACTTTGGTATGGTTTGAGTGGGAAGCCCAACCAGTGGCACGACTTTCCCCATAGCCACCTTTCTGAGTACATACCAACTGTGTGTATGTTCCTCACCTTTTTTGGGAAAACTCACCCCGTAGACAACCTGATGTTCTGTGGCCCCAGAGTGAGTACATCTTTTTCACCCTTTCCATTCTCTTCACACTAAACCTTATCATTGCATGATCATGTATCTCATTTTTTTGCAATGCATTCACCCTTGAATGCCTTTTGCATTGATGTCGATTTGACTTGGAATCTCAAATCCTTGGGGGCTTGATCACCTCCTTCTTCTTCTTTCCCATTCTTCTTCCTTGTCATTCTTCACCATCTCCATTGGGCTAATTTAGTGTGATTTTGAAGCAAGTTCATCATCTCACTAAAGTGGGGGCTAAATGTGTCACCAAAAAGTGAGGACTTTGTCACTTTTCACTCATTTGGACATTTCCCTATGGATCCTGGACCATTTTTAGTCTATTTTTACACCTTTCCAAGCCTTGTGACGAAGTGTTGTAAGGTTTTGTAAAAATATTTCACACTCTCCTAGATTTGTCATCACTTAATTATCACATTATTATGCCAAAATGACCCCTTAATCCTCATACATGACTTATTTTAGTGAGTTTTGTGAGACAATCCCGAAAACTATAATAATCATATTTTAATTACCGATAACCACTTAAAAATTCCCAGGTGGACTAGGTCGCCACCTTGGGTGAGCTAGTCCCATGTGGCTTAAAATTTGAAATAAACTTAATTTCTTTCAGGATTCATGTCTCTAAAACCCTAAGGTCAGCCTACATGAAGTTATTTCGAGCAAATTAGGGCATAACTTGTATAAATAAGCTCCAAAACTCTAATTTCTCATCTCTCACCCTTTCCTTCTTCTCAAGCAAGTTAGGGTTTTACATTCCGAGTCAACAAGACATCATTGTTGAAGCACTCAAGGGCTGAATCCTCCATTGCTACAACTCAAGATCAATCATCATGGCAAGGTAAGTAAGTATATTGCTTCACATTTCATTTTTCTTACTTTATTTCATCATTTGATTTAATTATCTATAAAGGGGCTTGACCAAGATGAGCCCCTATACTCTAACATCAACATTTCTTCTTCTTTCTTTATGTATTTACAGATTTAGGTGCATTGGGAGATTGAAGATCATTCAACAAGTTGACCAAGCTCACTAAGGTTAAAGAAACCCTAGTTGAAGCTTAGAAGACCTCTATAGACCAAAAACTTCACTTTTGAGACCAGATACCTAAAGGAGCAAGAAACACAAACCAAAGGCCTCAAATCCCATCTTCTAGTTCACAGAAATTCATAAGAGGACTAGGTCACCACTTTGGGTGACCTAGTCCCACTGGAGCTATTTTCTAGAAATTTTGGTAGATCTAGATACACTTTTGGCTGAAACAGGCTTTGAAGCAGTTTTCTAGAATTTTCCAGAAAAAGGACTAGATCGCCCCACTTGCAATAGTGTCCCCTTCAACTTCAACATCAAATTCAATAGTATTTCCAACCTCTACAAAATTCCAGGTGCACACCTCTTTCGTCTCTAACCTTTTGTTTTAGTTTAATGTATATTTCTTAGGTTATTTTGTATATATCTATATATCTCATGTGTTTTCCAGCACTTTACATTTCATATTTTATTACATTCATAGCTACATTTAGATTAGCTTTCATTTTCTGTTCATTACTATTAGGGCACTCCACACACACACATTCACATCAACCCCCAAATCCAATCGCCCCTTCCTTTGAATGAAATCACCAAAAATACCATATCACTAGGTGAAAGAGTGACATTCTTCCAAAGTTAGCTTCTAGGTGAAAAACCCTAGAAGCTCATTGAGGAATCCTCTTCCCCTTATTGTATATGTTTTTGGTGGTTTAGTGACAACTTAATTAATGTATCTAGTGGGTTGGGTTAGTTATCACATAATAAGATAAAAATATACACCTCACCCCTGCCAATAGTGCTCCCAAAGGCTAAGGACAGGTGGGAAGACCTAGTTGGTAAGGTCACTACCTTGTCTCCACGAAAGGTAAGTGGATCTACATGAGTCACCCTATGGGGCAACACCTTGAAATAGGATGTCTAGTTAACCATAGATGGAGGTGGCTCCTAGTATTAGGTATTCTGGTGAATCCATGTAAGGCCATGCGATGACACTCTCCCACTCTGCTCCTTGTTTTCCCTTGTTCTTGTTGCCTCTAGAGTTATTTTATATTTTTTGATGTTTATGTTGTTTTGTGGGCTTGAGTCTTGTGATGTTAGTCCTTTGTGTTTTTTTTGTGGCCAAGGGTTCTTTCTTATCAACTCCCTACAAGGGGGGTGTTCCTTCAGGTTCACAAGGTCGGGTGGAAATGTGCAATGCACCCATTGGGTCCCCAGGTGGTGATCATGGTGCAGATGCAGTTGCAGTGATCTTAGGACTTTGCACTGAGAAGATTGCACCTTTAAAGAATTCAACTCTCTCATTATTGTACTCTTGTATTTTGTTGTACTCTTCCCAATGTTTGAAGGGAAGTATCTTTGCAATGTAACTTTGGTTTCACTTTGTGTTGTATCCAGATAAGTGCAGGATCATGATGGGCCAAAAAGTGGCGATATGTAAGTGATATGATAGCCCATGTGGCCGATGACTTTCTTTTTACACAAAATTGATGAAACGAAAAGGGTTTTTAAAGGATATTCTCAGCTTTCCACCAATATAAATTATACTTTACTTTGAATTTAATAAATAATTATTATTCATTTTCTATTTGAATTATGATTAAAGTCCTGATTGATAGGCTGATTGAAAAACATATATAACTTTCAAACAGTATCACATTTTATGAATCTAAAACATGTGTCACATTCTATGCTTTGAATACTATAGGATTAAAAAAAAATTAAATTTCGTGAAGTTTTGACCAAGTTATGGTGGTTAGACATACGAGTTTTTTATATTTTTAAAAAGTTGTAATAAAAAAATTATAATTAATTATTTACTTGGAAAAAAATTACAAAAAAATATGCATGACATCAGGATATGAGTCCTCTACTTATATCTAAAATCTTATAAAAAAATATTATCATTTTATTATGGTTAGGGTGGTCAGACAAACACCTACTTCTTATTTTTTCCCTGAAATTTAAGTACTACTGCATTGAAATTTCAAATTTTCACCAAACAGATTTTTCTTTTTTTAAATAAACCTAGTAGTTTGGTAACTACATTCAATTTTCTACATATTCTATCCTTACATATTTTCAAAATAATATAGATAACTTATTCAAATTTTTACGTCAAGTTGCCTAACTCTGATTTTTTAAATTTTTATTGCCACTTAAGGGCCTGTTTTTTCCATGATGATCCTCCACATGCTCGTATCTATGGAAATATGTTCCACAAATGTATCTTTGAACTCAGAAGTTGTGGTATTCATTTTTTTATTTATCTATCTTATTCATGTTTGGTTGATTGGTATATCTATGTTATTTCTTATTCGTGCTTATATCGTTTATCTAAGTTTGGTTTCATTTATCGTTTTAGTTGGTTTGGGTTCATTTGAGTAGTGCACCATGTTACCCCATGGGACTAGGTTAATTCTTTATGTTGTATAATTGTTTAATGTTGTTTTCAAAAAAAAAAAATTAAGTTAATGTTGTAGTTGTGCCCTATGGGGTTTGCGTGGCAGGGCGTTACAACTTGATAAAATTAGATAGCTCATATTGTTGAAAATATTTAAGGAAAGATGGTTGAATTAGTTATAATAAGATGACAATTATGCCCTTACAATTGATATAGTTTTTGATAAAAGGGGTAAAATGGGTTTTATAGGGACCCAAAACCACAAAGTTTACAAAATAGAGAAGAGACCACCAAAAGTCCACCAAAAAAATACAGCTGCCCAAAAAAAACTAGCAGCAAGTAGGCAACAAAGACCAAGAGGGTCAGAAAGAAAAGGAAAGCAAAAAAAGAACACAGGATTACTTCAGAGACCTAAGGACAGTCTCTGTCTCTGCTTCCAAAGCCTGCATATCAGTAAGCCCCTTTTTGAAGGTTTGAACCATTTTCAGGGTTAAGGGGGCCTTTCGCTTCAGATTAGCGTGGGTTCTTCTAGAAATGCCTCCATCCATTTCCTGGCTTTTATCTTCAGTGTCTTCAAGATCAACCACCAAGGATCCCTGCTGGGCTTTGTCAAGCTTTTCGGTCATTGCATTGATTATTATAGCATTGTGTCTTTCTATTCGGTTGTTATGTTCTTTAATGGTTCTAATGTTAATCCTTAAGCCCTCAACATCATTATCAGTAATCCTGTTACTGTGCACCGCATCTTTTTTACCCAAATCCACAATCTTAACTTCCATTTCCTCAATCTTACTTTGCAGGGCCCAATTTTTAATTTTAAGCTCATTGATTTCAGAGAAGGTCCAGTCCAGGAGTTTAGAATGGGACTCAGAGTTGGTTTTAGCCAGGTAAAGAAAATCAAGGGATGGCTCTTTATCAATATTAATAGGAGAATTGTCGGCATTCTATAAGTCCGGAGCAGGGCCCACATAGCGCTCAGAAGTATTGGTATCGGCTTCCTCTGGCTCAGAGGACTGTTTAGAGTAAGAGACAAGGCTTTTAGCCTGGGTAGACTTGCTAGCAGAGCTGATCTTAGGAGGAGGACAGTTGGGCTCAAACACATCCCAGATTTTACCCAGACCCTTGGAAGGGCCAGCATGCAAACTTGGGTCTTTTGGGCCAGGTCTACGGTTAGGCAAATAATCTGAGCCATTGGGCTCAGTATCCTCACTATCAACATCAGGGTTGGCTTTCGAGGTAGCAGGGGCATGCACTTGTAGATATTCGATAATAATCCTAATTAACCCAGTATGGAGGATAGGAAATCTTTTGGGATTCTTTTTATTGTCCTCCAAACTTTTCTTTAGAGAGCATAAGAGATAATAAGGGATAGAAACCCTTACCTTGTGGCGGAAATGGTTGAGGAGGGCGAAGTGGTACCCATAGACTTTGGTGAAATGTCCGTCCACCGTGATGTACTCATAATGGCCCGAAGGACCTTTCTCCATATAGATTTTATGGAATCAACATCAAAATAACTATTCACAATTTTAACCAGGTTTTGCTTTTCCATGTCATTTTTGGGGAATCTGATAATAGCTTCATCAGAATAAGCCCTGCCCCTGTAAAACTTCTTCCCATGAGTGGGTAATCTCGTAACTTTGGCAATTAAATCTTCGTTGAGCTCCACATTCCTATTGAACAGAGTCAAGTTGCCATCATGCCAATTTTTGGCAAAGAGATTCATAGCCTCCAGATCAGAACCATGAAGCTTCTCTAGAAAAAGGAAAAGACCTTCGCTTTTTATCTTGTTCCAAGCCTTAGCATTTTTCATGTGGGTTTCATAGATGTCTGGCTCAGTTCGCTTTTTGTCCCCACTCATATCGGCCGACACAGTGAGGAAGAACAAAACACAATCCTTTCTAAAATTGGCCCCGCCAAATCTAAGCACCCACAAAGCGTGCGAAGTAAACTTGCAAATTACTCCACAGAGCTCGGTCCCATACAATCTAATGATTGTGATGTGAAAGATCCAACCTATCCTCATTAAAGGGATAACACGATGCCTTACCATGTGATTTATCATAGTTTAGTAGGGCACAAACTTTAATATTTAAATCACTATTATTAAGCCAAGTACACACTTCTGTACTCTTGACTCCTTCATTAGCAAAAAAATCCACAACAACATTGACCTCTCTATAGGCGTGTGTTATTTTAACTTTTTCAATTCTATCCAATTTCAGTTTAGCTTCATCAATCCATGATTTGATGGTCCACGAGGGAGGAGACTTGCCACGAAGGCAGTCAATTATGTTTTTGGAGTCTCCTTCTAGCCATAAGTATTTTATATTGAGACTTTGGGCTAAATTTATAATATGGTAAGCACCAGCCGCCTCCGCCAGATGATTAGTTTGAGAGCCAAGAGGAGAGGTCGTCGCACCCATGAAATTGCCATAGGAATCCCTTATTACTCCACCATAGCTTGCCACCCCCGGATTGCCTTTAGCCGCACCATCAAAGTTAGCTTTGATCCACCCGTTGGGCGGGAAAGTCCAGCAAACTCCCTCTCTGTCCTTTTTAGCCTTCATAGTAAAGCTAGACAGAATGGGGAATATGTTCCAATCCTTAGCAATGCAAAGGTCATAGTTCAAAAACTCAGCATTCAGGGTCTTCCTATCCTTTTGGGCCACAACACTGAAATTTTCTTTTAGATATCTGACAATATTATCAAAGACATGATCCATAGGGGCTTCTTTGTTCCTGAAAATTCTATTGTTGCATTCTTTCCAGATGCCCTAGGCTATACGAGGAAAAGAAAGCTCCCAAAAAAATCTAAGTAAAGGGTTCCTTGACGGAGCTTTCCATTGAAAGAAAAATTCTTCAATGAGCAAAGGGAAGGCCCAGGAGAGATTCCATAAACTGTTAAACTTATCCCAAATAGAAGCAGCAAAAGAGCAATGAAGGAATAAATGATTAATAAATTCAGCATCCATCTTACAAAGATAGCATCTATTGGGGATTTGAAATCCCCATTTACACAAGTTGTCAATCGTGAGCAGCTTATTTTGAAGCAAGATCCAAAAGAAGTTGTTAATTTTAGGTATCAGATTATTGCACCAGGCTTTAGACCAAAAGGGAGGATGATCCGTAGAAGAAGTGAACTTAGCAAAAGCAGAAGACACCAAAAAATTACCAGTGGGATCATCAAACCAGACCGCATGGTCCTCCAACTGCTCTGAATTAAGTCTAACAACTAGCAGAGAAATCTGGATGGGGGCCAAAGCCTGACTAACTCTGCATAAGTCCACCCAATTACCATTCACACTGTAATATTTCACATAAGAACCAAACCTAGCCTTGCAGATCATAGCCCAATCTCTGAAGGGATTGATATTTATCAGAGGTTCCTTAAAAAGCCATCTGTCTTCCCAAAATCTAGTACTATTACCATTTCTCACTTGCCAACCAATGCCTTCCTCCACAATCTTTTTTCCAATAATTAAATTGTTCCAACATATAGATCCTCTTGGAAGAAGGTGGGAGTCCTTATTAATAATGGAAGAGCAATTTTTATCTAGATATTTGCAAGCCATAATATCAATCCACTCCCTGGAGGAAGCAAAAATTCTCCAAATTTGCTTAGCCAAAAGGATTTTATTGATAGATCTGATTCTTCTTAACCCAAGTCCATCGTTATTTTTAGATCTACAAACCAGATTCCAATCAATTAAGGGAATTCTTTTATTTTCCTCAAAACCTGACCAAAGAAATCTTTTTTGGATTTTTTCAATTGTGTCAGCATATTTGGTAGGGATCTTAAAAAGGCTCAGGGCATAGATAGGGAGATTCTGAAGGGAGGCTTTGAGGAGCTGAAGCTTACCAACTTGGCTAAGTAGAGCACCTTTCCAACTTGCAAGCTTTTTACTAAATCTATCCACCAACGAAATCCAGAAGGCATCAGGAGGTTTCATACTTAAAGGAAGACTCGGGTAGGTGGCAGGAAGGGATTCCACCTTACAGTCTAGAATTCTGGCAATTTTGGTTTGACAATGTGCTGGAGTATTGAAAAAGAAAAGCGAGCTTTTTTGATTGTTGATCAGCTGCCCTGAAGCTCTCCCATACTTATCAAGCAACTGTTTAATAGATTTAGCTTCAGACACATAAGCTTTACCCATAAGCATAGTATCATCAACGAATTTTTGATGAGAACACACCGAATTGCACGAGGACGGTCTGAGCCCAGAGATAACTTTACAGTCAATCAATTTTTTCAGGTTCTTACCTAAACTTTTGGCCATAATAGTGAATAAAATAGGAGAAATAGGATCACCCCGCCTGAGACCTCTGGTGCTCTGAAAAAAGGAAGTCGGGGAACCATTGACCATAACCAATATAGAAGTTGTGGACACAAGTTGTTCCACCATTTGAACCACCCTATTATTAAAACCGAAGGCCTTCAAAATTTTAAATAGAAAAATCCAGTCAACTCTATCATAGGCTTTTGATATGTCGAGTTTTAAAATAAAACCTTCAGTCTTCGATTCAACAAGGGAGTGAATGTTCTCATGAATCGAAACAATAGAGTCAAGAATTTTTCTGCCAGGGATGAATCCATTCTATTGAGGAGAAATCAAGGAAGGCAAAAAAACTAAGAATCTAGAGGTTAAAACCTTAGAGATGATCTTGTATAAAGAATTACAAAGACTGATAGGTCTGAAAGCCTCAAAGTTGTCAGCTCTAGGTTTCTTGGGGATGAGGACCAAGAAAGTAGCATTAAGTTCTTTTAAAAGACATCTGGCTCCAAAAAATTCCTTAACAGCATTAACCACATCTTCTTCAACCATTTCCCAGAACCGTTGGAAGAAGAAGAAAGGAAAACCATCGGGTCTCGAGGCTTTATTCCCATCAAAGGAAAATACAACCCTCTTAACTTCCTCGTTGGTGGGGATAGCAGTCATAAAAGAGTTGTTCTCCTGATTGATAATTCTTGGTATAGCTTCCACAAGCTGATCTTGTTCAATCTGGTTTATTTTAGTACTAGCCGACAGAAGAAGTTTATAGAAGGAACCCGCCTGCCTCCTTATATCTTCTTCCTTCACAAAACTGATACCATTCATATCAATTTGAGATATTCTGTTAACAACTCTGTGTTTAGAAGCCGAAAGGTGGAAATACCTGGTGTTTCTATCTCCGGTCGACAGCCAAAGAGCTCTAGATCTTTGTTTCCAAAACTCCTCCTCCTTCCCAATAATGTCATGCATCTTCTTAAGGACCTCATTCTATTTTTCCTTAGTATCATTCAAGTAACCCTCATTCTGAATTTTGAATTGAATTGCTCCCAGATCCATCTGAAGTTCGGACTTGATCTTAAAGATGTTCCCAAAAGAATCCTTTTTCCATTTTTTAAGATTACATTTCACTTCCCTTAATTTTTTGGCAATTCTAAACATAGCAGTACCTTGAATACTTATATTCCACCATTTCTTTAATTCCTCTTTAAGAGTAGGATGGGAAATCCATATTTTTTCAAATCTGAAAGGGGTATTCCTCTTCTTTTTTATAGGATCCGCATTGAGACTAATAGGAGAATGATCAGAACCTATTCTAGTGAGAACTTTTAGGGAGCAAAAGTAATCAAAATACCAATGATTAGAGATCAGAGATCTATCTAATCTGACCTGTATAAGGTCCATCCCCTTTCTGCAATTAGACCAGGTGAAAGCGGCTCCATGAAGGTCCAGATCTATCAGCCCTTGAATATCAATAAAGTTATGAAGATCCTCTTTACTTTCTAAGTTGATCTGGGATCCCTCAAATTTCTCACCATTCATTAAGGGGGTATTGAAATCCCCCATAACAATCCAAGCTTCTTTATCAAAAATCCTTCTAATGGAAGCTAATTCCAACCAAAATGATTTCCTCAAACCTTTACCATTAGGATCATAAATGTTCATTTGAATCCAACTGAAATTATCTCTTATATGAGTGAATCTAGTAACTATGTGATTCGTACCTTCCAAAATTGGATCACCTTTGATGTTGTGGCAGTTCTAGAAAGTAACAATGCCACCCAAAGCACCAATAGAATTATTACTCTGGTTGCAGTAGTATTGAAAGAGTTTCAATTTTTCAATTTTCTCCTTAGACATTTTTGTTTCCTGAATCAGAAGAATATCCGGTTTGTGATCTCTAACAAAGTTGTAGAGAACATCTTGCTTGTGGGGGCTATTGAGACCCCTTATATTCCAAGACATAATCTTCATTAAATATCAAGGGAGTTAAGACACTCTGGGATGGTTTTCTGAGATCCATCCACTATATCTTGAAAACTGTTCAGCTCTCTTTTCTTTTTCAAAGAATTTTTACCTCTTGAGTTTTTGGTTGCACCACAATCAGCCTTGCCTCTTGATCTGGTGGAAATGCCACTTGGGGTCTTCCCTTGTTTGTTCTTTCCAGACTTCTTCTTTAATATATTCTCTTCTTTATCAGTCTCTTCTTGACTGTTCGTTTCTCTGCTAGATTCCCAATCCTTATCATTTGGTATTCTTTGTTCCCAAGGTAGAGTGTCCATGTTTTCATTCTCCTGACAGCACAAAGCATTGCTGGAAAGGTTTGCTGAGAGATCCTGATTATCAAGGGATTCTAAAACCCCAACAACTGAGCTTGTCTCCAATGGATGTTCCACACCCATAGGGGAGGGAAAGCCAGATAACAAGGGGAGAGGAGGAATGTTCAAGACCAAGGATAGGCCCTCACTGGGAATATCCTCCAAACCCAAAAACTCTTCATTTCTATCAGATGGGACTGTCATTTGGGAGAAGGAAGGAGATAGGATCCAATCTCCTTTCTCAACTAGGGTGCCCTCAACAATACCTCTTTCCTTGGGAATAGATTCTGGGTTATGAGGCTCAAAAGGGACCTCACCTTTGTCCTCCAACACCACTTTAGTCTTTGAGGTACCTTTCTGATTATCAGCTTCGACGACCAACTCCTGCTCTTTATTCTCCCTCCTTCCTTCTCCAGAATCATTCTTCTTTTTTTTCCATTCTTTTTTCCCCTGTTCAACTGGCTTATCTTTCTCTAAGGCTGCATTAAGAGGGAATTTTTTTGCCCAATGTCTAGATTTCCTACACTTGAAGTAGGCAAACGGGATAGCAACAAATTCTATACTTTGTTCCCAGGAACCCAACTTAGACTTTATCTCTATCGATGAGGGTAGATCTGCTTCTTGAGGAACTCCCACACAAATCCTCACGAAAACGAGTCTTTTTCTAGCAACTGTCATTGTGTCAATCGAGAGGAGCTCACCAAAGGAGCTAGCAATACCCAAGAGGACGTCTTCACAACAATATTCCAGGGGCAGGCCTAGAAGTCTAACCCAGACTGGAACATTCTCAAATATAGAGTCCGATAGATCCAAGTGGGAAGACCACTTCTTTAGAGCTAGGGACAATTTTCCTATCACCCAGGGACCTCCACCTCTCACAGCCATAATATCCTCTTTGCAAGTAAATTCAAAAGCGAAAAAACCCTTAGGAAGAGCAGTAACAGAGACTTTCCCACTAGTTCACCATTTGTTTTTTACAAATTCCCTGACCACTTCAATATTTGGTCTAGGACCCATAAACTTTCCAACCAAGGTTCGTTCCATTAAAGCTATGTTATGATCTATAATCAGATTAGGAATCGAAATAGCAAACTTACCTCTAGTAGGGGACGAGATATTTTGCATCGGAGGGAAGGAAGACTTTCCATTGGGTTTTACCCCGAAAAGCAAGGTCCAGGTTTTGCAGTTGCCTCCTAAACCGCTAGTGGTCCCCACTCCCCCACTAACCTTCTGAATTTTTTCGGTTGGAGAAGAAGTAGAGAAAGCAGCCAGAATTTCATTTACCCCAGGGTCCACCTATATTTTGGCACCAGAATCCACATCATCCTGGTCATCCTTACCTTGCTTCTGACTCGGTTCTAGCTCCTGATTTGACTGATTGTTATCTGATCTTGCTTCACTCCCAGAGCCGCCGCCATTGATTTGAAATTCAAACTTCGTTTTCTTCCAAGAGTATTAATTATTGGAAATGCACTCTTATAGTTAGGAGTACATGGTAATTGAATCTTAACAAGGAAAATCCCTTGCCGGTTAAGGCCTAGTTGACATTTTATCATAAACAGGGATAAGTGATTAAGTTGTAGATTCTTCCATATCAAGTAAATATACGTCTAGTATTGTTATGCAATTATTATGTTGTACCCTAATTTGCATTCATTATAGTATTAGGTGGTTTAGGGTCATTCATAATAGGTAAAGGACATTAATGTGAAACCCACTAGGGTAGAAAGTTGTTAGCTCTTATTTTATCTTTATGCCATACTTATAGTGGATAGAGGATTAATTAGAAGAATATTATTATACAAAAGTAATTTTAATGGCTTAAGCATGTTTACGATATATATTTTATATTAACCATAGAAGTCATGATTTATCCCTTATTCGATATTGTGTCATTTTCCATTATGATTTTATGAGTTGTGAATGTCTTCATGGTCATGTTTAAGTGTTTTGATATAGAATGTGGAAGTGATGCCTTTGTGATTACCAGTTATTGTGATTTGCTTTGTTCAGTGTATTTTGGGTTTTATGTGATTATCCCTTAACTTGCTATTAGTTCAAAATAAAGCGGTTATATGATGTGTAGTTTTAATTGCATGAGTTGGTTTATCTTGCTTGACATTGAGTGATGGAAATTCATATTTGATATGTCTTATGGTTAATTTAGGTTGAATTTTGTACAGTTTGAAAGTATGACTTGATTTGGCATAATGTGTTATTCTGGTTTTTGGATAGATATTTATCTACCCCTAGGGGCTAGGGGAAATGGTGTGTTTGCACATTGTTGTTGCACCTTTTTAGCTATCTGTTTACCTTGATGATTGTGCATGGGTAGTACCTCCTAGTTTTATGGGTTTTAATACTTGATGTAGTTACGAGATGGTCATGCCTCATGCATTATGTTTTATATAGAATGCCTTTATGTTTTGTGGATTGAGGTACACCTGTTTCTTGACATTGATTTTAGGGTAACTGTATGGGAGAATGGCTCTTCTTGGGGCTAGTGTACAAGTGGTCACCCTTGAGAGAGTTTCCTTAAATAAGTGACAACCTAATTAATGTATCTAGTGGGTTGGGTTAGTTATCACATAATAAGATAAAAATATACACCTCACCCCTACCATTAGTGCTCCCAAAAGCTAAGGACGGGTGGGAAGACCTGGTCAATAAGGTCACTACCTTGTCTCCACGAAAGGTAAGTGGCTCTACATGAGTTACCATATGGGGTGAAACCTTGAAATAGGATGTCTAGTTAACCATAGATGGAGGCGGCTCCTAGTATTAGGTAATCTGGTGAATCCATGTAAGGCCATGCGATGACACTCTCCCACTGTGCCCCTTGTTTTCGTTTGTTCTTGTTGCCTCTAGAGTTGTTTTAAATTTTGCTGATGTTTATGTTGTTTTGTGGGCTTGAGTCCTATGATGTTAGTCCTTTATTTTTGCTTTTGTGTCCAAGGGTTCTTTCTTATCAACTCGCTACACGGGGGTTGTTCCTGCAGGTTCACAAGGTCAGGTTGAAATGTGCAATGCACCCATTGGGTCCCCAGGTGGTGATCATGGAACAGATGCAGTTGCAGTGATCTTAGGACTTCGCACAAAGAAGATTGTACCTTTAAAGATTTTAACTCTCTCATTATTGTTCTCTTGTATTATGTTGTACTCTTCCCAATGTTTTAAGGGAAGTAGTTTTGCAATGTAACTTTGGTTTAACTTTGTGTTGTATTTGTGGAAATATGTTCCACGAATGTATCTTTGAACTTAGAAGTTGTAATGTAATAATATGTTATTCATGTTTTTATTTATCTATCTTATTCATGTTTGGTTGATTGTTATATCTATGTTATCTCTTATTCGTGCTTATATCATTTATCTAAGTTTGGTTTTGTTTATCATTTTAGTTGGTTTGGGTTCGTTCGAGTAGCGCACCATGTTACCCCATGGGACTAGGTTGATGTTATATGATATATTTATGTTGATTAATTGATTAATTATGTTTAACGTTAGTGTGGTTATTTAAAAAAAAAAATTGTTTTGTTATTGTTAGTAGTTTTGTCCTATGGGGTTTGCATGGCAGGGCATTACAAATTATAGATAATAGCACAACCAAAGAAGTTGATGTTAGAAGTAAATACCCATCTATCATTGTTATCCAAGATTTTACAAGATGTCAAACAAGCAATTTTTACATTGACAAATAAACTAGTTTGAACTCTCCAAAAGAGCATAAATTAATATTTCATTATGGATATAATGATTTATATGTATTGCGTTGAATTTGGAAACTTCATACAAGAATATCAAAACCACTTATTGTAGATGCTCGAATTAACATCATTTCCTCTATTAATCGAATAAATAAATTTATTTAATTAAAGTCCTTAAAGTCCTCTCATCTGATTTAATCAATCAAATTATTTAAATCAAATGTCAAATCCCCTAAATCCCTTCAAGTTAATTAATTTGAATTAATTAACTTTAATCACCTCCTAACGCTCATTACGCATTCTCTAGGTTTTGACTCAACCTGGGTCAAACCTAAACCCCTAACTAACCCACCCACTTGCAGGTGAAAATCAATTATTTTAATTAACTAAATACCTTATTTTCCCTCACCAAGGAATATTCTTTGAGAATATTTTTTCATTTACTCTACTTATTTGAATTTCTTACCCAAACAACTTTCCTCCAAAATCTCCAACCATATTCATTTAATGCCTTTTACATATGCATTAATCTCTCTTACACCTCTCAAATCCTCAACCACATGCATTAACCATGCACATTCTCCAAAATGTGCTCCACCTTCCTCCACTAGCCATGTGACAAGTGTCATAATATCATTGGCTCTTCTTTAGTCCCACATTCCTCCTATCTCTCCAATCTTCAACTCTTCAATCTATAAATAGAAGCCACAACCATCTACAATATCATCTACAATCTTGTGCATTTGCACTATAGGCACTTGCATCTTCATCATCATCTAAAGATTATCAAGGGGCTGGGAAAGGGCATCCTTTCCACATCAAAGGAGCACAACTCCCACTATGGGATAAGGTATGAACATGCTTGTATATGGATTTAATTGATTTTCTTTGGTGTTTCGTGGTTTTGTTTGCATATCTAGCATGATTAGGTATCTCATAGGAGAATTTTATTTGCTTGGTTTAAACTAACTCATGCTAATGTTTGATAAGGTTTAAGCATTTTGTATATTTGTGCTTACATTTGGCACTAGAGGAAGGGCAGATTTAGACATTCAAAGGATCCAATTTTGTGCTTTTCTAATTTAAAATGGAGTTACTTTTGTGATTGTTTAATTTGGTTGATGAAAGAAATATAACTTATGCATTGCTCTTTCTGAGATTGATTCTCCACTTACCATTATTGATAGTTTTCTTTTAGGCACATAAATCTTACTTCTTCTTGTTGTTATCGATTTACTCATAAATACTAAGATTTATTGCAGGCTAGCTTTGAAACTATCTAGATAAATCTTACTACTATCGATTGATCTATTGCCTAAATTGGGGTATCAAAATATGCACCTTACTATCATAAATTTTAGCAATAAGCTAGCATCAGATGGATCATTGTGTGCTTGGAAACCACACACACAACTTGTCAATGTCACTCTCCCCATGTGAACATCAAATTTCATAACTATTCAATGTTAAAATATGGCTTCTTTTTCATTGCCTTACTGTTGTAAGATATGCTTACTTTTGCAAGATTTATCTCAGGCTCCGTGTACTTTGAAATGGAGGTGATTGCTTGACTTTACCAAAATCCACGAAAGAGAAAATCAAGGGAGAGGAATGATAATATAGGAGTTCAGACGATGGGGGAATTTGAGGGATAAGCAATGTTTTCTTCTACTCAGGAGTTTTCCAAGGTACTAGTATCAAGTTGAAGAGAGATTTATGTATTCTAGGTTTAAGCTTTTGGTATTTTTCTGTCACTTTCTATAATTGGGATGGTTTTCTTTTTTCTAAACTCTAGCATATAGAACATCGATGTCTGATTGAGCATGGTTCTATATGGTATAGGTATTACCAATTCATTGTAAAAAAATAGATTGCTACAAATCTATGAAAGATTTAGGCTAAATCTAGTTTTTCATGGTGAGCTATAGTTTCCAACATCTAACTTGTGTTCCATCTTTTACACAATGTCAACGTTCACTATGGTAAATCTGGTTTCATTTGAATTATTAATTACGAGTTTTGAGTCATTGAAGGAAAGACTTGACATCTAATTGTGTATGCTGTCAATACTGAAAAATGATATCTAACAATGTTAATCTAGTGAAACTGCAAATCCATTAAAGGAAAGTTCTGGTTTTGTTTGGATTTAGATCAATGTTTGGCTTAGGGCCTCTTTGCCACATTTACACTACCATTGTAGTACAAATACATTCAAAGGAAATGTAATGCAACTACTAGTGTAGAAACTAACCAAGTTTAAATGCCTACACTTTCTTGTTGTCTAAAATGTCTATGCAGTGTTGATTTAAGATCAATCAATAAGTATTTAAGATCAATCGATAGGCATTTATTGATTAACATTCTTTCTTTCTTTCTACATGCTTGAGATTAATATTCTTGCCGACTTCAAATTGTAATCATTAATGAATACCTAAGTTTTTCCAAGATAGGTACTCATAGTTTAATCAGAAATAAAAATTGTTTTGTGATGGCCGTGACAGTTAAAAAATGAGTACATTAGATAAAGCCATTATTAAAAGCTTGCAAAAATCCATGAGCATGAGGAAAATACAAAAGACTAGGCTATCCCAAAGCTTCTTTTCAAGATCCCCATACAATAATTTAAGCTTAGACATCATCTTCTAGCTTAGACCCACCATATTCCTAGAGCCCATCTTAATCATAAGTTAGAGAAGAATCGACATTTCCTATTTTCCAAAGTGGTGAAGTGGGAACAATCAACTTTGTATCTCTCTAAATTATAGTTGTAACACATCATACGCACCCCATCCACACCCTCCATTTCTACAAATTCTGCAATCATTAGCAGTCTCCATGAAATTATTTATTGAGCTCCTTTCTTGGTTAGCAGTCTCCATGAAATGAACCTTGTTTCTTATTCATGCATTTATCTTCCTCAACTAATTAAGGCATACTGCCTAATTTGATATCTTGATTAGAGTGAATACAAAATTAAAATGTGCTTTTCAGGAAATCCACCTTTGCATTCTTATAATCAAACTTTATCTTGACTATTGTGAGTTGTCATGATAGGGACTTGAGAGTGTTAATGTACTTAAGAAAAACTTTTACGATCATTCTTGAAGTCACTCATTTATGCTTTTGCAAGCACCTTCATTGATGGCATCACTTATTTATGGCTTTTCTGTAGGCTAAAGTCAAAGAGAATCGATTTTATCAAGAACTCAAGGATTGTTGAAACCACATCTGTTTGGAAAATATTGTTGTGTATTTGATTGTAAATTTAATGCATCTAATTCAAAAAAATACGCATTTGATTCCTTCTCATTAATTTGGTGATTTTATTGGATTATCAATTTATCTCACATGCTTTTTTGTAGCCTCGTTGATTGAAAAAAAAAAGTTAACTTGTCTGCATTAAATTGATGGTCACTGCTTATATCAAATCTTACTTGTCTACATTCAATCAGTGTAAATCTTGACTAGGGGAATCTAATCGATATCATAACTAGGGAGATCTAAGCTTGATATTATGAGCTTTTAATATTACAATTTGGCCACCATCCTTTACATCGAGAAAAGGGAAAAAACATTTTCTATTTGAATAAAGTTGTCGATCTATGATTGATTTTGTTTTGTTAACTTAAAGTTTTTGGGTGCAGATTCCTAATATGGAGTCTCTCGATTAGTTCTTTGTTCTTAACTATAAATTTGATCTACGTCTCATCAAGGGAGATAAATTCAAACAAATTTGAGTTCAATCATTGGGGCATTGAACTTGAACTTGAAAAAACATTTTTAAATGCTTATTGTAATAGTCTAGAGCATCCAATTATTGCTTTTGTTTTTTGTTTTAGGCCAACTAGATGAATTTGGGTTTAAAATCAATCATTGTTTTGATTTTTTTTAAAGTTGGGCAAAAATTAAACTTAGAAATTTAATAAACATTTATTTTTGGGTTAAAATTGAACAAACAACTTCACACTTGGTTTTTGGTGCTTAAAAAGAACTTGTGCCTTTGTTGTCTTGTGATTTTTTGCAATTTGTGTCACTTGAATGCGTATGCACTTCTCTCGTGCCTCTTGGCAATCTTGAGAATCAAAAGCATTCCATTGACATTGATTGTCTAAAATCACCCACACATTTCAATTTGGAGCTAAAATTGAACAATCATGTGAGTGTGAAGGAAAGGCATTGTGTGTGCTCCCTCCTCATGCTTTATGCAATCTAGGTGGTCAAACTACAAATGTAATTCTTCGCTATTATCTATCTTTAGAGGTCCTACCTCCCCACTTTGAAAGGAGGGAATGACCCAAGCAGTAAAAAGCATACGCCAAGCTCTATTGAACCGCTATATAAATTTTTGATTGCAAGGAAAGTTTGAAATCAATGGGAGTGATGCATGATATATCTCCCCTAGTATCTTTATGATGCATAAATCCCTTGTTTTAAGGGTTGGAATATCTCTCGAGGTATTTTATCATAGTGTCCCCTGAATTGAATGCCCTTACTACAAACCTTTGTTTAGAGGCCAAATATACTTAATATTTGTTGGTGCAAGAATAGTCATTTTCAAGCCGCTCCACATTTGTACTATTCAAAGTAGAAATAGAAAAATCCCTAAGGTCTTCAGATCTTTAGGATTTTGAGATTTGGTGGTCCCAAGAAGTGTGTGCCAAGAAAGGGGGAGCTAGTGTCACCAAATCTCTAACTATTCACTTTATCTCAGTGTTTGGAGAAATTCAAGTGGGGACTCAACAAGTATAGCCATTTCTATCCTAGGGTTGTGCAGTTTGTGAGTCAGTCAAACACATTGCTTGGATCTCAAACTTTGAAAAAAACATTAAACACATCATCAAAATTTCAAACCCTTTGGGAAAAGCAAATATCTTTGAAGTTTCCAAATATTACTGCTTGTCCCTAGGGATTTTATCCTTAGAGGCTTCTAAATATTTGGTCCCATCTCTCAATTTTTTCTCTCCAAAGTCAACCTAGGAAAACTATTTCCTTGATTCTTTGATTTTCACATAATGGACCTTATGGAATGAAAAGGAATTGAGACATAAACATTTTTTTTGAAACTTAAGCAAGTGGTGTGGATGTGGTAAAATCAATTCATTAACCAAGATTAAATCAATTGAACCCCAAACATGTGTGTGTTATCTTCTATCTTATGGTCCTCCAAGAAAAACATTGGTCTTTTTGTTTGAACTACTCATAGGCTAAAGCATGTTCTTAACTATCTTGGTCTTGTAAACAAATTCCCTCTTAAGTTCATTTAGGATCAAATCAAACACTTCATCCATCCCAAACATTTATCATCTCCATCCCACAAACAACTTTTAGAGCTTTGGAAAAAATCAAAATTCTAGACTTGGGTAAATCATCAAACACATCAAAATCACCTTGTCTAGTTAGGAGTGTGAGAATGCATCCTTTCGCATACCTCTAGTTAAATTATCACCTCTTTGAACAAGTTCATCCTAAGGTCACATCCAACATCTTAGGGTTTATAAGTTCATTATCCAAATCAAACAAATCCAAATCCTAATCCTAAAATCTAGCATTGATCCAACGTTCCTAAAAATTCAACACCCATATCACTCACCCTTTCATCTTTCATCTCACCATTGGTCCTAATTTCCTTAGAAGTCAACAAGGTCAAAACACAAGACAAACAACGAATATAAAATTGATCATGAGTGATCTAAGTCAACCAAACTATCAAAACCTTACAATGCCAATTGATTATCAAAACTCACTTTTATACAATCCATACATGGGATCATTACCTCCTATAAACCTCAATGGTACAACAAATGTGAGTATGCCCAATCTAAATTTTGGAACACCTTTCCCTATGGTAGATTTAACTCAAAGTCAAAACTTACAAATATATCAACCACATGATTAATACATGAGTCTTCAACAAAATAACATTATCCAACCAAATCAATACATTCCAAATGTGAATATACCAAATACAAGCTTACCAAACATGAACATATCAAATCCACACTTGGTGAACTTTGGGATAGATACATTTGCAAATCAAACCAATGTCGTTCAAAATCCAAGTAATATATTGACAACTGAATGTATTGATCCAAGTCAAGGTAACCTCATGCAAAATCAAAGTTACCCAAATCAAAGCAATATGTTTCCCAACTACAACAATGTTCCATTTCAACCTATAATTCCAAATCTAAACATCACACCGAATCAGAACATTATCCAAAATGAATTTGTCCATGATCCCATGCAAACACCACAAGTATACAATCCAAATATGCTTGATCAACAACCAAATCAACTGTATCAAGGGTGTCAAGATCAAAATCAAGATCAAATTTTGCGACATCAAATTGCTTCACTGGCCAATATATTTTATTCATTGCACCAAGAGACATCTCCACCCCAAAATCAATACACTCTTCCATTGGTTAAACCATGTCATAAAAGCATTGAGTTGTGTCCACAATCACATCAAGAACAATATCTCCAATGTCAAGAGGTTGGATATCAAGATCAACAACATCAACAACAAACCCAATCACCATGTCTCCAATATCAATCACATCTCCAAGATCAATCACAACAAGAATCACCTCAACAAGTACAAATATCATAAGATCACAAATGTGAATACACTCCTTTTGGAGAGCCAATCAAATCGGTGCTAAGAAAGATAGTTAATTCAAAACTCATCACTCTTTCAAAGGTAAGTTCTTTCAACTCTGACCTAAAATTCCCTTGGAATAGGGGTAGATCTTATTGTGAGTATCATAGAGAAACTCTTCATAAAATATAAAATTGTATTAAACTCAAAAATATCATCCAAGACCTTATTGATCAAGAAATAATAATTTTTGAGGACAATGATCAAGATTCAACCACTAGTGATAGTAGTAACAATCTCTCCACCACAATTGTTGAAAATAATGATCAAGATCTATCCATCAATGAGCACCTTGAAGATGTTTTTGCCTCATCCAACGATCAAATCAACATACATTAAGAGTCACTTTTCAATCACGATCAAAATCCATGAACAATATCCATCAATGATCCAATTCAAGAAATGTTAACATCATTTGATCCTATGGTTGAAAATATTGACAATCTATCCACCAAAACTATTGAAAAAAACAATCAAGATCTATCCATCATTGAGCACCTTGAAGATATTTCTACCCCATCTGATGATCAACTCAATATACATAAGAGTCACTTTTTGATCATGATCAAAATTCACCAATAATATCCAACAATGATCTATTTCAAGGAGTATTAGAATTATTTGGTCCTATTGACATAATCCAAGATCCATCCAGCAATGATCATGTTGACAATGTCTTTACACCAGCTAATGAGCTAGAGGACATATCTCAAGAATTTATTCCAAAGCATGATCATCATATTTCACCAAATTCTAGTAATGGTCCTTTCCAAGACATATTGACATCCTTTGACCTCATGGTTTTGGATATTGAAGGACTCCTCAACTTAACACTTGAGCCAAACCCACTCAAAGCTCAAGAGGATATTGAGCCACTTCCCATGCCTAATAAAGATACCCAAGAACCCTTTGTAAGAAATCCACCCTTCGAAATTGACCAATTTCAAGAACTTGATCCAAAGCATGTCAAAAGCAATTCCAAAATCAGTCAAGATCAAGAATTTGTATCTCCAAGATACTATAATGATCTAATGGACACTCTCCAATATATACAAGATGTCACAAATGATGATCATTTCCATATAGAACATACTTGTCCATCTACCCATAAGATTATTTCTTTGGATGGACATGTATATGATCTTCATTCAAAACAAGAGTCTCATACTCTTGATACCATTCCCACGAAACAAGAGTCTCCTACTCTTAACATTTGTATGTGCATGATCAAGATATAGAAAAATATAGACATATCAGAAATGGGTCATGAAGAAGGCTTCTACAAAAGTTGTGAATCAGAAACATCCCGTGAAGGAATTTCAAAAATGAATCATGAGGAAGACTTTTACGTGGATAATGAATCATCAAAACCTCTTCAAGAGGCATTAAAATATGATATTTCACAAGATCAAGCCAAAGATATCAATCAAGAAGTTATCCCACATATGGGGGATCCTATCACTTACCTTTTTAGGGAAATATATCTTATCAATGAAGAAGATATCACCTTTGGAGATCCATGACAGAGCAAAGAAGGATTAGCACCTTGCTTCCAAGGTAAATCATATCTTATTGCAAATAATTTTTTTCAACAGATGAATTATCAAGGAAGAGGATTAGGCCTACATGAATAGGGTATCCTAGAACTAGTGTAGATTATTGGCAATCCTAAGTATCAAGGTCTTGGTTATTCGACAATAAAGGGATCTAAACATATTAGTGATACCTCTACAATTTTGGGGGAAACTTCATCTAGTGAAAGCATCAACATAGGGAGCACTAAGAATCCTTATGATGAAACCAATGCCAATACTACAACCAGCCACATCATGAATCTTCATCCACCCATCAACCCATCCACGAATCGGGACCAACATCAAAAGAAATATTTGAATCAAAGCACAAAGAATGTTATCAAAGAAAAAGAAGTTGAGAAGCATAATGGACAAATCAAATACACATGGATACAAAAAAATACAAAGAAAGATTATCCCTATCAAACTCCATTCATCAAAGAAACTATGGGGAAAAATAAAAAAGGGAAAAGTATCTAGCAAAGATTTCCAAAAAGAAAAAAGCAAGCTTCTAAAGCAACATACAAAGTATATCAAGCAGTTGGTCCTAATTTCACATACACTTATGTATCCACCCATTATTGCTCATCTTCCCAAGTTTGGAGAGTCAAAGGTTCCAAACTTTCAACCAATCAATCTCCTATTCCTAAACACACTCCACCATCCACTCCTCCATGCATGATATCAAATTCTCACATTGACCATGTATTGGTAGCTACCCTTCATCATAAGGATTTAGAAGGCACTCTATCATGATGTGTGTACAAAGGCAAAGTTAACTCCAGTATCAACAAAGTAGATTAGGAATATCAAAATTTGCATTTAAGTGCATGTATCTTGGAAAAGCAACTTCTTCAAGAAGGATATCGATGGAAAACTATAAAAAAAGCATTAACATCAACAATACTAAGTGGTTCAGCATGAGCATAAATATTTCACAAAAAACCAAAAAAATAAAAAAATCATGAAAATAGTAAAGATAAAAATCTCCTCCAATGAAAACCACTATGGTGGCACTTTGGGCAAGTACCATGATGAAAACTTGGAAAACACATGTGTAGAATCAAACATCTATGTGTGCTAATTCAGGTGAAAGCATCTTATCCCATCCATAATAAATACAAAATTCCATCCATCTTATCCATAATAAATCCATTCACCCATGAACCATTTGTCCAACCCATTTTCATCCATCTACATCTATCTTCAAAATTATCTTTATCTTGACAAGTTTTGTGTACACTTTACACTTGCTTATGGTAAACATCTTGACATGGGTCATTTTCATTGATCCTATCCTACCCAACATTATAGAAGCCATGAAGCACTATCCAAATGAGTATTCTCTATTCACCTTATCTTATCATAAGATAATCCTTGGAATCCTTTGCATTCTTACCATATCCATCCATCCATACATCTATCCGAGAATCCACCCATGGCATTACATACATTGCTAGACACTGGGGGTAGATATTTGAATGTTGCTTTGGGAATAAATATTGATCTATATCTTCCAACTTATGTGGTGATCCAAACATTAGAAAACATAAAATCAAATTGGTCAAAACACTTGTGAGAAAAAATTCCAATTCACTAGCCCATGGCATATTTTGACGAGAAGATGTTCCTTATCAAGCTTAATCTTTCATCGAACATCAATCCAAATAGTCAATATCAATTGCATCTAATGTGTGCATTAACTTCACATCATTTCATTCAAACAAATTTTTTTCCAAAATAAGCTTCAAAATCTTGATCAATCATATCCAATCAATCTATCATCATCTCGGGATATCCTTCCCAATCCTCATGTTGCTTAACACTATCCTTGCATTGTTGTGTATCCTCAAAAATGTTATCATCATCAATCCATCAATCCGATCAATCAAACCCTAGCTTGGTTTTCCACAAGATCCCAAAAAGATCACTGATATCATCACACATATCCACATCCAAATCATCAAAATCATGTGAAAATCCAAAAACATCCAAAACATGTCAAAAATTCAAAAAAAGTCAAAAACATGGTAATCCAAACTATGTTGTCTTTGAGCTTAAACATAGGAAAGGCTATCATCGATGAGCCCCCGAGACACAAAAACATTTAAATAACCCAAGAATCCAAAAAATAGCCTCAAATTATTTTAAAATACCGAAAACATTTAAAAAACCTAAAAATCATCCATTTCGTTTCAACATTCACCCGCAATAAAAATCCACTCATAATAAACCAATCATCAACTTCAACCTTTGGTAAAACAATTGGAAACAAGCTTAACAGTTAAAAGTGAAAACTCAAGTGTCAATATCTTAAGTCTAGGTCATTAGGTAAACAAGTTGGTCAACTCTTGGTATCAATAGCCCATCATCCTGTTAGTCCCCAAAATCACCTGGTAACATCATTTCCTAGGATGCATCCTTCCTACAATGGACATCAACATTGGACATCACCATAGTTTATTCTTGGCTAGAGGTATGAAGAACATTAGCTTATTTTTTTACTTAATCTGTTCCTTTTATTTATCTTATTGCACTCATTCCAATGACCTATCGATGATGTCTAATCACAACCATTTAGAGAGAAAGGAATGGGGCATTGATCATTATCTTTCGTTGTTGTCCTTGTTGGATATTCTTGTAAAATAACCTTGGTCATGCTTACTTTGTTTAGTTTGTAAGGAGGATGTTTTGGATGCCTTGTCGAATATTACATTGAGAGGTTTCGCCTTTCTATGTTTTGGTCCAAGATGTTTGAAATGTATGAAGTACATCCTAATAAGGTTTTGTATGTTAGGTGTGAATAAGAATATTCCTATCTGCTTCTCGAGTCAAAGTCCATCTCACTAGATACCATGCCATCCTGGTTGTTTGTACCTTGATGCATCGTATCTATGTGTGTTATCAAAAATAAGGAAAGTTATGCTCTTTACATCCCCCATCCCCGGATAAGCAATACATTATCATCATTCATCATCATATCTAATAAAGTCTCAATGACTCCTAAACTTGTTGGACTTCTACATCTTCTCATAATCAAGGGTTGATCCCTCTCATTGTTCTATCCTCTTTCACACTAACATTCTATCATGTCATTCACCAACACATCCACACTCTCATCCTGCATAATCATGTCATATCAACATAATAGAAAACATCATCCATCTCACATGCATTGCATAATCATTTAAGTTGTTTAGGATAATATAGAATTTTTATTCTAAACATCTTAAAAAAACATCTCATTTGCATCGTCATTATCATATAGATTTTTTAGTCTAACCATCCATACGTCCATCTTGAACCTCTTTGTCGCGATATAAACCCTAAAATCAAACTTTTTGCTCAATCTCTCGAGGGGGTAGTGTACCAACGTACTTCTTTTCGTTGGGGCATCTGAAAAAACACAAAAAAAATTCAAAATTTGATCTTGGCAACATCATTCTTTGAACCAATGCAGCAGGTACATTGCTTCAAAGAGGGGGAAAATATAGACACTTGAATTAACACCATTTCTTCTGTTAATCAAATAAAGAAATTTATTTGATTAATTCACTAATGTGCATCATATTTGATTAAATAAATCAATTTATTTAATTAAAGTCCTAAAAGTCCTCTCATCTGATTTAATAAATCAAACTATTTAAATCAAATGTCAAATCCCCTAAATCCCTTCAAGTTAATTAATTTGAATTAATTAACTTTAATCACCTCCTAACCCTCATTACCCATTCTCTAGGTTTTGACTCAACTTGGGCCAAACCTAAACCCCTGACTAACCCACCTACTTGCACATGAAAATCAATTGTTTTAATTAACTAAATACCTTATTTTCACTTACCAAGACATATTCTTTGAGAATATTCCTTCATTTACTCCTTATTTGACTTTCTTACCCAAACAATTTTCCTCCAAAATCTCCAACCATATTCATTTAATTCCTCTTACACATGCATTAATCTCTCTTATACCTCTCAAATCCTCAACCGCATGCATTAACCATGCACATTCTCCAAAATGTGCTCCACCTTCCTCCACTATCCATTTGACAAGTGTCACAATATCATTGGCTCTTTTTTAGTCCCACATTCCTCCTATCTCTCCAATCTTCAACTCTTCAATCTAAAAATAGAAGCCACAATCATCCACAATATCATCTACAATCTTGTGCATTTGCACTATAGGCACTTGCATCTTCATCATCATCTAAAGCTTATCAAGGGGGTGGGAAAGGGCATCCTTTCCACATCAAAGGGGAACCACTCCCACTATGGGATAAGGTATGAACATGCTTGTATATGCTTTTAATGGATTTTCTTTGGTGTTTCATGGTTTTGTTTGCATATCTAGCATGATTAGGTATCTCATAGGAACATTTTATTTGCTTGGTTTAAACCAACCCATGCTAATGTTTGATAAAGTTTAAGAATTTTGTAGATTTGTGCTTACACTTATAATCATGTGTTACCTTAGCCAAGGATTTCAACATATCCCTAATGTTTTGAGGAAGATTTTGATAACACTATAATTTGAGACAATAGAATCCTTTTTCACTAAAGGCATGTTATCTTGAGGAAAAGACAATGGATTATGTCCTTCGAGGATGTTGGCAAACAAGGAATTGGAAGTACATGAAAGGTCAAGTTATAGTCATTTCAAATGCATTGCATAAAAATATGGTAGTAGTATAAATATAAGATACAAAGATATAGATGGCATCCCTACATTGCTAGAAGATGTAATCTAACCCAATCATATTGTATGAAATAGATTATGGGAAAAATAAGTAGAATAATATATTATTTATGTAACATATTGCTTTCAAACTTATGGCATGTACAAAAATTCTATTGGCATCGATGCATGCTATATATTGAAGTATATAACAAAAATATAGTAATAGATTTACCTTCTAATTTTTTATTTTTTTTAATACTTCTTTTCCTTATATATCTATCTACTACATTATTTATTGTTTCATTCTCATTTCATCACCTTGGATGTTTATTTTATAAAATAAATAGTCTAATATGTATTCCTATATATTATTATCAATAGAAAATGTTAGGTCAACAAATAAATTTTCTAAGCATTGAACCAAAAAGACTATAGTGAATACCTAACACTAGTGATCAATGTCTCTAAAGTCTATTAACACTCTACATATTGTAAGATTTTTTTATATATGGATTGTTATAACCTAATTAACTTACATGGTAGTCAACAATTAAAGCCATAAGTAACTAGATTAATCAACAAAAGTTGCAAGTCACCCAAACCCCATAGGGAAAATATAATTTTTGATCGTAGCAACAAAATTTGTAAGTATAAATGTTTGCATTTACTTTTGTATATAGAAATTGCAATTTTTGGAAAGAAAAAAACTGGATTAGTCAATGAGATTATTTCAATAAGCATAAGAAAAATATTTGCAGATAAAAATATTGATAATGTTTTAATCAAAAATTTGGATCAGTGTTGAATAAAATTAAGGAAAAACCTCATATTTATGAATAATATTAGAGTATTATTTAAAATATTTATTAGAAAATTCTGAAAAATTTAACCTAAATCATTATGATTAATTTAGAATGGAATGAGATTATATCATATCTATAATAAAAGTAAATATTAATTACAAAATCAAATAACACTTCCACAAAATGAATATGAAAATAATTATCATATGAAGTATGCATCAACATGTAAAATATTTAAAATAATCTTGCATATAAATATAAGGATAAGGAGGTGATAAGATAGAAGTGATTCTAAATACCCCTCCAAATAAGAAACATATGTAGGACTCTATGAAAAAGTGTAGGGGCACTTTATGAGTCCACATGAGGCAAGACATAATTTTAAAAATCATTTTATGTGAGCTTAAGTGTAGTGTGAATAGGAGCTTCCTAGATAGATTAAAAGATAAATAGTTTGTTGTTAATTCTTGTCATAGTAACAATCCCCCTTAAGTGATATTTATAGAGAAATGTAAAAATTTAAACTATAAGTACCATGAAAATGGCCTAATGAGGTACTCTTGTACAATAAAAATCTCTCAAGAATATAGAAAAAGAGAAAACTTAGAGGGAATAAAAATCTACTCCAAAAGAGAGAAATAGAAGGAATAAAGCTCTTGAAAATTATATCCCATGAAAATAGGAACATGAAGATGAAGAAATTTTGAAACATGTAGAAGTTGTATAGTATTTTTAAGATTAAGTGATGGTGTACACATGAACCAAAAAACCTCCAATGATTATTAATCAAGATAACAAATACAAAACATTGCATGAGTGATGTTAACTTCATTTCTCAAAAATTAATATATACATCATATCAAGGAGAAACACTTTGTGATATTGAATTTATAGTTGATACTATGATGAAGGAATAAAAAAACATTGCATGAGTGACCTTTGATACACTACTAAATATACACATGATTCTCTACATAAGTAAAAAAATCTCACAAATATTAATGAAGAATGTAGAAGGTTGTTCTACTACTCAATTACAACCAAGGGATTATTAGAATAACCCTATGATAATAACCCCTTAATAATAAAAAATGAAAGTTATTGGTAGATCAAATTAAGTGTGGCATGTAAGTGTGGAAGATAATATCAAATAAAAAATCATGTCAAAATGATGTGTAAGAAACAAAAAAGGGTTTGCAAAAACAAAGGCACATTAACATGGAGAGAGAATATCATAGATATTTTATTGTTATGGAGGGAAACTCATGAAAAAATCATGGAAAAAATTAATTAACTACAAAATTCCCCATGAAACTTTATAACATAGTGCAAGTACAAAAGAGTCAAAGTATGATGTACAAAATTTCTCCTAAGGAACATAAAATTAGTTTTTGAAATGTTATATGAATGTATTTGTAAATATTTGTGTTGGTTTGGAATTCTATTAAGAGTCCTCTAAAGGATAAGTTCTAGTTTATTAAATGAGGTAATCACTAAAAGAAATAATTTAATAATTCCTTACAACCTCAAAAAATCATAGAAAAATAATAAACTAAAACCCCCAAACCCTCATAGCAAAAAATGTTACAAAATATGCTTCCAAAAATTACAAGTTTTTTGGTATAATTGTGCACATAGAAGCCCAAATTAATCATATATAACACATGGTAATTTTACACATTTTTAAAAAAATAGGCTATCCAAAGAAAAAATGCACCATTACATTCCTTGTGATTTTTTGATAATTTTTTAAAAGTATTTATAAAATTTTGACATGGTGCAATAATGCTATATTCCATCAAAAAAAATTCAAAAAAGGGATGCAATTGTGAGATTTAAAGACAAATTATAAAAATATACAACATAATAGAAAATAATTACTAGTACTTGCACCCAATGGGGGTTCAAGGGAGATGCCAATAGGAAAATAAAGAAGAAGCATCAATGTATTGTTTTAATACATAGGTGGTGGTAGTAAAATATATCCGTATAGAGATATGCACAATACAGTAAAAGATGGTACAATCGTTTCTGGGTTTGTTCTCTATAAACAACGAAATCCCTTTGAAAAATTTGTGGCAAGATAGCACAAGTCAAATTTACATAAGAGCATCTATTTTTCTTTTTAAAGACATGTAGGGTATGTGCAGGATCATCATGGAAAAAACAGGCCCTTAAGTGGCAAAAAATTTAGAAAAATCAGAGTTAGGCAACTTGACATACAAATTTGAATAAGTTATTTATATTATTTAAAAAATATGTAAGAATAGAATTTGTAGAAAATTGAATGTAGTGTCTAAATTACTAGGTTTATTTACAAAAAAATAAAATCTATTTGGTGAAAATTTGAAATTTCAATATAGTAGTACTTAAATTTCAGGGAAAAATAAAAAGTAGGTGTTTGTCTGACCACCCTAACCACATTAAAATGATAATATTTTTTTATAATATTTTAGATATAAGTATAGGACTCATGTCCCGATGTGATGCATATTTTTTCGTAATTTTTTTCCAAGTAAATAATTAATTATTTTTTTTTAATGACAACTTTTAAAAAATATAAAGACTCGTATGTCTGACCACCTTAACTTGGTCAAAACTTCATCAAATTCATTTTTTTATTTTTTAATATTATAGTATGCAAAGCATAGAATGTGACGCATGTTTTGGATTAAAAAAATATGATACCGTTTGGAAGTTATAGATGTTTTTCAATTAGCCTAAAAATCAGGACTTTAGTCGTAATTCAATAGAAAATGAATAATAATAATTTATTAAATTCAAAGTAAAGCATAATTTATATTGGTAGAAAGCTGGGAATCTCCTTTAAAAACCCTTTTTGTTTAATCAATTTTGGGTTAGAAAAAGGTCATCAGCCACATACCCATCATATTGCCACTTTTTGGCCCATCGTGATCTTGCACATACCCTGTAATGTCTAAGAAGTGAAAGACAATGTTGATTAGATTTCCTTGAACAAGTGAAGATTCTCTAGTAGCGATTGGCCACCTACAGAAGCCAACATGTGTAATTTATTAGTTTTAGTATTGATACTCTATTCAAAAAGGGGATGATAAAAGATGTATAACTTTGAGAGTGTGTACAATTAATTGTACATACCTAAGCATGTTGTTATGAGAGCAAGTGTAGGCGAGCTTCTTCTTTCTTCCTGATAATGTTGTATGGATTTTTTTTCATTTTGGAGAAGTGATCAAAAGAGAATGTAGGCTCTATGCGAAGGCCATTTATGGATTTGACTCTAGAAATTGTTGTAAACATAAGGCCTTGTCTTTCAGTTGTACCAATATTGATTGTGGCTTTATGTAGTAAAAGGCCTTGCGATTTGCGTATAGAGATAGCCCATGCCATGGCTAGTGGTATCTATTTACGGTTGCCTCGTGTTACTGGATGTATTGGTATAGTGTTTGGGTCAATTGCATCCCATGGTGGACCACTGTAATTATCGAATGTGACAATAACATATGCAGGCAATGCAAGGGGTTTTGCTCCAGCGTGATATACAATATCTCTAACTTGACCAAGTGATCCATTTACTAGTCCGGCTTGGGTCCATAGGTTTGTTGTAAGCATGACATGTTGAAATTTGCTTAGTAATACCTCTTGGAGAAGTTGCTCGTCACTATGATCGGCACCTAGTTTAGATAGTGTATTTTTCACACAACTGAGTGCAACAGGCACATTAAGTAGTTTCAACATTTTCTTGTTGTGTAATGTTACCATCTCATTTGTAGCAAATAAGTGTATCGATTGGTCAAAATCTTCTTGTTCAGTCTTTGTTAGTTGCTTGTTAGTGTGAGTCATTAATAAGTCTCAATCACGTTTTGTTGGTTCTACATTGTGAATGTTTTGTAATGTTTGAAGAAATTATATTTGAATTAGATTGTCACCTTCTTGCCTAAACATTGTTTGTAATGTAACAACTGTATTGAATTTGTGCCATAGGTTTCTTGCAATTGTGTGTGATGCATAGATAGGTTTATCCATAACAAATGGGAGTTGTGCAAGGTCTCCTACAAGAATTATAGACATGCCACCAAAGCAAGTATGTTGCTGACCGGGGAATGCTTCACGTAACCTACTATCAATTTTCAATAGATGTTTTGGCCCAATGAAGCTCATCTCATCAATGAGAATGTATTGTATATTTTTCATGTCTTCTTCAAATGTTGTCAATGCTTGTCCTTTCAATGGTTTCATTTCTCTTATTGGAATCCTGAGGGCTGCATATATAGTTGAGGCATGTATATTAAATGCTACAATTCCTATTGGAGCAAGAACAAGGAGGGGGATTTACTCTTGTTGGTATGCAATTTTGTAGTGCATTTCCCATGCAATGAATTATATAGGATTTTCTAGTGCCAGCAGTTCCTTTTATGACCATATGTAATGGTTGGTTAGAGAATTTCTCGATTGAGTGGTTTGTTATTATAGTCAATGCTAGTTGTTACTGCCAGGGTGATAATGTATAGTTTTGGTGGTTCATATTTGAAGGGGAATGCAAATCTTGTTGGGACATCTTGCTTGTTTGCAAAAATTGAACGACAACATCATGTAGATTTGTAGGGACATTATGATTTTCCCATTTGTGATTGTTATCAAAATCACGTCGACCCAGCATATCAAGTTCATTCAGATTTAGATTATTAGTGAGACCCAATTGAGATAATAACTCTCGTTCATTGATTTCTATAGTTTCTTATTGATCCATATTATCATCAGAAGAACTTTCATCTTCAAGAAAATCTTCAGTTTGTTCAATCCGATTAACATGCCATGGATTTTTTTTTTGTGTATTTATTTGCCTCCAATGTTTGATGATTTATTCTTTGGTAAGGAATATATCTTCATTTATTTGTTGGAAAGGTTTATACAAAAGAACCTCACTCCAACAAAAGGTTTCAAAGTTTTCTGAGTCTTCTTTTGGAATGGTATGGAAACACAGAAACACTTGCACAATTGCTTGTTCTTTTCTATTTATCTATTTGGATCCTTTTCAAGAAGCAGTATATGTGAAGGATCTGTTTGATCCAATTAGTGATAGATTTTCTAGGTGACATGGCCGATTCATGTAGGATTGTATATAGTTAGACTATATCTCACTACCTTCGCTCTTTTTTTTTAAGCGGTGGAAAACTTTTCAGCCTACATTCAACGACACAAAATTGCGATTGCAAACAACGAGGGGTAATTTCTATAGAATATGGCATGTTTCTTGGGCTCCTATACCTCATTCAACAACAATCTCAACCATGAACTTTTGATATGCTTTCAATGTTGGGTCTTCCAATCTTTCATTTGAAGATATTCTTTCCAACATAACAACACAACTTTCTAATTTTCTTTCAGCTTTAGATGCATACTTGGCAATGTATTTGAGTACAAGAAGTCATGAGATGATGGGCTGGCAATCTATATTAGCTCTTCACATAGAGAGCATCTCTAGGTTATGAATGTTTAATCTATGATCATTTTTCACTAGTTCGTAAGATTTGTTTATAGATGCATCACATGATAAAGTGGATTCCTTGCATTCTTTCCATGGAGCTTTGTATCTGCATTCTACGTGATGCCTTTTTTTTGCACAGGCATGTGCGCTCTATGCATTTAGTGTGCCTTTGTACATGGTTAACTAACTCTTCATAATCGATGGATGGATCGGTAGAGAATATTTCAAATGTGTTTAGCAAGCATGGATCATCTAGTGGAGTTTTATGTATGATATTGCTCATTTCAAATTTAGAGTGGGGGTTCCAAGAAGTGACAGTTATCAAAGAATTGTTTTGCTTTACCAACTTGCAAATTGTCTCCCCAGTCGAGGGTATCCATGTCTAGTGCATTTTCTATCCATAGGAACCCATGTATATGTGTAGAGCCTCAATGTTGTCATTCATACCTATACTAATAATTTGTTGCACAGAAGAGTTTTTCAATGACCTCTTCACGAAAGATTGTGAAGCGGTTATGTAGATAAAGGGATGTGGTGTGGGGGTTTTTTATCACATTTTCTAAACAATGCTTGCTGGAGACAGTTGTAGATGTATTGTCGGTTGGGAAAAGCTTATGCAATGCAGGCCACTTAGTGTCCGCTGCACTCAGTGTGAAGAAAAAAGTTGTGGAACCTATTTGGTTGATCATGTTTGTTAGATCACCATGACACTTGTTCCAATAAGCACGTGTCCCACATAAGGTAGAGCCAAAATGCATCAGTTCTTTAGCCAATTTTTTATCCAGTAGATTTTGTAGGTGGGCACGAAGATGTTCAATAGCTGTAGGAATATTTTCTTTGACTTTCCTTTTGATGAATATCGAAGCAATTGCTTGGCTACGATGCCTCATCATAAGATTTAGAAGGAAGTATCTTAAGCGTGGATGCTGGAAAAATCTATTATCATGATATCGCATGAGATGCAAAGCATACTCATGCAATTGTACCTCCCTAGCTCGAGGTTGCATAGGTAGTGCATTTTCATTTGGAAAAAGTGTGGGAAATGCCATGTCGAAAAGCCCCTCAGTAGTGTACTCATTATGGGATTTGAACTTATGTCGGGCCAATTAATGATGGTATAATTCTCGATTTCTATCTATAAAGATTCCTTAATGATTTGTAACTCACGACAATTTTTTGGTAGGCTTACCATAAATTATGTTGAATATTCGATTCCACTTTCTAGATCATCTTCACTATTAGCAGCTTCATTATTTTTTGTTATTGGTTTTTCATTTTCGCTTTGAATTGTATGAAGCATTTTTGAAATGTCTATAGTACAATTTGGGAGTAGGGACAATGCATCAGCATTGATCTCAACATCCTGGTAGTATGGGTCACATTGTATTTTGTAGGAAAGCGCATTTTAAACACGACTTCTACAAACATAGCAATCGTAATGCTTCCCATGTGTATGAGTTCTTCAAATAATTAATAAATCCAAGTCTTTGATTTTATGTAGCAAAGATTTAGCTATTGTTGTGATATCTTGCGGGAAGCTAATTGTGTGGCCACTATATTTGTATTATCCACCATGAGAATGGGTAACTTGCAATATTGGATTGACACATGCAATTAGCATATCTTCAACTTGAGTGAGAATACGCATAACATGTGGTTGTTCACCTAGGTCCATATTATTACTCAAAGAGAATTGATGTATGCCTTTCTTTGAGCTACATCTTCTACATGTATGATTTTTGTTTAATGAACAAAGATGCATACCAAGATACCATTCCTTACATATAGAACATGTGTGTAAGTTTGACAATGCATCTATTCTTTTGCGGAAATTTCTAGATGCCTGCATAAAGTGGGTGGAACATCTCATTTCCTTGTTATTTGGATTCGTGTTTTGAGGCATTTGTGTTGGGAGTTGTGTTTCATTTTGTCTTGTATTTCCATGTGCTAGATTTGAACAAATTGATTCAGTGGGAATATTTGTAATTGTAGAAGCTTGTTTGTGGGCAGGTATTGGTTGATCTGGTATTTCTAGTAAGCGTTGTGTTCATTGCATGCTATGATAAATACTTATTTCTTCTCTATGACAAGCATAATACAAGTGACTTCTCTTACGATATTCCAAGGCTTTGGTTTTACTCTTGGCTGTTTGGCTTTCTAATTCGTCCACAGTGGAGTCCATCATCTGGAATTTAAACAAATGATAAAATAAATATAATCGAAGAAAAAGTGCATATTGCAACACTATAAAAAATGTGAAAATTACAAAATCCATTTTGCTTGACTTATATGTTAGATCAATATGATAAAAATGAGAACATCTATACATATGAAAGAAATATGTTGAATTGTGAATGTTCCAATTATGAAAATTACATGTGCATTTTTCTTTCTATTTATAGTAAACATATAAATCAAGTTTTGAAGGGGTCTTGAAACCCTGTACAAGGAAAATTCTTGACCGTATAGCGATTGGGGCAAAACAGAACACAAACAAGCAGGGGAAAACAGACAATAGTGGACAATTACAATCTTGTGCTAGTTCACTTTTCGTACACATTGCACATGTCAACAATTTGATTTAGCAAGAAATTGTTTTCATTTGTGAAATCAATTGTGCCGACTTCTAAGACTATTGATTTCAATCGTGATTCATTATTGTAGGTTTCATTTCTACTTGTCAGGGTGAAGAGAAATTGTTTGTATAGTACATTGTGAATAACCTCTTCACTATTTTCCACAACATCTTGCTTGAACTACAGCATGTATAGGTCCTTCACAGGCATGCCAATGATATTAGTTGCTTCTTCTTAAAAATCAATTGCCCATAAGGTGATTGTGTGATCTTAAAGTTTAATTTGAAGAACATATCTATAATCACAATCTTCAAAGGAAACTTCACACTTTGAGCAATACAATTTTCCATCATCACTTTGTAGAGCTCTTTTCTCACATTGTTTCCCCTCGGTCTTAATGGGGCAAGCTGGATAATAGAACAAATTCAATTTGATAAAGACTATTGTTGCTTTTACAATGCACTAGAATGGTTTTGTTGTAGCTAGAGACTCTTCTACGATGTTGGAAATTGTCTTCCATGGAGGAGGTAGGGGCGCATCTAGAAGACTTGTTGTGGAGGTGAGAACACCATTCCCATCTTGCACAAACCAAGCCTGTAGCTATGTTGTTTCTTTGATTTTAGGGTTAATAAACAACTGGGTGGTAACTAGAGTGCTCACAACCTTACCATTATATTCTATAACATTACCATTTTTAACGGCAAGCATAGTCAACTTTTTTGCATGGTACAGTTCTTGGAGCTGTGCACCTTCCTTTTTAGTCACTCGTCCCCACAAAGTCACATTTATAGTGAAGGTAGACATGTCTAGCAACTTCAAGCTCCTCCTAAGAACCTTTGTGTCATCTCTTCTTCTTATTGTAGAGGTAGGGTCCATACATATAATAACTCCTACTAAATCAATTAAAGAATTGTTATTTGTATTCAGGATCTCATTAATGGGTGTGAAAGAAAATTGATGTGTTGGAATTAAGTGGTCATCATTAGTAAGAGTGAGCTTTGAATCATCCATCAAAGTGATTTCCATTTGACTATTCAACTTATTGTAAAACTTATTAGCAGCATTGATGGTCCCACCATAGATTGTATATATAGACCCAATGTGAACATTTATGTAATGCAGGTCTACAACTTCATTAAAGCAAGTGACATGCACTTCAGTGTTCTCACTATCTACAATATCAAAGTTGAAGACTTGCCTGGTTCCTTTCTTTGTGTTGAACTGGTGGATCTCTTTTTTCATAGTAACACGACCTTTTATTGTCCACCTTGTCTGAAATGGATTCAAACTTTTAATAGGAGTGATAGTTGAGGTATCACTTTTCTTGCGTAGAGATGCATGTATCCCAAACATCATTTTTTTGGGGGCTGGTTGCATGGATATGCCACTTTCACCAACATTTGTGCATGAATCAGATGAAATCCCTATTGTTTCATGTATAGGTTGCTCTGGTCCTGTGAAGAGGAAGGTGGGATCCCCAATGACATCATGTTATGTGCATGCAATCTCCAATTTAGAGATTACAATAAACCTATATGTAAATAAAGAAAAATGCACTTTTAGTAATGCATAGTAACAAATAGAGATGGACATGTTCAATTTGAGAACAAAATTGGAGTGGTTGGCTCACCTTGAGCTACAAATAGTAGGGCATCTGTATCATGTGAGTTGTACAATAGAACCCTTTTGAATTAGCTTCGAAGTTAAAAAATGGTTATACTTTCTTGGAAATATTGCTTTTTGAAGATGCAATCCATCTAACAAATCTAATTTGTATCTAATGGTTGATTCGTTGCCATGTCCAAATATTGCAATATTGAAGACTTGAAGATGTGGATATATGTCCTTGGTGCCAATGTTTATCAATGTGATTTTATTTTGTGTCAAAGAGATAGACATATCTAAAAGGTTTGAAGTAGCCCAATTAAACCCAATGAGTTGATAACTATGGTTTGTAAGTAAAAATATACAAATTGAAAGCTAGATTCTTTTATAAAAGCACAAAGAAAAACAAAGCATGCAATTTTCCTTATATATAAAATGGGTTTAATTATTTAAAAAAGGAGATGTGTGCACCATAAAGGTTCTTTGGTTTTATTATCCTTGCTAGAAAGGATGCTTAAATACACATAGAAGCATCAAATATAGTTTATAGAATGAAGGTGATTGAAGATAATTGAGAGAAGGAAAACATACCTGAAGGTAATGATTGTATTGTAGTTTGTACAAGGAATTATTTGGCTAAAAAAAATTTGATCCTATGGATGAAAGAAATCACAATAAAGGTAGTGAGCACAAGTCATTGACAAAACAAATAAATGGTTTAGTTAAATATTGCTTTGACACAAAGTAGAAAATCCAAATATTTTTTAAGGGAAAAACGGATTTCAATGCAAAGTAATTGACATTCTGATAGTTAAAAAGTCTAAAATTTGAAATGAATAATGGGTTTATCTAAATTTGATTGTAATGGAAATAAGGGTTAACAAATTCGATAATCCATTGAAAACCTATATGTGTAAGAGTGTCAAATATTCATTGACAAATTAGATATATACATTATAATAGAGAACTCCAACATGTTTTATTTGTGCATATGTACTAAGATTGGAAAGGAAACACATGCACAACTACAATAAAAGAAAGTAGTTGTTCTTTTTTTCTATTTGTATTAGAAATAATGAGAACGTGTAAATAGAAGACTGAGTTTTTTTTGGAGAATTAGTTGTAGAAATGAAACATTTTTGGCACTCGATGACACAAAGTGTAAAAACAAAGAATGGAAGGAAATTCTCAATAATTTCCACCTAAAGGACATAATTCTATTAAAATAGCACATAAAATTTACATAGATATGGATTAGATACAAAATACATAGTAGCGAAGGAATTCTGAAATGCAGTTCTAGTGCAAGGCAAGCTGCCTTGTTTGTAACACAAGGAAAAAGAGTATTTATCATAGGAACTTCCACCAAAAAAGTACAAATATAAATAGTTGGCAGTACTCATATACACAGTACAAAAGTAGATAATATTTGCACATATGTGAAACTTAATTATTTCCAAACATTGATCACATAGTTCAAAAATGCAAGCTGGATGTACGGAGCGCCGCCCTGTCTATAGTGAGCATCAATGCGCATTTCAAACAGAAAAGTGTAGAACAAAGCCAATGTTTCACAAGTTCTATGGAAGTCTTCAAGTGTTGTTTCCATTAAAAATATTTCATGCTCTTGCACATTATGTATATATGGAATAAGTTGTTGCATTTTCTACACAATGTCAAAAGCAGTCAATGGTGATATCACATGCAAACTCTCGAACGACACTTGGAGGAGGTCCACCCCAATTGGTAGAGGGGGTGAGCCTATCTAACATTTAATTAATTCCACTGAAATTTGAGAATGAGGACAAATAAATAAGCCATTCTATGACTAAAAATTAACACTTTAAAAATAGTTAACATATGGAAAAAATATAAAAGAACAAAATAATTTATTTATGAAGATCTATTGGAATATTTCACATAATTAAAGACAAGGGAATTTTCCATGATAAAGCTCTCTCCTAGATGTAACATACTTCAATAAACTTCAAATAGCTTTCACCACTTGGAGAAGAATATATTTTGTGCTTTCACTCTATTCATAATCATTTATGAAGGAAAACACTTATATTGTTTTGATAACCAAACAATCTTAAAACAATCAATACCCATAATATTATACACATTATCTCTAGGGGAATATGTAATACATAATTATGTTTGAATGCAAAAATACAATGATAGAATAAAAGTATCAAGTAAATGGTTTGGATAAATAATTACAAATAACTTGTGCAACCAATCTTTGTCGACTTGTTCCTCTCACATATCCACCTAATTTATTTATTTTTTATATCTATGTATAAAACCTATTTCTAATTATTTGAAGGTGAAAATATTTATATCATATTGATAATTTATGTTAATATTATTAATAATCATAAGTCTAAGCATATTATTTTTAGATGGAAAAGAAAGTTTGACATCTATAATATTAATATTATTTCTTTGACTATAATCAAATTGCTATCAAATAGATATTTTTTTTAATATATTGAAAAGAATGAATCTCAAATTAGATTCCTTAAAGCCTATCCAACATTTATGAATTAGTACAAATAAATAAGCCATTATATAACTATAAATATTAACACTTAAAAAATAGTTAACATATGGAAAAATGTAAAAGCACAAAAGAATTTATTTATGATTTTGATAACCAAATAATCTTAAAACAATCAATACCCATGATCTTATACACATTATCTCTAGGGGAATATGTAATGTATAATTATGGTTGAATGCAAAAATACAATGATAGAATACAAGTATAAATTAAATGGTTAGGATTAATAATTACAAATTACTTGTGCAACCAATCTTTGTGGACTTGTTTCTCTCAAATATCCACCTAATTTATTCATTTTTTTATATATGTATAAACCCTATTTCTAATTATTTAAAGGTGAAACTATTTATATCATATTGATAATTTATCTTAAGAGTATTAATAATCACAAGTTCAAGCATATTATTTTTAGATGGAAAAGAAATTTTGACATCTATAATAAGAATAATATTTCTTTGACTATAGTCAAATTGCTATCAAATAGACAATTTTTTTAATATATTGAAAAGAATGAATCTCAAATTAGATTTCTTAAAGCCTATCTAACATTTAATTAATTCCACTAACATTCAAGAATGATTACAAATAAATAAGCCATTATATAACTATAAATATTAACACTTAAAAAATAGTTTAACACATGAAAAAAATGTAAAAGAACAAAAGAATTTATTTGTAGCTTCCTTATATATTCTAGTTTTTGTTAATTTGTATTTAAAGCTAATAGTATTAATACAACTACATTATGTTAGTTTGTGATAAAACCTATAGACTTTAAAACATAGAAAATCAAAACTTAGTGGTGCATGTCAATGCATATTGTTATAGATACTATTTTATAGAAGCAAATAAGAGTAAAATTGTCTAAAATTAGTGTAAGGAAAATTTACATTTTATATTTTTATAATTTGAAATATTAATATCATTATGTTAGAAACCTCTCAAAAATAGTATTTTTCCCAACATTTCTTGGACTTCTAACAATCTAAATATCTGGAAAAAAAAACAAGATAACATAATTAGGAACCTAAGTTTCAAATATTTAATTTAAAAGATGGATGAATTTTAAATATTACAATTAGGAATTTACATAATTTCATTTCCCAAAATGTACAGAGAAATTGGAGTTAAAAGGAATGGTGAGAAATAGGAAAGATATAGAATGATGAACATAATTAGGAACCTAAGTTTCAACTATTTAATTTAAAAGATGGATGAATTTTAAATATTACAATTAGGAATTTACATAATGTCATTTCCCAAAATGTAAAATTGGAGTTAAAAGGAATGGTGAGAAATAGGAAAGATATAAAATGATGAATAAAGTTATAGATGGTGATCAATTGACCATTGAATTTTATTCAATAATTAAGCATAACAAAATGCAATCTAAAAGTGTGCCAAGTCAACTTATGACAGCTAGTACAAAAGGGCAAGAGCCATGTAATTTGAGTTTGAATATTTAATATCTATTTTCATTCTTGTGCTCTAAAAGATGCTATTGAGTGACATGGAAATGAATTTGGGGTAGGAAAATGATAATATTATGGAACAAATGAGATATGTGGAAGTGTATAAGATAGGTGTAATAAATGAGGTATAAATGGTGAATGTGTGGTAAAAAAAAAAGGGATAGATATGGATTACTATCTGAGATAAAAATATCGCAAAATAGTTCCTTTTACTCTACCTTCAAGATTACAAAAGAAATATTCTACAAGGAAATTAAAAGATTGGAAATCTTTAATTCTTTCATATACATTGAATTCCTCAGCCAATCCAAATATGAATGGAATAAGTATAGAAGGACACAACTAATATCCAAAACCTTTATACAATTGTGTGCTTCAACATGAATATATGAATTAATGAAGATTGTCTTTAGCCAAATGGTAATCAGTCAAAATCATCTAATATATATAATATAAATTTCAGTAGCATTGGAAATCTATACCTTTTCTGAAACTTCACCATCACCTTGTCTATAATGTTAATAGTTATTTTCATGTGGATGGGAACAACATTTCGAACTGAAAGGACATCAAAATTGGAAAGTTAGAAAGTACGACTTACAACTGTTTGACAGAATGTCTCAAGGAAAGGTGATCTCATGGGCTGCAACGTCTACAGGATATGCACAAGATAGATTTATTGTGAGGCATTAGAAAATTTCAAGCAATTGCAATTAATAGGTGTAAAGCCAATTTTCATAACCCTTTTTCCAAGGTCCTTGATGCCTGTACCGAAATAGGAGCTCCCTATGCGAGTCTTCTGGTAACAAGTTCTGATACAACTAAAATTCCAATGTGGACTACAATATTTGAAGGAAAGTGGTATGATGTATGCAACACTGTATGACTTTTTGTGATAGTTGCATTTGTTACTTTATTTAATCTCTCTAATGCTCTTTGAAATTTGGTTGTTAGAATGGCTGGCCTAATAAAGGCCATGATGCCATGTTGTTATGTTAAATGTGAAAGCTATAATCTATAGTAAAGGGCTTAAAGAGAATAGTTCTATAACTATGCAAAGTAAGACTTGATTCAAGGTCAATCACCATTGGAATTGACTACACTTTTCTACTGAGAAAACCCTTGGGGAGGAAATAGATTTGAAATGACCAGATTTCAGTCATCGCTTTCAAATGATCACTCTAGCACTTCCCTCATAATGGCTCATCCTACTGTCAATGTTACTACCTAGATGTCCAAACAATAGGTTTAAGCTCTTAAGTCACCTATCAAAATGTCCTGAAATTTTCAGAAAAACCCAATACACACCTTAGGAGCTTGAAGTGCATGAAGTTTAGGTGTGCAGATGCTAGATCCTATCCCCTTATAAGTAAAAATCAAAATATTTTAAATTATGTTCTATACACTTAGATGTATAATAATTGAATATAAATATACTTCCATAATTTGAATATAGTTGTATATGTATATCTTGACTATAAATTTGCATATCCGGGGACTGTAAATTAAACAATTTTATGGTTGTCAAAATACATTGCTTCAATAGAAAAAACTATTCCTCAATTTAAATATCCCTCTTTTACAAGTTCATATGCTTTTGATGCCTTTCTAAGCTTAGAAACCTAGATCAGCTAGTCATCTTAGTTGACAATCAATTTTGTTTAAAATTTCACTTTGGATTAATCATCATTGTTACCCTTCTTGACTGAATAATATAAAATCGACTTCAAGATATTTGTAGCAGTTAGATTTTAATATTATCAGATAAAATATTATCCTAAAATACATGTGCAAGCTGAAACAATAATCAAATGACTAATGTAGATGTGAAACCCTAGCTGATTAGCAATAATGCACTATTGCAAAACCCTTGTAAATCAAAATTACACTTCCAAACAGCAAATATAACAATTGATTTATGGTTGATTTCTTATGGACAACGATACTATCACTCACCAATATTTATATAAAATCCTTGTACATTGAAATTAATCAAATATGAAAGTAGAATTAAATAATGAATTGCTAGATAAATTATGATAGCAGCAATAAACACGGAAACACCAACATTGAAACCCCAAATCTGATTTTTGTTTAATTGTAACAGTAGAAACAAATACCAATGCTAGTATGCTGAACAGGAAAACTATTTTTTCGAAATTTCAAAATGACAAATATCCACTCATAAGATGGCATACAACATATCTAAAACTCATTGATAGGATGACTGAAAAATACATCAAATGTTGATGGTACAGTTGACCAAACCCCTGAAGTGGTACATCAATTTGTTGAAGACAATGAGCAGGCCTGTAGCATGATACAAATGGCTGGAAACAACAGTATGGTGGCTAGAAACAATGATAATCAATGTTGTGCAGTAGCATAAAACCCTAAAACAACTCCACACTAACAAATGAAAGTGTTCCAAAAGTCTAATTTGTTTCAAATGACCAAGAAGCTTTATTTTGGAGGAAAAGTCCCTAATAATGTTGGTATACATCTTCATACGCAAAATAAACAACAAATTTGAATTGCATTTGTCAAATATATCAAATATAATAGTTCATTTATGACTGATTTCTTATGGACAATGATACTATCATTCACCAATATTTATATAAAACCCTTATACATTGAGATTAACCAAATATGAAATTATAATTAAATAATGAGTTGCTAGATACATTATGATATCAGCAATAAACACGGAAACACCAACATGGAAACCCCAAATCTGATTTTTGTTTTATTGTAACAGTTGAAACAAATACCAATGTTAGTATGCTGAACAAGAAAACTATTTTTTCAGAATTTCAAAATGACAAATATCCACTCATAAGATGACATACAACATATCTAAAACTCATTGATAGCATGACTGAAAAAGACATCAAATGTTGATGGTACAGCTAACCAAACCCCTGAAATGGTACATCAATTCATTGAAGGCAATGAGCAGACTTGTAGCATGGTACAAATGGTTGGAAACAATAGTATGGTGACTAGAAACAATGATAATCAATGTTGTGCAATAGCATAAAACACTAAAAAACCTCCACACTAACAAATGAAAGTGTTGATGCCTTTCTAAGCTTAGAAACCTAGATCAGCTAGTCATCTTAGTTGACAATTTTAAAATTTCACTTTGGATTAATCATCATTGTTACCCTTCTTGACTAAATAATATAAAATCAACTTCAAGATATCTATAGCAGTTAGATTTTAATAGTATCAGATAAAATATTATCCTAATTTCCAAGTAGAAAGTACATTGGTTGCTAATTGCTTCTCACTTGTGGTGGAATCAACTTCTACACAATTTTTTCATGATTGATTAACTTGAACAATTTGTGAAATAATTCATAACAAAAATAGAGTCACAACAGGTGAAGCATAATTTGTAAAGCACATAATCAATCATAAGTGTAATTCTATGCCATTTGAGTAAAGAGCATTCTCAGCAACATTGTTCTTCTATATTGCTGTATACTTGTAATCAAACCATATTTTCTGAGACAACAATTCCATCTTATTTTAGGTGCATTTATCTAGAAACAATTGTGTTCTATTTGCCTTTCTTTACTAGATTGTGAATAGAACACATTGTTTCCACATAAATGTTTAAAATAGAGAACTTGTGTATATAACTCTGTCTTATCTAACCATACCCTTCCAGTTTGACATATAATGTTGCATCTTTACAAACAAAGCATATCTTCTCAGAGGACAAATCCATCCTATTTTGGGTGAATTTATCCAGAAACATTTATGTTTTATTTACTTTTCTTTAACACATTGTAAATAGAAAACATTGTTTCCACTAAATATTTGGAAAATAGAACCAGCTAATATAACTCCATCTTATTTCACCATATTCTTCCAGTTTAATAGATAATGTTATACAGTTGTACCATATAGACTACTCCTTGACTACTCCCTTTGTATGTGGCTGGATATGATGCTGAATTTGTTGGTTGAATAAGTTCTACTTATGCTATTGGGTATTGATCTATCTTTTTTTCTAGAGTAGCTTCTCTATCTTTCTATATCTTTTAAGAAATTAAACAAAAAAAATATATTCAAATTTGAATTAAAACAGTCTTCTCTGTTGAGCAGCCCAATGGACCTGTCTATGCTGTCCAATTGGGTTCTAGGTTTTAAAGTGTCAACTTATGCTTTGAGTACAAAGTTTTGCCTGCACATCTGACCTTTTTGAATTAATTTCACTGGACCATGCCTTGCATTTATTAAATGGAATTAACTTGACCAGTTCAATCCTGACACTTTATGAAATTTCACATGCATAATCTTGGTTTGAATGTTTGACAATGCAACATTCCAGCAGGGTATATGGCGTATGCAACATGGGTGGATGACTGATGATCATGCTTTGATGGATATCCATACCCTATTCCAAAGCCCCCATTTTTGCACAGGTAGGGAGAATGATAGCGACAATTTGCCCTAATTTCACAAGCGACCAAAATTTAAGCATTTACCATTGACCCCAATATGACTAACAGTATGCATTATACCAGTTACCTTGATTTCACAAGCAGGAAAATTTTTGTTTGCAATTGACTATAACAAACTAGAAAACCAAAATAAAACTCACTAAAACCATGGCAAGTGTCTTACCTCAAGATGTTGCGTAAATTGGGGTTGTGGACAACAAATATTGCACGATCACACGCATAAATGATCCTCGAACAAAACTTAGTGTAAATTGATGAACAAAACAATCTATTTATAGAGGGGGGGAGGCGGTGACTTCCTGACATAGAAGATATGTGATAGATTTACTCTTAATGAGATTAGACTAAATAATGATTTGCAAGGTGGAGTGTCTAGACTTTCTTTGCATTCAATGAGGCAAGATGTGTCCACTGCCTTGGCTCCACGTCCTCCATCTGCAAAATCAGCCTCAAGGCTTCGCTATCTATTTTGTCCATAGGCTGCAATCATTCCTGCAGTTAGAGGCAATAAATTCACAACCTGAAGGCTTCGGCTGGCTGTCTGTTTTGTGCATAGCCCACAATCATTCCTGCATATGAGAACCAAAGAAACTCGTTTACCGACGGTCAATTAGTTTGCAGGTTGTGTGAGACAGGGTTGCCGATGGGCTGTGGAATGGCAAGTCCACAATTAAAAGCCTATCAGCTAATTACATGATGTTAAACTACTTTGAAAAATATTTCTAACCCCTATTTAATGTTGTAAACCTTACTTGATATACCAAAGTTATGGAATTTTTTTTTTAAAATCCCCTCTAAATAATTATACATAAGCCCTTATCATGCTATGTGACAAAAAAATGATTAGGTTACAATCAAGATCTGCTCTACTTTCCTAGAGGTGGCATAACTAATGGTTCAATTTAGTGGTAGCAAGGCAGCAGGTACACATAGTTTTAGTGGTGTGAGGATAAGGGTTGAATGATTCCCAAAGCATGGTGGAAAAAATGTGACCACCAAACATTTGTTGTGGAGTTTTAAGTGCTCTCTCGCTATGGGAAACTGGGGGCTCCATCCCATATGATTCCACACAAATACAAGAATTGAACTACCTTTGCAAATCTCAATAAGCCTTGTTTACATTGATTGATACAATCATTCCAATGAAAGAGAATGTGGCGAAAGCTAACTGCTAGACAAAATTCACCTATGTGTATATCATAGCATATGTGGCCATACTGCATCGAGAAAAGAGCTGTGACAGAAGAGGTGGGACCCGCGGCAACGGGAAAGGTTGCCGGACGTCTCATCCCCCGTGCCGTTTGTTGTCCCGTCACCAGGAAATCATGTCAGCGCCGACGCTTTTTTAAAAAAATCATTCAGCGTGGATGGACGAAAAGCCAAAAACATGGCCATTCAAAACGATTATTAGCAAATAATAAAAAGGGCCGACAAGGTCCCATTTTCACCATTTTTGGACGGCGACAGTTTGGTGTATAGCGAGGGCAAGAGTAGCAGAAGAGTAGCAGCCATGCAGAGCTCCTTCAGGTATTTATATCTACTCTATGTATGTGCCATCTTGCCATTATGCCATGAACAACGAAGAAATGAACGGGCATTCATTGCTCCATTAAGGGTTTGTTATTTTTAGTTGAGGGTTTTAGTTTTTTGTTTCCTCCCGTCTGTGGTTTTAAAATTTTAGGGTTGTTGAAGAATCTATTTAGTTGAAAGGGTTTTTTTTCTGTCGAGGCTTTTGAAATTTTTTGTTCATTTCCTCCCCGTATGCTGGTTATCAAATTTTTCCCTTTCTAAATGAAAAAAGCAACAACCCAGTGTACAAATATGATTGAAATTACTAAATAATGTTTGTAGAAAGTAGAATCTGTGGGTTCTACAATAAAATGCTATATTTCAAAAACCATGTAAAACTCGCAATGTCACCATTGTTCGCATAGTTTTTTCGGAATGGATAGAAAAGGGCATAACGTGGCATTCGAAATCATAATTGGGAAATAGCAAAAAGCCCACATCCAATCCCATTTTTCCCGCCATTTTATACACTATTGTTTTGGAAAACACACCGTCTCCTAAAACTCGGACTATTGTAAAACCCACTGTTTCACTACAATGTCTCTTCATGTTATGTATGTATCCATGTAAGTTCATGTGTATGTTTTTCATGAATTTTTTCAATGTGCATAGGTGAATTTTGTCTAGCATTTTTCCAACTCCCGCCCATTTGGCGAAAGTTAATTGGGAAATAGCAAAAAGCCCACTGAAATACTCCACATTGTCTTTCCCAAATTTCAAATTAAGACATCTTGCAAAACCCTTTGTTTGCAACAAAATTACCCCTCACCTCAATTTCATCTGTACTTTGCTCCAAATCCTCCATGTGTACTCCATGCTTCAGCTTATTTAGTCGGTATTCTCCTCGAAGTCGTTCAGGTGCTCTCAGACCTTCACCTTTACCTTTCAATGTGCACATAGGAAACAAAACAAAAAAGCCACACGTCATTCCCTTCCACTTTTCCCGCACCACACAAAAGAAATAGGAAAAAGCCCACATCGAATCCCATTTTTTCCACCATTTTATACACTGTTGTTTTGGAAAACACATTGTCTCTTCAAACTTGGACTATTGTAAAACTCACTATTTCACTACGACGTCTCCTCATGTTATGTATGTATCCATGTATGTTCATGTGTATGTTTTTCATGTGTGTTTTCAATGTGCATAGGTAATTTTTTTCTACCAGCTAGCTGGCTCCCGCCCATTTGGTGAAAGCTAATTGGGAAAGAGCAAAAAGCCCACATCCAATCCCATTTTTGTTTCCATTTTATACACTGTTGTTTTGGAAAACACACTGTCTCCTAAAACTCGGACTATTGTAAAACCCACTGTTTCACTACGATGTCTCCTCATGTTATGTATGTATCCATGTATGTTCTTATGTATTTTTTTCATGTGTTTTTCGATGTACATAGGTGAATTTTATCTAGGATTTAGTTGAAATGCAGATTTGATAATGTTTTTTCTGTCGAGGGTTTTGAAATTTTGGTTTTGTTTCCTCCCCTTATGCTGGTTTTTGAAATTTGCCATTTCCGAATGAAATAAGCGACAACCCATTGTACAAATATGAGCGAAATTTTTGAATAGTGTTTGTAGAAAGTAGGATCTATGGGTTCTGCAATGAAATGCTATATTCATAATTTATTTCTCCACTACTATTTTTTTAGGTTCTGCAATGAAATGCTATATTTCAAAAATCGTGTAAAACCCGGAATGTCGCCATTGTTTGTATTTTTTTGGAATGGATAGAAAAGGGCATAACATGGCATTCAAAATCATAATTGTTAATTGGCAAAAATCCCACATCCAATCCCAGTTTTGTCGCCATTTTATACACTGTTGTTTTGGAAAGCACACTGTCTCCTCAAACTCGAACTATTGTAAAACTCACTATTTCACTACGACGTCTCCTCATGTTATGTATGTATCCATGTATGTTCATGTGTATGTTTTTCATGTGTTTTTTCAATGTGCATAGGTGATTTTTGTCTACCACCTAGTCGGCTCCCGCCCATTTGGTGAAAGCTAATTGGGAAATAGCAAAAAGCCCACATCCAATCCCATTTTTTCCACCATTTTATACACTATTGCTTTGGAAAACACACTGTCTCCTAAAATTCGAACTATTGTAAACCACACTGTTTCACTACGACGTCTCCTCATGTTATGTATGTATCCATGTATGTTCTTATGTATTTTTTTCATGCATTTTTTGATGTACATAGGTGAATTTTGTCTAGGAGTTAGTTGAAATGCGGGTCTGATAATGTTTTTTCTGTCGAGGGTTTTGAAATTTTGGTTTTGTTTCCTCCCCTTATGCTGGTTTTTCAAAAAATTTCCATTTCTGAATGAAATAAGCGACAACCCATTGTACAAATATGAGCAAAATTTTTTAATAGTGTTTGTAGAAAGCAGGATCTGTGGGTTCTGCAATGAAATGCTATGTTTCAAAAATCATGTAAAACCCGGAACGTCGCCATTGTTTGCATTGTTTTTCGGAATGGATAGAAAAGGGCATAACGTGGCATTCAAAATTATAATTGGTAAATGGCAAAAAGCCCACATCCAATCCCATTTTTGCCACCATTTTATACACTGTTGTTTTGGAAAACACATTGTCTCCTAAAACTCGGACTATTGTAAAACCCATTGTTTCACTACGACGTCTCCTCACGTTATGTATGTATCCATGTATGTTCATGTGTATGTTTTTTATCCATTTTCTCAATGTGCATACGTGAATTTTTTCTAGGATTTTGAAATCAGCATATCCTACGTTATATACATATTTGAATTTATGCCTGAAACTGTCATATTGTATGTTATATACATATTTGAATTTTGTGTAGGAGTTAGCTTGCTCCCTCCTTAACTCCTAGAGAAAATTCAGTTATGTATATAACATAGGATATGCCCCACATAATGCATGGGGAAAAGAGTCACGACGGAAGAGGTGGGATTGGCGAGGGAAAAGGTTGTCAGACGGGAAGGAAAGACTTGAGGGTGGGATGTCTCATCCCATGTGCCATTTGATGTCCCGTCCTCGGGAAATCATGTCAGTGCCGACGGGTTTTCAAAGTAATTGTTCGACGTGGATGGAAAAAAAGCCAAAAATGTGGCATTCGAAACCATTATTAGCAAATATCTTGTTCAATGAAAATAGTTAGTGTTATGCACACAATAAGAAGACAATGTATTGAATTTGAGCTTCATAATTTTTAACAACCCTTACTTTCAGCAAAACACTCTTCTTCGATATCTTCCCAACACATTATTCACATAACAGTTGAATCATGGAAAACATACTGGGTTGTGGCTCACTTATTATTTTATACAGGCTATGAGAAATGAATGTTTTGAAGTTCACATTGTAATTTTTTAACAACACCTACTTTGAGCAAAACACTATGTTTCAATATCTTCCCATATGTTTCCAACACAAAATTTACATAACAGTAGCATCATAGAAAACACAGTGGGTTGTGGCTCACTTCTTATTTTTTTCAATCTCCTTGTTTAAATGTAAATGGAAAGCTTATGGTCTGAGTGCACATGGAGGAGTTGGAGTAGAATACTGACGAAATGGAGGTGAGGGGTAATTTGAAATTTGGGAAACACAATGTGGAGTATTTCAGTTTCTTCAATGTCTTCCAAATCACACATTCCATTGTTGTGTGTAAATTTAAGTCGATTGATAATAAAACTGCACAAAATAAGTCTGAATGGGAAACACAGTGTTGGGTTTCAGTTATTTGAATCTCCTTGTTTAAATGTAAAGGGTTGTCTCATGGTGGGTTGCTTGCTTCTTAACACCCACAGTTTTGCAACATGGAATGTTACAAAATAGTATGAATGTTTTTAAAAATCACACATTCCATTATTGTGTTTAAATTTTGCAACATTGAAAAAAAAAGTGCAGAAAATAATTCTAAATGGGAAACACAGTACTGGGTTTTAGTTATTTTAATCGTCCACTTGAGATGTAAAGGGTCATCTCATGCTAGGTTGCTTGGTTCTTAACACCCATGGTTTTGTAAGATGGAATATTACAAAACAGTTTGAAAGTCTTCCAGATCACACCTTCCATTGTTCTGTTTAAGTTTGAAGTATGTAAAAAATTGCATGCTTCATAACACATTGTATTTTTCAACCTCCACATCACAACATACCCTAGCCCTTTCTGGTTTTTAGACCAGTATATCTAGGTGTGCACATTGTGTAGTGCATGTCAGAAAATACAATGTGTTTTGAAGCCTGCCTTCACTTCATTTTATTTTGCAACAATTCATGTTGGAAAACCATTGGTGTTAAGAAAGAAGCAGCCCAAATAGTGTTGTAAAACCCTCTGCAACACTATTGGATAGTATGTGTCACCTAAATTTGGTCTGATTTCTCCTCCAACTTGTCCACGTGCACTGAAACGTTCAGCTTTCCCTTTCAATGTGCAGACTGGAAAGAAATAGTATTTTCACCTTTCTTTCTTCAAAAAGAAAAGGCGCAATACCTACAAAACGTGTCAATGCTAGCGGGATTTCAAAATAATTTATCGGCATGGACAAAAAGCCTAAAATGTGGCATTCAAAACCATTATTAGCAAATAATAAAAAGGGTTGATGAGGTCCCATTTTCACCATTTTTGGATGGTGACATTTTGGTGGATAGCGAGGGAAAGAGTAGCATCCATGCGAAGCTCCTTCAAGTATGTATATCCACTCTGTGTATGTGCCATCTTTCCATTATGCAATGAACAACGAAGAAAGGAATGACTATTTGTTTCTAGAAAACAATATTTTCACCTTTCTTGAAACAGAAAAGTCCCAATAGTAGGAAACAAATAGTATTTTCACCTTTCTTTCTTGAAACAGAAAAGGCCCACATCATTCCCTTCCACTTTTGTTGCACCAGAAAAAAGAAACTTGTCCAAAAAGCTAACCCGCCCACCTTTTTGCCTGGCAACAGGCGAGAAAACCCACCTGACAGCGTCGTTAACTCCCACCTGACCATCGCCCGGATGTTTTGTTCCATCTGCCGGTTTTGTGTTGATCGCCATTCTGGTGGGCCCTGCACTATGACATCTCGTCATGCTATGTATGTTTCCATGTATGTTCTCATGTATGTTTTTCATGTGTTTTTTAACAACTCTTTGCTACAGCTGAAATGTCATTTCGCTTTCTTTATCTGATTGGAACAAATTTTCACAACACTATATGGGTTGCTTGTTTTTGAACACCTTGTGTTGACATAGTGCATTTTCCAAATGTGCAGATAATGTGAGCATTTATTTGGTCAAATCAGATGAGGAAAATGAAATGCCATTTTGATCTCATGTTACATGAATAGGCACTTTTTGTTTACGAGTTAGCTTTCTCTTGATTGGAACAAATGAATTGCTCTCATTATTTGCATAGTTGGAAAACACACTGCCTACTCTCTATTGCAGAGGGTTTTACAACACCATTTGGGTTGCTTGTTTCTCCTAAGGAGCCAGCTAACTCCTAGACAAAATTCACCTATGTACAACGAAAAATGCATGAAAAACATACATGGATACATACATAACATGAGGAGACGTCATAGTTGGAAAACACACTGTCTCCTATCTGTTGTAGAGGGTTTTACAACACTATTTGGGTTGCTTGTTTCTTAAGGAGCCAGCTAACTCCTAGACAAAATTCACCTATGTACATCAAAAAATGCATGAAAAACATACATGGATACATACACAACATGAGGAGATGTCATAGTTGGAAAAAAAATTGTCTCCTCTCTGTTGCAGAGGGTTGTACAACACTATTTGGGTTTCTTGTTTCTTAAGGATCCACCTAAATCCTAGACAAAATTCAGCAATGTACATAAAAAAAAAGCATGAAAAACATACATAGATACATACATAACATGACGAGATGTCATAGTTGGAAAACACACTGTCTCCTCTCTGTTGCAGAGGGTTTTACAACACTATTTGGGTTGCTTGTTTCTTAACACCTTATATGGGGACATTGTATTTTCCAACACTTCAAATAGTGTGAGCATTTATTTGGTCAAATCAGATGAGGAAAAAGAAATGCCATTTTTATCTCATGTTACATACATAGGTGCTTTTTGTTTACGAGTTAGCTTTCTCCTGATTCCTGATTGGAAGAAATGAATTTATCCAAAAGAATGAGCATTCATTACTTCACAGTTCTAGTAGAATGGAAAAATGGCACATATGATTGCTGATATAGATACTAGTGTTAGCAATAGGTTAAATTGGAAATTAAATTCCCAATGTACAATTTAATATGTTTGTTTATTGTGTGTGCAAGCTGTCATTTTGCACTAAGCAGAACATATAAATTTTATATTGGGGAAATTTGGAAGAAATATAATTATTTCTAGCACCAGTTGTCTTTAATTTTCCAATTTAATCTATCACTAACACTTGTCTTTCTTCCAAGTGGTTTATATAGGCCACGAAAGAAGATTCAACAAAACAAGGGTAGGTGAATTGAGAAGGATGCTTCAGGAGATGTGAACCTTTTGCAGTAAATGCAGGTGATTCTGGCTTCCATAGCTTGAATTATAAGTGTAGTGGACGCATAGTAATGTTAATAATAATAAATGTAAGAACATAAATTGACATTTTATTGTAAACTGTATCCTAACAGGGTTAGTATAAAGCAGAATTCTATAGCATATAAATAGAAGTTCAACAAGGTTTTGTTGTAAAATGATTTAGTGAAAAAATATTCCTCAAAAGATAAAGAAAAATAGCACACCTACTAGTTGAACAAGGCTTTAGAATAATATGTTTCTATAGGATACCTACCAGAGTTGAACAAGGCTTTAGAATAATAAGTCTCTATAGCATACCTACCAGAGTTGAACAAGGCTTTAGAATAATAAGTTTCTATAGCATAACTACCAGAGCTAAACAAGGCTTTCTTTGTTGCAAAGTTTATTTTAGTAAAACATATTTTATAAAAACATAAAGAAAAAGAAAAGTTACCATAGCATTATCTACCAGTTGACCGAAGGTTTCCATAACTGAGTAACTTTATTTGCCATAAAGTTGATCTTTCTCTAACAACTTACAAGTTACTAAAGAGTATTCAGTCCACTAATAAAGGGCTGCTAAATTAAATAAAGTTTAGAACATATGAATATTAAACTCATACATGCAAAGAAGAGCCAAATTTAATAGCTTTGGCTAGTTGTTAGTGGAAGGTCCCTGCTAGAACAGACACATTTGTCTCTTCATTAAGATGATAGTTTTGTATGAAGTTTCCTAACTGTATAAGTCATCATCATCTTTATTATCTGTTGTAGAAAATACATGTGAAGCCCTAGTAGGAGTACCAACAGGTTTGTCTGGAGATCGAAACTCAGAACCAAAGCCTCGAGATTGTTGTATTGTTTCTGCAAAGGCTTGATACTTCCAAATATCAGCATCACTAATAGTTCTTCGGGAATATTTCATAGACTCCTCAAAATGAGCAGCTTTTATTTCAGCTACCTCATTACTATCATCGTCATCCATTGCCTCAGGATTCTCGGCTCTTTTTCGTTCATGTTGAATTTCCTGAAAGTGTGGGGGGAGAGGTTATGGTAAAATTGAAATGAGTGCTAGTATGATGAATTGAAATAACAAGCTACAAGTTGAGTTAAGTTCAATAGGTAGACTACTGCTCTATCTTAAAAATTAGTAACATAACAGTCAAAATTAAAACCATTAGAAATCCATAAACATATCTAGTTTGCAAAAGACAACACAATTGGAACTCACCTTCTCAATATTTTGTCTAATAGTATACTTGCAAGCCTGCTGACAAATCTCAGTGATATCATCTCCACTGAATCCTTGGGTATAATGGGCCAGTGCCATTAGCTCTACCTCCTTTGATACGGTTGAGTTTCTCAAGCAAGATTTGAAGATTTGATAATGTGAGGACTCATCAGGTAAGGGAATATAAATCACCTAGTCAAGTCATCCCCGCCTTAACAATGCAGGATTGATGATATCAGGCATGTTTGTAGCAGAAATAATGATAGCTATTTTCTTAGTTGTCATACAAGCCATCTCCATCAACAGTTGATTAAGGACTCTATCTGCAACACCACTAACATCCCCAACACTACTACCACGCTAGAAACATGCAAAACAATTATGCATCACAAGTTAGAGCCTACTTCAAAAAGGTCAAACAAAATTCCCAGTCATTTATAGTCAACCTTAAACTTTTACTTATAAAAAAGCAACACACCTACATAGCAATAGAATCGATCTCATCATAAAACAAGACAGAAGGAGCTGACCCTCTGGCCTTATAAAAAATGTGTCACATTAGCCTCACTCTCTCGAAACCACATTGATAATAATTCAAGGCCCTTCATACTGATGAAATTGGCCTGGCATTCATTGGCAATGGCTTTTGCAAGCAATGTCTTTCCACAACCTGGTGGTACATAAAATAACACTTCTTTTGAAGGAGACATTCCAAAATTTTCAAATTTCTCAGAACGCTCCAGTGGATATTGAATAGTGTACACCAAACTCATATGAATTTTTTTAGTTGATATCTCCTTCAAAAGCAAGTTTTCTGAATTGAAAGAAAAGCAAGGCACAAATATAGTGAACCATGTATCTCAATATACCTCTTGAAGCTCACTCTTGACATTTTCCAACCCTCCAATATCTTCCCAAGTGACATTTGGAACTTGACAACCTGTCAATATTTTCCCAATATTCATAAGCAAATTTACCATTATGAAAATAATCAGAAACAAACAAACTTAGGAATTTAAAATTTAGGGGCGCAAAAGATCAATAGTTTAAAAAAAAAATCCCTACTTAATCGATATGAGAAAAATTGAACGTCTAGACATGGTTTGGAAAAATTCACAGTTTCATAGACAGCGGATGGGTTGCTAGAGCCCAATGCACTCTAGAAGTTCTAATTAGTCACTGCCATTGAATTTAGAATCTCGACATCTATTGTCTCATCTTCTATGTCAATGACATCCATTTTTTCCCTAATACATTGAAGTGCAGCCTCAGTGCACAAAGCTGCAAGATCTACTCCAAAATATCCATGAATATCCTTAGCAATCCTTTTGAGATCAACCTATACCAAGAATCCTAAAGATTAATATATACTCTCACCAAGAGAAATAAAGATTAATAAATGCTCTCAAAATCCAAGCACTGCTTGACATTAGATCTAGAAGTACAAAAAAAAAATTAGGTTCTACAATAGGTACATCATTAGAGAGCTTCATATTCTTTGTATGGATACGAAGCACTTCCAACCTGCCTACTTCATCCAGAAACCCAATGTCAATTTCCCTATCAAATCTTCCAAACCTTCTAAGCGACGGTTCAATATTATTTGGTCGGTTAGTTGCTACAATCACAATAACATGAGCACGAGACTTAAGTCCGTCCATAACTGTAAGAAGTTGAGAAACAATTCTCCTCTCAACTTCACCGTGGGTTTTTTCCCTCTTGAGAGCCATGGAATCAATTTCATCAATAAATATCATGCAAGGTGCATTCTTCTCATCCTCCTCAAAGCCTTATGGAGATTGCTTTCGCTTTCTACAGCCAACTTAGAAATAATTTCAGGTCGATTGATACAAAAAAAGAAGGCAACGGTTTCACTTGCAATTTCCCTACCAATTAAGGTTTTCCTAGAACCAAGTGGCCCATAAAGCAGAATACCCTTTGGGGATTTCACACCAATTGATTTGAAGAGTTGTGGGTGTCTGAGAGGAATTTCTACCAATTCATGTATTTGAGCCATTTTTTTTCGTACACCACCAACATCATCATAACCTCTTTCATCTAATCTATCTTCATCCTCTCGCTTTACAAGCTCCCATTCACAGAAAATTTTAGTATCTAGAGGAACAACATAGTATTCCCTAGGGTCTATCTCGATTACCTTAAACTCCACACTACGCATACCACCCCTTACAAGGCAAACATCACATTTTGGCACATAAACTTCACAAAGGAAAAAAGGCAGAGGGTTTTACAACACTATTTGGGTTGCTTCTTTCTTAACACCTTATATCGAGACATTGTGTTTTCCAACCATGCAGATAATGGGAGCATTTAGTTGGTCGAATCAGATGAGGAAAATGAAATGTCATTTTCATCTCGTGTTTACATAAATAGGTGCTTTTTGTTTATGAGTTAGCTTTCTTGTTTCTTGACACCTTATATCGAGGCAGTGTGTTTTCCAATTGTGCAGATAATGTGAGCACTTATTTGGTCGAATCGGATGATGAAAATGAAATGCCATTTTCATCTCATGTTACATAAGTAGGTGCTTTTTGTTTATGAGTTAGATTTCTCCAGATTGGAACAATTGAATTGCTCTCATTATTTGCACAGTTGGAAAACACACTGTCTCCTCTCTATTGTAGTGGGTTTTACAACACTATTTGGGTTGCTTCTTTCTTAACATGTTATATCCAGATAGTGTGTTTTCCAACCATGCAGATAATGGGAGAATTTAGTTGGTCGAATCAAATGAGGAAAATGAAATTTCATTTTCATCTCATGTTACATAAATAGGTGCTTTTTGTTTGAGTTAGCTTAGTTGTTTCTTAACACCTTATATCGAGATAGTGTGTTTTCCAACTGTGCAGATAATGTGAGCACTTATTTGGTCGAATCAGATGAGGAAAATGAAATGCCTTTTTAATCTCATGTTACATAAATAGGTGCTTTTTGTTTATGAGTTAGCTTTCTCCTTATTGGAACAATTCAATTGCTCTCATTCGTTGCACAATTCGAAAACACACTGTCTCCTCTCTGTCATAGAGGGTTTTACAATACTATTTGGGTTGCTTGTTTGTTAAGGAGCCGACTAACTCCTAGAAGAAATTTTGTAGAATACCGACCAAATTGAGGTGACGTGTACTATCCAATAGTGTTGCAGAGGGTTTTACAACACTATTTGGGTTGCTTCTTTCTTAACACATAGGGTTTTCCAACATGAATTGTTGCAAAATAGAATGAAGTGCATACTATGAATTACACTATGTGTTGAGGGTTATTATTGTCCCTATTAAATGAGAGATGTGCTATTTGATAAAATAGAACACCATCTATATGTTTGTATATTAGAATTACAAGACAAACGTTGGGTATACCGTATAAGTGAAGGCAGGCTTCAAAACACATTGTATTTTCTGACATGCACTACACAATGTGCACACCTAGATATACTGGTCTAAAAACCAGAAAGGGCTAGGGTATGTTGTGATGTGGAGGTTGAAAAATGAAATGTGTTATGAAGCATGCAATTTGTTATATACTTGAAACTTAAACACAACAATGGAAGTTGTGATCTAGAAGACTTTCATACTGTTTTCTAGCATTCTATCTTACAAAACCGTGGGTCTTAAGAACCAAGCAACCCACCATGAGATGACCCTTTACATCTAAACAGGGAGATTCAAATAACTAAAACCCAGCACTATGTTTCCCATTCAAAATTATTTTGTGCACATTTTTTTTTTCAATGGTGCGAAATTTAAACACAACAATGGAATGTGTGATTTTGAAGACATCCAAGTAACATTCCATGTTGCAAGACCATGCATGTTAAGAAGCAAGCAACCCACCAAGAGACAACTCTTTACATTTAAATAGGGAGATTCAAATAACTGAAATGGGACAGTGTGTTTTTTCAACACTATAGACCATCTATAACAACACTGTGCCTTGCAAGTATCATAACATAATACTTGCAAGGCATGGTGTTGTTATAGATGGTTTGTAGTGTTGAAAATACATTGTCCCATTTCAGTTTTCCAATTTAATTACATTCTTGGCACCTCGTTTTGCTATTTGGAAATAATGGTTTTCAATGACATGTATTGGGCTTTTTGTGCATCCATACCAAACAATTATTTTGAAAAGAAGATGACTATTATGATGTATGTGACATGCATTTTTGTAGGGAGAATAGCCTATTCCCAATTCTAGAAGGTGATCTCCTTGCGACATGGCCTACACATGATAATGTATTGCCCTTCTTCAGGGATAAGACATATCTGCCTATCATAGCTGATTGATTTGTGGGTTAGATTGTCTAAGAATGCTTGCGTCAACGTTACAGATGAGACTCCGTGATCCAACATCATGATGAGTGATGTTGTCTTCTTCATCCTTATGTTGGATCATGGAGTACGATGCCAAACATTGATGCAAGAATTCTTACACAATCAAATCCACAGTTCAACTAGCTATAATCAATACAGATTGTGGAAAATTGATATCCTTTATGTTTGATTATGTTATCATTTCAAACACATGTTTTTTCAAGGATACTAACTTGATTTAACTATATTTCATAGGGAGATTATCTTATGCGTTGCAATTGGATGTCGCTATTATCCCTAGAAGAATGCATGTCAGAGGCATCATAACATGTAAAAACCCACTGTGTTTTCCACGATGCTACTGTTATATAAATTTTGTGTTGGAAACATATGGGCACATATTGAAAAATAGTGTTTTGCTCGAAGTAGGTGTTGTTAAAAAAGTACAACGTGAAATTCAAAACATTCATTTCTCATAGCCTGCATAAAATAATAAGTGAGCCACAGCCTATTCTGTTTTCCATGATGCAACTATTATGTGAATAATGTGTTGGGAAGAGATCGAACAAGAGTGTTTTGCTAAAAGTAAGGGTTGTTAAAAATTATGAAGCTCGGATTTAATACATTGTCCTCTTACAGTGTGCATAACACTAGATGCTATCTTCTTACTATTTTTGCATAGTTAGGGACAACCCATTGTGTTTTCCATACTCCAACAATTAAGTAAATTTTTTGTTGGAAACATATGAACAGGTAGTGAACAAGACTAGTTTTCTTAAAGTAAGGGCTCTCATAAGACAAGAAGGGGAAGTTGAAAACATTATTTTGTTACAGTCTGGAAAAATTAAGAAGTGAGCCACAAACCACTGTGTTTTCCATGATGCTACTATAATGTAAATTTTGTGTTGGAAACATATGGGAAGATATTGAAAAAGAGTGTTTTGCTCAAAGTAGGTGTTGTTAAAAAAGTACAACGTGAACTTCAAAACATTCATTTCTCACAGCCTGCATAAAATAATAAGTGAGCCATAGCCCACTGTGTTTTCCATGATGCAACTGTTATGTGAATAATGTGTTGGGTAGATATCGAACAAGAGTGTTTTGCTAAAAGTAAGGGTTGTTAAAAATTATGAAGCTCAAATTCAATAAATTGTCCTCTTACTGTGTGCATACATAGAGCGGATATACATACCCGAAGGAGCTCTGCATGGCTGCTACTCTTGCCCTCGCTATCCACCAAAATGTCGCCATTTAAAAAAGGCAAAAATTGGACCTTGTCGGCCCTTTTTATTATTTGCTAATAATCATTTCGAATGGCAACGTTTTTGGCTTTTTGTCCATCCACACCGAATGATAATTTTTAAAAACCACCAACACTAACACAATTTCCCCGATGACAGGACAACAAATAGCATGGGGGATGAGATGTTCGGCTATCATGTCTTTCCTTTTATCTAGCAATTTTTTTCGTCGCCGCAGGTCCCACCTCTTCCATCATGGATCTTTTCTCCATGCGGTATGGCCGCATATGCTATAATATGAACATAGGTGAATTTTGTCCACGAGTTAAGGAGGGAGCAAGATAACTCCTGGATAAAATTCACATATGTATATAACATATTATATGCCAATTTCAGGCGTAAATTCACATATGTATATAACATAGGATATACCAGTTCCTCTACACTAGAGAGGAGACAGTGTGTTTTCCAACTATGACACCTTGTCATGTTGTGTAGTATCCATGTATGATTTTAATGTGTTTTTCAATGTACATAAGTGAATTTTGTCTACGAGTTACACCGGTTTCAAAATCCTAGACAAAATTCACCTATGCACATTGAAAACCGCATGAAAAACATACATAAGAACATACGTGGACACATACATAACATGAGGAGACGTCGTAGTGAAACAGTGGGTTTTACAATAGTCTAGGTTTTACGAGACAGTGTGTTTTTCAAAACAACGGTGTATAAAATGGCAGCAAAAATGGGATTGGATGTGGGCTTTATGCTATTTCCCAATTATGATTTTGAATGCCATGGTATGCCCTTTTCTATCCATACCAAAAAATAATGCAAACAATGGAGACATTCTGGGTTTTACATGATTTTCAAAATATAGCATTTCATTGCAGACCCCACAGATTCTGGTTTCTACAAACATTATTCAGTAATTTCACTCATATTTCTACAATGGGTTGTCGCTTATTTCATTCAGAAATGGCAAAATTCAAAAACCAGCATACGAGGAGGAAACAAAACAAAAATTTCAAAACCATCGACACAAAAAAAAATGCTTCAAACCGGCATATCCTATGTTATATACATATGTGAATTTTGTCCAAGAGTTAGCTTGCTCCCATTATATATAACCTAAATGATCCTTAAGATTTCAAATAACCATAATTATTTAAGCTTTTGAGAAGCGACGGACAACCTGCTAGCTTTCCCATATTGCAACTTTACTTTTTTTTTTGTGCAACTTTTGTTGCAAGCAAGGGCAGTTATAAAATATGAAAGTGACCTTCAATACATTGTTTTCTTATGGTGTGCATAACACTAAGTTTTTTCATTGAACAATATTTGAAAAGTGAAGGACAACCCAGTGTGTTTTCCATCGTGCAATATTTTTTGTGCATCTTTTGTTTGAAACATATTTCAATATTCAAATGGAATGTTTAGTGCATGTGATGGATTCTTATAAAATATGAATGTGAACTTCAATACAGTGTTTTGTAATAGTCTACATAATAGAAAGTGTTGTCTTTTAATAGTTTGTGGGTTGCATGGTTTATAACACCCTGTGTTTTCCAACCTGAAAATTCGGATAACAGTTTGAGTGTCTTGAAAAGCTTTTCTTATTTACACTGTATGAATGTAAAAATGGCACCTCCAAAAATTACAACTGTTAGTTATGGTATAAATTGCAATTCAGTATCTTCGCATGATTGACAATAATAATTAGACAAAATAATTTCATGTTGTAAAACAGAGTGGGTTACTTGTATAGCGTTTTACAAAAGTGTGAATTGTGCATTTCAAATTCTTCTTTTCATTGAAAAAAATATATGCTTGATTACTGCAAAATTGTGCAATAAATTTTTGAACTTTAACTATCCATAACACTTGCAACAATTTTACAGTTTACAAGAAACAAAGGATGCGTGTTGTAAAATGAAAATCTGTTCCTGCAATGAAGAATGTCATTGATGTGGACAACACACCTGAAAGGTTGTGTAGTAGCCCATCTTCTTTGGGGCGGTCCCATTCATGAAACGTGCAGGTAAGATCTGGTAATTACAAGATGCAATCCAATGTATAATTTTAATCTCTCATAAGTGGATATGAGGTTGATTGGAAAGTGGGAATTTTTTATTCAGGAGGCAGCAACCGCAATATGAAGGAAGTCCCCTCAGTTTACGAAAATGGTCAACCGTAAGGCAGCGACGTGTTCGGTAATTGATTGTGAACTTGCAATTTCCCTTCCCTTCCTATGCGTGAATCAGAATGCTTTTTAATTTCAATTCGAAAATATCATGTCTCTTACAAATATTCTAATTTTGGCATATATCATTCCTTTGATTCAGGAAAATAATCAGGGAAATGATCTCACTCTTGCCATAGTCCATGACCAGAAGGAAAAGTGTGCAGAGGGATCCAATGAAGCACGGGGTGATGTGGTGGGTGGGAAGGTAGATATAATAACCAAATTATTGCATCATCTGGTTGTGTATATATGTTGTGCATTCAATTTGATTGAATATCAAATATTTTAAGCGATTTTCTTTTCCAAACTTGTTGTGCAGGTTGTTGCTGAATATAGAAGAGAAACGGTGAATGGACAAAAAAGTATTATGATTGGAGAGTGTTCAACATGCATAGGTTTCAGCATCACCACCTTCCTATTCTTGATGCACCAAAGCGTGGCCAAGCTGTGTTGGGGGGGGAACCAAAACAACCTGCTCCTCCCCTTGATAAATTGAAAGAGTACCTTCTAAAGAAGGAAAAAAATACAAAGTACCAAATGAATATATGACAACATCTGTAGCAGAAGCGTGTTGTTAGACATGTCTATCAAAAGTTTGGGAAAAAAAACTTCCTTCAACTTCCCCAAGAAGGAAATGATGAGGTGAAGAAGCAAATGGCGTTATATAACACTGATGAGATGAAGGAGCAGATAAGCCAAAGAATATTACGATTGCAGGAGAGAAAGAGACAGGAAGGAATGGTAATGTCGAACTGAACTGTTAAATGTGAATTTTCCTTGCTTAATATTTTATGTTCGGATGCATAGAAGGTTCACTTAATGTTAACTTACATGACATGTCAGGGTGATGGTCGAGAAGCGGTTTCTTCCCCCCAGCAGAGTAGGGCTCATTTGCTAGAGGAAGTTGTGGCCACGAAAGGTGAAGATGGTGTTGTTCCTCCCACCCCTGCATATAAGATTTAGAATAAACATCCTACACAATTAAAAGTTTCAAGGCACCATCTGAAGAAGAAACAAAAAAAAATGGTGATCTCCAAATCTTCTGTTTACTGTAAAAAAAAAATTGTGTATTTGAATGAATTGGTTGCATGGATCTGATTTTGGTGCAACATTTTAATTCCTCCTATTACACAACAATGATGAACAATGAACTGCTGCCCTCAAGCATGTTTTTGTGATTTTCGAAGGTGAACAATTGCCCATGGAAGCACAAGATGATGTTGTTCCTCCCGACCCACCGTCTAACGATGTTGAGAAGAAGAAGAAGAAGAAGAAGAATGAGCATATGCCTTCAAACATGGCAAGGTTCCTTGACATGGAGGAATTAGAAGAAACGGTGAATTGCAATTCTTTTATTTAATGTTTGTTTTGATTATTTCAATGAACTGGTTGCATGCACCTGAATTTGAAATGACCTTTTAATTCTTGCTATTACAGGGCAAGGATAAATAATGAAGTGTTGGCCTTGATCCAATTGGTTATGTCATTATGATTGAAATGAGAGAGGCTAATACAGATGGAAATACGGATGGGGAGAGCACTGGCCATGAAGTGGGATAGGGTAACACAGATGATCATGAGGACAGGGAGAACACTGGGTTGAAAGTGGAACTGGGTGATAGAGATGGACATGGGGATGGGGAGAGCACTGGCTTGCAAGTGGGAGAGGGTAATAAGGATGGATCCGAGGAGGAGGAGAGCGCTGGCCTGCAAGGGGGAGAAGGAAATAAAGATGGAAATGGGGACGGGGAGAGGTGTGGCATGCCATCTATATTGGTATGAAACCCAACACACTTCCATGCTTTGTTCTTATTTCTTTAGGAATTTTTTAATGTGCCTTCAATTATGCTTCACGTCAATGACATTTCCATTGCAGGAAAATCCCATGGATGAACAGATGATAGAGTTCAATGACATAACTTTTAAGGTCGATGATCACGTCAACCTTTGGAGGCTACATAAACGGGTTGTGAAAGGCATTCTACATGTTGTCGCCAGAAACGCTCACACCCACTGCTTGAGGCACCCAGAATAGCAAGAGTCAGCATTGTTGAGGCCATTGATGGTCGATGCTACATACCTTTCCCCATGCCTAGCGCAGAGACCATCACAGAGTGCGTGGGTGGCTTTATCATATGGCAGCTTGCTGAGATGAAGCATTTTGTTCCAGAGGTACACATAAATGATATATTGTTGTATATATATCATACTCGTATATTGTTTCCATGCACATGTTAATTCTCATTAATTGTTTGCTATAGGGTGAAGCTATTAAACCTAACATGGACAAAGCACAGAGTATGAAGAAATCTGTTGTTTCACATTCATCATCTGCGAGGGTTCATGGATCTAGAATCAACCCCCCTGAAATACACAAGGACCCTAAGAAATGTGCCATATTTTACGCAAGCCTAAACTTGATTCCAAGGAATAGGAAGTGTAGGAATTGATGAGACAGGCTCCAAATACTGATTCTACTCTGTGGGTTTCAATATTTCAATATTGAACAATTGTGGTGTAGGATACACCATTTTCATATGTTTCAACACTATGGTGTTATACATTTGATACAAGAATTTTCATGGGCTTCTTTAATTATTTTATTATTGTACAATAATGCTAAACATATAGGCATGTAAGACATGAAAATCTGCAAATTTGGTTAGTAACATGGTTAGTAACATGATAAAAACAAAATAACAGAAATCACATCCTTATGAGATATTATTTCATAATTCATTGTAACTAAACATGAACAAAAACATGTAAGATATGAAATAAAACTATCCCATATTGGATTGGTGCTCTTTGAGTATGTGAAAGAGCCCTTTCCCAATCCTTGATAAGCTAGGTGAAATAGACAATGAGATGCTTGAACTCAAGTTGCCTATAGTGCAAGTGCTTTCAAATGTGGCTGTTGTGTTGTTTGAAGGAGAGAAGCCTTCAACTTATAGTTGAGCTTGAAGAGAGGAGAGGCCAAATTGATGAATGTGGGATCATTCATGGGCCAATGACAAGATGACACTTGTCAAGCTGTGAGAGGGTGAGGAATGTGCAAGTTTTGGCCAATGTGCCACTTTCAAATTTGAATTTGAAAGACTTGACATGTTTTGGGGGGATGAAAGGTGTAATAAATGCTATGTTGACTTGTGCAAATAGCATTTAAAACCTTGTTGGAAGGGACAAGTCCCTTTTGGGGGGAAGATTCAAATTGGAAGAATCCATTTTGATGCCCTTTTGAATGTAATTAGAGGAATTATAAATCAATAAATTGATTTATTTGTGCAAGTGGGTGGGTTAGTTAGGAGTTTGGATTTTGACTCTAGTTGAGTCAAAAGCTGGAGAATGATAATCATGATTAGAAGCTAATAAATGTAGATTAATTAACTTGGATGATATTAGGAGGTGACATTTGATTAAATCAGTTTGATTTATTAAATCAAATGAGAAGAACATAAGGATTAAATAATTTGATTTATTTAATGAACCTTAGGAAATTAATCAATAAATTGTCTTAATTGATTAACAGGAGAATTCGATGCACGATGTTAGTTACAGTGGAATGCATAATGTTATTTTTGGATGTCTACATTTTTCCCCTCTTTGAAGCAATGTACTCGTTGCATTGGTTCAAAGAATGATGTTGCCAGCATCGAAATTAAAAAATTCTTTGGTTTTTTCGGATGCCCCAGTGGAAAATAAGTACGTTAGTACATTGCCCCCTCGAGAGATCAAGCGAAAAGATACAATTTGAGGTGGATCTCGCGACAAAGAGGTTCAAAATGGATGTATGGATGATGATGAAAATGAGATGTTTGGAAGATGCTTAGAATAACAAATTTATATTATCATAAACAACTTTAAATGATTATGCAATGCATGTGAGATGGATGAGATGGATGATGTTGTCCTGATATGATGGTATAACATGATTATGCGAAATGAGAATACGGATGCAAGATGGATGCATTGTTAGCATGACAGAAGATAGAAGAACGAGAGGGATAAACCCTTAAATCCAAGAAGAATGTAGAAGTCCAATAAATCCGTTAGTCATCGAGACATTACTCGATATGATGATGTGTTGCTTATCCAGGGATGGGAGAGAGCGTACCTTTCTTTATGTTTGATAACACACGTAGGTGCGATGCATCAAGGTATTAAGAACCAAGATGGCGTTGCGCCTAGTGTGATGGACTCTGACTCGACAATCAGATAGGAGTGCTCTTGTTCACACTTGACATACGGAAACCCTACTAGGACGAACCCAACAAAGAAAGTATTCGCCAAGTTATTTTACAAGAACATCCAACAAGCACAGCAGATAAAAAGATAATGATCGTTGCCCCATTCCTTTCTCTCTAAACCTGTTTTGTTTAGGCATCATCGAGAGGTCCTTGGAATGTGCGCAAAATAAGATAAGTCAAAAAGACCAAGATAAAGTAAATAAACAAGCTAATGTTCTTCGTATCGCTAGCCAGGCTAAACTAATGTGGGGTACCTGATGCTTATGTCCATCGTGGGAAAGCTTCATCCTAGGACATGTAGTGATCAGGGTTTTGGTAGGACTGATTGGGTGATAAGCTATTGATACTCCGAGTTGACCAACTTGTTGACTTACTGACTTAGGCTTGAGACTCTGACGATAAGGCGTTTACTTTAGAACCTGCTAAACTTGCTTCTGACTAACTCACCAAAGGGTGAAAGCGACGATTGACTTATTAGGAACGACGATTATTGCGAGTGAAAGCGAGATGGAATGGATGCACCATTTTGGTTTTTTCAGATGTTTTGAGGCTGTTTTTGGTATTTTTGGAATTTTCAAGATTTTATGAATGTTTTTGGATTTTGTGTCAATTGACTTGACTGCGAATGAGATAGATGGGAAAATGGATGCCAATGCAACGGACGCATAAAGAATGACCTAAATGTAAAAAAGATAAGCAAACGAATGCCAATGCGACGGACGCCTAACTAGATGGGAAAACGGATGCCAATGCGACGGACGCATAAATGAATCGGCAAACGGATTGCCAATGCGACGGACGCATAAATGAATGGGCAAACGGATGCCAATGCGACGGATGCATAAATGAATGGGCAAACGGATTGCCAATGCGACAGACGCATAAATGAATGGGCAAACGGATTGCCAATGCGACAAACGCATAAGGATAGACCTGATTATAAAAGAAAAGATAAGCAAACGAATGCCAATGCGACGGACGCCTAACTAGATGGGCAAACGGATGCCAATGCGACGGACGCAAATTGTCTTGGGGGATGATCAAAGATCAACCTTGCCTATGTTCAAGCTCAGAGACGACGTAGTTCGACAAGGTGGAAAAACTAACAAGACTCAATGATGAAATTTTTGAAGATTTTCTGATATTTCGACATGTTTTTGGATTTTTGATGATTTAAATGTTTTTGAAATTTTTGATGGATTTTTTGAATGTTTTTGAATTTTTTTGATGAGTTTTTCTGAATGTTTTTGGTTTTTTCGCATGATTTTGACAATTTGGATATGGATATGTGATGATATCAGTGCTTTGTTTTGGGGTTTTATTGAAAAACCAAGCTTAAGGTTGATTGATCAGATTGATGGATTGATAGTTTGACTAAGTGCGTTAAGTCAAACAAAAGTGATAATGCACTTGTAATTCCAGGAAGTTGTGTTATCCTAGAGTAAACTCGTACAAAAAGGATAATTTGGCTAGGTGTGTTAAGCCAAACAAGGTGATTATGGTTTTGATAATTTGGCTAAGTGTGTTAAGCCAAACAAAGTGATGATAATGAACTTGTAAACCCAAGGAAGTTGTGTTATCCTAGAGTAAACTCGTGCACAAGATGATAGTTTGACTAAGTGTGTTAAGTCAACAAGGTGATGATTGATTGGATTCGATTGATCAAGATGAAGATTGATTTGGAACAAAATAGCTTTGATGATTTGATGTGATGCTGATGTGCGCACTAGATGCGGCTGATATGGATTGCTTGGATTGATATTCGATGAGGAACGTCTTCCTGTCAAAATATGCCATGGGCTAGTGATTTGGATTCATGTTCACAAATGATTTGACCAAGTTGATTTCACATTTTCCAATGTTTGGATCACTTCATAAGTTGGAGGACATAGATCAAGATTTATTCTCGAACCAAGATATAAATATCTGCCCCCAGTGTCTAGCAATGTATGGAATGCCATGGGTGGATTCTTGGATAGATGGATGGGTATGGTAAGCATGCAAAGGATGCCAAGGATTATCTTGTGACAAGATAAGGTGTTCGAACAGAGGAATGCTCATTTGGATAATGCTTCAAGGCTCATATAGTGTTGGGTGGGATAGGATCAATGAAAATGACCCATGTCAAGATTTTTACCATAAGCAAGCGTAAAGTGTGCTCCAAAATTTTTATCAAGATCAAGGTAACTTGGACCTTGGATGGAGATGGATAAACAGTTCATGGGTGAATGAATGATACGGCTCAAATGATGGCCTTATAATGGATGCGATAAGATGCTTTCTCCTGAACTAGCGCACGTAGATGCTCGATTCTACACATGATGCCTGTTTTCCAAGTTTTCATCATGGTACTTGTCCAAAGCGCCACCGAAATGGTTTTCGCTGGAGGACGATTTTTTTCTTTACTGTTTTCGATCCTTTTTTTTATTTTTTTGGATTTTTTATATTTTTATGATTTTTTTTTGTTGTCACCAAGATGCCTGTTTGCCAAGTTTTCATCAAGGTGACCATTTTTTCAGGACATTTTCTGATTGTTTTTGTATTTTCTGAGAGATTTTAAACTGATGTTGAACCACCTGGTGGTGCTGATGTTGATGCTTCTGTCATAACATGCCATCGGTATCCTGCTTGAAGAAGTTGCTTTGCCAAGATACGTGCACTTGAATGCAACTTTTGAGAAATCTGTTCTGCTTTGCTGATAATGGACTTAACTCTGTCTTTGTGCGCACATCGCGATAGAGTGCCTTCTAAATCCTTATGATGAAGGGTCGCTGCCAATACATGGTCAATGTGAGAATTGGATATCCTGCGTGGAGGCGTGGATGGAGTGTGTTTAGGTATAAAAGATGGATTGGTTGTCAGTTTGGAACCTTTGACTCTCCAAACTTGGGAAGATGAGCAATGGTGGGTGGATACAAAAGTGTGCATGGAATTAGGACCAACTGCTTGATACACTTTGTATGTTGCTTGAGAAGCTTTATTTTTCTTTTGTGAAAATCTTTGATGGATACATTTCCCTTTTTTATTTTGCCCCATAGTTTCTTCAACTAATGGGGTTTGATAGGGATAATCTTTCTTTGTATTCTTTGGTATCCATATGTATTTAATTTGTCCTTTATACTTCAGCACTTCGTTCTTCGTTCTTTGATTCAAATCTTTCTTTTGATGTTGGTCCCTATTCGTGGATGGCGTGATGGGTGGATGGAGATTTAGGACGTGGCGGATTGTAGTATTGGCATCAATTTCATCATAAGGATTCCTCGTGCTCCCTATGTTGATGTTTGCTTTAGATGAAGTTGCCCCCAATATTGTTGAGGTATTACTGATATGTTGAATAACCAAGGCCTTGATGCTTAGGATTGCCAAAAATCTGCACTGGTTCTAGGATACCTTGTTCATGTAGGCCTAATCCTCTACCTTGATAATTCATCTGCTGAAAAATTTTATTTGCCATAGGATATGATTTACCTTGGAAATAAGGTGTTGCTCCTTCTTTGCTTTGTGGCGGATCTTCAAATGTCATAATTCATAATCACCTTGTTTGGCTTAACACACCTAGCCAAATTTGGTTAGTAACATGGTTAGTAACATGATAAAAACAAAATAACAGAAATCACATCCTTATGAGATATTATTTCATAATTCATTGTAACTAAACATGAACAAAAACATGTAAGATATGAAATAAAACTATCCCATATTGGATTGGTGCTCTTTGAGTATGTGAAAGAGCCCTTTCCCAATCCTTGATAAGCTAGGTGAAATAGACAATGAGATGCTTGAACTCAAGTTGCCTATAGTGCAAGTGCTTTCAAATGTGGCTGTTGTGTTGTTTGAAGGAGAGAAGCCTTCAACTTATAGTTGAGCTTGAAGAGAGGAGAGGCCAAATTGATGAATGTGGGATCATTCATGGGCCAATGACAAGATGCCACTTGTCAAGGTGTGAGAGGGTGAGGAATGTGCAAGTCTTGGCCAATGTGCCACTTTCAAATTTGAATTTGAAAGACTTGACATGTTTTGGGGGGATGAAAGGTGTAATAAATGCTATGTTGACTTGTGCAAATAGCATTTAAAACCTTGTTGGAAGGGACAAGTCCCTTTTGGGGGGAAGATTCAAATTGGAAGAATCTTCCATTTTGATGCCCTTTTGAATGTAATTAGAGGAATTATAAATCAATAAATTGATTTATTTGTGCAAGTGGGTGGGTTAGTTAGGAGTTTGGATTTTGACTCTAGTTGAGTCAAAAGCTGGAGAATGATAATCATGATTAGAAGCTAATAAATGTAGATTAATTAAATTGGATGATATTAGTAGGTGACATTTGATTAAATCAGTTTGATTTATTAAATCAAATGAGAAGAACATAAGGATTAAATAATTTGATTTATTTAATGAACCTTAGGAAATTAATCAATAAATTGTCTTAATTGATTAATAGGAGAATTCGATGCACGATGTTAGTTACAGTGGAATGCATAATGTTATTTTTGGATGTCTACAAGGCATATATACTTATTTCATGTCATTGGAACAAATAATTGTTATCCATTTCATATCATACTTTAAGAAAAATAGTCTTGTTCACTATCTGTTAATATGTTTGGAACACAAATTTTACATTACTCTTGTGTTGTCCCCTGTGGCATGTGTTGGCATTAATGTCAAAGCAATAAGACAATAAGATGTTCTTCATTGGTAAACAAGTCAGTATTGGTTTGGTAATTCAGTTGATGGTCTCTTCATTTCAGTTCTTTGACAATCACTTGACTTGGCATACAAGTGTTTTTCAACTCTAGTACACTACATATTGTTTCATGTTCAGTCATCTTGCATATTGTGATAAGGATCTAAAATTGTGACTATATGTAAATAGAATTATATGAGTTGAAATAGTTATGAAGACAATTTTGGTTCTCATGTTCATTTATTTATCAGATGTCATTCAGTTATAAAGTTGTAGTAAGATTATGTTATCTTGTAAATATTTCAGCTTTTCAGTTTGTATAATATTCAATCTTCATGATCTGGTTATGGTCTTTATGTTCATACATGTTAAAAATCATCAAACATGCTTCATAACTAAATTTCTCTAGAGCTTGCACTTTACATTTGGTTATTAATGCTAAAGTGGTTGGTATGGGAACAATCGATGCAACCATTTATCAATAAATTTGAGAATTTTATTTTTTAAATAATCCATGAGGTACAGGATTTGAAACCCATCAAGTGTCGGTAATCTAGTTTTGGATTGTGATAATCCATACAAGTGGATAGAATGATAAAATAATATTTGAAATGCACCATTTGTAATGCATATTATATATATAACTACCTAAAAAATATTGTTGGGTCTCAATCCTAGAAACATAGAAATAAGGACTATCCATGACTCACTCACAAGATCAAATCAACTTCCGAATGAACAAATGAAATACATCAAGAAAAGAATGATGAAAATCAAACTAATGTCAACAATTGCAAAGGTGATTACAATAGGCCCATTGAAATATCTCAATCAAGTAATGCACCCTTGATTCTCATTATGTACCTTCAACCATATGGTAATGACAACAATGTGATTGGTAAAGTATTCATTTTAATGGTGTACCCTTACCCAAATGTCAATGACAAAGCAAAGCACATATTGGTGGATTCGAAAACCCTATTCATCCTTCTAGAAAACCTTTAAAGTAAGGTTTTAAGTCTCAATATTCTTAAACACCACTTTGTATGAGTTGTTTATCCTCTACAGACTTCCCTATTCATCCTTCTAGAAAAGCTTTAAAGTAGGGTTTTAAGTCTCAATATTCTATAACGCCACTCCCTATGAGTTGTTTATCCTCTACAAACATAGTTGTTCAAACCTCTTCTCCATTTAAGGAGGGTAATTTACTGCTAAAAAAATATTTATCTTGGAGTATTTTCTCCATACAACCTGAATTGGTTCCTCTATAATAGTTACTATACATAACTGTTGGAGGATGGAAAAAAACACTATGTTTTCCCATACTTTGCAAATCTTGTTCAAAGACGAAAGTTACTGTTATGCACACAGAAAGAGGATAATGTATTGAATTTGAGCTTCATAATTTTTAACAACCCTTACTTTCAGCAAAACACTCTTGTTCGATCTTTGCCCAACACATTATTCAAATAACAATTGCATCATGGAAAACACACTGGGTTGTGGCTCACTTATTATTTTATGCAGGCTATGATAAATGAATGTTTTGAAGTTCACGTTTTACATTTTTGACAACACCTACTTTGAGAAAAACACTCTTTTTCCATATCTGCCCATATGTTTCCAACACAAAATTTACATAACAGTAGCATCATGGAAAACACAGTGGGTTGTGGCTCACTTCTTATTTTTTCCTAACTGTAACAAAATAATGTTTTCAACTTCCCTTTCTTGTCTTATGAGACACCTTACTTGAAGAAAAATAGTCTTGTTCACTACCTGCTCATATGTTTCCAACAAAAAATTTACTTAACTGTTCTAGTATGGAAAACACAATGGGTTGTCAATGACTTTGCAAAAATAGTAAGAAGACAGCAGCTAGTGTTATGCACATAGTAAGAGGACAATGTATTGAATCTGAGCTTCATAATTTTTAACAACCCTTACTTTCATCAAAACACTCTTGTTCGATCTCTGCCCAACACATTATTCACATAACAGTTGCATCATGGAAAACATAGTGGGCTATGGCTCACTTATTATTTTATGCAGGCTGTGAGAAATGAATGTTTTGAAGTTCACGTTGTACTTTTTTAACAACACCTACTTCAAGCAAAACACTCTTTTTCCATATCTTCCCATATGTTTCCAACACAAAATTTACATAACAGTGGCATCATGGAAAACACAGTGGGTTGTGGCTCACTTCTTATTTTTTCTTGACTGTAACAAAATAATGTTTTCAACTTTGCTTTCTTGTCTTATGAGACCCCTTACTTTAAGAAAAACAGTCTTGTTCACTACCTGTTCATATGTTTCCAACAAAAAATTTACTTAACTGTTGCAGTATGGAAAACACAATGGGTTGTCCCTGACTTTGCAAAAACAGTAAGAAGACAGTAGCTAGTGTTATGCACACAGTAAGAGGACAATGTATTGAATCCAAGCTTCATAATTTTTAACAACCCTTTCAACAAAACACTCTTGTTCGATCTCTTCCCAACACATTATTCACATAACAGTTGCATCATGGAAAACACACTGGGTTGTGGCTCACTTATTATTTTATGCAGGCTATGAGAAATGAATGTTTTGAAGTTCACGTTATACTTTTTTAACAACACCTACTTTGAGCAAAACACTCTTTTTCAATATTTGCCGATATGTTTCCAACACAAAATTTACATAACAGTAGCATCATGGAAAACATAGTGGGTTGTGGCTCACTTCTTATTTTTCCTGACTGTAACAAAATAATGTTTTCAACTTCCCTTTCTTGTCTTATGAGACCCCTTACTTTAAGAAAAATAGTCTTGTTCACTACCTGTTCATATGTTTCCAACAAAAAATTTACTTAACTATTGCAGTATGAAAAACACAATGGGTTGTCCCTGACTTTGCAAAAATAGTAAGAAGACAGCATCTAGTGTTATGCACACAGTAAGAGGATAATGTATTGAATCTGAGCTTCATAATTTTTAACAATCCTTAATTTCAGCAAAACACTCTTGTTCGATCTCTACCCAACATATTATTCACATAACAGTTGCATCATGGAAAACACATTGGGTTGTGGCTCACTTATTATTTTATGCAGGCTGTGAGAAATGAATGTTTTGAAGTTCACATTGTACTTTTTTAACAACACCTACTTCGAGCAAAACACTCTTTTTCATTATCTGCCCATATGTTTCCAACACAAAATTTACATAATAGTAGCATCATGGAAAACACAGTGGATTGTAGCTTACTTCATATTTTTTCCTGATTGTAAAAAAATATTGTTTTCAACTTCCCTTTCTTGTCTTATGAGACCCCTTACTTTAAGAAAAATAGTCTTGTTCACTACCTATTCATATGTTTCCAACAAAAAATTTACTTAATTGTTGCAGTAGGGAAAACACAATGGGTTGTCCCTGACTTTGCAAAAACAGTAAGAAGACAATAGCTAGTGTTATGCACACAGTAAGAGGACAATGTATTGAATTCGAGCTTAATAATTTTTGACAACCCTTACTTTCAGCAAAACACTCTTGTTCGATCTCTGCCCAACACATTATTCACATAACAGTTGGATCATGGAAAACACATTGGGTTGTGGCTCTCTTATTTGTTTTTTCTGGACTGTAACAAAATAGTCTTTTCAACTTCAGTTTCTTTTTTTATGACACCCCTTGCTTTAGCAAAAATAGTAAGAAGATAGTAGCTAGTGTTATGCACACAATAAGAAGACAATGTATTGAATTTGAGATTCATAATTTTTAACAACCCTTACTTTCAGCAAAACACTCTTGTTCGATCTCTGCCCAACACATTATTCATATAATAGTAGCATCATGGAAAACACAGTGGGTTGTGCCTCACTTATTTATTTTTTTGGACTGTAACAAAATAGTCTTTTCAACTTCAGTTTCTTGTTTTATGACACCCCTTACTTTAATAAAAATAGTAAGAAGACAACAACTAGTGTTATGCACACAGTAAGAGGACAATGTATTGAATCTCAGCTTCATAATTTTTAACAACCCTTACTTTCAGAAAAACACTCTTGTTCGATCTCTGTCCAACACATTATTCACATAACAGTAGCATCATGGAGAACATAGTGGGTTGTGCCTCACCTTTTTTTTTTTGGACTGTAACAAAATAGTCTTTTCAACTTCAGTTTCTTGTTTTATGACACCCCTTACTTTAAGAAAAACAGTAAGAAGACAAGAAAAGTTGCAGATTTTGATATTCCATTTCAGCATTCCATTTCAATATCCTTATACATTTCGATGAGAAGATGCACAAGAAAATTTGGAGAATGGAAAACACAGACTATAACAAAATAGTGTATTCAAGTTCACCATCAAATTTTATAATAACAATATGCATCAAACAATGAAATGTAAAAATATTTTGCATCAATATTACACAATCTGAATAAAATTACAATGCACATTTAATACTAGTCACACTGAAGACTATGTCAACCATTTACGAATAGGTATAATCTCTGTGTTCTCAACATCTGGAAGCATTTGTCACACTCTGATTGTCAAGGTGGAATTGACAGCATACAATGTTGCCACCCCATAATTCTCATGTAGTAGCCTGAAGGAGGACCTCACATGGTGGATCTCAAACCTGACAATGTGGTTGAATTTGAACATGGCCAACAAGCATTCTTCCACAGGACCTTTGTAATTACTAATTACAGATTCCCCCTTGAGGAATCTCATAAACCTCATGCTCAGCTGATCTGTAAGATTGTGCCTTTATATGATAATTGTTGGTCTAATATACACCTTCCATATGCATCCAGCTAGGAAAAGGTCTTGAATTTCTCAGTAAATAGACATTGGCCAATCACATAAATTGACAATCTCTATGTAGATTGTAACATTGAATGTCCATGCCCATATGCGCCCAAACTCTAAAGACGTTGTTGAAGAAATGAGCATAATTATCATATTGAAAATTTGTGTGGTTTGGACCTTTTCTATTAATTCTCCTTAACATATTTTCCCACAACCTATACGGGAGGCTGAGTTCCTCAATTCGAGCAAGAATATTGCATGGCAGATATGGGTGGTAGTTTGTCAACCAACTAGCCACCGACGCTCGAGAACTGTGAGACATCTTCTATAGGACTGTAGCAACAGGTTGTAAAATTATTGAAATGAAAGACAAAACAACTTTTTTAGACAGTAGACCTGCATTCTCTAATTAGAAGGACATTGTCAATGATATGGAAACAGTGAAAAAATAAGCGAGCAAAGTGCACTTATTTAGATAATGTATGCACTAAAGAGATTGTACCTATTGTTTGAACTGAATGAGGTGACACGTGCAGTATCTCCAAAGGGCATATGGCAACGCACGATTCGAATAGTGGGAAGAACAATACCTGAAAGGAAAGAGAACAAAAATTTCAGCACTTACAACAACATTCTCTAATTAGAAACACACGAAACAATTGGTAAAAGATATTGAAAGCGAAAGAAAACTTTTCATAACTAAGTAACTATGTATGGACGGTGTCTTTTCCAACATGGAAAATAATTTAAGCGTTTTATTTCTTGCAATCACATGAGTTGAAGTAATGAATTGTACAAAATATATTTCTGTTACGAACACAAGATGCAAATAGTCACAATTGCAGGATGGAAAACACAGTGGGTTCTGCCTGACATTTTTATTTTCTGTAGACTGTAACAAAACAAGGTCTCGAAGTTCACCTTCTTGTCAGTCTTAATTTGTCTTGCTTAAAGAATGTTATAGGCTTAATTATTCTGTTTGTAAAATAGGCCTATTTTGGGGTCCACGATAGCGAAGAAGAGCTTGTTTGAAGTGTTTGTTCCATAAGGTATTTTATGTTCCAGAAACCCATTTGTGCCAATTTTTACATACCAAAAATTGAGATGCTATTTTTGTGAAAAGAATGCTTGAAAACATAACTCTACTACTAGAAATGCACTCAATTAGCCAAAATCTAGAAAGGAGCGGGTCTTAAATCATCATCTACTTTTATGAATACAAAGGCTCAAGCCAACGCTGATCTACTAAACCCTTACTTTATGCACAAAAAAAGCTCTATCAAATGAGGCTTTAATAGAATATTGTATTCCAAAACTTCCCATGCTCTACCACCATATGAAACATGTTTAGAAATGTTTTCCCATGCTTTAGGAACAAAATTTCAGCCCCTTTGAATGCACTTTCCTCAATTACCAACTTGTACGCATCCTTTTTCATTGGAAATCTTCTGTATTTTATAAAGATCAGCAACCAAACATTGAATGGTTCGCTTCCCATACATGATTCAATAGATACAGTTCTTAAATTATATAACGTCATACCAAAAAATGGACTTATGTAAGCAAAGTTATTAAATTTGAACCATACCTTCCATTGGGTTTACACCCACAAAAGACAGTCGTCGATGAGGACTCCTTTCTCAAGATTGGAATGCTGAAGTGAACAAAAAAATCCATAAAAAAAACCATAAATTTTATGATGTGGTATAAGCACATACTGGAAAAAAGAATTTGCAATACCATTTCCTATTACAATAAAGAAATTGAAATGGGTTTTCTCATACTCACCCATATTAGATGTTGTATCCTCTGCCACATCCATAGCAATTGCACCTGAAGTCTGAACTTGCATATTGACATTCAAATTCAATCTATTGTTCACAGACAATGGAAAGGAGTCATCCAAAGGGGTTCGGTGATCTAACTGTTGTGTGGAATGCTTCATGTGCTAGGTTGGACGTCGACGATGATCCCTAGTTGCACTAAACCATGGACACATGTGAACGGTGCTAGTTGCAGCTTGATCAGGATCCATAATGAATTCAAACAGAAATTCATTTTATTGCCATAGGTCCTCTACAAACATGTCCACGCATTTTGCATATGACTGCACCTGTTGTAGAGATTGTGGCAGTGTACGCATTAGTTTCTTCAAGAGCTCGTTAGTGTCATTCCAAAGAGACATTGTCACCACATGTTCATCATATACATGAGTCATAGAAGGAGCTTGCACAGGGGTCAAAACATTAGGGTTGTTTTCTTCTACGGCCCCCTCTAACAATGTCTCGTTGAAATCTATGTTGAATCAATTGGTTGACCTCCCCCATCTAAATGAGGACCTAGAATAAATTTTTAATAGGTTGTAGAAAATGCAAAACACAATTGACTCCAATAAAGTAACGCAATTCGAATTGAAATTCACTTACCATGGACCACCCCTTCAACGGCGGATGATCTTTTAATCAAGTGAGCAACCTTGACGACATGTTTGCAAGTGTTCCCCTCCAAACTCCAAGGGCAGTCACAAATAAAAAGGTGCTCCCCAAATTTCCAAACAAGGTAGTGCATTGACCTACTTTGACTTTTCACCCAGTATCGTCTAGGATCTGTTTCATCGGGAATACAGTCATCGTCTAAAATTGTCTTGGCCCACTCCACACTAGATTGCATATTTAAATATTTTTTGTTCGTCAGAAAACCATAATGGTGCAACTTTTCCTTTTGCCTATAGAATGTTTCCATTTTATACACAAGTGTGTAATACAAATAGTCCATTCTCCTATTGCATTTTTTTAAATGATCGCACAAGTACTGAGTTTTTAGTACGCAATGGTACAACTCAATGGCTGCATTTGTATCCTGGTTGGTATGTGGGAATATTCTACAATCTTTTTCCCACATGGTTGTGAACAAAAACATCCAATAGTCAAGTAATCGTTAACTTATTAGACGTGACATCAAAGAATTTGAATGGTGCGAATCATGGGAGGTGGCAAAAATTATCAACTCACCAATTTGACCTTCTCCTTTGCACCAAGTCTTCTTGAAGTACTCTAAGAATCGGGCCTGATCATTGAACTCCTCAAAGAAAGAGTTCAGTAGCTGAGTGACGCAATCTTTGGTGTCAATGATTGCCATCATGATCATGCCAAGACTGTAGAAGATGTTCATTACCCTTTCCTTGGCTGCATACTTGTATACATTCTTTAGCCAAGCCCTTTTGACATGACAAAGGCATAGAAGCACACGACATTGAAAGACAATCCTAATAGACAATACAAACGATATTGTTTACCACTCGACTGCATGAGAAAGTGGCATTGAAAATGAATAGCAAATGAGAAAGGTACACAAATGAAGAAAGGGATGCACATACTGTATGGCTTAGATCTCTGTAGTCGCATCATCCATCAAAAATGAATTGATTCTTTAGTTGAGCATGGCTCTTCTTCCACGTTCGAGCAATATGCGTAGCCACGCAAAGATGTCCTCAATCTTGTTTCATGATGAGACTGCCCATACAACCGACACACCACTCTGTTGCTCATCAAAAATGAGGAGAGTATACAATGGGTACTGTAGAGAGAACAACTCGGCATGAGAATTGTGAAGTTTACAGCGAGTAAGATCATTGAAAACACGATGAACTATTTGTCAATGTTTGTAAGGCCTCACCTCATATTTGTTAGTTGCAAACGTGGAATCCATCGAGATGACTAAATTGTGTGAGCAGCTAACTAGCCTATCCAACATCCATGGAGTCTGAACCTCGATAACAAAAGGCGTATTGTTCCCATCAGGCCGTTGAAAGTAGAAGAAGTTTTCAAAGTCTTATCCACTCCACAGTAGGATACTTGTGGAATCAACTTTGTGTATTTGTGCATGAGTACAAGGCACCTTTCGCCACGCATTCATTACATCATTTCTTGTAAGGAATTGATCTCTCTTGGACATCATGCCACATAACAGAGGATCGTTGACCTGTCTATCCATTATTGCATTGACACTGACATCCATGGGCAAAAGGCTTTCAATATAGATTTTGCACTCTGTGGATAGATTAGCGAAAAACATAGAACGCTTCTCTCCACTTGTGTCATGAATGCCATGGAAAAATTCACCTTTTTTATCTACGTGGAACATTTCTTTGTAGATAATATAGGCAACATTGGGTTTGCCTTCCATAACCTTGACCATGAAGTGGTATTGACAACCTCGCTTTTGTATAAACGTCTTATGTGGTTTCTTCTCTAGTGGAGGCCAGTTTCTATTGTCTTTAGGACCTTATTGACACCAATAGCTGCAAGAAAGGCATCATCTCATCATGTTCAACCAAGAGAGTAAAATATCATTCGACCATAGAAATGAATGTCGATATATACAAACCTCTTATACAAAATTGTTTTTCTATAAGTTTTGTCGTAGACGGGACAAGAGGTGGTAGGTTCTCTTATTTTCTTGTCCAAAAATTTTCTTTCTACACCTTCAACGTACGTTTCACCATGAATGAACTGATCAAGTCTTGTAAGAGGAATTGTTGCAACAAGGTCAAGGACCTTATCCTTGTTGACGGAAATAGTAGCCCATTCCAAATCGGAAGACAAAAATGGAGAGCCTCCATTTTTTACATCTTGCACCTCCAATTCGTCTAGCTTCTTCCATTTCAAACCTCTCCCCATTTTAGGAAATTACAACATTGGATGAATACGTAAAATTAGTGTGGATTGTGTGAAGAAAAAGGAAAAAATCATTCATTAAACATAGATAAAATGTGCTTGCATTGTTCTCACCCATGTAAAACCAATAGGACGTTTCAGCTTCAACCAAGGAAAATTAAAGGTGATAGATTCAATCGAGCTATGCATAAAATATAACACAAACACATGTTGGAAATCAGACAGTCCAACAACCCAACACTGTGTTTTCTGAATAACAATTTTTTTTCTGCACTTTTCTTTCAATCATGCGAAATTCAAACACATCAATGGACTGTGTGGTTTGGAAGACATTCATATTGTCCTGTAACATTCCATGTTGCAAAACTGTAAGTGTTAAGAATCAAGAAACCTACCATGAGACAACCCTTGACAGTTGAACATGGACATTCAAATAATTGAAACCCAACACTGTGTTTTCCGAATCACAATAATTTTTTGCACTTTTCTTTCAATCATGTGAAATACAAACACAAAAATGGAATCTGTGATTTTGAATAGATTCATATGGTTTTGTAACATTCCATGTTTCAAACTGGGAGGTGTTAAGAAGAAAGCAACCCACCATGAGACAGCCCTTCACATTTAAACATAAACATTCAAATAACTGAAACCTAACACTGTGTTTTCCAAATCACATTTCTTTTTTCCAATTGATTTTGTCAATCATGTGAAAGTTAAACACGACAATGGAATGTGTGATTTGGAAGAAAGTCATACTGTATTGTAACATTCCATATTGCAAAACCCTGAGTTTTAAGAAGCAAGCAACCCACCATGACACAACCCTCTACATTTAAATAAGGAGATTCAAGTAACTGGAACCCAGCACTGTGTTTCCCATTCAGAATTATTTTGTGGAGTTTTCTTATCAATCAACTAAAATTTATACACAAAAATGGAATTTCTGATTTTGAAGATAGTCATATTGTATTGTAACATTCCATATTGAGACAAGGAAAGATAAAAACAACAAACTAATTTGACAAGATGATTTCTTTTAGAATTCATAGATTCAACAAATATATCAACACAATTTGACTCAGCAAATATCATATTGAAGAACGATGGAAGAAGCACAAAGACATTTGTGATCAAGAAAATATTAAAAAACTCAAGGATTCAATCTTATTTCCTTTTTTCTCAATACAAAATATGGGTGCAAAGGCTCCATGGTTGCATAACAAAATTGTTTGAAAATAGAAAATGCCCTTCTACCCCCTTTTCATCTCTTTCTTTCCTCCCAATTTTTTTTTCTCCAATAATTGTTCACAATCCTCCTTAAAAACGACCAAGGTTGCAATAATTCATTAATAAACGAACACTATTTCCATTACACCCTACGAATTCGGTCACTATTGAAAATTACAAAATTTTCATGCATGTAAAGTAAAGATTTAGTTTCTGTCGAAAGAAACCAAGTTCGTTAAACAACCGGAGGAGCCAGACCCCATAAAATCTACACAAGCATTTCATTAAGCAAATTATTAAATCCAGCTCGCTTTTCCTCTCTATCTAAGACAGAGATCACCCTCCAATATTCAACGTAGCTGGACTTTTCCTTCCATGCAAGCGAACATAGCTTAAAAACAATGTCAAGTTCTTCCTCCTTGAGCCACATTAAATTAGGCTGAATGATTGGTACTGGCTCGATTTCTCATTCCGCAACTTCACCAGGAAGCACCATGTCGAAGAAAAACCTGGGATCAAAATTTTGCCACCTTAACAAAACCATGGGTGTTAAGAAGCAAGAAACTGACCATAACAAAACCCTTTACATTTCAACTGGTTGATTAAAATAACTGAAACCGAGCACTGTGTTTCCCATTTAGAATTCTTTTTTGCACCCTTTTTTTTCAATGTTGCAAAATTTAAGCACAACAATGGAATGTGTGATTTGGAAGACATTCAAGTAACATTCCATGTTGAAAACCCATGGGTATTAAGAAGCAAACAACCCACCATGAGATAGCTCATTACATTTAAACAAGGAGATTCAAATAACTGAAACCCAGCACTGTGTTTCCCATTAAAAATCATTTTGTGTAGTTTTCTTATCAATCCACTGAAATTTAAACACAACAATGGAATGTGTGATTTGGAAGATAGTCATACTATATTGTAACATTCCATATTGCAAAACCATTGGTTTTAAGAAGCAAGAAACCCACCATGAGACAACCCTCTACATTTAAACAAGAAGACTCAAATAACTAAAACCCAGCACTGTGTTTCCCATTCACGATTATTTTGTGTGGTTTTTTTATTGAAACTCAGCACTGTGTTTCCCATTCAGAATTATTTGGAGACTTGCAAAAGAGAATAACAATTGAACTAATATAGTGGAGGCTAAATACTTCAATGGGCAACTTGTTATTGATTTTCCAAATTTGGATAACTCATATAATGTCTTACTTATATGAATTAAACAAAAAAAAATTAGATAACTCATTAGAAAGAGACCAATTTAAAATGTAGGAAATGGGTTGAAGGCTAGATTTCAGTATGATTCTAGGTTGGGAAACACTCTGTAATTTTTTAATCCCTGTTTTAGCTATCAAGGATGGTCTTTCTTCTTTATTTTCATACTGTGTGGCTAATTACTAGGAATATGGTACTTAATGTAGAAATTTGATTAATTTATTTACTCCTCTCAATCATCTCAATCAAGAGGTTATTAGCTACCTTATAGATAAGTTAAAGAGTTATATATAGTCTAGTTTAATAGGAAAAAATAAACCATTTGGTTGGGTTCTTCCATATGGAAGTGTACTATTGCATCTACTTATCTCCTTGAACATGATATACATGTTGAGGTGTTTGAAAAGAAGAAGATTTTGAACAAGAATATATTACATAGATTCAATCTTCGACATCTAGCACGTTGCTTGTTAGAGTAAATTATTGATTATTGATAATCTTAAAAATAGAGCCATTACAATCCCCAATATATGTGATCTTTGTGAGAATAACGTTGACTCTATTTTTCACATTTTTCTAGAATATTTATTCACCTATATCTAAATATCAAGTTCTCACCCTTAATGATGAATGGAGATTCCCTCGGTATTTTAAACTACCTCAATTACCTTTCTCCCCCTATTGGAATATCTTTAAAATTATTAAAACCTATAAGAAAATTCACTCCATAAATGAGGAAACAATTGATCATCTCTACCATGGAGGTAGTGGAAAAACTATTTCTTTTGACAATATGAGTTGTTTTATGGAAAACATTGCATTGGTATGATGGAAAATCTTTTCCTAGTAAAATTAGTTGTGGAATAATTATGAGAAGTGGGGTTGATTGCAATTATGTGATATTGGGAAAATTATTGAATGACTTGATAATAATTGAAGTTTATCAAAATATTTATTTGGGTTACTCCTTTAGATTTATCACAATCTACAACTTGGAGGTCAATGATATCACCATTTTTCTCTTTATTTGTAAAGGATACTACCTATCAATCAATCTACTTATTGATCCCTCTTTGGGAATCAACTTCTTTCATTTTTTCCAATGAGACTTAATAATTTCATCATTTTCTACTTTTTTATGGACTAGTACATTTGGAAGATTATCATGGGAGATGAGAGAATATGAATAGAGGCTTAATATTGTCAATAATAAAATAAAAAAATTACTATCTAGCAATCCTTGCGAAGGGTGAGCTAAATCCATTTATATAATACATAGATAGTTACGATCCATTAGTTCATAGAGATTTCATTGTACAATGGAAGAGTAAGAAGGTTATTGTGAGGGATCTAAAATTTTAAGACTCTAAAAAGTTCAACATTGTAGTTGCTAGCATGTCTAAGAAAAGAGCCAAGACCCATCAAACGAGCAAATGCCAAAGAAAATAAAACATTGACACTTTCGTAAAAGGTTTTGAGAATCTCATTAAATGATAATTAAGATTTCTCAAGGAGGCTCTTCCTTAAAATGAATTCAACTTCTTTCTCATTAAATATTTTACCTTAAATGAGAAGTATAAATTATCTATATTTTGTTAAATAACTTTCCCTTTGTAAACAATATAAGGCATAATTACCTAGTATGCTTTGCTTTGTACCTTTCAATATATAGAGATAAATAAGTCATGAATGAGATTCTAGGTAAGAAAAAATGGTCCACTACACCAAATTTTTATAATTTAACGTTATAATTGTAATAAATTCAATTTCGTACTTCTCAAATCCAACCATAGGGTGGTTGTTAATGAAAAAGTTCTCTTATTTTGAAATCTTACAAGAGGTCTAGTCTTGGTGAGCAAACTACAAATGATCCCACCAAATCTTCACTATTTGTACTATTATCTTCTTTAAACTTATTAGACCTATAGGTAGAGCTAGTATTAGTAGAAGTCCTACCCCCTCTAATCTTAGTGTTGAGGTGATCCATCTAATGTTTCCCCTATTGATATCATTTCCCCTCCCTCTAATACAAAAGGAAAATACCTAGATATCATTGGTTCTTCAATTGACTTTATTGATAACCCTAGATTTAAGAATATATAAACAACTACTAAAAGGAATAATAATTATATCAAGAAGACTATGGCCTAAAATGAAATCACTCAATGATGGTTTTAATCTTCAACATAGATTCCTAAAGTGGTCCAAGAATGAAGTTGAGAATGAAACTAAGGATGGACAAAAATCATAAATAGGTGAATATGGATGTTACTAAAATTGAGATTAAAGTGAGATTATTTGATAAGGATTGTACAAATACATTGCTTGGATTACGATTCTATTTATATTGTAATAATATTTCTATCTCATGCATCTTGAACACTCTTAGAATGTGAATTTGGATTCCTATACTATATAATTATAGAGGTATCTTCTATTTATATTCTAATGGTAACCTTGCCATTATTTTTCATATTCCATTTGACTTTAGACTCATTTAAAGTATTTTCCTTTTCTTAAGTACTAGAAGAAGAAAATGAGAATCTTGTCAAAAAAATGGGTCCCACATGTGTTAATGGCTCCAAAACAGAGAACTATATTTAGGGATTTAATCCATAAGATAGTTATGAGTCAAACATGTCTTTGCGGTTTTATTTTGTATTTAGGCTCTCATTGATTGAGCCCATATGATGTGCATGTGAATTCATTGATGTCCAAGGTGGGTATTGGATTTTTTCATATACTAAGGCCTTGGTCTATTATTTTGGTGAAAAAAATTAAGGCTTTTGTCTCTTTTCATATGTATTAGTAGTATAAGATAGTAGTTTAATATTATTTTTTGCACAGTTTTTTTTTTCAATGGTGTGAAATTTAAACACAACAATGGAATGTGTGATTTTGAAGACATTCAAGCAACTGAAATACTCCACATTCTATTTCCCAAATTTTAAACACAAAGAACTTGTAAAACCCTCTACATTAAAACAAGGAGATTCAAATAAATGAAACCCAGCACTGTGTTTCCCATTAAGAATAATTTTGTACAGTTTTTTTATTGAAACCCAGCACTGTGTTTCCCATTCAGAATTTTTTTTTGCAATTTCATTTTTCAATGGTGTGAAATTTAAACACAACAATGGAATGTGTGATTTTGAAGACATTCGAGCAACTGAAATACTCCACATTTTGTTTCCCAAATTTCAAACACAAAGAACTTGTAAAACCCTCTACATTAAAACAAGGAGATTCAAATAAATGAAACCCAACACTGTGTTTCTCATTAAGTATAATTTTGTAAAGTTTTTTTATTGAAACCCAGCACTGCATTTCCCATTCAGAATTATTTTTTGCAATTTATTTTTTCAATGGTGTGAAATTTAAACACAACAATGGAATGTGTGATTTTGAAGACATTCGAGCAACTAAAATACTCCACATTTTGTTTCCCAAATTTCAAACACAAAGAACTTGTCAAACCCTCTACATTAAAACAAGGAGATTCAAATAAATGAAACCCAACACTGTGTTTCCCATGCAGAATAATTTTGTACGATTTTTTTTTTGAAACCCAGCACTGTGTTTCCCATTCAGAATTATTTTTTGCAGTTTCTTTTTTCAATGGTTCCAAATTTAAACACAACAATGGAATGTGTGATTTTGAAGACATTCAAGCAACTAAAATACTCCACATTTTGTTTCCCAAATTTCAAACACAAAGAGCTTGTAAAACCCTCTACATTAAAACAAGGAGATTCAAATAAATGAAACCCAACACTGTGTTTCCCATTCAGAATAATTTTGTACAGTTGTTTTATTGAAACCCAGCACTGTGTTTCCCATTCAGAATTATTTTTTGCAATTTCTTTTTTCAATGGTATGAAATTTAAACACAACAATGGAATGTGTGATTTTGAAGACATTCAAGCAACTGAAATACTCCACATTGTGTTTCCCAAATTTCAAACTAAAAGAACTTGTAAAACCCTCTGCTTGCAAAAAAATTACCCCTCACCTCGATTTCATCTGTATTCTCCTCCAAATCCTCCACGTGCACTCCACACTTCAACTAATTTGGTCGGTATTCTCCTCGAATTCTTCCACGTGCTCTCAGACCCTCAGCTTTCCCTTTCAACGTGTAGACAGGAAACAAAAAAAATAGTATTTTTGCCTTGCTTTCTCCAAGTAGAAAAGGCCCACATCATTCTCTTCCACTTTTCCCATGCCAAACAAAAGAAACTTTCCGATGAAGCTAACCCGCCCACTTTTTCACCCGGCAACAGGCGGGAAAATGCACCTAACGGCGTTGTTAACTCTTTCCTAACCATAGCTTGGACGTTTCATCCCCTCCCCCGATTTCAGGCATCTAGCGGGCCCCGCACTACGATGTCTCATCATGTTATGTATGTATCCATGTATGTTCATGTTTATGTTTTTCATGCATTTTTCAATGTACATAGGTGAATTTTGTCTAGCAGTTAGTCAGGGCCCAAAAAATGTATAATTTATAATATTAAATTTTATATTCTTTGTTTTTTTTTGTTTAAGTATTATTTATTTAAATATTACATTTTTAAATAATTTTTAGTAGATATTGTTAGTCTAAAAAGGGTTATTGTCAAACTAAATAGATTTTAGCCTATCTAGGAAGGTCCTATTTACATTATACTTATGCTCACTTAGAGAGACATTTTAATTTTTGTCTCACATCATGTTAATTCACCAAGTATCTCTGCATTTTCCCATTGAGTTCTACATGTATTTCTCATTTGAGGAGGTAGTTAGAGTTTAACTCCTGCCTTCTAACCTCCTCATACTTTCCTTTATATGTAATTCTCTCTTGTACATTTTACATTTTGATCTACATTGCATATGATAATTGTTTTTATTTTACATATTATTTTTTGATGTTATTTAATTTTACAAGAAATTTTGGCTTCTTCACCATGTTATCAAAGTCTCCTTACAAATCCCTTTATAAATTAACTTTAATTAATAAGGGTCATGGTAAGTTACTTTCAAATATTGTCTTTGAAAAATAGACATTGTCATTGCAGTTAAAAGACTTAAAGATGAATTTTATTATATAAAAGTATATTTTAGAGTATTTTTTATTGTTGATAAATTATTGGTCATAGAAAAATTAGTGCATCCCTTACAAATCTGTACAACTAGATGATCCCTATACCAATTTTCCATCACCATACTATCTCAACCTTTGTGCATGCATCATTTTCATTTAGGGGGTCATGTTTCACATGTCAATACACAATTTTTTATAATAGATTTTTTTGAAGGCATTCTCTAGAGAGCTGGCTAACTACTAGACAAAATTCACGTATGTACATACAAAAATGCATGAAACATAGATAGAAACATACATGACATGATGGGATGGTGTAGTGTGGGACCAATGCAAATTACTGGCGGGAGGCAAGCGGAAGTCACAGAAGTAAATGAACGTTATTTGAGAAAACGGAAATAGATGGATGACGAATGTTTGAAAAGTTTTAAAAAGAAGCGGGAGTTTTTCAAAAGCCATCGTCGTGCCAGTTGCATCCATTCCATTGAAAATTTTGTACCAAGTATCAGACTTTTCAATCCTTTCTTTTCAAAATTGGAGGGAAAATTTGATCTTAATTTTCTTGCGCACCATTTTCCCAAGGACGTGAGGTGAAGGTACGTTATCTTTAGCTACCTCATTTCAAGGTATATACCAGTGTTCATGTATCTAAGACTCTTCCTTTCGACGGCATGGTTAAGTCTATGAATGTTTGTTTCTTCCTTACCAAGTGATAAGGTGGAACTAAACATTTCAAGAGAGGTAATTTGGGTACTCGTACAGATTTCAATGCCTCTCATACAACATCATGAAAGGCTCTCAGAGGTGATTCCTGACGCCTCTACGAGGATCACTAATCATGGCAGAAAGGAAATGTGGTCCCCTAATTTTGAGAATATATGAATAATTAGTCTTTACTCAAATAAGCATTGCAAGAGGGTAGGCTTTGTGCCCATCAATTGATACTCTTCTAATCTGGTGTATGAATCAGATTCAAATATTATAACAAAAATTCAAGAGCTTTCCAATGCTTAAAGCTACTCAGGGTTAAATACAAGGAAGAAGGTGAATGAAATCTGTTGCACAATTAAGGAACATACATCAGACATTATTCGGTGGAGATTTCTTTATAAAATCCATGATAAAGCCGAAGAAACAACATGAAGGTTACAAGAGTGAAGGGTAAGCCGATTGAACTATGATTTTAGTTATAAGACAACCATGCAACGGTCATGGTCCTTGGTTAAAAGAATGGCATAAAAAAAAAGAAACAGTGAAGAGTTAACATGGGACAAAGTCACGACACTATTTAATTCTGCTAGGTTGTTTGAACAGCTGCTGAAAAAAGAAATTCCTTTATGCGGGCTAATATTATTCAAGTTTCTTGATTATGTGGATGCATATCTATGTCTTGCAGCCATGGCTCAGGCTCGGAATGAGATCTTACTAAGCATAGAATTGATTGGTGATACACTTAAGGTGGATGAAAACTCGTCAAATGCTTTATGGTACTGTAAATAGTTGAATGGCTTTAAGCAAAAGAAATAATTAAAGTTGGGAAAAGTGAATCAGATGCAAAGAATTCTTATGATGACATTTTGCTTGAAAATATTTTGCAACTTTTTGCAATGAGGGGAGAGATCCCAAATGATCAAGTCTTTGAATTTAACCAAGTTCTATTTGTAGACATGCAAAACTAACATCATGCATCCAATTCTTCTATTAATCAATTAAAGCAATTTATTGATTAAATCCTAAGGTTCATCAGACTTAATTAAATCAAATTATTTAATTAAGTTCCTAAAGTTCTTCTTATTTGATTTGATAAATCAAACTTATTTAAATCAAATATCAAATCCCTAAAATCCCTCAAGTTAATTAATCTAAATTTAATTAACTTCTAAACATAATTACCATTCTCTAGCTTTTGACTCAACTAGAGTCAAATCTAAACTCCTAACTAACCCACCCACTTGCACCAATAAATCAATTATTTGATTTATCAATTCTTCTAATTACTTTCAAAAGGGCATCAAGATGGAATATTCTTCCAATTTGAATCTTCCCTCCACATGACTTGTCCCTTCCAACAAAGCATTAAATGCTCTTACACATCTCTTGCACAAGTCAAACTTGGCATTTAATGCAAAATTCAAATTTAAAATTGGCACATTGGCCAAGACTTGCACATTCTTCACCCTCTCACACCTTGACAAGTGGCATCTTGTCATTGGCCCATGAATGACCCCACATTCATCAATTTGGCCTCTCCTCTCTTCAAGTTCAACTATAAGTTGAAGGCTTCTCTCTTTCAAACACAACAACACTTTTTCATGCAAGGTTACTCTCCACATAAAAGAACTAATCTTGCTCATCACAACAACACAATTTAACAACACATTCTCATTGCAAGGTTACTCTCTGATTTTGAGAACTAATCTTGCTCATCATTTGGCAATCTTGCTTATCATGGATTGGGAAAGGGCAGCTTCCTACACAACTAACTTGCACCAATCCACTATGGGATAGATATATTTCATGTTTTATATGCTTTGAGTCATTTTCTTGCATTGTGAATCATGGAGTATTATTTCATAAGGATATGTATTTCTGTTATGTTGTTTTGTCAAGTTTACTAACATTTGCAGATTTTCATGTCCTACAGTATTACATAAGAGTTGGTATCAGCATGTCCTTCTCACCCATATTGCTTGTCTAATTTTGGGATCATTGTTGAGACAACAATCTTATCAAAGATAGGAAAAGAAGAGTAAAATCCAATACCAAATTGACCAATGAAATTGTCAGAACCAACTTCTTCGCTATCTTTCAATGCTTTCATAAACTTGGCAGTTCCACTCTAAGCTATTTTTCCTAGGCAATCAAAGTTCATAACAATAAATTTCACTTCAGTTCAATGTAAGGCATTCTGAATAATGAAACTAATAGTAATGATCAATATACAACAATCATCAAATTAAAATATAAAACTTTGCATCTTATGACTTCCCAGACGCTTGAAATATGCTTTGGAAAACACTTCAAACCTTTCAACAATTGCAACACTATATTACCTTTTGGGGAATAGTATAACCATTTCATTTGAATAAAAACTCCATTATTTAAAAAGTGATTATAGAACATCCAAACCAGCTACAACCTAGAACATTTTTTTTAATTATCTATTTACAAATTGAAGCCTTAAATAGTTTCCAAGTTAGAAACAATGTACAAAAGGAAATTTGAGTTATTATGTAACCATATTGATAAAAACAAGTTACAAATCCAAAGCATAAAACATATTCAAAGTACAAAAATAATGTGCAAAAGACGATTTGAGTTAATGTCATTATATTGAGAATATTATCAAAAATTTCATAATTGATTCTATTACTGTAATTACAAGATCTCATATATGCAATTAAACATCATTTAAAGCATCTTTTTAATCATGGAAAAGTGAATTCTCAAATTAGGTGTTGGAACAATACCCAAATTAGTTTTTTTTAAATATTAAAACATCAAAGACGAGTAAAGAGTTATTGAATGATGACCTTCCAGTGTCTCTATGGTAAAAAAATATTTCAAAAGAAAAATCGCTCATATCAAATACCAGTAAATATTAATCCAGCAATAAACATGTATAGTATAACAAAATGTTAATGCAAATCTCATAAATTGGTTCAAGAATATGATCATTTCCAACACTATTGTGAAACCCTCTACACGTAACAACCCAATAGGTTAGTCACTCCTCAGGTCAATCTGATTATTTTTTCATGTATCCCCCACTTGCAACTCCTCTCCAAGCTCTCCACTCTTGAGCTTAGAACAACCTAAATAATATCACTCACAACCCACTGTGTTTTCCATCTTGCAATTATTTTTTGCATTTATTTTTCCATCATATGAGGAAATTAAAATGCATCTTTTACTCTAACTAATAAAAGTTTGTGGTAAATTTTGATGGTACCTTTCATTATATTCATACTCTCTAAATAAATAAATAAATTGTTACAATACTTGCAAGTTGGAAAACACTAAGTGTTATGAAACCTACAACCCACATACTATTGTGAAACCCTCTACATGTAACAACCCAATTGGTTAGTCACCCCTCAAGTTAATTTGATTAGTTTTATGTATCACCCATCTGAAACTCCTCCCCAAACTCTCCACTCTTGAGCTTAGAACAAGCGCAATCATATAACTCACAATCTGTGTTGTGTTTTCCAACCTACAATTAATTTGTGTATTTATTTTTTGATAATATGATGAAATTGAAACATAATTTTTAATCTAACTAATAGTTGTGCTAAATTTTGAAAGTTTCTTTCATTACATTTGTATTCTCTAAATAAGAAAATATTTTCATTAAAACAATTGCAAGTTGGAAAACATTAGGTGTTATGAAACCTACAACCCACATATTATTGTAAAACCCTCTACACATAGCAACGTGCAATTGGTTAGTCACCCATCAGGTCAATTTGATTAGTTGTATGTATCCCCCACTTGGAAATCCTCCTCAAGCTCTCCACCCTTGAGCTTAGAACAAGAAGAATGCAATTATTGACAACCCACTTTGTTTTCCAACCTGCAATTATTTATATATCTGTCAACTTCTCAAAAGAAGGAAGAATCTCTTCAGTCAATACATTATCTATCTCATTCACTTTGGTCTACTTTTCTTCAAGTATTTTTGGGTCTCTATGTCTCAAAATCCACCAACACATCTCCCCCTCCTACTAAGTTTTTTTGGGTCCCTATATCCCCCCACCATACCACTCCCTATCTCCCCACTTCCCTCTCTCTCTCTCTCTCTCCCTAGACTATGTTTATTTCTATCCTTCATCATAGTGTAAGTATTATCCTTATAAAAATGTATGAATTTATTGATTTGGATATTCTAAAGATACTTATATTTAGTCTTGTATATATTTTTAAAGATACTTCTCATTTTTACTAGTTCTTTATCGATACCATCACTATTTAACAAAACTCTTTTCATGATCAATGACACACACACCACCTCTCTCTACCTCTCCCACCCTACATAGATATCTCTCTCTACCTACCTCTCCCTATCTCATTGCTTCCCTCTCTCTCTCTCCTTCATTCCCACACAACCTCTCTCCAACTACCCCTCTCTCCCTCCCTCACTACTTTCCCCTCTCTCTCTCTCTACCTCCTCTCCTATCTCCTTTCTTCCTCTCTCTCTCCTTCATTCCCACACAACCTCTCTCCTACCTCTCTCCCTCCTCCTCTTCCCCTCTCTCTCTACTTATAGCATCATCTATTTCAAATTGTATTTGTTCCATATAATTCTTAAGTTCATGAATCTTTCACTTCATTTGTTCAACTCCACTTATACCATTATCTCTCATATCTTACTGATTCAACCAATGCTTTCATGAAATTATCACCTCCCTTAAAAAATAAAGGCTAGGTACAAGGTTCTAATGCATTTTATTTAAAAAATCCTACATGATAATAGATATGAGATTGAGATAGGAATGATAAGTAATTAAATTTTCCACATAGTGCAAGAGAAGGTACATAAACTCAAATAAAGTAAGTTATTGGGTTGATAGAACTAACTAGTACATATGTACTCATCATGGTTGAAGGTACTCTCATTGGTCCTCATATCCTACGTATCTACATGTGCTCCTTGGGATTGCCAAATATAAAATATATTTTCAAATTTCTAATTCAATAGATTTTATTTTGTGTCAAAGAAATATATGGTGACCGCTACCACTCCATCCAAACTTATGGAATAAACTTATAAATTTATGTAAATTTCAAATATTGGAGATATAATTAGATCTTACAATTTTTATAAATTACCACAAATATGTTACAACCAATAGGGTAGAATTAGAATTTTAAGCCTTAAAAAGTATATTAAGAACCTTTGATATAAGCATGATGAAAAACCATATAGTGGCAATTATAATATATACATGGGTTGTATTAAATAAGAATTCCTCTCTCTACCTCTGCCCCCTCTCACACACACACACATGAAAAGATGAAATCTACTTTGAAAACACTTGAAAAGAAGCAAACCAAAGTTAATGAGATAGATAATGAATTGATTGAAGATATTCTTCTATTCTTCAGAATTTGATGAAGGAACATGTGCACTACATGCAATGGGAAAATGGCTTTGCAGAAGTGGATAAATTCAAGAGATTTGGAGTGATGGATAATTAACTCATGGAACCAATTATAATCTCTCTCATATATTATGATTTCTTGATCCGTGAATTGCATCATTCTTCACAACAAGATTCTGCAAATAGAAGCCTTTACCCTTCATTATCTTCAACACATTTTCTAGTAGGTGTGTGCTACCATTTTTCTATTAAAAATCGTCCAACTATACGAAGACTATGTTGGTTTAAAGAGAAATCCGCATTCCATTCATAGTATTCAATCAAGCATCTAAGAGACCATATCAAATAGAGCAAGGGTACAATCCATTTTAACTCTATCTAAGAAGCAAAGCTATTTAAAGTAAAAGGTATTGTCTATTTTCTTTATCTTTATGTTTATAGGGGGAATATAGGTTTGAATTATATATTGTTAAAATAAGGTGAACTATTAAAAATTTTAATGCTCCAAGAAGTATGCAAATCTATTTTTATCAATGCGATTTTGGGTTCATAGATACAATGTGAAAGCCTAAAATTAGCAATTAGAAATTAGTTAACCATATGATATGATTGAAAAAAAGTGAGGTTATGAGTGATATGATTGTGCTTGTTCTAAGCTCAACGGTAGAGAGCTCAGGGGGGATTGGTAGGGGGGGATACATAAAACTAATCAAATTGATCTAAGGGGTGACTAACCAATTGGGTTGTTATGTGTAGAGGGTTTTACAACAGTATGTGGGTTGCAGGTTTTATAACACTCGGTGTTTTCCAACATGCAATTATAGTAATGAATTTTTTTCTTAATTAGAGAGTTAGGGAGAGAGGTAGAGCTAGGTGGAGAGAGGGAGAGAGAGAGATAGAGATAGGTGGAGAGAGGGAGAGAGAGAGATAGAGAGGGGGAGAGGTAGAGAGGGGGAAGGAGGGAGATAGGGAGATGTAGTTAGAGAGATGTAAGGTGAACAAAATAGAGAGAGGTAGGTAGAGAGAGGGATATAGGTAGGGTGGGAGAGAGAGAGGGGGGAGAGGTAGAGAGGGGTAGGTATAGTGAGGGAGTTGTGGGTGGGAGGGATGGAGGGAGCAAGAGAGAGAGGGAAGGAGAGAGTGAGTGATAAAGGGGGGATAGATGGAAAGATAGAGAGGGGGGAAAGATGGAAAAAGTGAGGAAGAAGAAGGCTAGGAGGAATAGTGAGAGAGGAGTGATATAGATAATTATAGAGGAATGGGGGGAAGGATAGGTCTAATGAGGTAGCATGGGAGTGATAAAGGGAGAGGGGAAATAAGGGAGACTTGGAGAGGTGGGTAGAGAGAGGTAAGGTTGAAGGAATAGAGGGAGACGTAGGTAGAGTGAGGGGAGATAGGGAAAGTAGAGAAGGAATGGGAGAGAGAAGTAGATAAAGGGGGGAAGTTGGGAAGGAGGGAGATGTAGGTAGAAAGAGAGGTGGGAAGGATGGATTAAGGGAAAGGTAGGTAGAGAGGGAGAGGGTAAGTGGAGATAGAGAGGGAGGGAGGGAGAGAGAGAGGGAAAGAGGGAGGTGTAGGTAGAGAGGTAAGGGTGTGTGCGAGGGAGATAGGGAGTGGTAGGGTGGGAGGGATAGAAATACCCAAAATAGACTTACTATGAGGGGGATATGTAATGGTGGATTGTGGCACATAGGCACCAAAATTGGATTTATAGCATGGGGGAGGGATAGGGATAATTTTTTTGGGCTGCTAGGATGGAGGGGGATGGTGAAAAACTATTTGGAAGAATGATAATACATTATGTATTGACTCAAGAGATTCTTCTTTCTCTTGCGGAGTTGAGGAAGGAGCATGTGCACTATATGCACTGTGAAAATGGAAATGTAGAACTAGAGGAAACATGTACTAGAATGTATAAAATGAAAAAGGGATATGCTCTAAAAACACATGAAAATAAGTAGACCAAAGTGAATGAGATAGATAATGTATTGACTAAAGAGATTCTTCTCATTCTTGAGAAGTTGAGGAAGTTGTGCATGCAATATATGCAATGGGAAAATGGCAATTCAAAAGTGGATAAATTCAAGAGGTTTTGTATTGTGTATTAATTTGTGCAAGAAAATAAAGTGAGAGATGATTGTATAAGGAGTTGAAAAAATGAAGTCAAAGATTCTTGAACATAATAATTTCATGGAACAAATACGATTGGAAATAAATGATAAGGAAAAGGAAAAATTATATCTAAGCACAAAAAAAGAATTAGTTGGAAGTGTTGAAACTATAGCAAAATAATAGAGGACTAAAATTAACCACTTAGAAAAGGAAGTAAAAGATAAGAAGAATATTTTATCATCAAAAGAAAATGAGGTTCATGATGTTGAGAGAGAGTTGCAATCTAAAAGACATGAATTTGACAAAATAAAGACAACAATGTCCAAGGTGTTGCTAATGAAGAAGGGTGCATGTAGACATTAGAAAAAGAGTGTTTGCAAGAATTTGAGGTAGTTTAGAAGTTGAAGACTGATATTAGGCACTTCGATTCTACATATTATATCTCACCTCTCTATCCCTTTCTCTCTCCCTCACACACATTCAACCTCTATCTGCCTACCCCTCACATTATCCCTCCCTCGCTCCCTCTCTCTCCCTCTCTCTATGCATACCTCTCCCGTCCCCTCTCTATGTGTGTACCTCTATCCCTCCCACCTTAACACTACATATATCTCTCCTTCCTCTATTTCTCTCTCCATTATGTTAAACCTTAAACCCTAAACCCTAAACCTAGCATATATCATCATTGCATTAATTCATTAGGTTAATTTTAGGCTAATATAAATTTATTAATCTAAGGGAGAGAAAGGGGGATGCAGGGAGATAGGAAGTGGTAGGGTGGGAGGGATAAAGGGAGGGAGAGAAAGAGGTAAGGAGTGAGATAGGGAGTTTTAGGGTGGGAGGGATAGAGTGAGAGAAAGAGGCAAGGAGGGAGATAGGGATTGGTAGGGTGGGAGGAAATTGAAGTAGGAATTACAACATTGTTGCCATTGAAAAAGAATTTTTCACATTTGAAATATCAAGTAGAGTTGAAGTCATAACATCTTTCTCTATTTCAAAATAGAGCTAAGTAGAATGAGCACCATACGTTGAAAGAATCAAATTCTATAGGAGAAGGCATCTTAAATAATATAGGAGAAGGAGGCACTGATGATGAATCAACTTTTCTTCTCTCTCTCTCTATAAAACCTTAATTCTATGATGAAGGTTGTTTCACCAAATATACCATATCATCCTCCCTCTATCTAATATCCATCTATTATTTTATTTCATTATGAACTACTACTTCCTCTTTCTTCAATTTCTTCATTATAAGGTCTTTCAACACCATCTTTATGTCTCTCTTTAGGTTAATCCATCATCATTAGTGCATTAATCCACTAGGTTAAACCTTAAACCATAAAACCTAAACCTAAAATTTATCATCATTACATCAATCCATTGCATGAAACTATAAATGATTAATGTTATCCATATTTACAATATAATTGATTAATTGAACAATTGAAGGCTCACTTTTACCATGTAATTGATGCAATCATCATAATTAATCATTCAAAATTTCCCTCAAATGTGTTTATAAGGCATGTGGATGAGAGTTTGAAATATTCAAATGCCTTATAAAATCTATGAATTATTAAAGAAGAAAGTGATAGAGCAACTAGAGTTTTTTTAAACACTGATGGTATCGATAAAGAACTAGTACAAAGGAGAAGTTTGTTTAGAAATATATACAAGACTAAATATAAGTGTTATAAATTCAAACAATGGCAGTAAATATATTTTAGCACCAAAAGAGATGGTATAAATTCAAACAATGTGTTTTCCAATGGGGGACAGTGTGTTTTCCAAAATGGGACATAGTGTTTTCCAAAAGGGGACAATGTGTTTTCCAATAGGAGACGGTGTGTTTTCCAACAGGGAACAAAAAATGACAGTGTGTTTTCCAACAAGGAAATAACTAACAGGGGATAGTGTGTTTTCCAACATTATTTATAGTGTTGGAAAACACACTATCCCTTGTCAATTATTTCCACAAGGGCTAGTGTGTTTTTTACCACTGTAAATAATGTTGGAAAACACATTGTCCCCTATTAGTTATTTACAATTAGTTATTTCCCTTATGGAAAACACACTATCCCCTATTGGAAAACACACTGTCCCTTGTTGGAAAACACATTGTCCCCTGTTAGTTATTTCCAATGTTGGAAAACATCCCTTTCTTGGATAGAGCTTCCAATGTCTTGAATACTTTTATCTAGCTTTCTAGCCACTTTTTTTTATAGCCTGGAGAGGATCATTACACCAAATATATGTTTCAATACTATGAGATATGGTTAGTTTTGGTATTAGTTAATAAAGACACACTCATTTGTGATTTGGGACACCAAGCCACTCTCACATATAATATTGTGTGCAACAATCCTATTGAGAGGGAAGGAGGGGGGAGGGAGGGATAATGTGAGGGGAGAGAGGGAGGGAGAGAGGTGAGATAGAGAGAAAGAGAGTGGAGAGGGATGTATTGAGGGAAGGGTAGGTAGATAGGGAAAGGGTGAGTGGAGATAGAGAGAGGGAGGGAGGGAAAGAGGGATGGAGGGAGGTGTAAGTAGAGAGAGGTAAGGTAGGTGAGGTAGGTATAAAGAGATTTGGGGAGAGAGGGAAGGGTAGGTGGAGAGAGGTTGTGTGTGTGAGGGAGAGATAGAGAGAGAGGTAAAGAGCACATGTAGATAGGTAGGATAGTGTGACTTTTTCTCTCTCAATCCAAATTGGAGTTCCAACCTGCTAAGGCATCCAAAATCCACATAAAATTTATATAGCTAAATAAAAGGCTTTGAAACAAAGATTCATAATTGTAACTATTGACGTAGGATTTTGCATGTAGCAGCAATCTTATCGGAAACTTAGCTATTGGGGGACATAGTGTGCTAGCTAAGTGACCTCCAGAATTTTATCGAAGCTGGCTCTTCGTTCAGTGGGGGAGGTAAAAAGTTGGAAAGACAACAAAACATACAAGCTAAGCTACAGGCGATGCACCAAAATCATAAATGAATTTACCAGAGCATAGTGCTAGATGCAAAGGCCCGAACCACCAGATGTTGTTTATTAAGTAATTTTCTCAGAAGCACTTTAAAAAATAGCAAACACCTTCAAATTGCATAGAATAATCTAACATAACCCCAACCAACACAGAGGAGTTGAGAAAACATGATCTGCATTTATCTAGCTATGAAAGATTACAAAAGTTGAAGAACAGGCATTCATACATTATAGGAAAAATAACAGCACAGACTAATAGTCTTACTAAATACATGAAAAGAAGAAAGGCCGAATGATTGGCACAGTCTACAGTCTTCAAGTTTAATAAAAATATTACAAAGGAACCCAGTGCTTGGGAGCTTTTAGCAATTTAACAACAACCTAAAAAAGAGGAAAAGGGCCGCATAAATAGGCTAGTCCACTGCCTGAATGACCACAGAGCAAGAAAGCCGTGAACCAACATCGACACCTCATATCACATCGAGCTGCCATTTAAAACAAATGATCACCCAGGAGCATGCCAGAAATGCCATCACAAGGAACAGAAAACCATGCAGCAACAGAAACGAACACGCGACACCGAAAGAGAAAACGTGGCAGCAATTGAGCACAAACGGCGCAGCAGCAACCCCGAGATAACCGGCACACAAAGAACTGCCATGCGTCGAGCAGATGAGGCCTGACAAAAAGATAAAGGAACGTCCAGCGAAAAGTTTTGAGGGGGAGCCATGTGGCACACGCCGAACGATAGAAACTAAAAGGTGGGCCCAGTTCGGAAAGCGGCCAGAGAAAGCCACGCGTCGCGCAGACGAAGACTGGAAAAAGCGAAGCGATGTGAAAAAACCAAAAGCTTCAAGAGGAAGCCACGTGGCGCACACCAAAGAATTGTGAGCGATTTAAATGTAAGGCACAACCGTGAAGATAAAAGATAAAAACCACGAAGGCTGGCGGTTTTTTGTGAAATAGAAACCATAAGCTTTGAAATTTGAAATATATAACATCTCCTCTAGTCATATAGATCACTTTATGAAGTATCTTCTCTAGTCATGCTACTCACTTTCTATTTATAAGTCTTCTCTCTACACCAATAAAATAAGCATAGTACCAAAAGGCTCGAATAAACATGAATTATAATTTTGACATTTGATATAGCTAGAATAGAAGATGCATATATTGCAGCCAAAAATTGGAGAAAAGTTTCAATAATATTAAATTTCAAACATTAGTTTGAACTCATGAAATTGAGGACCAAGTGTGTAAGGCTTCATGGAGCATGAACTTGTAAAAAAACATAGTAAATAACTTTGGATTCATAAGACAAAGAATATAATTTCCTTAAACACATGGGCATATAACCTATCTTATGACAATATCTTTCATATAGATGTGATGTGTTGTGTGAAAGACTAGCTTGAATAAATCAGTTATTTCCTTATGATTAGAGAATGTAGATTTTTTTTTAACAAGATCCTTACAAGACTTGTCTACCTTTTTAGATAAGAATTTGATGTCTCCACCCAACTAATTCTCTTTTTCTACACTTAGATCTAATTTTTCATTTTCCTTTTCCTTATAATCTATTTCCAAATGTATTTGTTCCATGGAATTCTTAAGTTCAAGAGTATTTGAGTTCATTTGTTCATTTTTAATTATAGCACCATCTCTCACTTTCTTTGCTTGCACAAATTTGTATATAATAAAAAACTCTTGATTTAATCCACTTTTTCATTGTCATTTTCCCATTGCTCATACTACATACGCTCCTTCCTCAGCTTCTCAAGAGCAGCAACAATCTCTTCAATCAATAAATTATCTATCTCATTCACTTTGGTTGCTTCTTATCAAGTGTTTTTAGAGCAAACTCCTTTTTCATTTCATACATTCTAGTACTTACTACTCTAGTTCTACATTGCCATTATCCTACACAGGGGATAGTGTGCTTTCCAACACTGCAAATTCATAAGGAAATAATTGACAAGGGACAATGTGTTTTCCAACACTGCAAATAATGTGAGCATTTTTTTGTTCCCTGTTGGAAAACACACTGTCCCTTGTTGGAAACACACTATCCCCTGTGGATGAGAGTTTGAAATATTCAAATACCTTATAAAAGCTATGAATTATTAAAGAAGAAAGTGGGTATGTGCAGGATCATGATGGGCCAAAAAGTGGCAATATGTAAGTGATATGATGGCCCATGTGGCTGACGACTTTTTTTTTAACCTAAAATTGATGAAACGAAAAGGGTTTTTAAAGGAGATTCTTAGCTTTCCACCAATATAAATTATACTTTACTTTGAATTTAATAAATAATTATTATTCATTTTCTATTTGAAATACGACTAAATTCCTGATTGATAGGTTGATTGAAAAACATCTATAGCTTTCAAACGGTATCACATTTTTTGAATCTGAAACATGTGTCACATTCTATGCTTCACATACTATAGGATTAAAAAAAAAAAATTAATTTCATGAAGTTTTGACCAAGTTAAGCTGGTCAGACATACAAGTTTTTATATTTTTTAAAAGTTGTAATAAAAAAATCATAATTAATTATTTACTAGGAAAAAAATTACAAAAAAATATGCATCACATTGGAACATGAGTCCTCTACTTATATCTAAAATATTATAATTTCTTTTTATCATTTTATTGTGGTTAGGGTGGTCAGACAGACACCTACTTCTTATTTTTCCCCTGAAATTTAAGTACTACTGCATTGAAATTTCAAATTTTCACAAAATAGATTTTTTATTTTTTGAAATAAACCTAATATTTTAGAAACTACATTCAATTTTCTACAGATTATATTCTTGCATATTTTTGAAATAATATAGATAACTTATTCATTTTTTTATGTCAAGTTTCCTAACTCTGATTTTTCTAAATTTTATCGCCACTTAAGGGCCTATTTTTTCCATGATGATCCTGCACATACCCAAGTGATAGAGCAACTAGATTTGTTTTAAACAATGATGGTATCGAGAAATAACTAGTACAAAGGAGAAGTCTCTTTAGAAATATATACAAGACTAAATATAAGTGTTATAAATTCAGACAATGGTATTAAATATATTTTAGCACCAAAAGAGATGGTTGACAGGTTAAATTGAAAAGATTAGAATATCCAAGTCCATATAAAATTTCACAATTATAGAAATAACATAAGGTACGAGTCAATGAGTGAGGGAGGGAGAGAAAGATTTGAAAAGTAGTTATCACTAGATCATAATAGAGGGAGGGAGAGATAGATTTGAAAATTATTTATCTACCTCTCCCTTCCCCCTCTCTCTCACACACACAAGATCCCTCTCTTTATACCTCTCCCACCCTACCTTTGTATCTAGATTTACCTACATCTCTCTTTATTCCTTGCACCTTACCTCTCTATACCTACACGTCTCTCCCTCCCTCTTTCCCTCTCTCTCTCTCCCTCCCTCTCTCTATCTACACTCACCCTCTCCCTCTTGACCTACCTTTCCCTCTCTACTTTCTTTATCTCCCATCACACTCTCTACCCATATATTATTGTAAAACCCTCTACATATAACAAACCAGTTGGTTACTCACCCCTCAGGTCAATTTTACTAGTCAAGCCTTACCTCTCTCTACCTACCCCTCCATATCTCCCTCATGTCCTCTCTCTCCCTTGGACAGTGTGTTTTCCAACAAGGGCAGTGTGTTTTCCAAAAGGGGACATTGTGTTTTCCAACAGGGGACAGTGTGTTTTCCAATAGGGGACAGTGTGTTTTCTAACAGGGAACAAATAAATGCTCACATTATTTATAGTGTTGGAAAACACACTGCCCCTTATCAATTATTTCCTTATGAATTTGCAATGTTGGAAAACACACTGTCCCTTGTCAATTATTTCCTTATGAATTTGCAATGTTGGAAAACACACTGTCCCCTATTGGAAAACACACTGTCCCCTATTGGAAAACATGTTGTCCCTTTTTGGAAAACACGTTGTCCCTTATTAGTTATTTCCACTATTGGAAAACACATTGTTCCCTATTAGTTTTTTCCAATGTTGGAAAACACACTATCCCCTATTAGTTATTTCCCCTGTTGGAAAGCACAATGCAAGTATGAAGTGTCAATCAGATGATAAATCCCAATAAATAAGTTAGAGAGAGGTGAGTCATTGATCATAAAAATAGTTTTGTTAAACAGTGATGGTATCGACAAAGAACTAGTACAAAGGAGAAGTTTCTTTAGAAATATATAAAAGACTAAATACATGGGTATGTGCAGGATCATGATGGGCCAAAAAATGGCGATATGTAAGCCATATGATGGCCCATGTGGCTGACGACTTTTTTTTTACCCAAAATTGATGAAACAAAAAGGGTTTTTAGAGGAGATTCTCATCTTTCCACCATATAAATTATGCTTTAATTTGAATTTAATAAATAATTATTATTCATTTTCTATTAGAATTACGAATAAAGTCCTGATTGATAGGCTGATTGAAAAAAATCTGTAACTTTCAAACAGCATCACATTTTTTGAATATGAAATATGTGTCACATTCTATGCTTTCCATACTATAGGATTAAAAAGAAAAAAAAAAAAATCATGAATTTTTGACCAAGTTAAGGTGGTTAGACAGATGAGCTTTTATATTTTTTAAAATTTGTAATAAAAAATTCATAATTAATTATTTACTTGGAAAAAAATTATAAAAAAATATACATCACATTGGGACATAAGTCCTCTACTTATATCTAAAATATCATAAAAAAATATTATCATTTTATTGTGGTTATGGTGGTCAAACAAACACCTACTTCTTATTTTTACCCTGAAACTTAAATACTACTGCATTGAAATTTCAAATTTTCACCAAATAGATTTTTTTTTTAAAATAAAGGTCTAGTAGTTTAGAAACTACATTCAATTTTCTACAGATTCTTTTTTTACATTTTTTTGAAATAATATAGATAACTTATTCAAACTTTTACGTCAAGTTGTCTAACTCTGATTTTCTGTCTTTTTATTGCCACAGTAAGGGCCTGTTTTTTCCATCATGATCCTGCACATACCCACATGTTTTATATATTCAACATGAAAAATTGTAGTAAAGATATTTTAGTGTCAAAAGAGATGATTGATAAGTTAAAATTGAAAAGGTCAAAATATCCAAATCCATATAAAATTTCACAATTGTTGAAATAACATAAGGTACTAGTAAGTGGGAAATATTTGTTAAAATTTAAGATCTAGGTACATATCATGAGGAAGTATTGCATCTCACCCTACCAATCCCTATCTCCCTCTTATATTTATAGAATCTTGTTGTGAGGAATGATGTAATTGAAAGATCAAGGGATCACAATATATGAGAGATATCAAGAAAGAGGAGATAACCAAGTGTCAAGAGGAGGTTTATCAGAAAGGGTGGCTAATGATATGGATTGGACAAAAAAATGGGGGATCTTTGTAGGATTTCCAAAAGAGAAAATATTTAACTTTTTGACTACTCCAAGGGAGGTGGGAGATTTAAAATTAGGACTAACTGGAAAGAGTAAAATTTCCTCATGTGAAATTATATGTCCATATGGCTTTTTTGTAAGCTTATATGACTTTCTTGTATATATGTTATAAATTTTTATTCACATATAATGTTGTATGCCTATATGGCTTAGAATATCCAAGTCAATATAGAATTTCACAATTGTAGAAATAACATAAGGTACTAGTCTACTATTGATACCAAAGATGGATAGGAGATCAAGTTATACAAGTCTACTAGTTATTGAGTGGTGAGATCTATGATAGATATAATGGCCTTGTTGAGACTTATATAATCTATCAAGATTATTATATAACCTTGGAGATGACTACCTAGAGGAATTTTAGCATAATCTCTCACTTTCTTTTCTTGCACAAATTCATAAGCATTACAAAACCTCTTTACTTTATCCACTTTTGTATTTCAATTTTCCCATTTCACATACTACACACACTCCTTCCTCAACTTCTCAAGAGAAGCAAGAATCTCTTTAGTCAATACATTATCTATCTCATTCACTTTGGTTTGCTCCTTATCAAGTGTTTTAAGTTCAAGAATATTTGAGTTCATTTGTTCATTTCTACTTATAGCATCATCTATCACTTTCTTTTTTTGCACAAATCCATATGTAATAGAAAACTATTGATTTAATCCACTTTTTCATTATCATTTTCCCATTGAATATACTACATAGGCTCCTTCCTCAACTTCTCAAGAGCAGAAAAAATCTCTTCAATCAATAAATTATCTATCCATTCAATTTGGTTGCTTCTTATCAACTATTTTTAGATAAGATTCCTCTTTCATTTCATACATTCTAGTACCTATTGCTTTAGTTCTACATTTCCATATTCCCATTGCACATACTCCACATGCACCTTCCGCAACTTCTCAAGAGAAAGAAGAATCTCTTCATTCAATACATTATCTATCTCATTCACTTTGGTCTGCTTCTTTTCAAGTGTTTTTAGAGAAGATTCCTTTGTCATTTCATACATTCTAGTATGTGTTGCCTCTAGTTCTACATTTACATTTTCCCATTGCACATAGTGCACATGCTCCTTCCTCAACTTCTCAAGAGCAAGAATAATTTCTTCAATCAATAAAAAATCTATCTCATTCACTTTGGTCTGCTTCTTCATATTCCTTTTCCATTTCAACTTCTCAAGAGAAGGAATAATATCTTAAGTCAATACATTATGTGTTATCATTATTCCAAACCATTTTTCACCATCCCCCTCCATTATACTAACCAAAAAACATTATCCCTATCCCTATCCAAAAACATTATCCCTATCCCTCCTTGATGCTATAAATCCAATTTGGGTGCCTTTGTCCCATAATCCACCATCACATCTCTCCCTCCTACTAAGTCTAAGATATTATTTTTTTATGTTTCCATAGCATTTCCAATTTATAATTATTACTATATAGTTTTTCACACAAAATAAAATCAATTGAATAAGAAAATTTAAAATACATTTCATATTTGGCAACCCAGGGAGCACATGTTAGGTAAGATATGAGGACCAATGAGAGTACCTTCAACCATGATGAGTACATATATAGTAGTTAGTTCTATCAATCCAATAACTTACTTTATTTGAGTTTATTTATTTTTATACTACATTAATCTTCACCATGAGCTCCTTATGTACTTTGACCATGTTAAGAGGCTTCCAAGGGTATACCACATGTGTAGACCTATTAGGATTGGAATGTGTGCTAGAAATTAGAAACTAGAAATTATTCAATGGTAGGAAATCTAAGATGTCTAGATACACTTTGTAGCATGTTGTAGACACACTAATTCCACCATATTTGATCTTTAATCCTACATATTAATTCATCATAGCCAATTCCCTCTAACATCACCATGTTGACTAATTAATTTAATTACTTAATTAATTGCACCATGTCATAAAATTATATTTCCAATTTTTTTATCTTTAAGTCTCCTTTTGCTTAGCTTTGAGAGTGTCTTTATGATTAGAGAGTTAAAATGTTTCTTTTAACAAGTTATTTACAAGAATTTTCTACCTTTTTAGATAAGAATTTCATGTCTCCACCCAACTGATTCATTTTTTCTATACTTAGATCTTATTTTACCTTTTCCTTGTCATCTATTTCCAATTTCTTTTGTTCCATGGAATTCTTAAGTTCAAAAATCTTATCATCTAGGGAAAGTGCTACTATACCCTTTGATCCTTGAATTGCACCATCCCTCACAATCAGAGTATGCAAATAGAACCCTTTACCCTTCATTATCATCAAAAAAATTTCTTTTAGGTGTGTGCTACCATTTTTCTATTCAAAAACATCCATCTATACCAAGAATATATTTCTAAAGAGACTTCTCCTTTGTACTAGATCTTTTTCAATACCATCATTGTTTTAAAAAACTCTAGTTGCTCTATCACTTTCTTCTTTAATAATTCATAGCTTCTATAAGAAATTTGAATATTTTAAATTCTCTTCCACATGCCTTTTAAACACATTTGAGGAAAATTATGATGATTGCATCAATTACATGGTAAAAAAGAGCCTTCTTCAATTGTTTAATTAATCAATTATAGTGTAAATATGGATATAACATTAATCGTTTATAGTTTCATCAATTCATTATTCAATTTATTTAATTAATCATTTATAATGCAAATATGGACAACATTGGTAAAAAAAATGTATTAACTAAAAATCCATATTGAACTTAAGAATTCCATAAAATAAATGCATTCCTCTATACTTCACTCTATCGCTCCTCTCTCACCATCCCTCCTAACCTTCCTCTTCCCATAGGTGGAGAGAGTGATAGATGGATAGGGGGGGGGAGAGACATGGAGAGGTAAGGTTGAAGGAATAGAGGGATAGATAGGTAGAGAGAGTGACGGGAGATAGGGAAAGTAGAGAGGGAAGAGGAATAATAAAGTGTTGATTTTTACAAGACTTGTCTACCATTTTAGAGAAGGGTTGATTTTTCGTTTTCCTTATCATATATTTCCAATTGTATTTGTTCCATGGAATTATTAAGTTCAAGAATCTTTGACTTCATTTATTCAAATCCACTTATAGCATCATCTCTAACTTTCTTTTCTTGTACAAATTCATATGCAATACAAAACCTCTTGAGAAAGGGATAAAGGGAGTGACAAAGAGAGGGGTAGGTGGAAAGAGAGAGAGGATGGAATAGGGACAAAGGGAGGAAGAGGAAGGTTAGGAGGGATGGTGAGATAGGAGTGATAGAGGGAAGTATAGGGGAATTAGGATAGGGAGAGGGCGAGGGGGGTGGCTTGTTTATAGAGGGAATATAGAGAGAGTTAGGGAGAGAGGGAGGCGTAGGTAGAGAGAGATAGTGGAGAGAGGTTGTGTGTGTGTGAGGGAGAGAGAGGGGGAAGGAGAGACATAGTCAGTGGTAAAGTGGGAGGGATAGAGGTACATATAGAGAGAAATAAGTTCTTCCAAACTATATTGAAATCATTTTTTTTAACTCTTAATAAATAATTTGTAAAGGATAAAAATGGAGGGGATTTTCATATGGAATCATATCTCATTAATGCAACCAATTATTTCATGAAATTCTCACCTCCCCTAAAAACTAAAGGCTAGGAGCAAGGTTCTAGTGCATGTTATTCCCCACTCCAAGATCACCACCTAGTATCCCAATTACCTCCCTCTTTCTCCCTCACTTTTTCCACCTACTAATAGGGGATAGTAAGTGGGATAGAGGGAGGTAATTGGAACCTAGGTACAATGTTCTAGTGCATGTTATTCCCCTAGAGGGGAGGGAGAGGTTATCACAATGCTTATGAATATTTTAAAGTAGCTATCACTAGATCATAATAAAGGGAGGGAGAGAGAGAGAGGGAATGGGGGAGATAGGAAGTGGTAGGATGCTAGGGATAGAAGGAAGGAGAGAAAGAGGGAAGGAGAGAGATAGGGATAGGTATACAAAGAGATAGGGATAGGTATAGAGAGTGGTATGGTGTGAGGGATAGAGGGAAGGAGGGATATAGGGAGTGGTAGTATCAGAGGGAGGGAAGGAGGGGCAGATGGAGAGAGGTTGTGTGTGTGTGTGTGTGAGGGAGAGAGGGGGAAGGAGGGAGATAGGAAGTGGTAGGGTGGGAGGGATAGAGGGAGGGAGAGAAAGAGGGAAGGTTAGAGATAGGAAGTGGTAGGGTGGGAGGGATAGAAGGACCCAAAATGGACTTAATGTGAGGGGGAGATGTGATGGTTGATTGTGGTAAATAGGCACCCAAAATGGATTTATAGGATTGAGGAGGGATAAGGATAATGTTTTTGGGCTAGTATGATAAAGGGTGATGGTGAAAAAAAATTTAGAAGAATAATAATATATAATGTATTGAATTAAGAGATTATTCCTACTCTTGAGAAGTTGAGGAAGGAGCATGTACACTATGTGGAATATGCCAATAGAAATGCAGAACTAGAGGCATCAAGTATTAGAATACATGAAATGAAAAAGGAATCCTCTCTAAAACACATGAAAAGAAGCAGACCAAAGTGAATGAGAAGTGGGGTGGGATGTATTGAGGGGAGGAGAGATAGGTAGAAAGAGAAGTGGGGTGGGATGTATTGAGGGGAAGGTGGGTAGAGAGGGAGAAGGTTAGTGGAGATAGAGAGAGGAAGGCAGGTAGGTAGAACTTGTTATGTTTCTTATTTGAGTGCCTATACATTTAAAATCATGCAAATCATAAACCATAAACCCTAAACCCTAAATTGTAAACCTAACATCCTTCCCTCTTTCTCTCCCTCCCTTTGTCCCTCCCTCCCTGCCCTCTCTCTCATTTCTATGTTTTGAGTTTATATTTGTATATGTTGAGGATGATGCGTAAAATTAAAAATTGCCACTATAACACTATTTTATTGAGACCTTTTATTATGTTACATCTTATGTTATTGAGAACTTCTATCCCTCCCACCCTACCACTCCCTATCTCCTCCTTCCTTCTCTCTCTTCTTAGATTATGTTTCTTTTTGTCCTTAATCATAGTGTAAGTATTCTCTTTATATAAATGTATGAATTTATTGATTTAAATATTCTAAAGATACTTATATTAAGTCTTGTATATATTTCTAAAGATAATTCTCCTTTGTACTAGTTCTTTATCAATACCATCACTATTTAACAAAACTCCTTTCATGATCAATGACTTACCTCTCTCTAATTTATTTATTGGGATTTTTATTTTCTTGAATCTTCATAAGCATTGTCTATATCTCCCTCCTTCCATCTTTCTCTCCCTTCTTCCATCCCTCCCACCCCACATCTCCCTCACTCTAACTATCCATCTTTCTCTACCTCTCCCTCCCTCCTCTCTCTCTCTCTCTCTAATCATTTATAGTTTCATAAGTTCATTATTCAATTTATTCAATTAATCATTTATAATGCAAATATGGACAACATTGGTAAAAAGAATATATTAACTAAAAATCCATATAGGAATACATCATTATATGTCCATAAAAGTATAATGAGAGATAGGTTGAATGTGTGTGTGAGAGAGAGGTGAGATAGAGAGAAAGAGAGTAGAGAGGGAAGGGGAGAGAGAGAAGTGAGAGAGGTCGTAGATATATGAGATATAGAGAGAAGTAGAGAGGTATTTGATCTACCATGGCATGACACATACATCCACATATAATAATGCACTATATAACCTATCCTTCCAAATTTAATGGCCATGGAGCATTATACCTTATTATCATTTGAGTAACATAAGTATGATAAATTTAGTATTTTAGTATACAGAGAGTTGGGGAGAGAGGGATGGGTAGGTGGAGAGAGTTTGTGTGTGAGAGAGGGAGAGAGAGGGGGAAGGAGGAAGATATGGAGTGGTAATGTGGGATGGATATAGGTACATATAGAGAGAGGGTAGGAGAGGCATGTGCATAGAGAGAGAGGGAGGGAAGGAGGGAGGGAGGGAGGGAGGGAGGGGTAGGTGGAGAGAAATGGAGAAGTAAGGTGGGACATGTAGGTATAAAGAGAGTGAGAGAGAGGGAAGAAGGGAGGGGGAGGGAGAGGAAGGTGGATAGAGGTTGTGTGGGAAGGAAGGAGAGAGAGAGAGGGAATGATGGAGATAAGGAGAGATAGGTAGAGATAGGTAAGGTGAACATAATAGAGAGACATAGGTAGAGAGAGGGATATAGGTAGGGTGGGATAGGTAGAGAGAGGTGGTGTGTGTGAGAGAGAGAGGAGAGGAGGGAGAGGTTGAGAGAGAGAGGGGTAGGTAGAGTGAGGGATATGTGGGGTGGGGGAGGGAGAGAGAGGGAAGGAGGGAGTGAATGATAAAGGGAGGGGTAGGTGGAAAGAGAGAGAGTGGGAAGGAGGGACAAAGAGAGGAAGGGGGAGGTTAGGAGGGATAGTGAGAGAGGAGCGATAGAGGAAAGTATAGAGGAATGGAGGGAGGGAGAGGTTTAGCAAGGTAGCATGGGAGGGATAAAGGGAGAGAAAGGAAATGAGAGAGCTATAGAGAGGTAGGTACAGAGAGGTAAAGTTAAGGAATAGAAGGAGAGGTAGGAAGAGAGAGTGAGGGGAGATATGAAAAGTAGAGAGGGAGATATAAAAAGTGGAGATTAGTTTTATGTATCCCCCGTTTGTAAATCCTCGAGGCTCAATTAGGAAATATTCAATTTACCTATAATGATCATGTAAAAAAAATTGATAGATCAAAATCCAAAGGTGTTGTTGCACAACATATCTCTCTATCCCTCCCACCCTACAACTCCCTATCCCCCTCCTTCCCTCTTTCTCTCCCTACCTCTATCCCTCCCTCTATCCATTAGTCAACATCATCACCACATTTAAAAGAGATAGGTATAGAGAGAGTTAGGGAGAGATGGAGGGCTAGGTGGAGAGAGGTTGTGTGTAGTACATTGTGAAGAGCATTGTATTACTTATCAACTCAAAAGATTATAATTTATACATTGGTTGTTTTTGTGATTAAATTTATGATTAAGAAATTTAAAGAAAAATAAGCAATCTAGAGAATGCACTCTTTATCGAACAAGTTGTAATTAAGTCCACTTTCAAATTTTAGAACAACTCTTTGGTACAATAAAAAAGACATTTGACTTTCTTCAATTGATTGGAACAAAAAAATGCTCACATTATTTGTAATGTTGGAAAATACACTATCCCTTATCAGTTGTTTCCTTATGAATTTGCAGTGTTGGAAAACACATTGTCCCTTGTCAATTATGTAATGAAGTCCACCTTCAAATTTTAGAACAACATTGGAAATAACTAACAAGGGACAATGTGTTTTCCAATAGGGGATAGTGTGTTTTCCAATAGGGGACAGTGTGTTTTCCAATAGGGAACAAAAAAATGCTCACATTATTTACAGTGTTGGAAACCACACTGTCCCTTGTCAATTATTTCCTTATGAATTTGCAGTGTTCGAAAATACACTGTCCCCTATGTAGGAAATAATTGGCAAGGGATAGTGTGTTTTCCAACAGTGCAAATAATATGAGCATTTTGTGTTCCCTGTTGGAAAACACACTGTCCCCTATTAGTTTTTTCCAATGTTGGAAAACACACTGTCCCTTTTTGGAAAACACGCTGTCCATTGTTATTTATTTCCATTGTTGGAAAACACACTGTCCCCTATTAGTTTTTTCCAATGTTGGAAAACACATTGTCCCTTGTTGGAAAACACACTAAAACACAATGTGTGAAACTTTTCTTTTATTCCATTAGTCAACGTCATCACCACATTTAAAAGAGATAGGTATAGAGAGAGATAGGGAGAGAGGGAGGGATAGGTGGAAAATTATGATGATTGCATCAATTACATGGTAAAAAAGAGCCTTCTTCAATTGTTTAAATAATTAATTATAGTGTAAATATGGATAACAATAATCATTTATGGTTTCATCAATTCATTATTCAATTTATTCAATTAATCATTTATAATGCAAATATGGACAACCTTACAAGACTTTTCTACCTTTTTAGATAATAATTTCATGTCTTCACACAACTAATTCTCTTTTTCTACACTTAGATCTAATTTTTCCTTCTCCTTATCATCTATTTCCAATTTTATTTTTTCCATGGAATTCTTAAGTTCAAGAATATTTGAGTTCATTTGTTCATTTCTAATTATAGCATCATCTCTCACTTTCTTTGCTTGCACAAATTCATATATAATACAAAACTCTTGATTTAATCCACTTTTTCATTGTCATTTTCCCCTTGCACATACTGCATACGCTCCTTCCTCAACTTCTCAAGAGCAACAACAATCTCTTCAATCAATACATTATCTATCTCATTCATATATTTATAGTCACAAGTACTCATGTGACCATATCAAAGTGGTGAATTTTGTGCCACCTCATGGCCCTAAGAAGTGTAGGATCTACTAGAGGCATCACTTACTAGAATACTTTTATGTGCTCTAAAATCCATACCATGATGAGAGATAAATGGTTGAAGAAAATGCACTTTCTCATGTATCATAATAAATGTCTCAAGAAAGTAGTGTTATACTATCAAATCCCTAAGTAAATACTAAATTTCTCACTCTACTCAATGATCACTACCTTCACCATCTAAGTGTGGTTGTAGGTATAGAGATTTTGAGGGAAGTAGGGAGGGAGGGAGGGTAGGTGGAGAGAGGGAAGTAGGGAGGGAGGGAGGGGTAGGTGGAGAGAGGTTGTGTGTGTGTGTGACAGAGAGAGAGAGAGAGAGAGAAGAAAGGTGGGACATGTAGGTATAGAGAGATTGAGAGAGGGAGGGAGGGAGGGAGGGAGGGAGGGGTAGGTTGAGAGAGGTTGTACATGTGTGTGTGAGAGTGTGAGAGTGTGAGAGAGAGAAGTAAGGTGGTACATGTAGGTATAGAGAGAGTGAGAGATGGAAGTAGGGAGGGATGAAGGTTGTATGGGAATGAGGGAGAGAGAGAGGGAAGGAAGGAGATAGGGAGAGGTAGGTAGAGAGAGGTAAGGTAAACATTATAGAGGTAGGTAGAGAGAGGGATCTATGTAGGGTGGGAGAGGTAGAGAGAGGTGGTGTATGTGAGAGAGAGAGAGAGGAGGGAGAGAGGTAGAGAGAGGGGTCGGTAGAGTGAGGGAGATGTGGGTGGGAGGGATGGAGGGAGGGAGGGAGAGAGAGGGGAGGAAGTGACATATAAAGGGATGGGTAGGTGGAAAGAGAGAGAGGGTGGAAAGAGGGACAAAGGGGGGGAGAGGAAGGTTAGGAGGGATGGTGAGAGATGAGAGATGAGAGATAGAGAGAAGTATAGAGGTAGGAAAAGGTAGGTAGAGAGAGGTAAGATTGAAGGAATAGAGGGAGAGGTAGGTAGAGAGAGTTGATTAGAGAACTCAAGTTTTAGTTGGATTATAGGTTTGAGATGAAATATCTAGGAGCTATAAGACATGTCTTTGGTATATAAATTATACATAGAAATATAGATAATAATAAGCTATATGGTTAATAACCCATATACTATTGTAAAACCCTCCACACGTAACAAACAAATTGTTTAGTGACCACTTAGGTCAATTTGATTATTTTTATGTATCCCCCTCTTGTAAATCCTCCACCTTTCATAAGGAAATAATTGACCAATGATCTCTCTCTCACTCTCTCTCTCTCTCACTCTCTTTTGGAGATATTAAAAAGTCAGGTCTTTAAGTCATGACCAATTATATTTATATAGAGAGTGAATCCATTTCTTATTTAGACTATAAAGAACTTATGTGGGTGATCCTTGAGACCTTAATACATGACAAAAAATAGAATAATAATTTCACTAACATACCTTAATGGTAATCAAGAATAATAATAATTTATAAAGAGGGTGTATGAGGCTATATATTGAAATCATTTGTTCCCTCTTAATTAGAATGTAAGAATTTGGTTCATTCCTTCCTCCACAACCATGTGATGAGAGAACTCAAGAGTGGAATCCTCTTGTAACATTTTGTTCTAACTCCTCTGTTTCTTCAATAGTGTCATGTTTACTCTCCTTTTTTCCATCGGACTGCTCAGAAATGTTGGATATCTCATCAATAAGGACCTCCTCCTTATTCTAGTACCTATTTCTCTAGTTGGCACTCTCTATACCCACCTCTCCTATCCTAAAAAATTTAGAATTTTAGTTTCATAAAGACATAGTTGGGAAGTATTCATCTCGATGATAGTGATGAATTAATCCAAAGAGGCATTAAGATGGTGTTGAAAGACCTTATAATGAAGAAATTGAAGAAATATGATGTAATAGTTCATAATGAAATAAAAGAATAGATGAATATTAGATAGATGGAGGATGATATGGTAGATGTAGTGAAATATTCTTCATATGATCTTATTTTAGATGTGGAATAGAAGAACAAAGAGTATTTGAATGTTTCCAAAGAAAATGGAGTATTGGTAGAAGACCTAAAGGTGCACATCTCAATGATGGTGATTGGTATTTGATCATCACTTACAAAAAGGCTAGGACATTTCAATACCATCACTATTTACCTATAGGGAAAAGTCCACATGTGGATAGGAATATTACTTGTTGTATTTATTGTCTCAAGTTCATGTCTTTTAGATTTCAGCTCTCTCAACATCATTACAAGAGGACTTTTCTCCACATGTGTGTGTAATATGTGCAATGGGTAAATGGCAATGCAAAAGTGGATAAATTCAAGAGGTTTTGTATTGCATATGAACTTGTGCAAGCGAGGAAAGTTAGAGATGATTTTATAAGTGGAGTTGAACAAATGAAGTCAAAGATTCGTGAACTTAAGAATTCTATGGAACCTACCTCTCTATATTATTTAACATGATGCAATACTTCCTTATGATGTGCCTATCTTAATTTTTTTTTTTAAATTCTCACTCACTAGTACCTTATGTTATTTGATTTGTTTTATGTATCACCCACCTAGAAGTCCTTCCCAAGCTCTTCACCCTTGAGCTTAGAAAATGAAGAATGCAATCACTCACAACCCACTATGTTTTCCAAACACATTGTCCCTTATCAGATATTTTCTTATGAAATTTTTTTGATTCGTACACACCAAAAATGTAATGAAGTCCACCTTAAAATTTTAGAACTATTTGGTATAGTAAAAATGACATTTCACTTTCTTCATTTGATTGGAACACAAAAATGCTCACATTATTTGCACTGTTGGGAAACACACTGTCCCTTTTCAATTATTTCATTATGAAAAATGCTCACATTTTTCCAGTGTTGGAAAACACACTATCCCTTGTCAATTATTTCCTTATGAAAGATTCCCATATTATTGGAGTGTTGGAAAACAAACTGTCCCTTTTTAGATATTTCCTAATGAATTTTTTTTTATTTGTACACACCAACAATGTAATGAAGTCCACCTTAAAATTTTAGAACAACTATTTGGTACACTAAAACTGGAATTTCACTTTCTTCATTTGATTGAAACAAAAAAATGCTCACATTATTTGCAGTGTTGGAAAACACACTATCCCTTGTCAGTTATTTTGTTATGAAAAATTCTCACATTGTTTGCAATGTTGGAAAACACACTGTCTCTTGTCAGTTATGTAATGAAGTCCAGCTTCAAATTTTAGAAAAATTCTTTGGTTACAGTAAAAATGACATTTCCAACTGTCCCTTGACAGAAAATAGTGTGTTTTTCACTTTCTTGATATGATTGGAACAAAAAAATGCTCACATTATTTGTAGTGTTGGAAAACACACTGTCCCTTATCAATTGTTTCCTTATAAATTTGCAGTCATGGAAAGCACACCATCCCTTGCTAGTTATGTAATGAATTCCACCTTCAAATTTTAGAACAACATTGGAAATAACTAATAAGGGACAGTGCGTTTTCCAAAAGGGGATAGTGTATTTTCCAACAGGGAACAAAAAATGCTCACATTATTTGCAGTGTTGGAAAACACATTGTCCCTTGTGTAGGAAAAGTGGACAAGGGACATCATTACAATGTAAGATGTCTAGAAATAACTAACAGGGGACAATGTGTTTTCCAACATTGGAAATATGATTGGAACAAAAAAATTATTCACGTTGTTTACAGTGTTGGAAAAACACGTTGTCCCCTATGTAGGAAAATCGAATAGGGGACATCATTAGAATGTAAGATGTCTAGAAATAACTAACAGGGGACAGTTTGTTTTCCAACATTAAAAATAACTAATAGAGGACAGTGTGTTTTCCACTTTCCAACATTGGAAATAACTAATAAGGAATAGTGTGTTTTCCAACATTGGAAATAACTAACATAGGATAGTGTGTTTTTCACTTTCTTGATATGATTGGAACAAAAAATTGGTCACATTGTTTGCAGTGTTGGAAAACACACTCTCCCCTGTGCAGGAAAAGTGGACAAGGGACATCATTAGAATGTAAGATGTCTAGAAATAACTAACAAGGGACAGTGTGTTTTCCAACAGGGAACAAAACATGATAGTGTGTTTTTCCAAGGAACAAAAAATGTCAGTGTGTTTTCCAATAGGGGACAGTGTGTTTTCCAACATTATTTGCAGTGTTGGAAAACACATTGTCCCTTGTCAATTATTTCCACAAGGGACTATGTGTTTTCTAGCACTACAAATAATATTGGAAAACACACTGTCCCTTGTTAGTTATTTCCAATTAGTTATTTCCCTATTGGAAAACACACTATCATTTTTTTGTTTCTAGTTGGAAAACACATTGTGTCCACCTTCAAATTTTAGAATAACTATTTGGTTATAGTGAAAATGATATTTCACTTTTTTGATATGATTGGAACAAAAAAATGCTCAGATTGTTTGCAGTGTTGGAAAACACACTGTCCTCTGTGTAGGAAAAGTGGACAGGGGACATCATTAGAATGTAAGATGTCAAAAAATAACTAACAGGGGATAGTGTGTTTTCCAACATTGGAAATAGCTAACAGGGGACAATGTGTTATCACTATATTCTAATGATGTACCCCTTGTTCTATGATGATGACATTAATTTGGTAGATGAACCCAAAAAATTCGCGACACATCGTTCGTCAATAATACAAATGTTATTGCCTACTTGTTACATAGACTTTGTGTCAAAGTATACACATCTTATTAATACTTTAAGTGATTTATAACCATCTAGGTATGTTTTGAGTGCATATTTGTATATTTTGATGATGATGCATAAAATTAAAAATTACCAGTATCTTGTGAATCCAACATTTTAGAATTTCAATTTCTTCGTAATACTTTGGATACTAGTGCATGAAATTGAGACTATCTCTATTTTTTCGTCCATGGTTTCATATTGTTTTAGATGCCGATATAGAGCATAAAGTAGATTGGGAAAAATGCATTTGATCTATTCTTTAAGAGGATAAAATTTTGTACACGAAAATTTTATCTATTGATAACATCAACTTTACATAGATTAGATGTAAAAATCTATGCTACATGGAAGGGTTGTCATCCCCAAAAATTCTATACAATTCAAGATCAGAGAAATGAGGAAGATGGTCCTCTAATAGGAAGATATAAACCCTAAATGAAAATGATCCATTCTCTACAATGAGATATTTTATGCATTTACAACAATTTCAATAATACTACTCTTCCTAAGTGCTCAACATTTTAAGAGTTCTCATTTTCCTCTTAAATATGAAGCAAGGCTTTCTTTATATTTTGAATGCTTTCAAGTGTGAAGTCTACTCCCTCTATCCAAATTGGACTGCCAACCTATTAAGACATCCAAAAACCACATCAAATTTATATAGCTAAATAAAATAACATTCTTTTTTAATAATTTATCAAGTTCATGTCAAAGAATCTTACCAAAACAATATGCAAGCCCACATGTTTTCCTGTATAGATCCACAAATAAAATAAGTGAATAAGAAAATCAAAATATTGCTTTTGGAATCAATTATATATATGTTTTTCTATTATCAATTCAAACTACATTCAACGATCATCAAAAAGAGGAAAGTGAATAAGAAATCCCAACAAAACTCAAGTCATATATTAATGTTCATTTTTACTATTAAAACAAAGAATAATCAAATTTTCCAAATCCTACCGAATCAATAGATCATATGAACTATTTCCTAAATCTACAACAAGAATTCACCATAATTTCCCCTAAAGACAACTGTGGCATGATATCATGGAAAATGAATTCACTTGATTTTCTTTCAAAATGCGACTTAATGTCTATTTTAGCCATATCGAGCCTTAGGTTTCCCCTGCATTGCCATGACTTGTAGTCATTAAAATTCCCTAATGTCTTAATGATTAAGATGTTAGAAAACAAGCTCAACATGAATAAAATAAAACAAACAAAATAATAGAAAATAAAACAAAGGAGATCTATTTGAAAAGTTATAGCACACAACACTCCTTGATTGAGGTTTCATAGTGCCACTTTGATGACTGCAGATCCAACAATTGTTGGTTGCTAGCAATAAACTAACCAACTACAATGAAATCAATACATTAAAACATATGGATACTCAAGTTTACTTAGAGAAAACAAATAAATGCTCAAATTGACTTAAATGTTGCCTTGAGAAATGATGTGTTTCTTTCAAAAGTAACTCCAAGAAAAGAATAAAAAAATAAGATCCTTTGATTCTTCAATGGAAACAAGAAAATACCTTCAACCCTCATTAGCCTCCAATTGAAGAAGAAAATAAGTATGCTAGTAAAGTACAAACAAAGCAATTTTATGTTGGAGCAATGGAATATAATAGTGGTGACAAAGGCTAAATGCTCATATTGACTTTAATCTTTGATAAGAGAAATTTAGTAACTCCAAACAACTCTAGGAATAAAACACAATAAGACCCTCCTTTTATTCTGAGAACTAGAAAATACATTCAACACTCATTAGCCTCCAATTGAGGAAGAAAATACATAGGGCATTGTGTTCATCCTTGTAATGCTCGATTGGCCAAGAAATGCTAGTTAGGTCTACTAATTCCTTCAGAGATGTTTCCATTCTATGAGCTTATCACTTCTTCCATGAGCAACTTCCATTTACGTCTGTCATTTCAGAAGCCACATCGCCACTTCAAACATCGATCTCTCTGCAGCACATGGATTTGAAAAATCAGAAACCAACACAATTGCCTCTAATTCATAAGATCATTATAACAAACATAAAATCACCAACATCAACCAAAACAGAAAATATTCATTCATAAACATTTGAATAAACTAAAAACAAGAAAAATTTCCTGCACCCAAAAGGTTAAGAAGATAATAGCAGAGATAGAACAAACACAACAGGGGAAAAAATAGAGCACTGGAAAAATAGAGAACAATTTTGTATTCATGCATAATCTAATATGATTTTTGTCTGTTGGGAGCACACCCTTTGTAAAGTCTTTCTAATGAGATGAAGCTTCGAGTATATAGACTTGTCCCTGCCTGTGGCCTTCCAGAAACCAGTTGTTGTGGCTCTGTTTGTACAGGTTCTGTTGGGTCTTTTTTATCCTTGTGGCTGAAGAATATCACTTTGTTTGTTCCTCAGATCCTATCTTAAATTTCTCTTGGAGATCCCAAGGGTTAATTTTGTACAGATCGATATCCCTGATAATGTCCAAGCCAATCTTTTTAGAAGAAACTTTCTTTCTAAGATAAAAACCTACAAGCTCTTCATCGGTGGGGTGGAATCTAAAACCTGGAGGCATGTAGGATACTGTGTTCATTGTAATGAGGTGGATATTCATTATTCAATGTGCAGAAAACTGGGTTGAAAAAAACTAAAAATAGATGAAACGCATTCTTGCATGGAGCTACGAATGCATCAATTGTCAACAACATTTTCCATTCAATACTCAAACAAAATACAGAGATATTCCCTGCAAAAGGGGCGTCACTGTTCCAATCTTGCTCAGCACTCATCAATGGCAGTCGTGGCTTCAATAATGATGAAAGTGCTCACAGGCATTAATGACGGAGCAGTGCAAAGGAATAGAGTGGGTCATATCAATAGGTTGCCACACAGTAACCTCCAAGTCAAGTGCATTGCACAGGTTTGAAATTTTGTTGTTCTCTTTTGTAATTAGAGTATATTTTTTAACCGTAGCTTTGTCTAATGGTTTATAATTTGTGGCGTGGATCAGGATCCAAAACAACCATTCGCTATAGAAGGCATTTCTCCTTCAAGCTCTATCTAGGTTATGACCAAGGTTGAGTCTGTGATGGAGATCGCCTATGCAAGGGTGGCCATGTTGGGCTTCTTGTCACCCATTACAATGGAGGCGATGACTAAAAGATTGCTGTTGTTGCAGATCACTAATGGAGGAGAGTTTTGGCTTGTTATGACTGTAGTAATAACATTAGAGGGAATGGTGACGCCCCTTTTGTAGGGAATATCTCTGTTGGGGCCAATATTTTCATACGAATGAATAACAAACATAAAATCATCACTTGCAAATAAAGATTATATAACCCATTTTGCACTTATAGTGTTGCAGACGACAACGGAGAGGTTGGCATCGTGGTTTGATAAATCCGCCATATTCCGCCATATTCCTAGTTGCTTCAATAAAAAGTGAGCTTTTGGAATGCGTCCACCGGATATAGAGGCTGGATTCAAATTTCAAATATCCCGCTTCAAAAAATTGCTTCCTTTTTTAAACTTTTTAAACCTGAAACCGTCCGTCAATTTAATTTTTTCATCTGTTAACTACCGTTGCCATCCGTTCGTCCATCTCCATCCGTAGAATCTTTTCGTCACTTCATTTTCTCTTTCCAGTGGTAGATTTTGTCCACCGCGTGCAACGAGGCATGGCATGCTATGTTAGGATGGTTATACACATAGGTGAATTTTGTCTCTGAGTTAGCTTTCGCCCATTTTTTGTATTTAACATTTCATTATAAAGTATGTTTAAAAAGATATCAAATGAAAGACATATTTTTTAATTTATTTTTATGAGAACTAACAGAAAAAACAAAATTAAAAGATTTTTTTTTCATATGTGAAACAAAAAGTTTATATAGGTATATAGCATCAAATGTTTTTATTTTTTTTATTAATATAATTTTTTTTATATTAAACATTACTAATATAAAATTTAATATAAAAATTTAAATGAAAAGTGCATGTTAGCATATGTATAGTATGTTTGAATAATTATTTTTTTCATATTTTCATAAAAATAATAAATACCTAATATAAAATGTTTGATCTATTAGTTTAATAAATGGGTTTAAAATAAATAATTTTTACATAAACCAAACAAATTTAAAACAAATTATTTTTAAAATATTTGTGTTTTATGGTAAGACATTGTATCTATATGGCCTTATTTTTCACCATAAGTTCATGGAAAGCCCTATTTTCCTCCAAACATCCATATACTCTAGGAGCACACACCAAACCAACTAGCAACTCAAAACTCTATAATTTCACTCCAAACATATTCAAATAAATTTACACCTTATAAATTTTGATAAATAGATATAATATCAATCCATTCATACTCATATATTATAAAACTTATTTTTATCAAAGTTATAACATCTGTATAGGAGTGAATTTCCACCCCCTTGCAAATTCCCCTTTTACATCCTTCACCTTAGAAAAATCAAATCCAACCATTTAAATTTGCATCACCTATTCGAACTCCATCCACTTGGTGCTTGTTTTTAGTGTCAATGGAGGAATTTCTATCGGGGATGTGCATACGACACACAGACATCCACATGGCACGTTGTTGTCCTGACAAGATTCCTACCTTTGGAATCTGTAGAGGCATTACATTCTCCATTGACAATGAAGTGTAATGCCCCTACGCCTTCCTGTCAACCTTTGAATGACTCTTTCCCTCCTAATTGACCTTCAAATGGCTATTCTTCATCTTCAACCCATCTTCTTCACACTCTTGGAATATCTCTACACTTAGGACACAATTCTTGAGCAAAATTTACATATTATTGAGCTACTGGCTATACTATTGGCTTCACTAGTCCAACATCACAGTATTCTTCACATCTACCATAGAAGTTGCAACTTGGTGTCTTGTGAGACCTCCTTCAGCATCATTGTGGCTATGTCAACTTTTCCATAATTGTAGACTTGCATTCCTCTCTCATTGGCCTTGAGTGCCTTTGGTCGAGGGTGGTATTGTTCACTTTCTTTAATGTTGTTGTTGGATTTGAGTAGCATAGTGTTTCTTGTAGCATTCATTATTTTCCTTTCTAGCATACTTTCTTTATCATATTTCCATTTCTTTATCTATCTGGTTGTCCATGGAGGTGGAAACAACAAAATAGGGGTTTGAATATGGAAAGCCCCAAAATAGACCCAACATTTTTCCCTTCTTTATTGTGTGTAGTTACTCGTTTGTGTGGTGCTTGTGGGAGAACTAGAATTTTTGTGAGTTGTATCTTCATGAACCTTGTCCTTATCATTTTCATACCATCTTTCTTGTTATTTATATCATTCTATTATTTCTTGCTTTATCATCACTAGTAAACCTCAATTCCTAAGCTGTTAGTAGGTTTTAAACACCTTTGATTGTTCTTTTCCACTTTCTATTTGTACGGATGCCAACACACCTATGAGATACTAGCGCATCATGTTGTCGTCCCTATTATGCATTGTTGTCCTCTAGTAGAGAGATGTAAAACGTATAGTTTAGGTTCCCGAAACCTGCTCGCTTAGTCAAAAATTAACTCTCAGGTTAGCAGAGTGGTAGAAGCACTGAGAGTGCTCTTCATTCTCTATCCTTGGCATCAAATAGTTTCCCAAACACCTAGGTTGTTGAGGTATATTAGGGTAGTCTTCAACTCTCATCTCTCTGTGACCCAGAGCCATTGAGGGGTTGGTCCCCCTCCTCTAGATTTTTGTGAACTTGACGTGAAAACTTTCTATTCGTTTCTTTGTGTCAAGAACCCTTCCATCGCACTCAACAACTAGTGAAAAATTGGGTGTTGTGGGGTTTTATGAGCATCACAACCCAATCTATACCTCCAGGTAATTTTTTAGAAGAAGTGTGTGACACTTACAAATGAAAAAGATGAAGGTCACTTTTGGCTTTACCACTGGTTTTACCATAGGATTTACTACTAGTCATTTTTCTCAAGAAGAGGTTTTGACAGATGAGATGGGTTTCATTGATGAGACCACTCATGTACCCACTCCTCCAATATCCCCTATAGCCTCATCTGTGGATGAGGATGAAGCTGTACACATCCCCACTGTACATCTTTTGGCATTAGATAGAAGATTGTTGGATCTTGGAAACCAATTGGAAAAGGCACAAAATATGGCAAGAGCCACTAGGCTTGTTAACAAAGTGAGATACATGCTAGGAAAAGATGGGCATGCATAGATTTTTTATGTGGCCTTACTGATCTAATTGAAGCATACATCCCTTCGTATAACACTAGATTGGGTACTACCTGAGGGATGGTGCTCGATGCCTATGAGAGATAGATAGGTGTCTCGATGCCTATAATTTCTATATGCATGGCCGAAATAGGACCCTCGACCAACATTTCCTTTGCTCCTCAAACATCCTGCATCATCAAGGCAAGTAAAATATCCCTTGGTTTTAGCTTCACTCCTATTGTCCTTGGTGATAGGGGCTCCAATGGAATGGTTGGCAATGGTTTTAGTAGCAATGATGGCACTGGCATTGGTTCTGGTGGCAATCATAATAGCGGCTTTGGTGGTGGTCATAGTGGTGGCACTCATAAGGGCTCTGATGGGGGTTACGATGGAGGCTTCAATGGGGGCTTATGGGGTGGTTCCATAGGCAGTTCTAGAGGTGGTCATGGTGGCAGCCCTATTGGTAGATTTGTTGGCCCTACATTGTCTAATGACCCTATTTTGAATGCTTTGCTTCAAAACATGGGTCATATGAAAAACCAGATAGCAAGTCTATCCCAGGCTTATGCTCAACCCATTTTTGAACCTTTCTTCCAGCATATCCCCCTATCAATAACAATCTTGAACACTCCATTCCCTTAGGGAATGGAGATGCCTAAGTTTGAAAAGTATGATAGTAAAGGGGATTCCCAAACATAGGTATCTTCTTTTAACATGATGTGCACAGACAGGTAATAGCACAGTAGTGTGTCACACTTTCGACCAAATAAATAGTTTCAAGTGAACTATTTTTGGCCAGAAGATATTCAACTGAGTGGCTTTCAACCGAAACCATGTGGCACTGACATAGCGGGTACCTTTTCAGTCGAAGAGGTTTTGGCCGAAAGTCACTCGGTCGAATATGTCTGCCCAAAAACATGAAAATAGTGAGTGTATTTGGTATATATAGCTTGAAAATATCAAGAAATTTTTGACCAAGTATGTTTCAACTGAAACATGCTCAACCAAAACATACTCAGCCAAGCATGTCTAGTTGGCATCCTACTTGGCAGCCAACTCACCCTTTTTCAGAATTTTCTGAAACATTCAACTTTGGCAAAGTATTTCTCTAGTTAGAATGATTTTTCTGCAAAAAAGAAAAAAACCCTTTTATAGAGCTCAGCGTGGTGAATCCAAATATATATATTTTTTACAATTTTGATTAGTTTTAATATATTTTATTTTTAAAATAATGCAAGTAGGTTGTTAAAATTAAAAAATAGGTTGATTAGAAATGAAAAAAAATAGTAGAACATATTAATTTTTTTTTTAAATTATATGGGGCACAAGAGGAGAGAGTCTTCTTCAAAAGGGTATAAGTTTTTTTTTTTAAATGATTAAAAAAATTGACAATAGTTGGCAGCCCATGAAAACTGTCAAATTCTAACAAGTCTAAATTTAAAACATTATTACGAGAAAAATATACATCAAAATTTGATTTTTTTTCCATGCACAAGATATTGAAGTTACCTATTTGGAGAAAAAAAAATTAGGGAGAAATGAAGTTTTTTTCAATTTTTTTCTTGACGGCTCGTGAAGTCACTCTTTTCTGAAATTTTCAGCATTCCAAAATCTATCCTTAAATTGATAAAAACATAATGAAAACAATTTTTTTTTTAAATTGAAAAATTATAGGAATAAACTTCATCAAAAATTATACATTTCATTAGTTTACACCATTTTTAAATTCAAAACATAAAGACCACTTTTATGTGGTTGAAGTTTAGAATTTTTTTTGTTGTTGGTCGATTCCTTTATAAAGTGTGACACAGGCTTGTGCTTTTACCCAAACTTCTTTCACCAAGATGCTCTAATGGCTGAGTTTTTCCTTCAATCTCTCAAGGATACAACACTCAAGTGGTATTGTTCTTTTCCTTATAATTCTATATTCTCATTTGACCAGCCGGTTAATCAGTTTCTTCAGTAGTTCTAGGTTAACATCGATCCGAATATGACCTTCTCAAATATTTTTTGATGTAAGAAGGGTGAGCATGAGAAGATAATTGGTTTCATTACACAATACCAAGCACTCTTTTCACAAATATTATACCCATTTCCTAAATCGGATGTGTAGAAGGTATTCAGAGGCAACCTGTAGTGAGCTTGATAGGAGAAGTTTGGCTTGATGAAATATCCTTCTTTTTCACATCTATGCACTGCATTATGGGAGTACTAGCAAATGGTTGTTCAATTTAGGGGATCTTCCTTGCACTCCTATTTCAAAGGGAAATCTATAGTTTCCATTTCAGGAAAAGGGAAGTTTGTTGCCAATGTAGTTGTTGCGACCAATGATTGAAGCCTCAGATGCAACATAAAGTTTACTAAACTATCTAAATCTTAATCTTCCATTTTGCAAAAGTTGTTGAAGGATAAGATTATAACATTGGAAGACCCTCAACCTTTGAGGGAGCCTTACCCTAACTGGTATGATGGAAATGCATTCTACCAATGCCATCATGTTCATGGGCATGATACTGAATGTTGCATGTTCCTTCATCATGAGATACAAGACCGCATCAATGATGGCACCATCCATCTTGATGGAAAGAAGTAAAACACAAATAAGTCAGTGGAGAAGGAAAATAGTGAGTTGCAGATTTATACGGATCCATTTTTCGTTTGACTCTACAAACTTAATTATTGATCCTTTTTATGCTTCTCCTAAGGCCTCGACATATGTAAATGTAGTTTCATTTACTCTTACTCCTCCCCCTTAGCCTACAACTAGCTCACTAGATGTGACTTTCACCTCATAGGATTTTCCATTGAATAACCAGCTCTCTCCCCTATACATTCCTACTCGCATAAATGGAAAAATTGTAACAAGAGTCCTTTTAGATCCTGTGAGTCAAGTGAATGTTATTATAGAGGAGACTTTGTGGATAAATTCATTACAAAGGGATGAATATGAGAGAAAAAAATATATTATATGTATGCATGACGGTCTCTCTCTTGCTCCATATGGTTCTATAACCCTTTCCATCCTAGTTGGACCTAGGGATATGGATATCACTTCCGATGTCATTTTGGAATCCGATCTGTTCAGGGTGAAGTTGGGCATCCCTTGGTTGGCTTCCATGAATGAAATCACTTATGTTATTCACAAATGTTTGAACTTCTCTAACAAATTTGTCATGCATGTTGTGCATGACACTGGATATCAACCATTTGTATCCCATGGGGGTTAATTCCTTGGATCATTTTTGGCCCACCGCGGTTGGTCGCTTCCTCCTAGAATGGACCTATTTTACCAAAATTACATAAAGTACAAAACGGGGGGCAAAGGATAGCCAAATGTGGCTCCTCCTATAGCACGACAACAAGTTTTCTCTTCCTCTCGAAAGGGTAAGGGGAAGCCTATGTGCGCCTAGGGTTCTTCCTCTTCTTCCTCTATTATCCCACTTGGTGCTTCCTCTAACCCCATTACAGTTCCATTGACTTCTACTCCTATGTGTTTGCAGGGGAGCCTGATGGTGCCCACTTGGTGAAATCCCAAGAATCTAGTATTTGAACTTCTTGTCTTACCCATGATGCCTCGGCCCATTTTGTATGGTAAGGGGATGGGTCCCCTTGGAGCATCCTCTATGTCTCAACCTCTGTGGCCTCCTACTTCTCCTACCTATAAGGTATTGAATGGGAACAGGCTTGTCGTTGAGGAACTCAAGCCTACTCCCCCATTGTTGTTCCATCATCCTCTCCATATCTTCCTCTTGTTCCCATCCAGGATTCCCTCCCTTTGTCAAAAATGGATTTGATAGATACTTTAATGGTTGAACAAGAATATTTTGTCCCTTCTCAAGTTGTGGCTTCTAGCTCCCGGAGTCATAGAAACCACCTTGCACATAAGTGCAAGTGTCAGAGGAAGGCTTTGACTACTGAGAAGGCCACCTTGTAGAAGAAGGAAGAGGAGCCAACAACTCTTACTTTGGCATCTTCTATTGCACCCTCCTCTTCTGTCCTCTTTGATTCAGTTCCTTCAACCTCAATCTTACTTCCGGTTCCCCCTGCAAGCATGAATGATCCTCACCCGAAGATGCTACAAGTATTCATTGCTCCTTCAATTGAGCCACCTCTTCTGATGTCCCTTCCCGACATCCCACCATTTTCAAAACCCATGGACATTTTGAATACCTCAGTGGTGTCTGCCATAGTTTTATCATCTTCCCCCATGTCCTCTTCTTTATCTGTGGGAATCTCACATCCTTCGATGAAGCAGAAGATGGAGGATGACCCTGCTAGTAATGGGGGTCAGAAGAAGAGCTTTCTTTCTTCAGAGGGTGCCTCTATGTTGGCTTGTGTCATCTTAGTTATGGAGGAAGCCCCGACATCCTCAGAGTTCTTCACTACTCTCAAGTCATTTGGTAAGCCTAGTAGTGGATCTTAAGCACCACCTCTCTTGTCTATTGAGTTGATGCATGACACTCTTGTGAAGTGCATGTTCAACTCTATGGATGAGGTCTCGTCCCTATCAACTATATTTGCAAAATCTCTAACATTCACCTCACAAGAACTGAGTGGAGAAGGCCTTCAGGGGCCTTCTTCCTTAGATTTTGTTGTAGGAGGGTCAGAGGGATCCCCCCTTGATATTCTACCCTTGCAAGCTCATCCACCCTCTCCTTACAGTGATCTACATTGGGAGAATGATGACCTCTTGGTTGATGAGGACTAGGGGGAACCTCTTCTTTATCTATAGATTAGATTGTGTGTGTGTAATGTGTTCGCGCATGCTTGTTTTATATGTTCTTGGATGACCCTTGTCACCCTCGTAGCTACTTGGATACAGGAGTGTTTTTGTGTTGTAAAACTTCTTCTATTTGTCACATCATTCTTCTCTTTTTTGTGTATATTTTTTTGACAATTGGGGAGGATGCAAAGTTTTGGGGGAATTTAGGCCTCCCTTCCATGTTGAACCAATTTTTTATTTTTATTTTGTCTTCATGTGCCGTCTTCACATAGTCTAATATAGTAGGGGGTTGATGAAAGTTCATTTATATACTATTATATCTATTTATCTATATATATGAGCAGCTCTAACCCAAAAATATTAGATCACCCATGTCTCTTGTTCATTATGCTATTGTCTTTCTTTGCACTTTCTCTCTTGTTTTATTGAGTTGTGATGTTGTGGTGTTCATGTGTTGTCCCTTGTGTGTGCAACAACATTACCATGGTTACATCTCATCATGTTCCATGGGCCACAACATAACTCTTTCATTCTAGCTTTTCTCCCCTTAGGATGTCATGTACCTTTGTGCTTGGCACACACCATCCTAAGGGGGTGCTCTCATACTACTTTGATTTTTAGAAGTTTCATTTAGTGGCCAATGAATCTTTTCTTGAAAGTCTCTTCAAAACATTTTTCAAAAATCGTATTCCTCAACAAGGACCTCTAGCGAAACACTTTTCCTTCATCATGGGTTTGTAAAGAAAGAATTTGGAAAGACTTCCTTCAAGAAGGGAGTACCTTTTCCTACAGGAGAATTATTGGATTTCCCCTTGCGAGGGGGTTTTCTTACTTTCAAATTCCTTGATGTTGAATTGATTCACAAAAAATACTATTGCACTATCAAAGAGAGTGTCTCTCGAGTGGACCCCTTGTCTTTTGAAGGTTTCCTAAGGGACACCTTTGAAAGCTTCTCCTTCAATTTTTTGACTTTTTGTGTGACTATCTTCTTGCTTGCCTACATAGCTTTTTTTTTCTAATATGTTTTCTTTGTAGATTAACATGTTGCTTTGTAGGTGCGCATGTGAAGTTGTTTTCCAATCTGACTCTATGGATTCCCCTCACATCGAGCTTCCTTCAGGAGAGAGTACCTAGGGGTTCCTTCTTTGCAAGTTTTAAGACCTCTAAAGTAATTACATCCTACAGGATCTGTCCACCATCGGTTTATGGGCTTTTGATACACTTTGTTCAATCCTCCTCAGGAGAGAGTACCTATGGAGCCATTTTCCTGCCCTGCACTTTCAAGCATGCCAGTCTGTGGTCTACTTCCTTGATGGTTCAGGTATATTTTCTTGGAACTTTTTTGACCTACTTTGTCAAACACTCATTGGCACTCATGTTTTCTAAAGTGCAGGAAAAATGTATAGGAGCGAATTTTCACCCCCCTTGCAAATTCCCCTTTTACATCCTTCACCATAGAAAAATCAAATCCGACAATGTAAATCCACATCACCTATCCACACTCCATCCACTTGGTGCTTGTTTTTAGTGTCGATGGAGGAATTTTTGTAAAAAATGTGTGTGTGGCGCATAGAAGTCTACATGGTGCACTGTTGTCCTGAAAGGATTCCTACCTCTAGAATTTGCAGAGGCGTTACATTCTCCATTGGCGATGAAACGTAACACCCCTGCACCTTCCTACTGATCTTTGAACAACTATTTCCCTCCTAATTGACCTTCAAATGGCTATTCTTCATCTTCAACCCATCTTCTTCACACTCTTGGCATCTCTCTACACTTGGGATACACTTCTTGAGCAACATTCTCATATTATTGAACTACTGGCTACATTATTGCCTTCACTATTCCAACATCACAGTATTCTTCACATCTACCATAGAAGCTACAACTTGGTGTCTTGCAAGACCTCCTTCAACATCATTGTGGCCACATCAACTTTTCCATAGCTATAGACTTGCATTCCTCTCTCATTGGCCTTGAGTTCCTTTGTTCAAGGGTGGTATTATTCACTTGCTTTTACATTATTGTTGTATTTGAGCAGCATAATGTTTCTTGTAGTGTTCAGTGTTTTCTTTTCTAGCATACTTTCTTTATCATATTTTTATTTCTTTATCTATCTAGCTGTCCATGGAGGTAGAAACACCAAATAGAGGTTTGACTATGGCAAGCCCTAAAATAGCCCCAACAATTTTCCCTTATTTATTGTGTGTAGGTACTCATTCATGTGGTGCTTGCGAAAGAATTGGACTTTTTAGTGAGTTGTATCTTCACCACCTTTGTCCTTATCATTTTCATACCATCTTTCTCATTATTTTTGCCATTCTATTATTTCTTAATTTATCATCACCAATAAACCTCAATTCCTAAGCTATTAGTAGGTTTTAAACACCTTTGACTATCCTTTTTCACTTTTTGTCCATACGGATGCCAACGCACCTGTGAGATGCTAGTGCATCACACTGTCATCCATATTTTGTGCTATCCTCTGGAAAAGAGTTGTCTGAGGTACAATCTAGGTTCTTGAAACCTAATCACTTAGTCCAAATTTAACTCTCAAGTTAGCAGAATGGTAGAAGCACTAAGAATGCTCTTCATTTTCTATCCTTGACATCAAGAAGTTTCTCAAACACATGCACAGTTGAGATAGATTAGGGTAGCCTTCAACTCTTGGCTCTTTGTGACCTGGAGTCATTGAGGGGTTGGTCCCCCTCCTCTACAACATCCTTGAAATTATGAATACTCTAAATTAAATTTACAATTCTAAACAGATTTATTTAAATACTAATTGAAAAAATATAAGACTTTGTATTCAAATACTAGTCTATCAAGGGAGTGAATCTTGTTGTAAGTATGAAGGAAGTATGATGAAGTTGTTGTCATTGATGTCAACTGGTTAACTGGTGTAGTGTCAAAAAATGTTTTCGGGGACATTTTCACACTAGTTTGGGCCCTCCTTGTGAAATTAGGCTTAATGTCACCTTGATTTAGTGTTGTAATGTGGATGACACATTCGCATTAGGTCTTGGGCCCTTGTGAACTAATAAATCTAAATGGTACCTTGCTAAAGTGTTGTGAAGTGTTGTAACTCACTTTCACACTTTTCTAAGGTTTTATTAATGAAATAAACATAATAAACCTCTTTTTAATCAAAATAAACCTTAATCTTGCCTTATTTGGAGTGTTGTAAAGTGTTGTAACACACTTTCACACTTTTATAGGATTTTCATTAATAATTGGGCTTTCTTATGCTTTAATTGGCCCTATTTTGCATCCACAAGCCTCATTTATTGCATCTTTTCAAGGATAATCTTGACACAAATCATTAGCCAATCATAATTTAGGTGTTTATGGCTTGTATGACCCATATTTAGTGATTTGGGACTCATTCGCCACCTTAGGTGAATGGGTCCCACCTTGATTTTTGGGTCTCGAACCTGTTTTCACACATTTCTAGGAAATTTTAATTTTTAGTCCCATACATTATGTTTGATGGGACTCATTTTCCACCTTGGGCGAATGAGTCCCATGTGACCAAAAATCAAAATTAATTCAAATTTATGGTGGGATTTTATTCTCTAGATCTGATGTTGGCTTATAGTGTTGTAATTTTGGGAATTCTTACATAATTGAGATAAATACAAGGTTCTTTCACTCATATTTACACCTAGAATTCTAACAAGAAATCAAGAATTCACAAGAGCATTCAAGCATTCACAAGAGAATTCAAGGGCAAATTGTCAAGCATTTTAGACCATTCTTCAAGCATCAATCATCATGTCGAGGATTTCATGCATCATGTTTGTTATTTTGCTAACAATTGTGATGTAGGGTTTATGATTCAAGCAAGTGTTTCATGCAAGATTAATATCATTCAAGAAAGATTCAAGAACCACATCCATTGCAACCATCTAAATCATATTTGTAGCACCTTATTGCTAGGGTTTAGTGAGTTGCAACATTTTTATTTGTCCATTCATCATTCTCCATTCCTAGTTGCTTTCATTTCAAGGTTTAATTACCAACAAGGGGTTTGACCAAGGAAAACCCCTATCCACTAACCCAACAAAATCTCCCCCTCATTTGTGTGTGATTTGTAGGGCTAGGTTGCAAATTTCTGAAGGAGCAAGATTGGAAAAAAGTTGCAAATCATTCAAAGTTCTCAAAGTTGTCATCAAGTCTTGGAAATCATTGGAGAAGACCTACAAGTTGCAAATTAGAGATTCAGACCCGGAAACCAATCAAGAAGGACATAGCAGATAGAGAAGAGAAGGATCAGCCTTTGAAGCTTTAGAAAAGCCCAACTGGATTGATTCACCACTTTTGGCAAATGAGTCCCAATTCTAGTCAGATTTCAAATTTTTGTATATTCAAATACCCTTTTGGAAGATTTATGTTCTTGCACAATTTTCTAGATTTGGGAATGATTCACACAACTTGGTGAATGAGTCCCAGTCAATAATAAAGTTTGATTTTATAGTGTTCTAGACCTTCACCTAGCTACTTCTAGATTTCCAAGTGTAAACATTTTGTTTTGTAGTTTTATGTTTCATTTCATTCACTTTTATAAGTCATTTAGTGTTAGTTTGCATTCAATTAGGATTTTTAATTTCATCTTGCATTTCAATATCTTTTCCAAGTCCAAACTTGGTGGTGAACCCCTCATTAGATCATATTCAACCCCTAGAACAACCCTCTTGCAAGATCTCTTTCTCTTTTGCATTGACATCTCAAGTGTTTGTTCTTGAGTGAAAGTTAGTGAAAATTGACCCTTTTAGGTCCTAAAACCCCTAAAGGTGAGGAAAGAACAAAATTTTCCACCTTTCAACTAGTACTCAACTAGTTTTTTTTGTTATTTATTTCATGGATAATGGTTACTGGTTGTATATGTCGAGGATATTGAGAAAATTGTAATAAAGAAAGGTTGTAGGTGTTCAGTTGTTGCTCTGGGTTTTGCTCGAGTATTTTCTCCTATGTTCATGTGGTTTAGATATGTTGATCATGGTTCTTGGAAGTTGCTATATCCAGGATTTGGGATTCTATATTGTTGTATAGTGTGGTTTATGTTCACCAGTTGTGAGTTGTGCTTTTCAGGGCATCTAGCTGAGGTTCGTGAGAAATGTAGTTGCTCTAGATTTCTTCTTGTTTGAGTCTTGTGACTTGCAGTTCTAGAGTTAAGCTGATATGATCATGTTGAAGATAATTTTGCTACCTAGAAGGATTGGATCATGCTAAGGTTGTGTGTTCTTAATTGATTTATGTGTTTAACACTGGTTTGGATGACCTTGTTTTTAACACTACTTTCAAAGCTTATGGAAGTGTGTTGAAGCATTTGTTTGGGTTGCATGCATTCTAATTCCACCCTAGAATTTTTTGGCATTGACCTAATTTGAATTTGTAAATACAAATGGTGTATGGTTGACTTTGGATATGTTTCAAAGTTGAAGATGGTATAAATATATGATGAGATATTAGTGAAAGGTGTGCAAAGAAATAGAGAAAGATAGATGTGAGACATATGTGAATCAGTGTGTATGTAATGCGAGTTGGTGCAGATCAATGCGAAATCTAACTGTTGAGTTTCTTGATGTAGTGAGCTGAAGGTGTACTCTATCATTCAAGCATGTCTGCAAGTGTTTGAGAAAATTATGGTGGAAATCTCTGTTGCATTGAGATTATCTTCTCTCCATAACAAATCTCTTCTATCTTCTTTGTATTTGTGTGGTAGTGAACCCTTCAGGTGGTTAACCCTTGTTGGACAGTGAGTCCTATTTTGGCAGTGAGCCTTTGTAATTGGTTTTGATATTCTCTATATTGTGAGCTAATCCTCACCATGGTTTTTCCCTTATTGGGTTTTCCACGTAAATCTAGTATTATTGTGTATGTGTGATTTTTTTAGTTTTTTCCTTTGCACTTAATGATTAATCAGATTAGCAAAATAAAGGATTTGTGATTGATTTAATTTTTGGTGAAAGTTTTAAAGGTTAAAGTTTGTTACAATTGATTCACCTCCCCTCTCAGTTGTTTTGTTCAACAATTGGTATCAGAGCTTGGTTCCTTGGAGAAAAGCTTAACTACTTAAGGAAGGTCCGGGATGGTGAGCAAGATCACTTTTAAATGTCTTAGGTTCGATGCAACAAATTATGCTAGCTAGAAAATACAAATCGAAAGATATCTCGAGTATTGTGGATATGATGTTGAAACAAATTATAAGACTGCTTACACTCCTCCAGCTAATGGTTTGAGTACAATTGATGAAATCAAGGTGCATGAAGCAAACAACAAGGAAAATTTCATTATGAAGAATAGTCTTTCACATTCCAAGTTGATTAAAGTTTGAAATTTGAAGACTACTAAGGAAGTCTCTAATGCTTTAGAAAATATGCACAAAGGATATGAAAAGGTCAAAGAAGCAAAGTTGTATAATTTAGAGGCACATTTTGAGGTCCTCCATATGTCTGAAGATGAGAACATTAAATCTCATGTACTGAGAGTGGATTAATTGGTAGCTGAAATGTGAGGACTTGGGGCTATAGTAGATGAATCCAAGATTGTGAAGAAGATTCTTAGAACTCTTCTTGATGCATACACTGAAAAGGTATATGTTATTGAAGAATATGTGGATTACAAGACTTATACTAAACATCAGTTATTGGGAACTCTAACATCTTATGAGATGAGAAAACTAAATTTGAGGAATAGATCCAAATTGGAAATTGCTTTCAAGGATACAAGATTTGAAGATCCAGATGAGGAGAACCTTGATGAAGTAGAAGCTAACTTTGTGAGAAGGATGAGGAAAGGCTCCAGAAAGTATGAAGGTAAGTTACCCTTTAAATGCTTTAGTTGTGGAGGAATATGTCACTATGCTTTGAGATGTCCGAAAAGAGATAAGAGGAACAAACAAAGATTTGACAAAGAAAGAAAAGGAAAAAAGAACAACATAGCATATTATGTGAATGAGAATGCTAGTATATTTTATGAAGAATCTGATTATGGATATTTTGATGATGATGAATGCTTGTTCTTGGCTATAAAAGATGAACCTACTTCTGCTAAATCTGAAAGATAGGTGAAGGAATGTCCTCTAGAGAAAGAGAAAGAAGAAGATACTGTAATCTCTTCCCTACATGCTAAACAAGAAAAGAATTGGGTTGTTGATAGTGGTTATTCACACCACATGACCAGTGATAAGAGTAAGTTTGTTAAACTAGAAAAATATGACAGAGGATTAGTTATGTTTGGAGATGATACTGGTGCTAAAATTTGTGGGATAGGTTCAGTATGTTTTGATGGAAAGCATAGTACTTATGATGTCTATTATGTTAAGGGTTTAAGGCTTAATCTCTTGAGTGTTGGACATATGTGTAGTAAAGGATATAATCTTGTATTTGAGGATGAGAGATGTGAAATCAAGAAAGGATTCAAAATAGTGATTGTTGTAGGAAAGAAGTCTGAAGGAAATATATATCAGCTTAAGGGTGTTGATGGATGTTGCTTTATGACTCAAATTAATGATAGTTGGTTATGGAATCAGAGAATGTGTGACATGAATTTTGATAACTTGGCAAGGATCAATGCAATGTAAGTCATAAGAGATTTACCAAGGATTACAAAGCTTGTCAATGTTATTTGTAGGAATTGTCAGTTTTGAAAGCAAGAAAGAAACAACTTCAAATCAAAGGAGCAATCTACTATCGAACTACTGGATTTGATTCATACAAATATTTATGGTCCTACAAGAGTTAGAAGTCTACAAGGTGAAAGGTACTTTATGCTTTTTATTGATGATTACTCTTGGTATACATGGTTTCTTTTCTTAGAGAGAAATTTGATGTATTAGATAGATTCAAGACATTCAAAGCTATGGTAGAGAATGGTGTGAATTTAAGAATAAAATGCTTGAGGTCTGATAGGGGTGGTGAATTAACCTCCCATGAGTTTAATATGTTTTGTGAAGTTTGTGGAATAAAAAGACAATTATCTACCCCTAGAACTCCTTAGTAGAATGGAGTTGTTGAAAGGAAAAACATAACAATTCAGGAAGCTGCTAGATCGATGATTACTAAATTTGGTTGAATAGAATTTTACTAGAGAGAATCTATTCACATTGATGTCTATATGTTCAATCAATTTCAAGCAAGAGCTAATAGTACTAAGACCCCTTACGAGCTATGGTGTGGAAGAATTCCTACTATTAAGTATTTCAAGGTATTTGGAAGCAAATGTTATATAAGACAAGATGAAGAAAATTTAGGGAAGTTTGATGCTAGAAGTGATGAAGGTATTTTCCTTGGATATTCTACTAAGACCAAAGCTTATATATGTTTCAATAAAAGATTGAGAAAATTTGTAGAAAGCACAAATGTCAAGGTTGATGAAGCAATGAAGAATTCAATTGAAATTGATGGATATGTATTTGATGAACCTGATTGTGTAATATTTGAAGAAGTTGTGGAAGAATAGGAGAAGCTAAATGAAGAAGAATAATAAGCTCCAGTGGTGTCCCCTAAGACACCTAGATATGTGTAGAAGAATCATTCAGAAAATCAAATCATTGGAGACAAAAGGAAAGGAGTATTAACAAGAAGAAGATTTGTTATTGTTGGTGAGATAAATCTATGTTTACTTTCTGAGATTGAGCCAAAGACCATAAGTGAAGCATGTAAATATGAGTATTGGATGCAAGCTATGAAAGAGGGAAATTATGCAAATTGAGAAGAATCAAACATGAAGATTGGTCCCTAGACCGACAAACAAGAATATAATTGGATCAAAATAGGTATTCAATAACAAGTTGAATGAGAATGGAGAAGTAGGTAGAAATAAAGTAAGGCTTGTGTGCAAGGGTTACCAACAAGAAGATATAGATTTTTAGGAGACTTTTGCTTTGGTGGCAGGAATGGAAGCTATCATAATTTTTTTAGTGTTTGCTGCTCATAAATATTTCAAGGTCTATCAGATGGATGTTAAGTCTACATTCTTGAATGGTGAATTAAAAGAAGAGATCTATATGGAACAACCAGAAGGATTTCAATTATTAGATCAACTAGATATGGTTTGCAGATTGAAGAAGGCTTTATATGGATTGAAGAAAACTCCTTAAGCTTGGTATGCAAGGCTAGACAGATATTTGATTCAGCAAGGTTTCAACAAAGGTATGGTAGATAGTAATCTTTATTTTAAGATTGAAAATGACAAAATCTTGACAGTGGTTGTATATGTTGATGAAATTATCTTTGGAGGAAATGAAACTATGAGCAAGATGTTCACTGAAGAAATGCAAAAAGAATTTGATATGTCTATGTTTGGAGAGATGAATTTATTTCTTGGGCTACAAATTAATCAAACAAAGAAAGAGATCTTTATTTCACAATCAAAGTATGTAAGAGAAATGTTGAATTTTTTTGGGATGGATGGTTCCAAACCAGTATGTACTCCTATGGTGATTGACTGAAAACTAAGTAAAGATGATGATTCACCTAAGGCTGATCAGAGCATATACAAATCTATGATTGGAGGTTTGTTGTATTTGACTACTACTAGATCGGATATCATGCATGTAGTTTGTCTTGTGGCTATATTTCAAGAAGAACCTAAAGAAACACCTGTTGTTGTTAAGAGGATATTTAGATATTTGAATGGCACTCTGAATTATGATTTTTGGTATCCTAAGGATATTGATTTTACACTAAGTGCCTACACAGATGTAGATTGGGCTGATTGTATAGATGACATAAAGAATCCAAGTGGTGGTGCATTCTTTCTTGGTTGTAGATTGGTGGCTTGGTTGAGTAAAAAGAAAGATTTTGTTTCTTTATCTACTGTTGAAACTGGGTATATTGCTACTGTATCTTTCTATACACAAGTTTTGTCGATGAGATAGACATTAAAAGATATCAGAGTAATGTATGATGATCCTATTTCTATCTTCTATGATAATACAAGTGCAATTAACATTTCAAATAATCTAGTGATGCACTCAAGGACAAAGCATATATCTATCAGGTATCACTTTTTGAGAGACAATGTTGTGGAGAATGAAGTAAGATTTGAGTATGTGCCTATGAAGGACCAAGTGGCTGACATATTTATGAAGTCTCTTCCTAAAGATACTTTTGAGTATCTCTAGGATAAGTTAGGGGTTATTGCCCCTCCTTTCTTGAACTAGATGCATATGGAGATGCATTAGTCTCGTGGATCTATGGATCTATCTTTCTTCTAGACTGATGTTTTGGTGGCTCCCTCTCAAGGGGAGTAGGTAGCGTTATGTGTTGTCATTTAAAGAGTATTTTGTTCTTGATGTCAAAGGGGAAATCAATGTAAAACATCCTATTCCTTTGCCATTGATGTCAAAGGGGGAGAGAAATATTTTTTTAAAAAAAGAGATAAATATGTGAAAAGAGTATCTACTAAGGGGGAGAAAGTAGAATCATGAGGAAGTGTGTTATGAGATTTTGTGTTGTCTTTGATGGCTTCTCACATCATGTGTTGCCATCAATGACAAAGGGGAAGATTGTTGCAAGTATGAAGGAAGTATGATGAAGGTGTTTTCATTGGTGTCAATTGGTTAACTGGTTCTCAACTAGTTGTTTTTGTCATTGATGTCATCGATAATGGTTATTGGTTGTATATGTTGAGGATATCAAGAAAATTGTAAAGAAGAAAGCTTGTTGGTGTTTAGTTATTGCTCCAAGTTTTTCTTCGGGTTTTTCTCCTATTTTCATGTGGTTCATATATGTTGATCATGGTTGTTGGAAGTTTCTATATCTAGGATTTGGGCTTCTAGATCATTGTACAGTGTGAGTTATGTTCACCAGTTATGAACTGTTCTTTTTAGGGTATCTGGCTAAGGTCCAAGAGAAATATAGTTGCTCTAGATTTCTTCTTATTTAAGTCTTATTAATTTTGGTTCTAGAGTTAAGCTAATATAATCATTTTGAAGATACTTTTGTTATCTGGAAGGATTGGATCATGCTAAGGTTGTGTGTGCTTAATTGATTTATGTGTTTAACACTAGTTTGGTCAAGCTTGTGTTTAACACTACTTTCAAAGCATTGAAGATGGTATACATATAGGATGAGATATCTGTGAAAGGTGTGCAAACAAATAGAGCAAGATAGATGTGAGATACATGTGAATCAGTGTGTATGTAATGCAAGTTGGTGCAGATCAGTGTGAAGCCTAAATACTGAGTTTCTAGATGCAGTGAGTTGAAGGTGTACTCTATCATTCAAGATTTTTTGCAAGTGTTTGAGAAAATAATGGTGTAAATATCTGTTGCATTGAGATTTTCTTCTCTTTGTAACAAATCTCTTCTATCTTCTTTGTATCTATGTGGCAGTGAGCCCTTTGGGTGGTTAACCCTTGTTGGACAGTGAGTCCTATTTTGGCAATGAGCCTTCTATGGTAGTGAACCTTTGTAATTGGTTTTGATATTCTCTATATTGTGAGATAATCCTCATTGTGGTTTTTCCCTTATTGGGTTTTCCACGTAAATCTAGTGTTATTGTGTATGTGTGATGTTTTTCAGTTTATGCCTTTGCACTTAATGATTAATTAAATTAGCAGAATAAAGGATTTATGATTGATTTAACTTCCGATAAAAAATTTAAAGGTTAAATTTTTTTACAACTGATTCACCCCCCTCTTAATTATCTTGTTCAACAAATCCACCATAATGTAACTTGACATAAAGAAACGGTTTATTTTTAAAGCTAGCAATATAAAAATTCAAACACATGAGTATGGGAGGACAACCAAGATATTTGGTGTGTGTTACCATCATAGGACTTGTCCACTCCTTGAATTAAAAAAGGAAAATGAAAAATATTATTGGGTGTGAGTGAGACTCTTACTTTATATACATGAAACTCCCATTCCCTTCCCACATGCCTCCATACTTCATCCCACAATATTTAAGAATAGAACAGTTTTGTAAGGTTAGAAACATGATCTCCACTATTCTTTGAAAATACTATCATGTCATCCATGTAGATAATGATACATTTCCCAACCAAATCACATAATGTAATTTCCATTTCTCTTTGGAAAATAATTAAAATGAATGGCATTATTCTCTAAGAAAAGACCATCTACTTGGTGTTGAAGAAAGTCTTTATCCTACCCTCATGTTCTACCATTACTTGGTTGTATCTAGAATAGCCATAAAAAATACATCATTTGTGATCCATTAACAATATCCAAGGCTTCATATAATTAAGGAAAAGGATAATTATCCTTTTCAAATGCATGGTTTGGGTTCTTAAACTAAACACACAGATGGATCTCACCATTTTTTTTTCTAATTGGAACAAGATTAGAAACCCACATAGAATGACATACTAGAAAGATGATACATGTTGATAACAACTTCTTCACTTGTTTGTAAATCAAGGGTTCCAATAATTCATTGGATATCTATTTCCACTAATGAAAAGGCTTTATTCTTGGCTTGAGAGGAATTGTATGTGTGATAATTAATTCATCATATCCTTTAAAATCTTCATAGTTCTAGTATATAATTTTATGATAATCAAACATGGCTTTGATTATATCATCTTTCTCTTTGGGAGTACACACATTACTAATTAGGATGTTCTTAACATTATCTATGATGCCCATATTATGAGTGTCACAATTTCCACCTTTTAACATGGTCCACATTCCTTGAGTATTGAGTTGACCCTACTTGATGATTCATTCCAATTGAGCCATTCCCTAAGGAATCGTATTGGTATTTGAATTAATTACTCCTTCAAGGTTCATCTCATCTTCCCTAGGATCTACTAATAAAATCAAATATATATTTTTCATCCACAAATACCTATAATTTGTTAACAAATACCTATAATTTGTTAACATTTTCTAAGAAAAAAGGTATTGGGATGAGTTCAATGATAAATTTCTTGAGACTAAACAATTCCAGTGGCTATAAGGTGCTAGATTATTGAGCTAAAGTATCAAATATATTATTTATATTTCTAGGAATTAATTGGATATTAAATACATAAAAAATATATGAGATGTGAAACTTTTTTGGGATAATCTCCTAATTTACTATAATGAAAAGTGTATTATTTACAAATCTTCTTAACAACTAGCTTATAGTTTCAAAAATCTTGCACAAACCTTGACTTCTTTCAAATTTCCATCAAAATAACATGTCTCAATTCCTCTTTCTATACAAAATTATTTTTACAAGTGAACTATAATGTATGAGAAACAAAGAAAGTTTGTATTTTTGGGTCAATCAATTTGAAGCTAGATTCAGTTCCCTATTTGGACTTGGAACCATCAAAATGTAATGTTCAAACTTTTCTTTTGATATCATCTTTAGGAACTTGATTTTTAGTGCCAAGAGGAATCCCGGCTAGTTGCAAAAATTCTACATGATCAATAATTGATTGTTCTAGAATATTAAGATGACTTATAACTTTCTTGACTATAGTTTGATGTAAGGAGCGGGTGAATTATAAATTTGATGCATTTGAATCCTACACCAAATTTTTAAAAAATTCTATCATACATAATTTATTACCAAGATTAGTATGATCCTTTGAAACCTTACAATGAACCTTCCCAATCTCTCAAATATGCCTTCTTAGTCATCTAAAGAAGACTACCTATCATTTTCAACATATAACTATGTGCTATCCAAAATCTTAGTGAGGTATCAAATATTATTATCACTACAATACATCAATATATTTTTGTGATATATGCCTTATTAAAACCTAATTACCATATATGGTAGTCAACAATGAAATCCATAAGTAACTAGATAAGTCAATAAAAGTTGCAAGTCACTCAAATAGGAATATAATGTTTGATCTTACAAAAAAAAATTACAAGTATAGAGGTCTATATTTACTTTTGTATAAGGAAACTAAAATTTTCTATAAGAAAAACAATTGCTTAGTCAATGAGATTATTTAAATAAGCATAAGAAATATGTTTTTAGATAAAATACTAATAATTTTTTAATGAAAAGTTTGGTTCAATGTTGAATAAAATTAAGGAAAGAACTCATATTTATGAATAATATTAGAGTATGATGTAAAATATTTATTAAAAAATTCTCAAAAATTTAACCTAAATTATTATGATTAATTTAGAATGGAATGAGATGACATCATATTCATAAGACAAGTAAATATTAATTTAAAAATCAAATAACACTTCCACAAATTGAATATGAAATATAAAAATAATTATCATATGAAACATGGATCAACATGTAAAATATATAAAAAACTCTTGCATATGAATGCAAGGATAAAGAGTTGATAAGGTAGAAGTGGAATTGTAACTACCCCTTCAAATAAGAAACATATGCAAGAATATATTGAAAAGTGTAGGGATATTTTATGAGTCCACATGAGGTGAGGAATAAGTTTAAAAATCATTTTGTGTGATCTTAATTGTAGTGTGAATAGGACCTTCCTAGATAGAGTAAAAGCTAAGTAGTTTGTTGTTAACTCTTGTTACACCCCAATTTTATTTTATAAATTACATTTAACTTTTTACGTTAAAATATGCTTTTGTTGGGATTATGGAAGCTTTGCAACATGAGCATGTAGTATGGATGGTTTGTGTTGGATGTTCCTATGTTGTCATTAATTTCAACATGGTGATAATTATATAGAAAGTCTACTTGGTTTATCGAAAGCAGTTCTTTCCCGGTAATTCCCTTTTGTGATGGATTAGTGTGTTGGTATTTGAGTCCGGAATTCATCGTAAGATTTGATATGACTCTATTCTCTTAACTATGTTATCATGACTCAGTCGGATAGTTATATCCTGGATCTTGAGACATTATTTTTTGTAAGTAGAAAGTTATCTCTGACAGAGTTCAACTCTGTATTCTACTATTGTTCCTTGCTTGGCATACTATGTGGGAGACTCCACATTTTATTAAAGTGAACATTCTTATGTTGCATTTTTGTTGATAGTCTCTATGTTGGTGGTATGATGGGAAATTAATGTCTTCTCAAATCCGAAAGGTTTTTTCTTTGAGGTTTACTTGTTGGTTTGGATAATTATGTCCTAGTCTTGGCTGACTCAGCGTATGCAATATATTATGAAGACTTGTTATGCTTTATGTATGTTAGCCAACTTGGTATAATGTATTACATGGATAAAATGTTTAAATCATATATGGTGTTGACAAAGAAAGTTTTGATTATTTTGTTTTCATCTAATTAGGCTGACCTAATTGATGAATAAGATATACTTGTATATATATAAGATGTTTTGAAGAAGGATAATGAGAGGAGAAGAGCAGAAAAATAAGATTGAAGAAGAAGGAAGGTCTGAAGAAAGGTCTGAACCTAAATGCTTTATCAATTGTGGATTAGTTGAGCAACTATTGTTTGAAGTAGTACTTTATGTTTCGAGCTTCATTGGAATTGAACCCTACACATTGAAGTTTTATTCTATTAGTTCAATCTCTTGGCAATGAGCTAGTATCTTTGTATTTTGGTAGTTAGCCATATTTTGTATTCAGGCAGCGAGCCTTTTCAAGGACAGTGAGTCCTGACAATAAGCCCCATAATATTTTGTATCTAGATATAATATATTGTGAGTTAACCATCACTATTTTTTTTTTCATTTTTGGGTTTTCCATGTAAAAATATTGGTGTTCATGTGTATGGTTGCATTGATTTGTTTTTATGTTCCTTCTTGCTAATTTAGTCAGAATTGAGATAATGTTAAGATGGATTTTGATATGGTTTTATGGAATACTAATTCACCCCTTCTCCTCTCATTCTTCTAAATGTTCAACAATTGGCATCAAATCTTGGTTCCTCGGAAGAAGCCTAACAACTTGAGAAGGTCCCAAAATTTGAGTATAAGAAATTTTTCCTTTGGATGAGGTCTTTGCTAAATATTTAGAATAAATTGAAGATCCAAAGGAAAAGTTGATGAAATCAAATGAGTACATTAAAAATTTGCAAAGTACAAGTGTTGAAGCATGTGATCTATTGGATAAGGTAGATGAAGTCATCTCTAGCCCACTGCAATAATTAGATGAGAAGAAAAGAACTGAAGAAAATATGGAAACTGAAATTCAATAGAAAATAGATGAATGCATAAAGCTTGAGGAAGAAGCAAAAATCTTGAGATCTGATCTAGAAAAGGAAAGAAGTTTTGAAGATAAATTTAAGATAAGCTCAACATGCTTCATGAGTTGATTATCTCTCAGAATTGGAAATGGATAAGAGTGGTTTAGGGTTTGAGGAAGGTCAGAGTTCTAAAGTGAAGCAATCAACTAGTAAGAAGACTTGGTACAAAAATGGACAAATCAAGGAACTAAGAAGCGATTATGGAAGAACTCATTTAAAGCAACATGATGCTAAAAGGTATTTATCTTTCAATGGTGTTTGTTATTCTTACAAGAAATTTGGTCATAAGGCAAAAGATTGTAAAAGTAAAAGGAATGATTCTTTATCATTCTCTAAAAAATTTTCTAAGTGAAATAAGATTGAATCTAAAGTTAGTATGTGTGAATAAAAGTTGAATAAAAGGAAAAATGGAAAGAAGAATGATGTTTTTTGTAAGGGCAGAAATCTGGAACACCCTGGTAATAATTGCAAAAGAGAGAAAAATATTTATCTGGTGAAGAAGAATGATCAAATCATTGATCCGAAAGAAGCAAGAAAGGAAATGAAAAGGATTTGGAGAAAGGAATCAAAATTATCAGTTTTATTTGTGTTGACCTCTAGTGCAGATACTCCCATCAAACTCTAGGTAAACCAGTGGCTAAGAGGGAGCAATTATCAAAAAATATAATAAACCCCCTCATTGGTACTTGTGTCACATCCTGACAGAAGTATATTTAATTTGGTAACAAGATTAAGGTATTTCCTTAGTTGCATGTGTGAAGGATGAAATCTATAGAATTTGAAACAATGGAGGAATACATAATTTTTGAAGCAATCTACTTGCAAGTTGATGCATTTATTGTAAAATCATTCAAAATGGAAGGAATAAATTCAAATAATTCAAAAGGATTATGTATTTTCAAAGAAGCGTGCAAAGGAAGTTTAGAAGGAAATTCAGAGTTTCAGGGTTTAAAGAAGAGATCAAGTGGATTCAAAGTGAGATCCAAAAGTAGGATATCTATACACTTCTTATTGACATTTATAGAGGTATTCCTGTTTGCAGAATCTTTCATTTTTATTGCTATGAATCTAATTCAAAAGTTGTGAATAGTATGAATAAAGTGCAAGTTAATTTGAAGAGATATTTGAGGAATGTGTCAGAAGAGTCTATTGGTGCATTCTCTCGCATCCCTCGGAGAGTGTTTCCCACATAAGATATTTATGCATTTATTTACAGTAAAATAGAAGAGATGTCGTCAGTTCAGTTGAGCATGCTTTGGGAAAGTGAGTTGAAAGAGAGCCATGATGCTTGTAGAGTGTTAGTTGAGAAAAATTTGGATGTTCGGAGGAAAGTTCCCTTGTTTGAATTTGAGAAGAAGTATATTCAAATAGTGTTGAGTAGAATTCATGATGAATCTTTATGGATTGATAAGGCACATTTGATTACCAGAGAAGCTATTAGAGATGTAATTGGTTTGTGTTCCTCTAGACCAGTTCCCAAATTGAAGACTATGGATGAGGAAGAGATAATTGAGGTTACTGGTGCAAATTTTGAATGGAAAGAGATTGATTTGAGATCAATTGTTGATCCGGTAATATGGTATGCTACTATGGTCATCGATCATAAATTTTGTATTCCTAGCAATGACCTTACAGTTTCTACTACTACTATGCATACTATTGTTGACATGGTTAAAAGAGATATGGATTATGAATTGTGTGAGTTACTTCATATACATCTTTTAAGGAATTTAGTGGAAATCAAGAAGAATAAGAAGAATGTATTCTAGTATGGCAATTTGGTTTTTTGTTTTATCTTTTACTTTTTGAGAGAATTAGTGGTAATAGAAAGGATAGAATGGTCAAATACAATACCCATTTCCTATCAAATCAAGAACTTCATGATAAATCTTGGTAATTTGGATGCATAAGAGACTTCCCTTGCTGCATTCTTTGGAACATTTCAGATGAATATGAGTAAAAGGTTTAGGATTCCTATAAGTATTGTTGAAAGGTACTCTAGAAGCATCAATGTTTTGGTGTCTACAAATTTTTGTCACATGGAAGCAGTTGAATCAAGATTGGTATGGATATCTAAATTGGATTATGAAGTTTCAGAGGCTAAAGTTGACAATTATGCTAAAATTCTTTTGGAAAGCCCCAAGAATCTCAATGTAGAAGGTACCTCCAATAGCGTGACCAAAACAAGGAAGAAAAGGAAGAGTGTTGTTAAGCAAGAAGTTTCAAAAGGAAGTGAGCATGAACATGAGCATGAAATAATAAATATTTAGAGAGCTTTGGAAGAATTATAGAAGGTTATTCTCGGTGCTAATTTTGATTCATCTATTTATGTTCTAGAGAGTCTACGTGGCATGAATAATTCTTTGAAGGTATACATCTCTAGACTTGAAGTGAATGTTGGAATCAGGTCTGATGAAGGAAATTTGGAAGATATCAAGGAAAAATGTGCAAATGCACACAGTCGAGTGATGAAGGAATTGGAAAGTGTACAAGTTTGTGAAGAAGACGTGTAGGAACTACTTTCTTTTTGCCTAGATTGGTCTGGAAGTACTTTGAACATAAGAAATGAGATAAGGATGAATGAGTCTTTGATGTTCACTAAAGAAAATACATACAGGTTAGCAGAAGATAGAGATAATCAGAGGTGGTCCTACATTGTGTAGCTTTAGGAAAAATACTTTTCTCTACAAGATCAAAGGACAAAATTTATCAATAATTTTGTGGCACTCAGAGACATGATTAAACTCAGACATACTCCTATTTCTAGTGCTCTTGGCTATATTGGTGAATTGTCAGAGATTAATATTTGTCCCAATACTTTAGCAGATGGTGTAGAGTCCGTAATTAAGCTTGAGATATTTCCAAGACTCTTTTAAATGCAAAAGGTTCATGGGAATAAGGTAAAGAGCCATGGAAGGCTATCCAGGAGAGTCTGAGAGGTTCTTCTTCAAGTTAATTCAATCTTGTGTACATATCTTTTTGGTTACATTTTGATATATATATATATATACATCAGTTCCCATCCTTTGTAATTAATGTCAAAGGGGGAGAGATAGATAGATGGAGAAATAGATTGGGATAGAAAGAGGTTAGCAAAGGAAAAACATTTTTGTAGAACAATTTTGATAGGGGGAGTATTCAGAGTATTCAGTTGTAGTATACTGGAAAATGTTTTTGTCATGCATGTTGCCATCAATGCCAAAGGGGGAGATTGTTGGGATTATGGAAGCCTTGCAACATGAGCATGAGGTATGGATGGTTTGTGTTGGTTTTTCCTATGTTTTCATTGATGTCAACATGATGTTAATTATATGGAAAGACTACTTGGTTTACCAGAAGCAGTTCTATGTCAATAATTCCCTTTTATGATGGATCAGTGTGTTGGTATTTGAATCTAGAATTCACCGTAAGATCTTATATGACTCTATTCTCTTAACCATGTTATCATGACTCAATTAGATAGCTATATCTTGGACCTTGAGACATCTTTTGTTATGAGTAGAAATTTATCTCAAATAGAGTTCAACTTTGTATTCTACTATTGTTCATTGCTTGGCATACTGTGTGGGAGACTCCGCATTTTATTAAGGTGAACATTCTTATGATGTGGTTTTTTTGATAGTCTCTATGTTGGTGGTATGATGGGAAATTAATGTGTTCTCAAATCCAAAAGGTGTTTTCTTTGAGGTTTACTTGTTGTTTTGGAGAATTATGTCCTAGTCTTGGCCAACTCAGCATATGCAATATATTATGAAGACTAGTTATGCTTTATGGATGTTAGCTGACTTGATATAATGGACTACATGGGTCAAATGTTTAACTCATATATGGTGTCAACAAAGAAAGTTTTGATTATTTTATTTTCATCTAATTAGGTTGACCTAATTGATGAATAAGATATATTTGTATATATAAGATTTTTTGATGAATGATAATGAGAGGAGTAGAGGATAAAAAGAAGATTGAAGAAGAAGGAAGGTGTGAAGATAGGTCTGAACCTACATGTTTTATCAGTTGTGGATCAGTTGAGCGACTGCTCTATGAAGCATTAATTTATGTTTCAAGCTTCATTAGAACTGAAACCTGCACATTGAAGGTGTATTCTATCAGTTCAATCTCTTCGCAGTGAGCTAGTATCTTTGTATCTTGGCAGTTAGCCATCTTTTGTATTTAGGCAATGAGTCCTAGTAGTGATCCCCTTAATATTTTGTATCTGTATATAATATATTGTGAGTTAAACCTCACTGTGGTTTTTCCCTTTTTGGGTTTTCCACATGAAAAATTTGGTGTTCATGTGTATGGTTGCATTTGTTTTTTTTTATGTTCCTTCTTGCTAATTCAGTCAAAATTGAGATAATGTTAAGATAGATTTTCATGTGGTTTTATGAAATACTAATTCACCCCCCCTTTTAGTATTCTGGATGTTCAACAATTTTGATATATCATGATGATTATATATTATTTAAAATTTGGATGAAATTAAATACAACACAGTACATATTCTAATTTTGATGATTATCATTATTGTTTAATAAAGATTATGATGATTTTATGATTAATAATAGGTTAACTATTTGATTGGATTTCTAAGTGAAATATAGGACCAATTTCTTACCATCCAAAGGGAGTGGTAGTGTATCACCAAAGATAGGAGTTTAGACTTTGAAAATAAACATGTTTATGCTAATGTAGTTCATGCACACACTCACGTAAGCCTACCCTAATTCTATTGTTGATTCAATTATTATGTTTTATCTAAGTTGGGTCGAATTGAATTGAAGGATTAAGTTAAACCTCATTGATTCTTTGGCCTATTCTATTTTGATAAAGAGAAGTAAATTGATATATGTTTATGAATTAGATTGTTTCTTTGATTTTCCAATATTCGTTAAATATTAAGTCAAATCAACTATCATGAATATGTATTAAATAATAAAATATACATAAGTATCTATAAGAAATAAAGAAATATATATACAATATATAATGCATATATACTGTTGGGTGAATATTTTATAATTCCTTTTAACAATTACAAAATAATAATTTCAGCCACAACTATGATGAGAAATTAATCTCTCCTCTTAGAAAGGGGAGGCTCCCTTATTATTGGTAACTAAATCAATTAGTAGTTAACTAAACTTATGTACACTACAACTATCCATTAGGTGTTACCATCACCCTATTCTCTTTTTTTAAAGTAGATGTTGCCTCTTACAATATTACAATAATAATCCCTTGATGTTTACAACATGTAATGAACTACAAAATACTAGTTGGAGCAATAATAACCAATATCTAATCCAGTTAGATGTAAGAATAACTACAATGATAACAAGTGATAATATCAAGAAAACCCACAAAAGAACAAATTATTATGTTGCTTTCTATGATGACGTGAAAGGAAAAAATGTGATATATGTTGCAGCCCAAATTCTCCAATGCATGCCACAATAAGATCAAACAAACAAAGATAACAACTTGCAACCCAAAGTCTCAAGTTATTTCCAAGTAACACACATAATTACAATCTCCAAAGATAATAATGTAGCTCAAAGACTACAAAATCAAAAATTTAGAGTACCTTCTAGAACATTCAATTCCACGCCATGATTCAATCACATACACAAAAGGATACAATAGAAAGGACTTAAGAACAATTCCAATGCATCACAAGCTTGATTCAAGACAAATATTGAATGCCAAATAACTTTCTTTATATTGATTGAATCTTGGTTTACACTTCAAAAAATAAAGTTTCAATGTGCTCTTCAATTTGGTAGCATAACATTTCATAAGCTAAAACGTAATATTTACAAAGAAGGTCCCTCATATATATAGAGGAGAGTTTAGAGAAAAACTAGGAAAAGCTAACCTACTTTGACTTATTCAAAAACACAATCTGATTTGATTTAGGAATTGTGTTATTTTTAAATGTAATTATATACTGGTAAAGGACATGTAAAATGTCAAAAACTAATTACATAAAGCAAAAATGCATGAGAATAAACTAAGAGTAAACAAAGGTATGATCAACATTCTCTATCATCCTTCTCCAAGAAATCATCATATTTCTTTAGGACCACTTGAATTTCTTCATCGTTAAGACTTTTGGTATGCTTAGAGATAGCAAGAACTCTTGTGATTGAATCCTTGATAGTGTTGCACACTCTCCAATTTCTTTCTAGAGCAATTTTTAAAGTATCTAGAGTAAGTTGAAAAATCATCATTTTATCCATTGAAGCTATCGAGAAAGATTTGTCTTCAAATTCCTTTTGAACCATTGATGTGTACTCCTGGATAACAAAATTAGTGGGAAGTATCTTTTCATCATCATCAAATAGTTTACATGTAAGCTCCTTGATTCTAGTAGAAAAATATGAACCATTATCTTTGCTAATTAACCAATCTTCTTTTAAGTATCTGATAAGATCTTTGATGATACTAATCTTATGTTTCATTTTTTCCTTCACATCAATGAACATCTCTTTGTTGGGAATGATCCCAATATCAACTAAAAAACTAAGCTTGAGTTCTTTCATCTTTATTCAAGCTCCTAAAAAAAAATCAATTTCTTGCAAATCCTCAAAAAATGCATCAATAGTTTTATTCAGCTTTTCCTTTGCATTTCCGATGTTTTCAATCCTCTCCATAGCTGAATTCAATATCTAAGTCCCTTGTTCCATCATTCTATCAATAAAATCACCCACTACCCTACCCCTAGAATGTGTTTTTTCGCCTTTTGTATTACAAGATCCTCTATGCTGGTTGTCATGAGTTGAATAGACTCCCAAGATTGGGTAAATTTTTGAGGTACTAAAGTCAATTGTTCCAACCTAGCCTTATACTGATCCTTTACCTTCTTTTCTTTGTCATAATTTTCAACAAGAGGAGCCAACACTGATTGTGCATCCTCCTTGGTAGATTCATGAGTCCTTTTTCAAAATCTCAATCCTAGTTATTGAATATTTAGAGATATCAATAGTTTTTGCAGCTTTCTTAGGAGGAGGTTGTGCCACTTCTACAAACTTATAGCGAAGTTTATCTACCAACACTCAAGAAAGAGTCTTCCACTTCTTTGTGGATTTCACATTTATTGGCACTAGTTGACCAAAATCAAATTTTTCTAGGGAGAAGGCTTGCTTCTTTCTCTTAGGTTTCTAACTCTGCAACCAAGGTGGAAGAGGAGTAGAACTCCCTTCAAGCCCTATAGTCATGGTTTGGGAAGTGGTAGCTATAGTCACAAAGGTTGTGGTAACAAGTGGTGGGGTGTTAGTCAAAATGGCTTCTAGAGTCTCTAGAACATGCCCAAGTAAAATATATCTAGAACATACATAATCTGATAAGCCATTTTCTATCATAGAAACACATGTCTAAATAGACTAAATATTTGTATATTCATTTCCAAATGTCAACCCAATTACATAGTCTGACTTGGCATCATATTGCCAGTTAGTCAATAAAATTTTACATCACTAATACATAATACAAAAAATAAGAAGAAAAACCATTGTTATTTCCTCTTCAATGCTTGCCTCCACTAGTGGATGATAACATGGTTCAGGTGCTTTTCCACCCAACCACAAAGCTACACTTCCCAGGAATTTTTATTGCCACTAAATAATACCTAACCCTACATGGAACGTTTAGCAAGAGATACATTATACAAGGTGGAATCTAGTGCATGTCTAACTACATGTGTCTTTATCTATGATTAGAACATGCAAGTAACATGTTAGATAAATATAGAGAGTAGGTAAATAAAATCAGACCATTCACATAATGGCTACAAAGCTTGGCCAAGCTCAACTAAGGTTAGATTTTAGAAAATGAAAATTTGCACTCTTTGGCACCCATCCTGGAAGGAAATCAACTTATTTCTAGAATATTCAAATAGTCATTCATACAGTTTTATCTTTCCCTAAGATTCACATTTGTACATCTATTCCACTTCTATAATTTCATTCTTTATTTGCAAATGAATTAGAGAAAACATTATTCAATAAGTAAATAAGATGAAATAAGAATTTATACCGTATGTATGTGTACATGCATAAATGATGAGTTTATGCATGTCCACATATATGCATATTATTCACAGTTTGTATATGTGTATACATTCTTTAAGAATAATAAAAATAAAATGAATTCAACATGCAAAATCCTAGATCAAGATACACTAAATTCTTTAGATATGCAAATTCTGGTCTTGTCCACTATATTCCATTAACAACACAATGAATAGACCAAATCAATTATAGAAGCATAATGAAAACCAATATTAATTCTTGTCAATTATCAATTTGAATTGCATGGTAAATGCATAATATTATCTTATCATCATTTTGTTCTAGACAGATAAGTAGGTTGTATGGTTAACCAATAGATCATTTATTCTCTATATTTATTTTAGAACATTGTGATGTTCTACAATTTTCTCATCTTTAACTCACACATATATGCTTATATAATGGAAAAAATGGGGTCAACTTTTATTAATTGTGCTATTGACTTATTCTCTTCACCTAATGTTTTAATGGTGTTTTTAGCCTAATGCTCGAGGTACAAATTTTATCATTTGAAAAGATATAGTGTATGTTACTATTTGGATATGTATGATTCATATACATGGTTGACTGAGCATGCACATATATATATATATGTGTGTGTGTGTGTGTGTGTGTATGTATATATATCCCTATGCAAAGATATATATATATCTATATATATATATATATATATATATATATATATATTTACATATATATACATGCTCATCGAAGGAGTAGAGAAGATTTATTCATAAGCGATGAGGGTTCCATAAACCCTTGGCCTATAACATTCGATATTCTATTAGTGACATATCAATATAACACATATATTATCATTAATGAAAAAATTTACAATAAATAGTCACAATACAATGATAGCATCGTTCCATGTTCTATATACTAAATGATGCTTGATCATTTGAAAAAATAGAAGTAACATAACAACATAGGGATTCATTCCCAAATACATATTTATATGCTTAAAGGCCGACCTTGGTCAATAGAAATTTACACCAGGTTGATAACCTCCATCCATACTATGCTTGAATAGGACGAGGTATATCATCTACCAGCCTGCAACAATGTTGGTAATATTGTCTGCACATTATCTTATATGTGGAGAAGAATGATATGGATCATTCTAAGTAGAGTTTTATACTCGAATGGTCCATACCATTTGGCCCCATGAGATAGTGTATATGCATATTTCTATGAACGTAGATATCGTTTGACTAGGTAACATGGGTGGTCAACACCAAAGGTAGTGTTCTCCTTCATTAAGAGCATGCTAATGTTCTCAAGATTGAAGATAAAATAACATGCGGGCTAGAGCCTGATCACAAACCTTCCAATCGATCATGCTCATGCATGTCGATACACACATAGCGAAGGTAAAGAAATGAGGTTTTCACCCTCCAAACATGGCTATCTATGATTTCCATAACATAAAATGGAAACAAAAGGCATGAGTATAACAAAAAGGATAATAACAGGGCACTCGATTTCGCATTAAGCCGAGCTTTGCTCAAGAGATAAAGTAAATTGATTAATTTGAAGGAAAATTTTTAAGAAGGCATCAATTTTACCTCTTTTTCTGCAAGATTGATTCTCTTTCCTCAATCGAATGGAATCAACAATGTTCCCTTTCGTGCCTTTTTCTTCCTGCTTCCTTTTCCTCAATCTCCTCCTCTTCTTTTTGCTTGACTAATTCCTATTTTCAAAATTACCACTATATTTGTCCTTCAATTCCCTTGCATTCTATTTTTGGAGTGTTCTTAACTCTCCATACCTCCATTACTTAGCCACCCCACTCCCCTATCATTGGCATTATCCATCCATTCCAATATGGAAGGGTTTCAAATTATGAAGGGGGTATATGAATAATCATTGTCATCACTCCTTCCATATAATTTCATAAGGAGTTATGAATAAGAGGGCACTTATCATTACAATCCTATATAATATAATTTCATATATATATATATATATATATAAATGAATTCACAACATATATTTAATTATTTCTATTACCAAGAACTTATTCTTTTCAAATTATTTTTAAAGGATCAAATATTCAAATCGTTTTTCTTGCAAGGAAACAATATGTAAAAATAATTATTCCTTTTTCTCTAAATATGAAATTAACTTTGAATAGACAAGGTAAGGCAAATAATTCCATGAATTTGTTTCTTTTATTAAGTTACCTATTTATTCATTCATGATTCATATAAGCAAGAATGATATTTATCATTTACAAGACAATTTTAGATGTCATGGTCTATCATGGTGTGTGAGACTCTAGATTCCAATATTTCTTACCGTTCGTCATCTGGTTAAGCATTCCTACCTCAACCATGTTCTCATTCTTCAACCTATTCCTACATACACACTCTTGCACTCAAAAATTTTCATTAGTAAACTTTAACTGATAGTCATTATAAAACAACTCTCTTGAATCATAAAATTGAAAAATAATCATTTTTTAAATATTATTGTATTTATCAAATCTCACATCAATTGATATATTTCATTTTTCAAATATTTCAATTAACTTAACTTTATTAAATGCAAGTAAAGAAATTGAGATATGAAATCGTTCTCCACTAGGAAGAGACATTGTCTTGATGTCTAATTAAATAAAATCAAACCACATATGTCTATTTCAACATCAAATCACACAAGTATCAAGACAAAACATCATAGCATACAAGTACAAAATACTAAGCAACAATATATAGTGAATCATTAATAGTATATCTAAGAGAGAAATTAAGGAAAGAAGTGTTATATTTCCTCCACATCCTCCCATGTATCACTATCCTCAAAATACTGATCTCACTAGACCTTAAATTGAACAATGCCTCTATTTTGCATCTTGACATTATGTCTATCCAGAATTAGAATGGGCTCCACCAACACTAGTCCTGAATCCTCCACTTGTAAAGAATTGCAATCAAGTATATGAGATGCATTTGGGTGGTATGGCTTAAGCAAAGAAACATGAAACACATTATGGATTTGAGCTAGAGTAGGCAGTAGATAAAGTTTGTATGTAACCCGGTTGATCACTTCTAATACATCAAATAGACCCACATATTTTGGAGCCAACTTGGATGATTTTACAAAGGTAATAGAGCTCTTATATGACCTGACTATTAAAAAGACCTTATCCCCAACTGCAAAATGTCTAAAGGTTCTTTTTCTATTGGAATAGCTTTTTTGTCTATCTATTGCCTCCTTCAGTCTGCTCTTGATGAGTCTCATCTACTCTTCCATCTCTTTTAAAATTTCAAGACCAACTTTGATCTTTTCTTTCAATCTATCCCAACTGATGGGATTGCAACACTTTCCCTCATACAAATCCTAAAAAGGTTCCATACCTAAGGATGTATGATGGGATCTGTTATAAGAAAATTTTGACAATGATAAATACTCTTCCCATTTATACTGCTGGTCCATACAGTACATCTGAAAGAGATCTTCTACTACCTAGTTCACTCTCTCAATTTGACCATCAATTTGAGGATGATAGGATGAACTAAAATTTAGTTTTCCCCAAGGTTACATTCAAGGTTTTCCAGAACCTTGATGTCATTAAAGTATCTCTATCGGATATAATGGTCTCTAGTACTGCATGTAAGTGGAAGATCTCTTGGACAAATTTCTTGGCCAAGGTAAACAATCCATCCTTAAGATTCCTTGGAATAAAAAGTGCCACCTTAGTCAACTTATTGACTACTATCAAGATGACTTCTTGCTTATTCTTGCTTAAAGTTAACCCCTATACAAATTAAATTTTGATCACCTACCATTTGTACTTAAGTATATCATGAGGCTAAAGGAGCCCTACTAGATGCATGTGCTTAGCCTTGACTGATTGACACACCAAGCATCTGGCTACATATTCCACTACATCCTTCCTAATATTTGTCCAATAATACAAGGATTTCAACTCTACGATCATTTTAGTGACTCTGAGGTATCTTGAATATGGTGCATTGTGGACTTCCTCTAGGACCAACTTCCTAGGCTCTCCTAAATCTAGAATATACGTTCACCTCTGATATATTAATATTCCATCCGATTCAAACTCATACCCATCAAATTGGTGGTTTGACGTATTGTCTTCTAGATCCTTCTTCTCCCTCTCATAATGCTCATCACCTTGCAAGTGTTGCACCACCTACTGCCTCAGATTATATCTTGTCGAGGTCATGACTGCTAGATGTCTTCTTCTGCTAAGAGCATCTTCCACTCTATTTTATTTTCCTTCTATGTATTTGATTCCAAATTCATACTTGCTAAGTAATTCTAACCATCTCCTCTATCGTGCATTAAGGTTTGGTTGAGTGAAGATGTATCTCAACCCCAAATGATCCATTTTGAGTTCAAATGAATTTCCCAATAGATAATGTCTCCACATTTGTAAAGTGTGCACTATAGCCACTAATTCCAAATCATGTGGTGCATAATTCATTTTATGTTGCTTTAGCTTCCTCAACTCGTATGCTACCACTTTTCCATCTTGCATTAACATTTCTCCTACACCATCTCCCAAAGCATTTACGATCACTAAGAATTGACTATTGGGATTTGGTATAGTTAACACTGGTATTGTCATGAGCTACTCCTTTAGGATTTGGAAGGCTCATTCACACTTTTGGGTCCATTCAAACCTTTTTCCTTTCTTTTGGAGTGAAGTTATTGGGGTTACAATTTGGGAGAACCCCTACATGTATTTCATGTAATATCCTACAAGGCCCATAAAGCTTCAAACCTTAGTCACACTCTAGAGTATCGAACATTCCACAATTTCCCTTATCTTTTTAGGATCTACAAAGACTCCCTCAGCTAAAATAATGTGACCTAGGTAGTACACTCTATCTTGATAAAATGAGAACTTGGATAGTTTTCCAAAAAACCTATTTTCCCTTAGATGTTGTAAGACTATCCTCAAGTGTCAATCATGCTCTTCTATTGACTTGGAGAAGACCAAAATGTCATCAATAAATATCAAGATAAATTCATCCAAACAGTCACTGAACACACTGTTCATAAGATTCATGAATTTTATAGGTACATTGGTCAAACTAAATGGCACAACAGTGAACTCCTAGTGGCCATACCAAGTTCAGAAAGTAGAATTCAGAATATCTTCTTCCTTCATTCTCAATTGATGATAACCTAATCTAAGATCTATTTTGGAAAACATTGACGCTCCCTTCATTTGATCAAATAATTCGTTGATCCTCGAAAGGTGATATTGATTCTTGATGGTTTCCTTGTTCAAAATCTAATAATCGATACACAGATGCAAGGTTTCATCATTCTTCTTCACAAAGATAACCAGTGCTCCCCAAGGAGACACACTGGGTCTAATGATCCCTTTGCTCAAGAGTTCTTTCAACTAGGCTTTCAATTCATAAATCTTAGTGGTGGTCATCTTGTAAGGTGCCTTAGACTAAGGCTCGACTCGAGGCACTAGATCGATGGAGAAATAAAATTATCACTTGAAAGGCATCTCAATGAGATCTTTGGGAAACACATCTTAAAATTCATTATGGATAAGGTAATCATCTAGATATGACTTCTCATTATTTGGTTTAGTGACATGCACAACATATATGGAACAACCTTTCCTTTGAGCTCTTTTGAGCTACATGGCTGAGATATATCTAAGTTGTAGGGGCCTTTACACCTCATGAATCTCAACTAGGTTTCCATAGTCATCCAAACAACTAACCATCTTATCCTCACAATTTACAATGGATTTGTGCTTAGTTAACTAGTTGATTCCCAAGATTACATCATAAGATCCTAAAGGTTCCATGTAAAGGTTTACATAGGTCTAGAAATTGGGAATTTCTAACTACCTACAAAAGAAAAATGAATCTACATCCCACTCTACTTGATTTCTATACTGCTTTTTCCATGAGTTTTCCATATATCTAGGTCTAATGGGTAACTTAGAGATAATTCTAGGATCTATAAAACACTTAGTAGCTTTAGTATCTATCAAAATAGAAATGGTTCATCCATAGTGCTTACCTTTCAATTTTATCGGAGAAACTTGGTACTCTGCTTGCTTGTTATCCATGGCCGCAGGAATCTCATGTTGTGGGGTGGTCTGTTGGTCCCCCTCCTTTTGTGACTTTGGCTTATGAGGGAAACTAGATGCATAATGGTCAACCCCATAGGTGAAATACCCATCACGGGGTCCTCTTTGACCTCCTGACCTATCCTCCTTAGAGTACCTCTAATTATTATTATAGTTAGAGTCACCACTATTAGCCATTTTATTCCTTCCACCTCAGTTACTTTCTTCCTTCTCCAGAGTGTTGTTTTCCCTTTTCAAATTTTTGATATGATGGGACTTATCTCCTTTCTAATCATCATCTATTTGAAACATTTTATTTCTAAATCGAGGTTTGAAGTTTGTATTTTGTGGATATTAGACAACTACATAAACTTTTTTTCTTTCTTAGTGGCCTTCTGAAAAACTTCTACCATTGTATGAGGGTTGTTGAGATCCACTTGAGATCCAATATGGGGTAACAATTCTAATATAAAATTTTGAAATGAAAGCACTCATCTGATTGGTACTATAGTACATAATTGAAAAGATTTGTAAACTTCTTCTGGTACTGGGTTATGGTCAAATTTCCCTAGGTCAAATTTGGAAATTTAGTCATCCTTTTGTCAAAGAAGAGTTGTGGAAGCCACCTCTTCCTGAAGGATTAGAGAAAAGTCTCCCAAGTGATCTCTCTTGGCTAGAGTTTCCTTTTTTCCTTCTCATTGTCCCATCAAGTAGCTACCTCTCCAAATAATTGATACGTAGCCCAAGCTACCTTAGTTTGACCATATGATAGATTATAGACCCCAAAGTATTTTCCATTTCTACAACCCATGCCTCGACCCCATCTCTGATGGCCTTGCCATCAAATTTTAGTGGTGCTACCTTTTTAAGGTCCTTCCCCAATTCTTCCTCAATTTGACCCTAATCAAGATCCTCTTGACCACTTTCTCCTTGGTTGGGTACCTTGTTCCTACGAATGCAATATTCCCACGCTCCTTATACCTTTTGTTCCAAATGATCCGTTCAAGATTCTTGTCAGTTTAGGCGTTCAAAGATTTGTTCTAGCCTCTAGTTCAATCCATTCTCCTACCTATCATTGCTCGCTTCTTATCTAGTAGTCACCAGGATGATTCACACCTGAACTATGCCATAGCCCACTTTTAGTGAAACTTAACTCTACATTAAAACATTTGTATTCACACAATGCTACATACATAACATGTAATCCAAAAATATTTACACATTCATCAACAAGACAAGTCTTCAAGTTCATGTTTTTGAACAACAAAAAAATATTTTCTTTGTTTATATTAAATATGGATTTACAATGATCCTTATTTATAATACTTTTTTTCATATTAAGAATTTTGCTCATTTTTTGAGAGAGGACACTCCTCTAGGTCCTCCTTAGAATTTACATGAACCCTTGTAGAAGACGTATGATTTGCATGCAGGAACTCCTTCTCCTCTTTTGTTAGTAAGGGTGCATTAGGTCCACACCCTAAAGGCCAATCTCTAAATGTAGATGGTTTCTTAGGTTAGGAGTTCATTTCAACTCCTCTATCTTTTTTCATCTCTCTAACTTGAGTCGAGTGAGAGTGTGTGCTAGAGTTTCATCATCAAGAATCTCAGGTTGGTCTATGTGTTTGGGACTTTCTTTGATAACAACTTGTTTCTTTGAAGCCCTAATGGTCTTTCTCTTCCCATTTCTTGCAACTATTTTCAGATTGGTTATTCTCAAGATACTCAATTTCAGTTGAGGGTCTATTAATCCCTAATCCTCGACCTCTCTAGGCTTATAGGCCTAGATTTGAACCCTAAGATATGATACCAAATGTAACATTCCCAAGAAAAATATATCTAAAATATACCATTTTGACATTATGAATATAACGAAAGAAATAATCTAATAAGTTGTTTTCTATCAAAGCAACACATTTCTAAATAAAAGAAATATTTTTATATTCATTTCCAAATGTCAATCCAATTACATAGTCTAACTTGGTATCATATTTCCACTAAGTTAATAAAGTTTTACATCAATGATACATAATACAACATATAAGAAGAAACTCCATTATGATTTCCTCTTCAATGCACACCTCCACTAGTGGATGAGAACATGGTTCAAGGATCTTCCACCCAAACATGAAGCTATGCTTCCCTGGAATTGTTCTATCCACTGATGAATACCTGACCTTGCATACAACACTTAGCAAGAGATAGAATATACAAGGTGAAATCTGGTGTGTGTCTAACTACATGCATCTCTATCTATGATTAGAACATGCAAGTACCATGTTAGATAAATAGAGAGAGTAGGTAAATAAAATAAGACCATTCACATAATGGCTACAAATCTTGGACAAGCTCAACTAAGGTTAGATTTTGGAAAAGTAAAATTTGCACTCTCTAGCACCCATCCCAGAAGGAAACTAATCCATTGATAAAGGGGTATCCATCCCTTCTAGACCATCTACTAACATCATAAATCCATGAGCTAAATTATATCCAATATGTTCATTTCAATATATCACATTTCAATTTTAAGGAAATCAACTTATTTCTAGAATATCCAAACATTCATTCATCTAGTTTTATCTTTTCCTAAGATTCACATTTGCACATCAATACTATTCCATTTCTATATTTCATTCTTTATTAGAAAATTATGTAGAGAAAACATAATTCAATAACTAAATAAGATGAAATGAAAAGGTATACCACTGTTGCCATGGTTTTTCATTGATGTCAAAGGTTGTTGCAAAAGGAGTTTTATGTTCATTCACATTTAGTTCATTCAGCTGACATGGATTGGTGTTGCTCATTCATTGCATGATCTCATGTTCATTAATCTTTGCATCTGTTTATGATGATTGATGCTTCATAATAATGATGCAAAGTGATGTTAGTGATCTGTTGATCATATGATTTTTCCTTGATCCCAAAGATACAAGTTTGTTGATTCATGGTGTTGATAAGTGATACTTTAGGACAATCAAAGTCTTGGTTGAAGGTCTCATGAGTTGCTTCATTACAAAGTAATCATTCAGTGAGTTGGTGTTCACAGAGTTGCTTATTAGTGTTGAAAGTTTGATGTCAAGTTCATGGTTGCAAAGTGTTAATTTGATGCTTGATGTCAAAGATCTTTTCATGTTTCATCTCATTATTCTAAGGGTTGATAAGATCTATCATACATAAGTTGAGCTGATGCAAAAGTGATATTGATAGGTATTTATCAAAGGTATCAAAGGCACAAATTTACAAATTTTAGAACATGGTAAAGGTTAGTAAGGGAACCTTTTTCATGGATCATTGTATTGATTTGTTGGTTTTTTATTAATGCAAAAGTGTTGATGCACTTTACTCATCCATCGTTGTCACTCGATGATGTTGATGGTTTGGTGCCTTACATGGAAAAGATACATGCTTCTTCACTTCATGGTTTATCTTCTTTGTCAATGTCAAAGATAATATGCTTTGCATCTAAAAACTCATGGTGACTAGCAACAATCATTAACAATTACATGTTGGAGTTTTTAATATTGGTTAGGGTTCCTTATTGCTTGCAATATTCATTTAAACCCTAATCATATGTAAGGTAAATGACAAATTTTCTTATGTTTTAATTTAAAGGTGACTTACTATTGTGGGTTAAAAGTCACTTAAGTGAATAATCAAGGGGTCTCAAATACATTATCTACCAGCCCTATATGTAGAGTCTAGTGATTCAACAGGTCTATGTCTCTTAGTATACCACATAAAACAAATTAATGGCTATTATTTAATTGGTAATATGGTAGGATGTAGAGATCAATGTATGATATTTAAAATCTGTTCAAATTCCAATGGGTAGTTGAAGAGGATGCAATTTGATGTGCTTTGGGCTTTTATAGAGTATTGGTTAGTAGAGAAAGGGAGCTTTAAATGAAAATCACAAGTGAATGGATATGAGTGTGTGAAGGAATGATGGAATATAGATAATTTCTAATATTGTGAGTTGGTTCCAATATTAATAAGCATATGGATTAAAGATTATGTGAGATGTTTTTGTTTTAGAGTATATACAAAAGGAAGGAGAATTGAAAAATAGATAAATATAGACTTATATGACTATTTTCATTCCTTTTGTACTTTGGGCATGGTTCATATTGTTTTGCATAGGATCATAGTCTATGACCAGAGTATGGTGTTTGATGGACTGAAGAATGTGTTTGTGTTACTACTATTTTTACATAGAAGAAATTTTGGTTGTCTATATTTTCTTTGCATTGAAAAGTGTGTTATAGCATATTCATTTGAGGGTAATGATGTTGTAAAAGTGTTTGGTTGTCATTCATGTTTTCATTTAGGATAGTATGTTGAATTTGTATGTCAATGTTCTAAGTGTGTAAATGACAGTATGGTGAACTTTTTTATCGCTGCTATGTGAATTTGTCTAAAGGAAGAGATGTTAGAGTGATATCATGAAAAGTGAAGTTTTCTGAGTAAAGGAAATTTTTAGAACTAAAGATTTTGATTGATGAATTAGTGTTGTGATATGCATGAATAAGGGAGCTGGAGTTTTGTCAGTGCAAAGATTGAACAATGGATTGTATGGAAACAAAGTAACCATCTGGTTTTTTGCTTATTCCTTCTAAAGTGTGGTAAGGTTTCCAATGAGGAAGATTGAAAATCCAATGAGGGAGATTGTGTAGCTAGTGAGGTAGATTGAATAGCTAGTGAGGCAAATTGAGTAGCCAGTGAGGCCTAAAGTGTAGCTAATGAGGCTTTTTGTTTTTCCAGTGATACATACAATATGTAACTACTGAGGTTTTGGCGATTGAGACTTAATGAAACTTTCTTTTAGAGTGGTTTTTCACCCTTTAGGATTTTCTACTCATAAAACTTATGTTTTTTCTTCTCTTGGTGGTTTTCCATTTTGTGCTTGATTTTTCATCTTTGATCAAGTATTTGTATATCATCTTTGAAGTGTTTTCAATGGGTTTATTTGCATAATACAAGTGAGTTAATATTTTGAAATTCCGTTTCTCATTAGACCACTAATTCATCCCCCTCTCAGTGGTCCTCTACTCCAACAAGTGGTATCAGAGCCTTGGGTTCCTTGCACAAGTTTAATCATCTTAGGATATCCTAGTAGTGGAGTACTTATCATGGAAAAAAGTAAAAGAAACAAAGGAAAAATAAATACCAGATAGAATGCTAAACAACAAGAACCACCTAAATCAAATACAAAGGATGGTGAAGAAGCAGTTATAAGAAATGACTTACAAATTGAAGAAGATACAAGGTTAGAAGATGATTTTGTAGTTGAGAATGTTGACAACAAAGGAGACTTTTTTGTGAGTGAAAATGAACAAGAGAATGATGAAGATGAATGTGAAATTGATCTTGAAGGTGAACTTATTTATGCTCTAGATGAGATCAAGAAACTCGAGAAGAAGAATCGGATTTTAGAGTTGTAGCTTCAAGAAGAAAATGAGTCCAAGGTTAAATCACTTTCAACCCTTGGAGAAGAAGAAAAAATAAAAGTGAAGTGTGAAGAATCTAATCAGCTTATTAAGGATTTAAAGTTGTAGTTGGTAGAGTCTAGAAGAGTTGAAGAAGTCACTAGCATAAACTTGCAAACCAAAATGAAAGATTGTCAAGAGCTAGAGGTTGAGGTGTTGTCTCCAGGAAATCAACTAGAGAAGGTAAATCAGGAGTTGAAGAGGAGTCTTCAAAATGAGAAGACCACCAAGTTATTTGAGAAAATTATTCTAAGTCAAAGGTCAATATCAAACACGTGTGGGTTAGGATATGAAGAAAAAAATAGATACAAAGATGCTGCAATATCTAAAAAGAATGTTGGAAAATCACCAATGGACTCAAACTCATCAAAATAGGTAATATATAAACAAGGAGAATCAAGCACTACTTCCAAAAGGCTTATAGATCAGAATAACAATGAAGATGGATACAAAAGAGTTCATAATCCCAAGAAACGATAGATCTCTAAGGTTAGAGAAACACCAAGGAAGAAAATAGATCTAAACTACTATTCTACTACTCCTAAGGCTGAAGATAAGAAAAAGACAAAAGAAAATGCTCCTACACAAGTGAACAAGTTTAGAAGATTTTTCATTCAAGACAACATCAAATGTTCAAGTTTTGAAGATTATTTTTATGGTTATTGTTATTCATGTTATGAATTTGTTCCTAGAGCAATAGAGTGTTGGATGCATAAAATGAAAGTTGGGTGTAATAAGAGTTTTTATGAATGGTCAAATAGAAGAAGTAAGGTCATATGCCATAGATGCAATATGGTCATACATAAAGCACAGTATTGTAGGAGTGATTTAATGAAACCAGTTAATCATCTCATGAAGACATGCACTATGAAAGTTTGGAGAAGAAAACAAGAGAAAGAGAAAGAAGACCCTAAGCTTATGCACACTGCACAAGAGACATCCATAGCTACATAAAGAATAGCGTGAGTTGAGGGGGAGTTGATGTTTGATGTATCATACAAACCCCTTAGTTAACAACAAAGAGATTGTTAATAGTCCAACCAGGATGAGAACTAAAGGTTAACTAATTATGATTAAGAATAGTGATTGCAACACAATGTTATGCATCAGTTGATTTGTTGATGATTTTTGGTGAACTTGATCAACTTTCCCATGATTTCATAGTGTTGATTCTTGTTGGTTTCAAAGATGCTTTTGTCAGTCTTGTCAAAGATACTTGGTTTGTCATTGATCTTAAAAGTTCTTGATGAGGTGATAATGAGATTTCTTCATTTTGGGATGATGCTTCTTGCCCATGGTTTCTTGTGATAGTGTTCACATCATTATAGCTTTGTTACAATGGTTGAGTAGTGATATATACATTTATTAATGTTCAGTGATTTGGATGTCAATGGTCTTTGACAATATATATTTTCTAGAGGTTTACTTACTTGTCACAGAGCTATTTATATTTATCTTAGTCTAAATTTTCTATGATAGTAGAATTGATATCACAGTAATTTTTCAATTATCTACCTTGAAATTTTACTACACATTGGTGTTATGTTGACAGTGATAGTGCAATGCATTTGTTCAATGGATAGTTTGTGACTTGGTAATTTATAGTGGTTGATGAACCTTGCTTCTCTGCACATGTGATTTTAATGATCTTGAATAGTGACATGTCACTTGGACATTGTGCTCTTGTAACTCTTAGTTGATAGTAGAATGTGGAGTATGGAGTTTTTTTCTTGATAATCAGTGACACAACACCATGTAGTTCAATGCCATTATTTTTGCATCTTGGTCCGATAGTAGTCTTTATACTAGATATGATAGTGCTCTCTATGCTTGGTTTGGTTGTGATAGTGAAAAATAAATGGCATCAATTCATACCATTCCTTGTTTACAAAGTGCACAATGATGTTTTTCTCAAAACACACAGAGGATGCGATGCAAAGTCTTGACAGTTGAATTGATATACAGTTTTTTTTTTTCCTATGCAAATTCCTTTATGATGATATTTGACTTGGTATATAGTATTGTCATATGAGTTAGTGTGTTATAGATTTTGGAGACTACTCTCTTGCTTGATCTTGCTGATAGTGACAGTGATTTTGGTTTGATGACATGAAAGTGGAAGTAATTTATTTGTTGATAGTGCACTCTTGATGACAATATTTGATATATTGATAAAGAGGTGGTCAAAGGTGATATGGAATCATGGATATGGAATACGAGGTATCTTTCTATGGAGGGATGGTTTTTCATGGCAGTGGTTGCAAAAACAACATTTAGACTCGTGAAGTTATCTACATCATGCTCCTCATGGCAGAAATTCTTTGATGATGTGATAGTAATGTTGACGATGATTTTACTCGCAGAAATAAGGTGAATAAATTCTTCATAGACAAATCACAAAGAGCCTATTCTTCTTGAAAGATATGGAACAAAGACAATATAAAAGGGGAATCTATTTTTTAACAGGAAAATATTGACTCAAGTCAATCCCAAGTCTCCGATAGTCAGGTCTTGACCATACTAGGTTCACTCTAGGGTATGATGTGACATTGTTGTCAATCTCAAAGGGAATATGGTTGTTTAAAATAATTTATAGTAGACACTGAGTTTTCAATTGGATCATAAGAACAAATAGCATTAAATCGAAAGATTTGAAATAATATTTCATGAACATTAATAATTTCCTTGTTATCACTTAAGTAGATTTAGCATTAAGCATTCAACAAATTCATAGAAAACAAAAGATTTTCAATAAATTTCCATTCTTTCATCTATTTTTTGGAACATTTTTGAGAATTTAAGCATCCATTCTAAAATAAAGCATAAAAATATTGAAAATTAAAATTTCTCTCAGTTATCCTCCATGCATGCCCCAAATAATTAAACAAATTAAAGAAAACCACTTTATACTTCACTAGATTGCTTCACAACTACATATAAAATAATGTGAGCTTTTAAAGAGAGGGGTTTTAGTTTGGACACTGAGTAGGTTTTGTATGCACCCTTAAATGGTGCAGCACACAATCTTTTTCGCCTGAACTAACAAAACCAGATACAAAAGATTCATGAGATAGGTAGCTATCAAATTGGCTCTGATATTGATTAATGTCTACATGCATACAAGTTTTTAGACCAGAATGATTCGAAAAACAAGAAAAAAGAACAAAACTTAGAGAATTTTTCGCTCTTCCAACATCCACAAATTCTAAACTTAAAATGAAAATAAAGCAGTAAATGGCCTCTTTATAGGAACAAGGCCCCAAGAGCTCAAACTTAAATTTTATCCAAAGAATTAGAAATAACGAATCAAAAAGTATCATGTGGCATACACCAACTATCATCAGAATATTCTAGATGAAGTCAAAGCTTCAACTTCGTCAGCAGCAACACATTTCACTTCTTACATTGGTACACAATATTTCACATAAATCAAGACTATCGACGTCCTTCAGAATACCAATAGGGAACATCTACTAGGACTGAGAACAACCTACAAAATTCAAAACTGCAAAACAAATACTTCTACAACACCTCTGATATCTCGTATCCTTTCGTCATTTAGTGCTTGGGCTCTGGGATCTTTTCTTTGTCTTTCGTCAATTGATATTCTTAGAAAAAACTTAATGTTTGATGCATATGTTCTTTTGAAATCCCTTGTACTACTCTCCAAGTGAGTTGGAGCCTAGTGTATTCTTCTAATACCTGGAGTATAATATCATTCCTCTGCATTTTGTTTGTTTCATATCTAGCTATAGTGTTCATGCACTGTATAATCTCATCAATGACCTCCCGAGTTAATAAATGAACAGGGTCTTTTTTTATTCTTTCAATCCATTCTTTGAAGGCTTTAGCTTCTTTACCCTCCTATCCAAGTGTTTGGAGATCACAACCTTGGCGTGCTAGAATTTCAATAAAGTCTTGATATTTATCAAGCAATTTTCTACATTCCACGATGACCTTTTCAAATCCTTCATTACATTGCATTAGCATGTCACCTTCCCATTTCAATTGTTTCTTCCATTTTTCTAACAATGGAACTTCTTTCTCTAAAATTACATTTCCTTGTATTAATTCCTGGACATTCGTTTGTATGAGAATTTCAACATTTTTCTTTTCAGCATCAATTTATTCTTGGCGAACCTTGCATTCATTTTCAAGTATTTTGGATTTCTCATAACAATGGTATGCTTCCTTATACTTTCCTATTGCATCTATAATGAATTTTCCCCCCTTCCTTACCCAATACTCAATCCATTCTTCAAATATACATTCATTTTATGGCGAACCGCTACAATTGCATCCACTTGTTCTTGTGACATTAGTACTGCATGTTGGGGGAATTCAGTCTGTGCTTGACTAGATAGGGTTAGTGATTTTATAAAATGTTCCAAGGTAGCAACCCATTCTTTCAATTCTCTTTTCTTCTTTTTATACTTTTGTACTCTGGAAACAGTGGCATCTAGGTTCATCTTTATTTCTTCCAACTCTTGCCTCCAAGATGAGTGTCCAAATTAATACTTTTTATCTTGTACTCCTTAGACATTATTTCATGTCTATTTTTATAAGTTATTGGAGTAGCTATATGGATGGTTCTATCACCATCTGCATTTCTCTGTATGACATGCTTTTCTTTAGCTTTGTGCCTAGACTTAGGAGTATCTACTTCCTATATGAAACTATTAAGTTCTAGAGGCAATACTTCTACTTCCATTGGGGAAGCCAATTCCCTAATCAACCAATTAGGTGCATCCATATCTAACCCCACCTTTGTAACATTCCTTTCTTCCTAGTTTCCACTTAATTCAAGAACCTCTTCTCTTATTTCTTCAGTGTTATCTTTTACATCCTTCAAAATAGGAATTTCCTCAATTTCTGGCATAGATTTGAGATTACTAGGATTTGTCACTGTCTCCTCTATTTGAAGACTTAAATTTTCTTGTCTATCCAGATGTTCAATATCAGCTTCTTGGATGTTGCTTTCTTTATTATTTTCTATGCTAGGGCTTTCCTCATTTCTAACTCCATCAGCTAGAACCTGTGTAGCTTTTTCCTTCTCAATCTCAACTTCAAGCCGGTCCTTTTCTAATTTTTCAAAGACCTACGACTATTAATTATCATTTCAAACATTCCCAAGCGAAGGCTGGGAATCAAAAGCATCTTCAATAATTATTTCATCAATAGGATCCTGCTTTGCAGTCTCCCTTATTTTCATCTCAAGGATATCAGGGTTCCCCGCTTCTAAGGTGAGTGTTCCTTGTATAAAATCTTCTTCTTCAAAATTTATAGGAGTGGACCCTGTATCCAAAATTTCTTCTATCACTAGTTGTACCGTGAGTTTATCTTTAAACTTCTTTTCTTTTACCTTTTCCCACATGGCACCCCATTTATGCATCTATTTTTTAATTCTGGCCTCATCTGCCTTAGAAATTTCATCCAAAACCATAGGAGTTCCTCCCAGTGCTTGTTTCATACTAGCCATGTTAATAAAGGGAGGAGAAGTAAATAATGTTGCAACCCTTTGAGATGTAGACCTCGTCTGTGTACCAACATTTTCTATTACTCCTACTTCTTCATCAATAATCAGTTTAGTCCTTCATTTTATCGTAGAGGAAGATGCACCTTTAGGTCTTACTTTTGATTTATCTTTGCTTGATTTTGCATCCTTCCACTTATCAGATGATTTATCGGAACTTCTTGTTTTGAAGCTTCAAAGGTTCTCTCTTCAATCCTTATACAAGAAGCCACCTTACTAGTTTTCATTTTCTTCCTTGCAAGTTCCCTCCTCTCAAATGCAGTTTCATTTCTTTGTTTTCTTCTTTTGTCTTCTAAGAACGTGGCTTCAATTACTCTTTCTCTTAAAGCTTTACAAAAATCATTTATCCAATGTTGATTTTGTAACAGAACTGGTATAGATAACTCATCAATTGATGTCATTTCTTCACCCTCATAATCTGGGTCTGGGATAGGTTCATCATACACCTCGTATTCATTATAAGCTTTATTCAACACTTCTCCATCAACCTCTTCCAACTAATCTGGAATTTCATGAAGCATAAGAATCCAAGCAGATTTTAAAGACAATCTTTCATACTTTCTTTTTCTTAATTTGTGCTCATCCTCATAATTAAGCCAATAATCTTCTAAGTGTTGGACATGAGCACAGTGACCAGCTATGGCCTTGGAAACATTCCCTTCAAGATTATAATACATTCTTTGAAGTGGAAAATACTCAAAATTATATGTTTTCAATTCTTCTTCACACAAGTCAGACACCCTAATTGAATTGCATTTATAATTCCCTACCACAATAGGAAATTTGAAAGTGGCATTCTTGTGAGCCTTGTTAGAAAGAGCCTGAATAGGTTTTAATTGTCTCACCAATTCTAATAAAACAATTTTGTCTATTGGATACCTGGGTGGCATAAAAGGATGTCGATCAAACCCTTCCATCCTAATGTAGGAGTAAGTGGGGAACTGGATATACCAACCTCCCATTGGTCTAATAACACTTTGAGCCTCTAGGGACAATCTTTTGGCTTTATCACCTTCCATCATTCTGACCTACTTCATGGAGAACACATCATTAACTCTCTTGTAATTCTCTTTTAATCTGTGGATAGTGATCTGGGGTAAATGAGCATATATCAAACTATTTCCAACTTCCCTACCTAAAGTACCAATCCTTTTCAACCCTTGTTTGCTTGCTCTCATGGTGCAGGAATAAATCACATATGAAGATATATAAACCATTTTTTTAGGGAAATGCCTTTATCTATTCATATAATTTGTCACTAATAAACTTTCCCCAATGCATTTGCATGGGATTTTCCATCAATCTAGATATTATTACAAACATCCAGGGTTCAAGTTTATTGGCATCTCGTAAACCAGTCATCATTCTCAGCAAAGTTATAATATCTTGAATATCTTGGTTGAATATAGACCTTTGAATTTATTTGGTCTGTGGTGTAATCTGCTCTTGGCACCATTAGGTACTCATAATTTCTCTATTGTGAGCTTCAACATTTTGATATGTTCTGGCCTTCGCCTTTATATCAACATTATACATCTGAGTGAAAATAGGAAGCCCAAATTATGTGTATGTAATTCCTTTATGCGAGAGATCTGCATAAATTCTCCCTTCCTTTTTAATAACTCTTTTGTATGGGTTATAATAATTCATACATTGCATAATCAATTCAGGGGCCTCCATTGCTGGCAGAAACCCTCATGCTAAAAATAACCCACTTGCTATATCATTTCCAAAACATTGAGAATCATTTTCCTTCTATACCCGAGTGTGAATTTAAAAATCAGAAGACCACCCCATATGAGTATATGTAACTACCACATTGATTGGTATGGCTTGCGAATTGCAATATTTAAATTCATCTTCTACCCTTGCGTCAGAAGTACTCATTTTCACTAGTGTGTTTTACATTTTCAAATGTGTGTCTTGTGTGTGAGTTAGGGTTCAATTTAACCAAATTTCCTACAATTTATAAAACTTTCAATTCACCTTTTTGCTGAATTCAAAATTAAAGAATAATCAACATTTCAATTTCTAAAGGGAAATACCATATTTCGAGATATTCGTGCGTGAAAATAATTAACAGAATATCAATTATCCAAAACATACCTGGTTCTAGTTGATAATGGAAATCTTTTCATAATAGGACTCCAAAACCCTTGGTAGTTGTGTTCTTAGTTTCCTAAAATTTACCTTTCCTTGCGTGCCAGTATTATTTCATTCTTTCAATGTGCTTTGCAAATTTATAGCATAATGTGAAGTAGAGTGTTATAAAAGAAACTACACACTGAAGGTGATGCCAAGTACATGAGTAGTTCACCACCTTCATTAATTACCTAGTATAATGCATTAATTTATTTAATAAAGGTGCAATCATTACAAATGCCTAGATTTTTGTGCACACTCACTACTAGAGGAGAAAGACGGTGTGATGATCATTTGTGGCACTCTGGTGTCACTCTGATCTTTTGCAAGGCATAAGCCATTAAAGATACATGATCAATTTGTGATCATTGGGATTGAAACCTTCAGTATCAAATTTTAGGAGAAATACTTCGATCTAGGGCACTTACCTCCAAGCTTCTGGAAGAAAACTAGAAAGAAAGAAAAGATCAGGAATCAAGATCAAGAGAGATTAAAACATTTTAAAATGGACTCTCTGATTTTAGAGTTTTGAATAAAAAAACTACCGGACTCTGATACAAGGAAAAAAAAGATATCACCAAGATTGGCACTTTCGATCGATGACTTACTAGGTAGAACTAGGACCAACTGAAGATACAATTCACTTTGATACAACCACACAACCCCAAGATTCCAGTTTCCGGTAATATATTAAACTTCATGAAAAGACCGAAACAACAAATCCGGGAAAGAAATAAGAATAAAACAAGGACCAAGCAAAATTGAAAGTGAGACCAACAATCGACCAAGCCACAAAACGATGCCAAAGTAAATGAAAGAAAAAGTGAACAAGAAAAAAATGGGTCCACATTTTTCCAAAGGGCAAAATGGGGTGTGTTGTGAGACCACACAACAACTAGCAACCAAAAAAACTAAAAAAAATAATAGAAATTCAATTCTCGATCTAACATCAGTGTACCAACATTTTTTAGTCTTATAATTAGAAATCATTAAATCCTTAATCTGACATTCAAATTTCACTTCGGCTAGCATGCAAGATTAAGTATTACTGAGCTCATGTGTGTGCAATTGGTTATTTCTACCATAGTAAACTTAGAAATAGCAATTATTTGTATTAACCTACATAATTTGACAATTCCTTTTAAGCCAACCAGGGATAGAGTCTTGTTGCCAGTCAAGCATCCATAGCCCCGACAAGGTTATCTTTGTAATTCCCCCAAACATAGCTCTACTGCCAGTCATGCATCTATAGCCCCAATAGAGATATTTGGATAGCCTAAAGAGTTGATTTCTTTTTTTCTTTTCTTTTTTTGATATTTCAATAATAGCTCTTTTTTTCTTTTGATATTTTAATGATAGCTCATTTTTCAAGTTGCAGGCAATGAAGCCCACTATTAGGTTGGGAATTACAGTGGTAGCAAAGGTAGTCTTTTAATTTTTCACTTAATGCAAACAAATGCTATCTAATATTTCAGTAGAGTGATTTAAATGTCTATGTTTGTAGCTCAACATCAACTGAATGATTCATGCTAACTAGAGTATAAAGAATGGAACAATTCTCAAACAATTTATAAATAAAGGACTTTCTCCAGTCAGAGCACGGATCAAATTTCTAGAATTGATGTTCTATTCACTTGTTCACCTTCAAAGGTTGTTAATCATTGTAAAATCGGATGACACAACACCCAAAAAAGAAAAAAGAAAACAATAGCAAAAAATAACCTAAAAAAATTATTTACAAAAAAAAAAAAAAAATCTATTTACAAAGAAACTATTTACCTATGACTAGAAATAATGATTTAGGAACTGTCCATTGACAGACAATGGGATATCTTCACCAATCAAAGAATTCAATCTATAAGTGTTGTCACCCAAGATTTTAGAAACTTGATATGGGCCTGTCCACAGCTTATCAAACTTACCATGCTCACCTTTTCATTCATGGGCTTTATTCTAGTATAGGACCAAGTTAGATATTCTAAAAGTCTATAATCTATCCCTTTTATCAAACAATATTTTTACCACGGATTGATGCCTACCAAAATGATCTATAGATTGAGTACATTTTTCATCTAAATGCATTAACTGTAATAACCAAGCTTCAATTTGGTCATCCATTCCAATATATTTTTGGGTGAACTGCCAAGTAGGGATTTTGAAATTTATTGGTAGTATAGGATCTACCTCGTAAACTAAATGATAAGGATAATTCCCTAACGCGGTTTTCATCCTAGTGCGATCTACCTAAAGGGAGAATTTTAGCAAAGAATGCCATTCCATAGGATTATTTTTGATCAATTTTTTAATTATATCCAACAGATTTTTATTTGATGATTCAGCTAATCCATTTCCTTATGGATAATAGTTAGATGATAATTTTAATGTTACACTGTATTTAAATGCTCAATTAGAAAATATCAATGAAGAAAAGGCAAGGCCATTATCACATACCAGTGCGTATGGTACTCCAAACCTGGTGATGAGATTCTCTTCCAAAAAATTGATTACTACTTTTGTAGTGCATTGTTTGCTGGGACACACCCCTATCCATTTGGTGCAGTAATTTGTAATAGTTAATATAAATCTATGGCTTGTAAATGATGGAGGATTAATAGTTCCAGTAAAATCTAGTCCCCATTATGAAAAGGGACACATTTCCATCACTGGTTATAGTGGTTGAGCATTGAATCTTCCTTTGTCTGATGCAGTTTGACATGTATAGTAGTGTTTCACATGTTCATATGTATCTTTGAAAATTGTTGGCCAGTAGTAACTGACTCTCAAAATTAGGTGTATAGTGGCTAAAGGTGCTCCATGAGTTGTTCCAAATTTATCATGTAGTTCATGCAACACTTTGTTCGCTTTTGTTTTATTCAAGCATCTTAAATAGATTCCTTCATGGTTTCTTTTGAATAGAGCTCCCCCTTTGATAATATAACTTTGTGATTTTATCTTAAGAGATATTCTTTGATTCCTTTGCATATGATCAAGGCAAGTATGGTTGACTAGATAATACCATATATTTGAATACTAGTCTTCTTGGTCTTTTACATCCAAAGTATATTGTTGACTTGAAATTTGTGGATCTATTTCTGCAATAGATCTGACCAAAGCTTGTCCCCGAACCAACTTCATGGGTATGATTTCTAGACCAATTCCTATAGGATGGTAACCCACTTGGCTCTTTTTTCTCCAAGGTCACTCAATGTTAATAACATCTTGACTACATAATTTGGAACAATAGCTTTGACTATACTCTTGACGGTGTAATGTCTAAATTTGCGTACCACTTTGACAAAATCAAAGTCTTGTTTTTCAACATCTGTATATCTCAGTTCCATTTCTTTGAATGGAGCACTCATAATTTAGCAATTGGCTTCTCTTCTTTATTCTCACCCTTCTGTTTAGTACTACTGCACAAGTATGACCAGAAGTAAAAGAGTAAATATAAAAAGGTTTAATGTAATCCAGACTTACCAATACCAGAACTTCTGTAATTGTAGTCTTTGTACTCTCGAAGGTGATCTTAGCTTCATTTGTCCACTCTATCTTGGAATCTTTCTTTAACATATCATTGAGTGGTTTCACAATTTTGGCGAGTCTCGTAATAAATTTTTGAAAAAAAATAATATTACCGAAATATGATTTCTACTCTTTCTTCCTTCTCGGGGGCTGTAGCTTGAGTAGTGTGCTCACTCTATCTAGGTCTATTGAAATACCTTGTTCAAAAATAATATGTCCCAATAACTTACCTTTAGTTACCCCAAAAATACACTTTTTAGGATTTAATGAAACTCTACAAGTTTCACACTTCTGTAATATTTCTCTGAGATCCTGAACATGATCTCTTATATCTTTAGAAAATACTATGAAGTAATCCATGTAGATAATAATGCATTTTCCTATAAAATCATGAAAAGAATAATCCATGGCTCTTTGGAATGTAGCTCTGCCATTTATCAATCCAAATGGCATCCTTCTGTAAGCAAAATTTCTCCACTTTGTGGTGAATGTTGTTTTCATTTGATCTTCCCTTACTACCATTACTTGATTATATCTAGAGAATCCTTCCAAAAAAAGACATCATTTGTGAACCATTGACTATTTGTAGCACTTCTTCTAGTGAGGGTAGTGGGTAATTATCTTTCTTAGATGCCTTGTTAAGATTCTAGAAATCTACACACAGTCATATATCTCCATTCTTCTTTCTCATGGGAACCAAATTTGCTACCCAAGTAGAATGTCTCATAGGAAAGATTATCTTAGCTAATAAAAAAAATTGGACTTCTTTTTGAATTGATGGTTCTAAGAGTGAATTTACTGGTCATTGTTTATGTCAAAAAGGTTTTACATTAGGATTTAATGGTATCGTGTGAGTAATGATGGAAGTATCATAAGTCTTCAAATCTTCATATTGTTAGATTTGGTTGTGAAACCACCCAAGATCAGAATGATTGAAGGAAAGCAAGAAAAGAGATGGATAAACTCAACACTCCCTTAGTACCGAACAAGCATTCCATCATACTAGCCAAGGGGAGGGGTGAGTGTTGCTTATATAGAAAAATAATGGTACATAATTCCAAGAGGAGTAATAACTCCCATTCCCCATAATAGGTGGGATTTTTACCTACTTGGTAAATTTCATATTGCATGGTTATGCCTATTCAGGTAAAGACAAGAAATGGTTATGGGAGATGGCTAATAAGTCCAAAAGAGGGTGGGAGACTCAACTACCCAAAGGTGGGTGTGAGTGACACATGTGAGTGATGGATTTATTCCACATGTCCTCATCCTAACCATTCTAATATAACCTAAGTGAGCTTAATAATGTGTGTAGGAAAAATAAATATTCCCTAACATAAGGAAAATGAAAAACTACACTAACACCCCCCCTTAAGTGTAGCCTAGGTGGGTGAAAAGACACAAAGATGGGTCCCATCTACTAGGCCATGTTAGGTACCCATGTACAAAATGATCTCTCACAAATGGAGAAAATGAGAAAACCTAGTGGGACAAAACTCCTCCCCAAAAGAGAGAAAAGAAAACAAGTTTTCCAACACAAGACAAAATCCTATGCAAGGAAGAAGTCCCCTCCAAAATACAAAGGATAAGAAAGACTATGTAGCCTTCCCCAAAATAGTCAACTGTACCAATGGTTGATGCTTGAAACTGGATGTAGAAGATGGTCCACGATCGTAGAACAATGTTCCTCCCCTTAGGAAGTAACAAAACCAAAGGTGTATGAAGAACATCTTCCCATTCCTAAAAGGAATATGAGGAAATAAAGCTCAAAATGCAAGAAGTCTCTAAAAACTTCTCATGTGTCTCCATGTCGATGCCAAAAACTACCACCATCAAATCAGGTGTTCTAGGCCACACTAATGAAGATGACAATTCAGAACCTAGTAGAGATGTATGTAGAAAAAGATTCAAAGACTCAACTACCTCTTTTGAAGATAAAGATGCCTCCCCCAATTTCTGCTCAAAAGTATCCACAATCATTTCAAATTGTGATGAATGATCATGTGGAGAATGAATGAGAGAATTCACAGGTTCCTCCACAACAACTGAAGAAGAATCAACTTCATAAAAAAGAAGATGAATTTCATGAATAGTGTCTCCCAAGTATGAAATATGGGACTCTATGAACAAACCTACAATGTCTACCAAGTCGTCATCCCAAGCAACTATATCTAGAAGATGATGTAGATCTTGTTGCACTGAATCACAAGAAGCCATGAATGTAGCAACATGACAAGTATCCTCAGAAGTAGTAGTAGATGGAGGAGAAGGAAATCAAGGCTCAAGAAATGGATTTGATGTGAGAATACCCAAGTTCAAGTAGCCAAAGTTCTCCTCAAAATAAAATATCACACTAGGATTGTGGTCAACAATTAAAGGATTAGAATCATCATCAGGTGAAAAGTTTGAAAAGGTATATAATTGAGATGCATGATCAACCATCCCAGTAGAAATTATCTCTCTACTCTCCAAGTCTCTAATGATAAATAAATCAGTTGTGAATTCTACAGTCTTCCTTGCTCCACCATGAGTGATTTGATCAATGGAAAGAATATTATTTGTAAAATGAGGTACACACAAAACATCATTGAAGGTGCCATCTCCAATATCAATAGAACCCTTCCTAATTACACTCATGTAAGTGTTGTTTCCCATCAGAATAGGTGGCATAACACAAGGCTCAAAAAAAGAGAACATAGACTATGTAGAAGCCATATGATGAGAAGCTCTAGAATCTAGGAGCCACTTCCCTGATTCATGACTTGTAGAAGTACACAAAGCTTTACTTTTATTTTTCTTTGACTCAGAAGCAAATATTGCATGACCTTTATCCTTACTAGATTCTGATTGTTTAGAATGTGAAGAAGAAGTAGACTCAGACATTCTAGAAGGTAGATCAATATTGTTCTTCTTAAGAAGATGTTTTAGTTCATCATTATCCTTCTAATAACAAGAAATTTCTTCATGTCCAATCCTCTTGCAATATGAACAAGTAGACTTCTCCTTCTTAGATGATTCCTCCCTAGAAGATGATTTATTCTATGCATGATCTGTGTGTGGATTTTTCTTAGATTTCTTTTGTTTCTTATCAAATTGTCCTAACTCTTTTTGTCCCTTAGGCTGACCAACCAACAAAGCTTGAGTCTATGATGGCTTTATGAGACCCATAGAAAGAATCTTTTGTTGTTCATGCATTAACATCTCAAAAAAAGATGCAAATGAAGGCATTGTATATGCAGATCCCATAGTTAGTCTGTGAGTATGAAAGCTAGAAACAAAAGCTGCAAATTCAGGACCAAGTTTATTTAGTGTATTATAGATTAACTGAATGTCTTTTTTGTCAATACCACATGCTTTAAATTGTTCTCTTAGATCATTGACCTTAGTAATATAATCCTGGATGTTGCCAAAATTCTTTGGATCAAGGCTCATCAGTTCATTATCAATCTGATAACCTTTGACTTTATTTGTTGTACCATACAAAGATTTTAACTTTTCCCAAGCATCATGTGAATATGTACATGCTTCAATTTGAAACATAAGATCAAGGGAAAAAAATTACGAAGACATCCAAGAGATTTTGTATGTTCAAGCATCCATTTTATATTTTCCTTATCATCTATAGGTTCAACTACCTTTTGTTCAACATAAGGAGTATACCCAAGTTGCATTAAGGAATTCCATGCATGTTTATGCCATGTTACATAATTATAAGGTGTTAGTAAAGGAACCTTAGAATGATCCATGTGTGTGAAGGAAAAGAAGAGCATAAGTGAACAGATCAAAAACACACACACACAAAGAGATACCCCCCCTTTTTCACTCAATCAAGAATCACCCCCAAAAAAAATGATTTGGCACTTCATAAATCAGTGCATTTACAATGTTGGAGTTGTTTTCTAGAGTTTTACAATGTCCAAAAATGGACTCAAATATTGAAAGTACAATAAAATGTCTTAATGAGAACTTAAAAATAGTACCAATATGTAGTGCTTAGAAAAATATTCACTTTCAAAAAAAGAATCACCTCAATTTGAGGTCGTATGTGAAATTTATGCATGTTTGAAGTTCAAAAAATGATGATTGTTTTTTAGATCTTCTGAGAAAACTGAATTTATGAAAAAACGAGATCAATTGAGAAAAAAATAAGTCCACCACTACAAAGAGCATGAATTTTTACCCCAAATTAAAAAAATTGCTCAGTAAAACACCTTCGTATGCTCGAGATATTGCACTATGAAGTTCAGGTGCAAAAACAAAAACTTCAATGGAGAGGGGTCCAAATTTTCAAAAAATAAAGCTTCACCAAATTTGGAGAAATTGCTGCTAAATTTAGTAAACCGCCAAATTTAGTGATTTGCTTCGAACTTTGGTGAACCTGCCAAATGTGAAGTTCACCAACTAAATTTAGAACTCCTCCAAATTTAAGAATACTGCCAAAACTAGCAGAACTACAAAAAATTGCCACCAAATATGGAGGTGGCACTAAATCCAAGCACAAGGATCGAGGAAAGTATGTACAACAACAGCACGAAATTTGAGTCAAGGTACAGAATGGGCATGAGTTTTATAGATTTAAAGTTTGAAATTTTGAAATAATTAAAAATTTAAATATTTTAATTAGCCAATAGGCTTCTTATTATGGACTTGCTAGTCCACAAGAGCCTGGCATACCTATCTCATGCCTGCAAAAAAATTCTCGCTCACCGTTAAATAAATAAATAATTTCAAAAATAAATGTGTGGGCGGATCGAACCACACCCCCACTCAAGCCCTTTTTCTTTTAAAAGTAGGATGATGGCTTTTATAAGCTTGCAGTACGGGGGCCTGACAGGACCTACATAGGGGTACCTGCCAAGTACCCTTGTACCTTAAAATAATTTTTCTTTTGACTTTTGGCTTTTTTTCAATTTTTTTGCTTTTTCAAATATATTTTTTCACTAATTTTTTTTTAATAAATAATAATAATTTTTTTGAATTCTACAAAATATATATATATATATATATATATATATATATATCTTTTTCAAAAAATGGGTCATACCATACGTAGGTGGGGCCATACAGCTTCACCTACTAAATTTGTTTGCCTCAAAAATGAATTTCTCCAAAATCGACAAATTGGTAGTTGATCCTTAGGTTTTGACGCCTTCTCAACACGATGAAGAGGTCTGTTTGAGCTGAAAATGCTGAGAATGATCAACTACCTTCTGGAACCTCTCAAAACACATCTTTCTTACACCCTTCATAGATCTCACATTCGATGTCCGATTTGGATGAAACAAAAGCCAATTCTGACATTTTTGACTACCATGAACTCAATGGTGAGCTCAGAATATCTCCAAGAAGCTCCAAAATATCTTCAAAAAAATGCAATAGAAAGGAACCCCACCTAGAAACTGAGATCTCTATCAAGCGTTTATGCTTCTCTAGGTCAACATTAGATGCAAGAGAAGAGCATACTTTTCTTTCAATAATGGATTGAAAAAGTTGATAACCTACAACTCACAACTATCTCTGATACCATGTTAGATTTGGTTGTGAAACCACCCAAGATCAGAATGATTGAAGGAAACCAAGAAAAGAGATGGATAAACTCAACACTTCCTAAGCACCGAACTAGCATTCCATCATACTAGCCAAGGGGAGGGGTGAGTGTTGCTTATATAGAAAAATAATGGCAAATAATTCCAAGAGGAGCAATAAATCCCATTCCCCATAATAGGTGGGAGTTTTACCTACTTGGTAAATGCTAGATTACATGGTTATGCCTACTTAGGTAAAGACAAGAAATGGTTATAGGAGGTGGCTAATAAGTCCAAAAGAGGGTGTGAGACTCAAATACCCAAAGGTGGGTGTGAATGACACATGTGAGTGATGGATTTATGCCACATGTCCTCATCCTGACCATTCTAATATAACCTAAGCAAGCTTAATAATGTGTGTAGGAAAAATAAATATTCCCTAACATAAGGAAAATAAAAAACCTACACTAACACATATGTCCAAGCTATAACCTTCCAATAATCTTTAAGTTCCTGAGCAATATTTCTTTTCTCTTCCTTAGTACAAACCTTTCCTATTAGCAAATTCTTAGGATCTTCCTTAGTATGCAAATTGTATAATTCAGATTGCCCTCCATCGCTTCAAGGAAAATCTTTATGTCTGACTATCTGATCAATGTCGAATAATCATTCTAACTCAATTATTCCATTCAGAATATTATTATCTCTAGCTTGAGCTAATTCTTCATCTTGAATTTCGCCATCAGGGCAATCTATCTTTTCTATTATTTATGCTTCGAAAATACTGGAATTAGTTATGAATTCCAATAGATGTTGGTCATCTTTGAACACCTACAAATTAGTAATATTATCAGGAACTGAGGGTAGTTGCACCAGCTCGACTGTGAATCTCTTCAAATCAGAGGCATCTAGAGGTTCTAGAGTACTAGAAATAGTAGCCAAAGCATCAGCTCTTTGATTAAATCTTCTTGGGATATGAGTAATGTTAAATGCATCGAAATCTTCTATTAAACCCCATACTTTGTGTTAATAATTGGACAATCGCCTATAGTGACAGGTGTACTACTTTCAAACTTGTGTACTACTTTCAAACTTGTGTAACTACTAATTTTGAGTCTTCGAACACCTTGAGGATTCTGACTTTCTTCTTGATTGCTAGGATTAGGCCATGTATAAGGGCTTCATACTCTTCCACATTGTTAGTACATTGAAATTGTAATTGATATGCAGCAAGAAAAGATTTTCCTTGTGGGTTGATGAGTTCAACTCTTATTCCAATCCCTTGTTTCAATTTAGATCCATCAAATTTAAGAATCTAGGCTTTATCATCCGTAGTTTGTAATTTACCATTCTTTAGTGTTGTTGAATTAGCCTTTTCAGTATGTATAACATGGATTATGTCTTTATGTGTTCTTGATTCAGACCTTTTGACCTTATCATGTTCTGAACAATACTGATTCTTGATTCTATGAATTATCTCCAGACACATTATACAACTATTTTCTGAGTGTGCAACATTATGTAACCTACAGCAATCCTACAACAACAAAAAATTTAGTGAAATTTTGATTTTATCACTCTTCTGAGCTTTTGTAACAATATTCTTCTGAAATTTATCATAAGGACTATTTTCTTCTTCAAAAGAATCACAATCTGATTCAATTAAAACATCTGTTCTAGGAGTTAATTGATTAGGTTTTCTAGCATCACATGTGAATAATTCCTCTATTTTAACTCTTGAACTTCATATTTTATACACTCCTGGTTCTACATCAATATATAAAACTTCATTTTTCTAATTATAATCAGTGATCATGGATTTCATGTGCAGTTCTCTTTCAATTCTGATTTGGTTAGAGACTCCTTTCCATGGTAACCACATATGTGAGAAATCAGTAGCCATATATCTTATCAAGATTTTGGACCATACCATAAGTATCAGGTATCTCGACAACTTGAATGTCTATATAATATTGAATTCTAGGATCCGACACCCATTGCATGTGAATATTAGTCAACTCTCCAACTACATTTACTTTTGTTTTATCAAGTTGAGTGACTTTCTTTAAATAGCTTGCCAGAGTTAACCCTAGTGTTTGACATATGGACAAGGAATCATGTTAATAGACGCTCCAGAATCTACTAAGCAATTATGAAGTTTTTTACCAAATATTCTCAAACTGAGTAAAAATGGTGGAGACACTAATTTTCCTTTGTAAAAGGCTACTTGTGCATCTACTATAGGAACAATGTTCTTGTCTTTTGTCTTAGCCTGATTATCTTTCACCTGAGTGTCCTTAAGCTTACCTTTCTTTTGAAAGATCTTCTAGAATATTTAAGAAAGTTTTCTTGATCACAGGTGTTTTCAGCAATTCTGATAAAGAGAGGCTGATCTTTACCTTTTTTATTTCTTCTGCTAAATAGTTAGTCAAATTGTTTTGGTTTGCGGAATCTACCTTTTCACCTTTTGAAACATTTAGTGAATTATAATGAGAGGCTACCTTGGGTAACCCTGGGTTATTGCTTGATTTATCATCGGGTGAAGTATTAAAGTTATTAGGCGGGATCAACGTCGTTAATGGCCCATTAAATTTATTTCCACCATTGGTGTTACTTCTTAGGTTATGATTATGTCCTTTCGGATACTATTGAAAGGCATGAATTTCGGTGATTTCTTCTTGAGGTTCATTTTCATCTTTAATATGGAAATGTATATGTTTCTAGAGTCATAGTTGAATTATCTCCCTCATATTCATGAGTGTAACTTGTGATGATAGTAGGTGGTTTAACATGTTCATAGCTTTCAAGAACTAAAGCAGAATCATATCCTACTAGAACCAACTTGTTTCCCTTAGGAGGGTCAGATTCATACTATTCATTATAATGTGTAGTAGCTAGAAAAATGTCTGAAGCAATTTTGAATTGTGAATAGTCTACTTTGGCATGAGCATTTTTATTATGAATTCTATGTTGGATTTGAGAAGATACAACACCACAGAAGCCGAAAAGATCTTTGCAAGCAAATAACCTATTACAAGGAGAAACAAAGAGAAACAACAAAGGAAATGCTCAAGAATGTGAAGCAATGTATTCACCTGAAAATGTAAAATGAATTATGATACAAAGGATAGTTTTCAACTATATATAGATGAAAACCCTAGGCTTGCACAATAATAATTAATAAAGTAATTAATTATTATGTACCTAATGTTAGCTTAAGTGAAAAAGAGTTAAAAGGAAACTTTACATAATTAAACAAATATTGTTTAATGAATAAAGTAAATGTCCAATTACTCTAACACCCCCCCTTAAGATAGACATAGGGAGAAGCTAAAACCTAGAAGAAGCTACTGAAAGCAAAAGCAATGGGTCCCGGCAACAAGGTCAGATCAGGTACCCAAGTACAATGAAATCTCTATGAAACGAAGAAAAAGAGAAAACCCAATTGGAAAAACTCCTCTCCAAAAAGAGATAGAACAACATGCTGAAAGAAACATGAAGGAAGGAAGGCCTCATAAAGACCCCCCAAGGACAACTTCCTTCACCCCAAGCATAGAGTGCAACTGAAGATAGCGCGGAGATGCAAAAGGTTTTGTGAAGATGTCTGCAACCTGCTCGGTAGTGGGAACATACTCCAAGATGATAGAACCATCCTGAATCAACTGTCGGATGAAATGCATATGAAGCTCAATGTGCTTCATCCGCTGATGCTCCATCGGGTTGCACGAAATGTGTATAGCACTCTGATTGTCACACCAAAGAATAGTGGGACTATCAGGAGGAAAACCAAACTCAGTCATCAACTGACAAAGCCATAAAATCTCCTGACTAGCAAGAACAGCAACTCGGTACTTAGCCTTTGTAGATGATAATGCATGAGCAGTCTGCTTATTGCACGACCATGTGATAGGACCAGAGCCAAGACAAAAAATAAAGCCAGAAGTAGACTTCTGATCATTGACATCACCAGCCCAATCTGAGTCAGTGTAGCCAACAATGTGAGGATCCCCTAATGTGTAGTGAATTCCATATGAAGTGGTGCCCTGAATGTACCTCAAAATACGCTTGGCAGCTTTCCAGTGACTCTCATGAGGATCATGTGAGAATCGAGAAACAAGACCAACCGCAAAGGAAAGATCAGGACGAGTGTGAGTCAAGTACAACAAACTGCCAACCAACTACCTGTAAAGTGTAGAATCTACTGAAGGAGTGGGGCAAGTAGTAGTCAAAATAACCCCTGACTAAAAAGGTGTGGGGGCAAGCTTGCAATCAAGCATGCCAAAGCACTGAAGCATATCAAAAGAATAATTCTGCTGGTAAATGGAGATCCCCTCTAAAGACTGAATCACCTAAAGACCAAGGAAATAGTGCAGAAGGCCAAGATCTGTCATCTCAAACTGCTCCATCAAGGCTAGCTGAGAATTCTGAATCATAGAGGATGAGCTACCTGTGATGAGAAGATCATCAACATATAGCACAAGAATCAGCATCTCACCCTCAAGATGTTGAATATAGACCGTGTGATCAAAATGACAACGAGTGAAACCAATGGAGAGAAAAAAGAGTCCATCTTCTCATACCAAGCCCGAGGGGCTTGTTTGAGACCATATAATGAACGCTGAAGTCTGCAAACCAAAGAAGAATCATGAACAAATCCTTGAGGCTGCTCCATATAGATCTCCTCCTGTAGGTCACCATGTAAGAAGGCACACTTCACATCCATCTGAAAAATGAGCCATCCTCTAGAAGCTGCAAGTGATAATACAAAGCGAATAGAATTCATCTTAGCGACAGGGGAAAATGTCTTGGAGTAATCAATACCCTCAACCTATGAGAAACCCTTCACAACAAGACATGCTTTGTACTTATCAATAGAACCATCAGCAGCATACTTGGTGTGATGCAACCATCGGCACCGAACCATCTTTCTACCCTTAGGAAGAGGATAGAGATCCCATTTATTATTCCTCATCAAAGAAGAATACTCCTCCTCCATGGCACTATCCCACTCAGGGTGACCTGTCGCCTCTGAAAATCTCTGAGGATCCTCTGAAAGAGCATGAGTCAAAAGACTAGAACCCATAGTATGAGAACGAATGTGACGAGTGTCTGAAGGATCACCGGCCATAGATCCTGCTGCCTCAATAGTAAAGCAAGCCCATTTGGGCCTCTGAGGTGGAGCAAGTGGAGGTGGAGATGGGGGATCATCAATATCCTCATCAGAATCCTCAAAATAATCCTGAAGATCTGTAGTGGGTGGAGTAGGTAGTGAAGTGGACACTAGAGACAGGGTATCAAGTAGAGGAAGGCGCTCATCAAACTGAACATCCCATTGAAACAGGACCTCTCTGGAATCAGGATCAAACAACTTGTATGCCTTAACATCCTCACAATAGCCGACAAAAATGAGGGGTCGACTCTTCCACTCCATGGCTCTCCTTTGAGCATTAGGAATAAAAGCCCATGCCTTACTACCAAATACTTGAAATGATGAAATATTAGGCTTGTCATGAGACCAAGCCTCCTTAGGAGTCATATGTTGAATCACCTTGTGAGGCATCTGATTCTGAATATAGTTGGCACAATTGACTGCCTCAACCCAAAAGGATGAATCCATGGACCTAGACTGAATCATACAATTAGCCATCTCCCGTAAAGTCTTGTTCTTTCGCTCAGCGATACCATTCTGCTGAGGGGTGTAGGGAACAGAAAACTAATGCTGCAAACCATGCTTAGTACAAAAATCTCTGAAGGCCCGATTCACATACTCCCCCCCATTATTTGTACGTATCTACCGGATAGAAAGACCGGACTGCTTCTCTACAAATGTCTTGAAGACACGAAAGGAATCAAAGACATCAGACTTGTACTTAAGAAAGTACAACCATGTGCATGTGGAGAAGTCATCAATGAATGTGAGTACATACTTGGCCCCTGAAAAAGAAGGAGTGGGAAATGACATGAGGTCACTATGAATCAACTCCAAGGGTGCCAAAGCACGAGTGGTACTTCCCTTCAGAAAGGGATCCCTGTGATGCTTGCCAAGCACACAACCATGACAAACACCGTCAGTGCAGGAAATCCGTGGAAGACTAAGAACAAGTGACTGTGTACTCATTTGTTGAAGATATCTGTAATTGGCATGGCCCAAACGCTCATGCCAAAGCTAACTCATTGAATCTGCATGTGCTATAAGAGATGAACCTGTACCCTCAGAAGGAACAAATCCATCAAATTTGTAAAGACGAGATGCAGTATCAACACTACTAGTAGCCACAACCAAATCAGAATCATGGAGGTCCTGAATAACCACATCATGTGGTGAGAACTCAAATTTCTTACTAGAGCTAGTGTGGCAAATCTAATAAATGGACAAGAGGTTCGTTGAAATGTTAGGAACAACCAAAACATCCTGTAGAGTGCCTCCATCCAAAGAGACAGAACCTGAACCCAAGAGAGAAAGCTGTGAAGAGTCACCCACTGCAATCTATGAAGTACCACAAGAGGCAAGAGAAGTGACCAACTGTTGAGTGTGAGTCATATGGTGAGAAGCACCAGAGTCTAAAATCCAAGTGGACCCATTGGTCGATGCTCGTCCAGTGAGAGCATGACCCTTCCCTATGGTGGAAGAAGAAGAAGACTGAGGTGAGGAGATGTGTTGCTACTGCATGGCCTCCTCTAAAGCCTCTAATTGTTTCCAACACCTGGAAACTGGATGACCTTGCTTGCCACAGAAACTGCAAGTGTCTCCTGATTTCTCCTTAGTCTTGGAGGAAGACTCACCAGACTTCGAAGATTTCCCATGTTTTGGATTACCTGGTGGTTTAGAATCAGACTTAGGAGGCGGTTTGGAGGAATGCTCACTACCTGCAAAATATTTCTTGGGCCTCGATTTCTGCTTCTGTTTCCCCTTCGGTGATTGAGCAACCAATGCTTTGCTCTTTGAACCTGAGAGCATATCCATCTGAGAAAGGTGAGACTATTCCCGAGACAATCGCTCACAAAATAAATCAAAGGAAGGCATCGTAAAACTGGCAACCAAACTATCCATGGTGGAGTAGAAGGAGGAAGCAAATATTTGAAATGGACCACGAAGCTTCGAAAGAATCAAGTAAATGCACTATGTGTTTGTCTTGTTCTTCCCACAACCCTGTAAAATAGTACGGATAGTTTTGAACTTGTTCAAAAAATCCTCAATTGTGGGAAATGAATTAGGTAACAATGAAGTCAGCTCTGCCTCAATCTGTAATGCGCGAAACTCATTAACGGCCCCAAAAAGTGTCTCAAACTTCAGCCACATGGCTCGAGGAGTGAGCAAAGCATCAAAGGGAAACAAAAGACTGTCTGAAACATGCATGCATAACAAACCTATAGCCTCATCCATCTTGTTCCTGTGCTGCAAAATCTCAAAAGGACACTGCAACTGAGGATGAACCTCATCTAAACAAGACCATAACCCTCATGACCTGAGTAGCCTCATCATACGAGACTTCCAAGTGTGATAGTTATGTGATGTGAGTAGCTCAACTGAAGAGTCTGCCATGAAACCCTGCACCTGTACCTACTTGTGTTTTTTATTATTATGTGATCTTTCATAATAGACAGAAGATGCAGAAGGGTTTGTATTTTTGAGAGTTTTGGTGTTCTGTTTTTATGATATAAATGACAAAAAGCAAGAGAAAAAACACCTCCCACAAAAGATAAACCCAAACCCTAGTACAAACTGAGAAGAAGGAAGCAATGCATAAGCAAAAAATACTTCAAGACAAATTCTCATGTACCTGGTGAAAATTTTGATAAAATAGATCACATCACTGAATAGAGCATGTTGAGAGCTTTCCAACGCCAATTCAAGTTTGAAAAACGGAGTCCGTTTGCATCTTCTATGACCCCGGAAGTGAAGAAAGAAGACCTCACTTTGGCTGGTAAAAAACATCTAGATTGGTAAAAAAAATTAAAAATATTTTTGTACCATCAGATTGATGCCATTCTCAGCTTTCCAATGCATCTTCCTATTTGAAAAACAGAGCTAGGATGCCCAAGTTATACCCATTTGACCAAAAATGACATAATAAGGGGTTGGAGAGAAAAAAAAATAGCCCTCAAGAGCTTAAAATTCGGCGGCCCCAGGGCACATGGCAAATCGGGGGCTGGCACGTAGGAGGTGGCGGTGCGCGGGCAGCACGCCGGTGGCGGGTGGCGCGGCTGGTGGTGCGCAAGCGACGCTCGGGAGGAGCAGACCGAGTGGCAGGCCGGCAAGGGCGGCGGTGGCCGCTTGGCTACGGCTGGTGGTAGCCACCGGTGGCGGTGGCCACCGGGCAGAGCTCTAGCGGCACAGTGGTTTAATACTGGCTGCACAAAATAACCAAAGAAAATGATTTTTTTTATTTTTGTTCTGATTTTTTGCATTTTTTTTGGCTGCGTACGGCCTTAGGGCAAAAAAATTTTGCCTTCCAAATTGACTGTAACTAAAATCGATGATTTGACAGTCGTTTTAGGGCTTTTTGGGTGCTACGAATCCAATGGCACTGTCCATTTCAGCCCAAAGTGAACCCAAAAAATGGAGTATGTTGAATCCACCCAAAAAAAACTTAGAACCCTAGATTTGCTTCCAATGCAAAATCTCAAAACAAGAACAAGCAGCTGCAAATCTGAAGCTCTGATACCATGTTAGAGTTGAGAAGATACAACACCATAGAAGCCCAAAAGATCTTTGCAAGCAAATAACCTGTTACAAGGAGAAACAAAGAGAAACAACAAAGGAAATGCTCAAGAATGTGGAGCAATGTATTCACCTAAAAATTAAAAATGAATTATGATACAAAAGATAGTTTTAAACTACATATAGATGAAAACCCTAGGCTTGCACAATAATAATTAATAAAGTAATTAATTATTATGTACCTAATGTTAGCTTAAGTGAAAAAGAGTTAAAAGGAAACTTTACGTAATTAAACAAATATTGTTTAATTAATAAAGTAAATGTCCAATTACTCTAACATTCTACACCAATTATTCATCGCAAGATCAGCTAAATTAACTTTTGATGTGGATCTTTCATCGATAGGATTAGTGTTATCTAAAGCTGCTAACACTCCCCCATTATTCGGTCTTGTATTCCAAGGTCTAGGTGGTCTAGGAGTGTTATACATCCGATTTTATGAATTTTGATTGTTATTTTTGGAATAAAAGTTTTGATTTCTTAATTGTGTAACCTCTGTGGTTAATCTTTTGATTTGATCTGTGATTTCCTCCATGTCTTCCTTTTCCTCTGAAATTTGGATATTTTGATTTTCCTGAGTTTGCGAGAAAAAAAAATTGTTAGGATGTAGCTCTGTGATAGTTGGACTAGGGTGAGGGACTAAAGCTTGACTATTTCCTAGTTGAGAGAAAGTATTTTGAGGAATTTTCCCATTCTGGACCATTGAAGGATAAACATTAGGAGCTATAGGATGACTTAGAGGGACTCCATTTACGTTTGGGGTAGGGTAATTATTCAATCCATTTATGCCATTCACGGATGATCCATTCTTGAGGTGTTTCATTTCTAAATTTACACTTATGACTTCAGCATAGGCTTTGGGTAAAATAATAGGAGGATTTTCCTTTCGCTTCACAAACATGGTAGTTAAAGGATCTACTATTGTATAATAAACTATGATAGGAGACAAATTATCTACTACGTAAGGTGCTTGCAATCTAGAATAAGCCTTTTGAAACCTATCATTCAAAGAAATTATAGCTTCTCCTTTGAACCTCTTGATTTGAGAAAATTGATGATATAACAAAGCAAGGTCAGTTGATGTTCTAAATGTGGATAAGAATTGGCTTTCCATATCCGGCCATGATCAGATAGAATTACGAGGTAGGTTGATATACCATTGGTAAAATTCATCACTTAATGTGTATGGGAAAAACCTGCATACGACATCTTCCTGTTGAATCCTTTCTGTAAAATAGGTATCCTTAAAGATACTAATGTGTTCTTTCACATCTTTATAGAGATAATATTTGTGACACAAATTATTAGGATTCTTCGGTAAATCATTGTATACAGAAAATTGGATTGGTGACTACATTAAATAATACCATCACTATGGAGGGTGGTGGTACAACAACAGTCTGATTCTACGAATTGGCACTCACACTTCTAGACTTTTGAGGTCTAGATGGCATTCGACCACTAAGCTCGACTAAAGTCACATGAGGATCACCAGATCGAGATCTAGTGACTTTATAGAAATCCAGTATAAAAACCTAGCAAATCCAAAAAGACAATAATAGGCCCTCCTTCTAGCACCAATTCCTATTGATGACAATTTTACTTGTAGCAATAGGGCGAATAAATTCTTCACAAAGAAACCGCAAAGAGCCTATCCTTCTTGAAAGATATGGAACAAAGACAATATAAAATGGGAATCTATTTTTTAACAAGAAAAGATTGACATAGTTCAATCCCAAGTCTTTGGTAGTCAGGTCTTGACCATACTAGGTTCACTCTTGGGTATGATGCGGCATTTTTGTTAATCTCAAAGGGAATATGGTTGTTTAAAATTATGTATATTAGACACTGAGTTTTCAATTGGATCATAAGAACAAATAGCATGAAATCAAAAGATTTGAAATAATCTTTCATGAACATCAATCATTTCCTTGCTATCACTTAAGTAGATTTAGCATGAATCATTTAGAGAATTCATAGAAAAAAATATACTTTCAATAAATTTTCATTCATTCATCTATTTTTTGGAACATTTTTGAGAATTTAAACATCTATTCTAAAATAAAGCATAAAAATACTGAAAATTAAAATTTCTCCTAGTTATTCTCCATGCATGCCCCAAAGAATTAACCAAATCAAAGCAAGCCGCTTTATACTTCACTAGATTGCTTCACAACTACATATAAAATGGTGTGAGCTTTTAAAGAGAGGGGTTTTAGTTTGGACACCAAGTAGGTTTTGTATGCACCCTTAAATGATGCAGCACATAGTCTTGTTCAGTTGAACTAACAAAACCAGCTACAAAAGATTCATGAGATAGGTAGCTATTAAATTGGCTCTGATATTGATTAATGTCTATGTGCATAAAAGTTTTTAGATTGGAATGATTCAGAAAAAAGGAAAAATGAACAAAACTTAGAGAAGTTTTGGCTCTTTTAACATCCACAAATTCTGAACTTAAAATGAAAATAAAGCAGTAAATGGCCTTTTATAAGAACAATTCCACAAGATTTCAAACTTAAAGTTTATCCAGAGAATTGAAAATAACGAATAAAAAAGCAGCATGTGGCATACACCAATTGTCATAAGAATATTCTAGATGAAGTCAAAGCTTTGACTTCATCAGCAACAACACTTTTCACTTCTTACTCTAGTACACAATACTTCACATAAATCAAGACTATCGACATCCTTCAGAATACCGAATAGGGAACATCTATCGGGATCAGGAATAACTTGCAAAATTCTAAACTGTAAAATAAATATTTATGCAACACCTCTGGTATCCAATATCCTTTCATCATTCAGGGCTTGGGCTTCAAGATCTTTTCTTTGCCTTTCTTCAATTTACATTCTCGTAAAACACTTAATGTTTGATGCATATTTTCTTTTGAAATCCCTTGTACTGCTCTTCAAGTGAGTTTGAGCCTAGTGTATTCTTTTGATACCTAGAGTATAATATCATTCCTCTACATTTTGTCGGTTTCATATCTAGCTATAGTGTTCCTACACTGTATAATCTCATCAATGACCTCCTAAGTTAATAACTGAATAGAGTCTCTATTTATTCTTTCAATCCATTCTTTAAAGGCTTTAGCTTCTTTACCCTCTTGTCCAAGCATTTGGGGATCACAACCTTAACGTGCTAGCATTTCAATAAAGTCTTGATATTTATCAGGCAATTTTCTACATTCCATAGTGACATTTTCAAATCCCTCAATACATTGCATCAGCATGGCACCTTCCCATTTCAATTGTTTCTTACATTTTTCTGACAATGGAACTTCTTGCTCTAAAATTGCATTTCCTTGTATTAATTCTTGGACATCTGTTTGTATGGGAATTTCAACATTTTGCTTTTCAACATCAATTTGTTCTTGGTGAACCCTGCATTCACTTTCAATTATTCTAGATTTCTCAGACTATACTTTTCTATTGCATCTGTAATAAATTTTTCCCCTACCTTACCCAATACTCAATCCATTCTTCAAATACATTCATTTTCTGGTGAACCGTTGCAATTGTATCCACTTGTTCTTGTGACATTAGTACTGAATGTTGGGGCAATTTAGTCTATGCTTGAATAGATAGGGTTAATGATTTTATAAAATTTTGCAAGGTAGCAACCCATTCTTTCAATTCTCTTTTCTTTTTGTATATTTCTATACTCTGGCAATAATGGCATCCAGGTTCATCTTTATTTCTTCCAACTCTTGCCTCCAAGATGACTGTCCAAGATTAATACTTGTTATCTTGTACTCCTTAGGCATTATTTCATGTCTATTTTTGTTAGTTGTTGGAGTAGCTATATGGATTGTTCTGTCACGATCTGCATTTCTCTGTATGACACGTTTTTCTTTAGCTCTACACCTAGGCTTAGGAGTATCTACTTCATGTATGAAACTATTAAGATCCATAGGAAATACTTCTACTTCCATTTGGGAAGCCAATTCCCTGATCAACCAATCAGGTGCATCCTTATCTAACCGTACCTCTGTAACATTCCTTTGTTCTTGGTTTCCACTTAATTTAGGAACCTCTTCTCTTAATTCTTTAGTTTTATCTGTTACATGCTTCGAAATAGGAATTTCCTCAACAATTTTTGGCATAGATTCAGGATTACTAGGATTTGGCACTATCTCCTCTATTTGAAGACATAAATTTTCCTATCTATCCAGATGTTCAATATCATCTTCCTGGATGTTACTTTCTTTATTCTCTACTACGTCAAGGGTTTTCCTCATTTCCAACTCCATCACCTGAAACCTGTGTAGCTTCTTCCTTCTCATTCTCAACTTCAAGCCTATCCTTTTTCTTATTTTTCAAAGACTTGTGACTATTCATTATCATTTGAAACATTCCCAAGGGAAGGTTGAGAATCAAAAGCATCTTCAATAATTATTTCATCAATAGGATCATGCTCTGCAGTCTCCCCTATTTCCATCTCAAGGATATCAAGGTTCCCCGCTTCTGAGGTGAGTGTTCCTTGTATAAATTCTTCTTATTCAACATTTATAGGAGTGGATCCTATATCCATAATTTCTTCTATCACTGGTTGTACCATGGGTTTATCTTTAAACTTCTTTTCTTTTACCTTTTCATACATGGCACCCCATTTATCCATTTGTTGTTTAATTCTGGCTTCATCTACCTTAGAAATTTTATCCAAAACCACAGGATTTCCTCCTAGTTCTTGTTTCATACTAGCCATGTTAACAGAGGGAGTAGAATTAAACTATGTTGTAGCCCTTTCAGATGAAGACCTCGTTTGTGTCCCAAAATTTTTTTGTTACTCCTGCTTCTTCATCAATAATCAATTTAGTCCTTGGTTTTGTTGTAGAGGAAGATGCACCTTTAGGTCTTACTTTTGATTTATCTTTGCTTGATTCTACATCCTTACTCTTATCAGATGGTTTTATTGGAACTTTTTGTTTTGAAACTTCATGGTTCTCTCTTCAATCCTTATACCAAAAGCCACCTTACTAGTTTTCCTTTTCTTCCTAGCAAGTTCCCCACTATCAAATGCAGTTTCATTTCTTTTTCTTCTTCTTTTGTCTTCTGAGAACGTGGGTTCAATTCCTCTTTCTCTTAAAGCTTTACAAAAATCATTTATCCAGTGTTGAGTGTGTAATAGAACTAGTGCAGAGAACTCATCAATTGATGTCATTTCTTCACCCTCATAATCTGGGTCTAGGATAGGTTCATCATACACCATGTCTTCATTATAATATTTGTTCAACACTTCTCCATCATCCTCTTCCAATTGATCTGGAATGTCATCAAGCATAAGAATCCGGGTAGATTTTAAAGACAATCTTTCATACTTTCTTCTTCTTACTTTGTGCTCATCCTCTCAATTAAGCCAATACTCTTCTAAGTGTTGGACATGAGCACAGTAACCAGATATGACCTTGGAAATATTCCCTTTGGAATCATAATACATTCTTTGAAGTGGAAAATACTCAAAATTATATGTTCTCAGTTCTTCTTCACACAAGTCAGACACCCTGATTGCATTGCATTTATAATTTCCTAACACAATAGGAAATTTGAAAGAGACCCTCTTATGAGCCTTGTTATAAAGAGCCTGAGATGGTTTTAATTTTCTCACCAATTCTGATAAAATAATTTTGTCTATTGGATACCTGGGTAGCATAAAAGGATGTCCATCAAACACTTCCATCCTAATGTAGGAGTAAGTGGGGAACTGGATATACCAACCTCCCATTGGTCTAATAACACTTTGTGCCTCCAAGGACAATCTTTTGGCTTTATCACCTTCCATCATTTTGACTAGCTTCATGGACAACACATCATTAACTCTCCTGTAATTCTCATTGTATCCGTGGATAGTGATTTGGGGTAAATGAGCATATATTAAACTATTTCCAACTTCCTTGCCTAGAGTACCAATCTTTTTTAACCCTTGTTTTCTTTCTCTCATGGCGCAAGAATAAATCACATATGAAGACATAAAAAATTCTGGTTTTGGGAAATTCCTTTATCTGTTCATATAATCTATCACTAATAAGCTTTCCGTAATGCATTTGAATGGGATTTTCCATCAATCTAGATATTATTACAAACATCCAAGGTTCAAATTTACTAGCATCTTGTAAACCAACCATCCTGCTCAACAGAGTTATAATATCTTGAATATCTTGGTTGAATATAGACCTTTAAATTACTTTGGTCTATGGTGTAATTTTCTCTTGGCACGATTGGGTACTCATAATTTCTCTATTGTAGGCTTCAACATTTTGATATGTTTTGTCCTTCTCCTTCATATCAATATTATACATCTAAGTGAAAATAGGAAGCCCAATTGTGCATGTAATTCCTTTCTATGTGAGATCTACATAAATTCTCCCTTCCTTTTCAACAACTCTTTTGTCTGGGTTATAATAATGCATACATTGCATAACCAATTCAGGGGCCTCCATTCCTAGCGGAAACCCTCCTGCTAAAAATAACCCACTTGCTATAACATTTCTAGTACACTAAGAATCATTTTCCTGCCATACCCGAGTGCGAATTTCAACATCAGAAGACCACCCCATATGAGTATATGTAACTACCACATTGATTGGTATGGCTTGCGAATTGCAATATTTAAATTCATCTTCTGCCCTTGTGTCAGAAGTACTCATTTTTTTTGGTGTGTTCTACATTTTCAAATGTGTGCCTTGTGTGTGAGTTACGGTTAAATTTAACCAAATTTCTTATAATTATAAAACTTTCAATTCTCCTTTTGGCTAAATTCAAAATCAAAGAATATCAACATTTGAATTTCTAAAGGGAAATACCATCTTTCAAGATCTTCGTGTGTGACAATAATTAACAGAATATTAGTTATCTGAAACATACCTAGTTCTGGTTGATAATGACAATATTTAAAGAATAGGACTCCAAAACCCTTGGTAGTTGTATTCTCAGTTTCTCAAAATTTACCTTTCCTTGTGCACCAGTATTATTTCATTCTTTCAATGTCCTTTGTAAATTTGCAGCATGATGCAAAGTAGAGTGTTATAAAAGCAACTACATGCTTAAGGTGATGCCAAGTACATGTGTAGTTCACCACCTTCATTAATTTCCTATTATAATCCATTAATTTCTCTAATAAAGGTGCAATCATTATGGATTAGGGTTCAAATTACGAACGCCTATATTTTTGCATAGGCTCACTACTAGAGGAGAAATGCGATGTGATGATCATACATGGCACTCTAGTGTCACTATAATATTTTGTGAGGTATAAGCCATTAAAGATACGTGATCAATTTGTGATCACTGGGATTGAAACCTTCGGTATCAACTTTTAGGAGAAATACTGGGATCCAGGGCACTTAACTCCAAGCTTCAAGAAGTAAACTGGAATGAAAGAAAATATCATGAATTGAGATCAAGAGAGATTAAAACATTTTAAAACAGACTCTCCAATTTATAAGTTTTGAATAAAAAACTACCGGACTCTGATACAAGAAAAATAATATCACCGAGATTGGCACTTCCGTTCGATGACTTACGAGGTGAAGCTAGGACCAACTGAAGATACAATTCACTTTGATACAACTGCACAATCTCAGGATATTGGTTTCCAGTAATATATTAAACTTCATGACAAGACCAAAACACTAAATCCGAGAATGAAATAAGAATAAAACAAGGACCAAGAAAAATTGAAAGTAAGACCAGCAACCGACCAAGCCACAGAACAACGCCAAATCAAACAAAAGAAAAAGAGAACAAGGAAAAAAAGGGGTCCACATTTTTCCAAAAGGGAAAAATGGGGTGTGTTGTGAGACCACACAACAAGTCAATAGACAATGCTTGTATACTAATAGGAATATGGTGACAGTGATTTGCATGCTAATGTTTTTCTTAAAAAAATTTATAGCTTGGACAATGATTGTTGCTTATGAATCCTTCTTTGACAGTGCTAACAATGCTCTTATATGTTTCTTGTCCTATTAAAAGTTCATAATGTTCTACTTTGTTGATGAATCAATGACAATGTCTTTGAAAATGCTATAATTCTATAGTGCAATAATGCTAATGTTTCATGCACCCTTTCTTAGTCTTTTAGTAGGGTGTAGTGGTGACAATGTGATAATTGTCTTTATTTTCTTGTGTGATATTGATATTGGTTGTTTGGAATCCAACAAGCAACTTATGACACTTTTCAATGGTGTTTATCTCTTATCATTGGTTTCTTGTGATAGTGGTTATTGATAGTTTCCAACTGATAGTGGGTTTGGATAGTAGTATAATGTATGCACATAGTGTCTATTTGATGAGTAGCATGCCACTCTTGCACACTTTCTTTGATGTCTATATCATTGGTTACATGGTCTCACTTAGTGATGAAAGTTCCATTTAGATGATTCTTGATGTGATGTTTATATACTCCTCAAGACAATCTGCAAAGAATGACAAGATAGTATCTTGTTAAGTAGACAAGGTTGTGTTATAGATCCAGTATTTGTTAGTTTATGGTAATAGTTGCTTGAGAGTATCGACCAATTTGCATCTGTTACAGGGTGGCACTTTACATATACAATTAGCTTAGTCTCCTACTATGTAGTGTTTCACAAAAGGTTATGCAAATAATGCAAAGTGACAGTGGTGCAACTGAATCCTTTATACAAATCTTGTCTTCTATCTATGATCTTACTATGATAGTCGTATTGATGATAATCTATAGGTTTGATACATTCTTGATAGTATATAAACAAGATGCTTGATGTTTCTTTTATATGGAGCTCATTTATAGGGGAGCTTATCATTCCTTTGTCATTTGATGTCAAAGGGGGAGAGAGTTAAGTTGGTGTTGGATTGTCAGATTTGATGTTAGGTTGACATCAATGCTAAAGGGGGATTTTGTTGGCATGGTTTGTCATTGATGTCAAATTTTGTTGCAAAAGGAGTTTGATGTTAATTCATATTCAGATCATTCAACTGACATGGATTGGTGTTGCTCATTCATTGTATGGTCTCATGGTACTTTTTCATTAATATTTGGATGTGTTTATGATGATTGATGCTTCATAATAATGATGCAAAGTGATGTTAGTGATGTTGATCATCTGATTTGTCCTTGATCCCAAAGATACAAGTTTGTTTCTTCATGGTGTTGATAAGTGCTACTTCAAGATAGTCAAATTCCTGTTTGAAGGTCTCATGAGTTGCTTCATTACAAAGTAATCATTCAATGATTTGGTGTGTGCATAGTTGTTTATTAGTGTTGAAAGTTTGATGTCAAAGTTCATGGTTGTAAAGTGTTGATTTGATGCTTGATGTCAAAGATCTTTTCATGTTTCATCTCATTATACTAAGGGTTGATAAGATTTATCATACATAAGTTGAGTTGATGCAAAAGTGATATTGATAGGTATTTATCAAAGGTATCAAAGGAAAAGATTAGAGAACACGGTAAAGGTTGGTAAGGGCACCTGTTTCATGGATCATTGTATTGATTTTTCATTAATGAAAAAGTGTTGATGCACTTTACTCATCCATCATTGTCACTTCATGTTGTTGAGGGTTTGGTGCCTTACATGGAAAAGATATATGCTTCTTCACTTCATGGTTTATCTTATTTTTCAATGTCAAAGATAATATGCTTTACATCTAAAAACTCATGGTGACTAGCAGCAATCATGAATAATTTCATGTTGGAGTTTTTAAGATTGGTTAGGGTTCCTTATTGCTTGAAATCTTGGTTTAAACCCTAACATATTCAAGGTAAATGATAAGCATATGGATTAAATATTATGTGAGATATTTTTGTTTCAGAGTATATATAGAAAGAAGGAGATTCGAAAAATAAATAAATATATACTTATATGATTGTTTTCATTCCTTTTGTACTTTGAGCACGGTCCATATTTTTTTGCATAGGATCATAGAATATGACCAGAGTATGGTGTTTTATGGAATGAAGAATTTGTTTGTGTTACTAATATTTTTGCATAGAAGAAATTTTGTTTTTCTATATTTGCTTTGCACTAAAAAGTGTGCTATAGCAGATTGATCTAAGGGTAATGATGTTGTAAAAGTGTTTGGTTGTCATTCAAGATAATATGTTGAATTTGTATTTCAATGTTCTAAGTGTGTAAATGGCAATATGGTGAACATTTTTATCAGTGCTATGTGATTTTTTCTAAAGGTAGAGATCTTAGGGTGATATCATGAAAAGTGAAGATTTTTGAGTAAAGGAAATTTTTAGAAATGAATATTTTGATTGATGAATTAGTGTTGTGATATGCATGAATAAGGGAGCTAGATTTTTGTCATTACAGAGTTTTAGTAGTGGATTGTATGGAAAAAAAGTAAACCTCTATTTTCATATCAAGATACACTAATTTCTTTAGGTATGAAAATTATAGTCTTATCCACTATATTCCATTAACAATACAATGAGTAGAATAAATCAATTTCAGAAGCATAATGAAAACCAGTATTAATTATTGTCAATTATCAATTTTAATTACTTGGTAAAGGCATAATATTATCTTATAATCATTCTATTCTTGATAGACAAGTAGGTTCTATGGTTAACCAACAAAAAAAATTATTCTCTATATTTATTTTAGAACAATAACATTGTTGTGTTCTATAATCTACTCGTCTTTAAATCACATATATGCTTATATAGTGGAAAAATTAGGGTTGACTTGCATTAATCATTCTATTGAATTATACCCTTCACCTAATGTTTCGATGGTGTTGTTGGCTTCATGCCCAAGGCACTGATTTATCATTTAAAAAGATACAAAGTGTATGTTACTATTTGAATATGTATGATTCATATACATGGTCAATCGAGCATGCACACACACATATATATATGTATATATATGTATATATACATATGTACATATATGTATATGTATGTATATGTATTTGTGCATATATATGTATATATATATCTATGCATATACATACACACATATATATACATTCCCATCGAAGGAGTAAGGAAGATTTATTCATAAGCCATGAGAGTTTCATATACCCTCAGCCTATAATGGTTGATATTTTGTCTATGAAATATCAACACAACACATGCATTATCATTAATGAAAACATTTACAACAAATAGTCACAATAGAATGATTGCATCATTCCATTCTATATTTTCAATGATGGTTGATCATTTGGTAAAATGTAAGTGACAAAACAACATAGGGATTCATTCCCAAATACATATTTTTATGCTTAATTTTTGACCTTGATCAATACAGATTTACACTAGGTCGATAATCTTCATCCATACTATGCTTGAATAGGATGAGGCATATCGTCCATCAGCCTGCAACAATGTTTGTGATATTATCTTCCCAATAAGTTAAATATGGAGCATAATGATATGGGTCATTTTGAGTAGAGTTTTATACTCGAATGTTCCATACCATTCAGCCCCATGAGACAAGGAATATGCATATTGTTGCAAATGTATATTTTTAGCAAATTCTCAGTGCTCCCCTTGGGATTCGTGACATGGACTAACAAACTCTTATGGATTTGTTAACTTTGGCGGTTGTATTAGGCATTCATAGGTTGATCTTTTGGTGCAACGACAACTATGGGGCCAACAATTGGTATCAGAGCCAAAGGTGTTGAATCCCCTCGGCTTCTGCTAAGGGGGAGATTGTTGGAAAATGGTCAGTGCTCCCCTCAAGATTTGGGACATGGACTAACCACCTCTTGTGGATCCATTAACTCTGGTGGTCGTATCGGGGATTAACAGGTTGATCTTTTGGTGCAACTATAGCTGTAGGGCCAACATAGATATCATTTGACTAAGTAACATGGGTGGTCAATGCCAAAGGTGGTGTTCTCTTTCACAAACAGCATGACGATGTTCTCAAGATTGAAGATTAAATAACATGTGGTCTAGAGCCTGATCATAAACCTTCCAGTTGATCATGCTCATGCATTTCAATACACACATAATGAAGGTAAATAAATGGGCTTTTCACCCTCCAAAAATGGGCACAAAATCCATGAGTATAACAAAAAAGATAATAATAGGGAACTTGATTTCCCATTAATTCGAGCTTTTCTCAAGAGAAAAATTTAATTGATTATTTTGAAGAAAAAAATTAAAGAAGGCATCGATTTTACCTCTTTTTCTGCAAGATTGATGCTCTTTCCTCAATTGAATGGAATCGACAACCTTCCCTTTCATGCCTTTTTTATTTATAGTAATTTTTCCTCAATCTCCTTCTATGTTTTTTTCTTGACTAAATCCTATTTTCAAAATTACCACTATCTCTATCCTTCGATTCCCTTGCATTCTATTCTTGGATTCCTCTTAACTCTCCATACCTTCATTACCTGGCTGCCCCACTCCCCTATCATTGGTATTATCCATCCATTCCAATATGGAAGGATTTAACATTACGAAGCGGGTCTATGAATAATCAGTGTCATTGCATGTTCCATATAATTTCATAAGTAGTTCTGAATAAGAGGGTACTTATCATTAAAATCATGTATAATATAATTTCATATGTGTGTGTGTGTGTATTTATACATATATATAGATATAAATTAATTCATAACATATATTTAATTATTTATATTACCAAGAACTTATTCTTTTCAAATTATTTTTAAAGGATCAAATATTGAAATCATTCTTCTTGCAAGGAAACAATATGTAAAAACAATTATATTTTGCACACCACTATTTTTTTTCTTTTTTCTCTAAGTATGAAATTAACTTCGAATAGACAATGTAAGGAAAATAATTCAATGAATTTGTTTCTTTTATTAAGTTACCTATTTATTCATCCACGATTCCTAAAAGCAAGAATGATATTTAACATTTACAAGACAATTGAAGATGTCATGGTCTACTGTGGTGTGTGAGATTTCATATTTGAATCTTGCTTACCATTCATCATCTGGTTAAGCATTCCTACCTCAACCATGTTCTCATTCTTCAAACTATTCTTGCATACACATTCTTGCACTCAAAATTGTTCATTAGTAACCTTTGACTGATAGTCATTATAAAACAATTCTCTTAAATCATAAAATTACAAGATAATCATTTTTTAAATATTATTGCATTTATCAAATCTCATAAACATTAATTGATAAATTCCATTTTTCAAATATTTCAATTAACTTAACATTATTAAATACAATTAAGGAACTTGAGATATGACAATCTCCACACTTGTTACATTTTCCATAGATTCGACAATAAACTTATCTAACTCTAACTGAGAAATTACATAAAAGGAAGGAGAAAATAAACTTAGAATACAAGAAATAGAACCAAAAATATTTTCAAACTCATTCCCAGGGCTATCAAAAATGGATCTCGAAGTTAGGGATGAATGAATGGAATTAATATAAAAAATGGGTGTAATAGAAATAGTAACATCAAAAACATCAGTGGTTGATGGAAAAGGTTTTTCAACAGCAGCGGGAGGAGTAGGGGTAGATACAGTGGCCTAAATGGGAGAAAAAGTAATGGGATAGTCCTATGGAATTTTCTCATGATGATAAACCTGTAATTCCTCGTGTTTTCCTTCTTCTTCTCACTCTTCCTCCTAAATTGATACTTCTTTTATTATGGTAGATGGCCCTTCAGTTGTTGGACTTTTACTCCCTTTCACAATGAACCTAATCTTTTGTTTGGGGGTTTTTCCGAAGTGAGGTGCATCTCCCTTGTTCTTCATCCTCAATTTAGCCCTCTTACCTACATTTCCCTTAGTATATTCCTCCTCTAACATAGTGTTGAAGTGTTTCAATCGTATCCCCTTTTCTTGTAGCCAAACATTTGTGTTTGCAAGGATAGGTTGAAATCTTTCCATAATTGATGTGACTTCCTTCTTGGACCACTGGATTGAAGGAAGAGGAGTTCCTACAATGTTATTCCTCTCATAGGCTGGGTCCAAGATGTCTTCTTCATCTTCCATATCCTCTAGAATATATGCAAGATCAAAATTCTCAATTTGTTCTAAGGTCAACTAGCAATAATCTAGTTTTCTTATTTCCTATTCCATCCTACTATCAGGCCACACATCTTCAATCCTATGTAAATGGGTGTAGGATTTCTTAATTTTATCTTTTATTCCCCTATATTCAAAATCAGGCCTCCTTTTGTATGTCTTCATGGTGACCCATTGCATCTCTAATTATGTGGCCTTTTCTTTAGGAGAAGTAAGAATTGAATATCTACCAATAGATAGAGAAAAATTAAAACCTAGCTTATGAGATTCCATTTGCTTACTCTGAAAATCTATTATTTTCCAGTAGAGCTCCATAAGGACAATCATGTCACTGGGGTATCTTTGGAGCAAGTAAGGATAACCCATAAAACAACCAACTCTCAAGTAAGTAAATGTGGTAAATTTCAAGTACAAGAAAACAAATCTATTGACCACAACCCAAGCTTCATCTGAACCCTTTTGTTTTATAATTCTTTCTCAAACATAAATAGAAAATTAGTAAAGGAGGCATCATTGACCCTTCAAAATAATGAATACTCTTATTTAAAGTCAAATGAGGGTAGTATTGATACATTGTAATACACATTATATTACCTTCTATTGTTATACTTTGAAAGCTCCTCATGGATTCCACAACATATACGAAATATGAAGTCATATTAAATTTCAAAGAAGTTGGCACTTTGACCAATTGTTGATGGATATAATCAATGGTATGTTTCCCCTAAAAAATTGTTTCTTCTTCTTCTTCTTTTTCTTGATAACATGAATATACACATACATCCAATCTTGAAAATTAGAGGAAGTAGGTAAACCCTTAACCTTGTTGAGAAGGGTAAACAAATCATTGATTTCCTCAAAAAAATCACTCTAAGGAAAACTCTTCAGCCATCTTGAAATGTTCTATCTTGGATTCTTCAACCATCTAGTGTTGATTGTTTTCTTGCTATTATCTTGATCTTTGTCATAATGTGTATGTTCCTTTCCAATGGTTAGATTTATATATAAATCAATGACTGGAAAATAAAATATCAAATCAAATAACTCTACATCAAGCCTTATGACCACATTCCCATCAACATCTTTGACACATCTATCATCTTTGTTATAGTGTGCAACCACTGCAAGTAAAAACTTGGGATTGTGTGTGACAACCAAAAGGGACACCAATTGAATATTACTCTCAACAATGTATATCATCCCTTCGGTCAAAAGTTTCTTCTTGATGTACTCTACAAACTTAGACATGTCCACATGTCCTATTTCAGTATTCATTATTTCATCAATGTTGGAAGACACTAAGGTCACTAGGGAAACCCCTTGGTACTTGTACTTCATGGCTTGATCTTTTCTTGGACAAGGCTTAGACATTGATGGAGTTTCTTTTTGAAGAGTGAATCACTTGCAACCTTTCAACAAATCAAGTGTGAAGGATTCAAATAGCATGCAAAGGAAACTATAGCTAGAACGTAAAATTTCACAACATTAGAAAAATTTAGGGTTACATGCACTAGTGGGAAAATTTTGAGATGTTGCATTGGCTTGAAGGGTTTAGTTGCAATGGTGCTGAAAAACTAAGTTGGTGCAAGTGAACTAGCAACTTGAATTTGAAGGAGGAAAAATTCTAAGTGTTAGCATGAAAATTTGCATTTTTGTGTAACTACACTAAAATTTTGTGCTTTTGCATGTGCTAACATGATTGGATGTAAAGGAAAATAAATTTAGCACCTTTACATGTGTTTTTTAATTTTTGAGTGCATTTGTGCTAAATTTTAGTGCTACTACATATTGATAAGTGAAAATGATGCAAGGGAAGAAAAATTATCCACCCCTACACAAGTAAAACTTGTTTGATGCAAGGTCAAAAACATTTTCCAACCTTGCATGATGTAAAACTATCTAAGTGTCCAAGTGGAAAAATCACCACTCCAACACTTAGTAGATTTGGTCGATCAGGGTTATGTATACACAGTGAATTTCACTACTCATGCATAAAAGGTAATTGTTGATATGCATGTAATGTTAGGTTTATGAGTTTTTAGAACCCGACCTCATAATAGGTTTACACATAAATGATGGAGAATTTTTGTGTGATAACATGTGTTGATAACATTTGTTTATGCAGGTCAAGGTACCATGCACCATGGGGTTTAGACCTAGACACATGTTAGGTATTGCATTTGATTTAGAAAATGAAGGTCAATTTTTTAAAAATGACCTACATTCTACGAACATGAAAAATGCAAAGTGATAAACCTAGACCAAAAATTTGAAGCCAAGGATAAATAGGATTCAAAACCTATGATGTAATAGGTAAATCTCCAAAACACAAGAAAACCCTAATGAGTTTAAACCAACACTACTAGGGCATAGATAAGGGATGAACAAATAATGATAAATCAAAACAACAATAACCTAAAATACAAAGGAAAATTTTGAAATAAAAATGTAGAATAATAAAAACAATAACCGTAAGTTATACAAAATATTGAAAAAAATAGAGGAAGTGAAAAATGGAACATACCCTTAAAAACGTAGATGACAAGAGAAACCTGAAGTATATCTACTCAAAAATAGCAAAAACATCCATAGTGGAATTCACCAACAAATAAAATGATAAAAAAGATGACTTGGACAAATAAATAATGATTAAAATGAAATTAAAATGGGTTAAAAATGAATTAAAACCCTACTAAAAACCACATTTAAAACTTGCAATAAATACACTTGTGTGTATGTCAAGATGCAACATCACTAAAATTTAGCACATGTACATGTTTGATTTCAACATTGCAAAAGACATGTAGGGGTGCTAAATTTTAGCATGCCTACATGTTTTATTTTTTTGCACCAAGTATGCAAGGGCACTGAAATTTAGTGCTCTCGCATATGTAAAAAAATGACTAACTCTGAAAATGAACATTTCCAAGTTTTCCTTTTTGAAATTTCAAAAAGTGGAAAGAGGTAAATGCTCGAAATAAATTTTTGAGGCTCAAGACCATGCATGAAGGTAAGTTAGATTTTCCTCATTTTGTGTGCTTACAGAATGTAGGCTACAAAATAGAAAAGTTACATAAGGGTTATTCTAAAAATTGAGCATATTTGAATTCGAGGATAATAGTTGGCTCTAATTGGGGAGCTTCCTTTGATGATCCTTTGAAATGATCGAAGAGATAAGTATCCCAAACTCTAAGTGTTGTCATCCATTCATTGGGCTATAGAGTTAGGAGACATGAGAAAAACATAAAAAGACCAAAAGAAAAAGACACAAATACTATAAAAATATTTACAAACTTATCTAACACCTCACTTAGTGAAAACCTTCAAATGTCTAATGTGATGTATTTAAAAAGGAGTCCCATCTTGGTATACTAGTAGGAAACTATTTTCACCACAAAGTTGGTGAATCACAAAAGGTCCTCTCCATAATGAATAAAACATTCCATGCATACCCTTAGGTTCTCTTCTTTTGTCCCACAAGAGGACTTGATATCCAACCTATAAATCATGAGACTTCACTTATTTATCAAAAATCCTTTTGACTTGGCCTTGGTGTTTTGTAATGCAATCCACCACCTGAATGCACTTCTCATCCAATTCAACAAGGATCATGATACACTTATCCATAGAGTTGTCAAATTTTTCTTCTTTGATGGCCTTGGCCAATTTTAAAGTGGGAAATTACAAAGTGATAGGAATTTATGCATTCAACTTGTAGAAGAGTTGAAATAGTGACATACCAATTGCCCATTTTGGGGTAATGCTATCTACCCACAATGCATCATACAATGCTTTGTGCCAAGATCTTTGATTCTCATCCACTAGCTTTTGAATGATGGTTACCAAGTTTTGTTTCTTGATTCTACTTGACCATTACCTTGAGGGTAATAATATAAAGAATGAGACAGTGTGAACCCATGTTCAAAGAAGAATTTTGATATCTCACCAGATGAGAAGGAAGTAGCATTATCTGCTACAATTTTATTCAAAATGCCAAAACAAGAAATGATTTTTTCTTTAAGGAAATTTCATACCACTTCAAAAGTAGCATGCTTTACCGAAATAGTTCCACCCACTTAGTGAAATAGTCGGTGTATTTCAAGACATAATTGTTTCCTACACTAGATTGGTGATTGATGATGCCAATAAAATCAATACCCCACTACTAGAAGGGTTCTTCAATAATTACCGGCTTGAGGGGTAGTGCAACTAGCTTGGGTTTCCCCAAAAATTGATGACATTATTCACACCTACGTACCTCATTGTACGTTTCTTGGAATAGTGTGGGATATTAGTACTTTTCTCACATGATTTTGTGAGCTATTACTAGTGCTAATAAATGACCTTTGCATGCTACGTTGTGAAATGACTCCAACAACTTGATTTTTTCTGTTTTATCTACATAATATAGAAAGGTACCATCAAGATTCCTCTTGTAAAAACATTGTCCTAGAGGACAAAGTTCACACCCTTGAGTTTAACTATCCTATTTTCTTTGTAAGTCAAGTTCTCGGGATATTTTCCATATGTAAGGAAATAAGAAATATTTGAATATCATTTGTTAGTTGTGCTAACAAAAAAGACTCTAGGAATGTCTTCAGTGCTTACCTCCTCATCATCAGATACTTCACTTGGCTTATTATCAGCTATCATCTTACACAAAACTTTCCCACATACCAATTTAGTGGGCTTAATCTCCATGTCACACTCCTGAATCTTGGAAATCCTGTTACGTCTCTTGGTTCCAAATTCTTGCTAAATTAAGATTGACTTAATTGTGGAATCTAGCACTAATGGAACAACATGGGAGTTAAGGATGTAAAACTAAAATGCTTAACTACCTTAACCACATCAAAAGCATGTTTTTCCATTGGTGATTATTGCAACTCATGAGCTTTCAATGGACAACTCATGAATGCAATAGGAGATTCGATCGCTTCATTATTTCCTTGGTGTAATCTTGGTAGACTAGTGTTGGTGCATGTGCAATGGCTTCCTTGATTTCATTGAATGTAGATTTTCCTTCTACACTCCAATGGAAGATAGATTTACCCTTCATCATATCAATGATATGACATGTCTTTTTTGTGAATTCAAGGACAAACCTCCACAAGAAAATCACCTTCCCAAAAAGAGAGTGATCTACCATCTTACTTGAAGGTAGAGTAAGAGCTTGAATTAACTTGACCCATTATAGATCAATCTTAATATCTTCCTTAGACACACCATGACTGAGGAGTTTAGCTTTAGCAACCTTAAAAAATCAACTTCTTGAGATTAAGGGAAATTTCATGTTGTTGGCACCTCTTTATAATTTTTCACAAGTGATGTGTATGATCTTGATGGCTCTTAGAAAATATTTTTAAGTCATCAAGATAAACAACTATGAATCTACCAATCACATCGTGAAAGGAAAATTCCATCACCCTATGAAATGTGGCACTGACATTGATTAGACCAAATGACATTATGCAATAAGAAAAAGTACCCCATGGTGTGCTAAAGGTATTTTTATGTTGGTCTTTCTCGCTTACCTCCACCTAATTATATCTCGAAAATCCATCCAAAATAAATAGCATCTTGGATTGTATCACTATTTGCAAGACTTAGTCCATTATCAAGAGGGGTAATTGTCCTTTAATGAGGACTAGTTTAGATTTTTGAAATCTACAGAGATGCAGATTTCCCGTTTTTTTCCTAAACTAGAACAATATTCTCTATCAACATTGAATGGAGAATAGGAAAGATAATTATAGCATTAAGCATTTTTTTAATTTTAGAAAGAATAGTACCTAAAATTTTCGGATTGTATTGACTCATCTTTTTCTTGTGAGGAAAGGGTCCTACCTTTAGGGGAATTTCATGTTGTTCTTCTTTAGGGTGGATATATTTCAAGTCTTCATATGAATAGACAAGCGCATTCATGTACTACCACAACAATTTAGTAAACTTGTCTTTCTCGTCCGGTGTGTAGAACTTGTTGATGTTGAACATCTTGGGATCTTCCTTAGATCCCAAATTGACTTGGTCAACTTTAGTTGATGACTCAAAACTAGATTGCTATTACTTTTTGACAGAAATCATGTTTATCAAAAAGTTTCTTAAGAGATACTAAACCTTTGGGAATGTTGTTCACTTTCAGCTATAATCTTTCCTCACTAGTGTCTTGATGTATCTCCGAGAATTACTCTTGAGGAGGAGACTTGCTTCCTT
>CM021108.1:114441293-114580581 GCA_007115665.2 Sequoiadendron giganteum
TATGTTGATGACCTATTAGCAAAATCAAGAACAAGAGAAGAACATCTTGCTATCCTATATTTGAATGTCTAGAACAGTACAAGCTACGCCTTAATCTGAAGAAGTGTGTCTTTGGGGTCACATCTAGAAAACTCTTGGGTTTCAACGTCTCCCATAGGGGTATAGAGGTTAATCCTAAAAAATTCAAGGCCATCATGGAAATGCCTCCACCCCGCAATCTAAAACAGTTAAAAATTTTGCAAGGTAAGCTCCAGTCTATCCACAGGTTCATCGTTCAACTAGCTGACAAGTGTCAATCATTCCAACATCTCTTGAAGAAGGATGTCACCTTTAAATGGAATCAACAATGTCAACTTGGCTTTAAAGATCAAGGAATATTTGGCTCACCTGCCCATCCTAATGCCATCCATTATGGGTAAACCACTCCTTTATATTTCGACTACTTCAATGGCACTGGGGGCATTGCTAGCATAACATGATGAGCCATCCAAGGAAAGAGCAATCTATTACACCAGTTGGACCTTAGTAGGTTATGAGCTCAACTACTCCCCGATGGAGAAGGCTTTCCTTTCCATGGTCTTCAACTCACAAAAACTTCGATACTACATGTTTAGCCATCTTGTCAAGCTAATATCTAAAGTTGATCCACTTAAGTATCTACTATCTAGAACAACACTGACTGGATGCATGGCCAAATGGGTCATGTTGCTAAGTGAATTTGACATAGATTATGTGGATCACAAAGCAATCAAAGGACAAGTAATTGTAGATCATCTAGTAGATGCTCCATTAGTAGATGCCTATCCTTTAGAAATGGATTTTCCAGATGAAGGGGTCTTTGCAATTTCCGAAGCCAACACATGGACACTATACTTTGATGGATCACACACAAACAATGGATCAGGGGTAGGATTATTTCTTGTCACTCCGCAAGGAGATTACATACCGAAATTATTCAGATTGGCTTTTCCCTGTACCAACAACATAGTTGAATATGAAGCTCTTCTTACTAGCCTTAAAATCATAGTCCAATGGCACATCACTCACTTGTAAATATTTGGTGACTCCCAGTTAGTTATCAAACAGGTCAATGATGAGTTTCTAACAAAGGATGACAAGCTGTTACCCTTCAAATGCATGGTAGATGATTTCAAAAATTACTTTGCCTCCATCCAATTTGATTAGATCTCCAGAGTACAAAACAAGGCAACTGACGCTATGGCTACCATTGGTTCTCTCCTTGACATGCCTAAAGATCAGACTGAATGTGAGTTCCTTGTAGAGCAACTTTTAATCCCTGCATATGATTTCCTTGAAAGTGAAATGGTGTGTGATATTGTAGTCCCTACATCACCCTAGTACCAGGACATCTACACCTACTTGTGTGACAACACCCTACCTCCTGACTTGGCATGCAATCAATGAAAATCCTTTATCCAATGCACAACTCATTACACCATCATAGGTGATACACTTTACCGATGTGGATATGATGGAACCCAGTGTGTAAACGAGACCGAAGCCCGCATTACATTGGTAGAAGTATATAGTAGTGTTTGTGGAGCTCATTCCAATGGTATGGCCCTAGCCAAAATAATTCTCAAAGAAGGATATTACTGGCCTACTATGGAACATGACTCTTGTGATTTTGTGAAGAGGTTCTTTCCTTATCAGCAACATGCAGATTTAATTCATGCTCCTACACAAGATCTACAACCCATCACAACACCATGGCCATTTTCACAATGGGGTTTCGATTTAATAGACAATATTTACCCTCCCTCCTCTGACGACCACACCTTCATCATCATTGCCACTAAATGCTACACTAAGTGGGTAGAAGCCATACCATTCACCCAACTTACTGGTGTTCAGATATCCAAATTCATCCTTTACCATATCCTCTATAGGTATGGAATCCCCTCCACCATCATCACTGACAATGGAAAGCCTTTCAAAAATAAGTGCATGAAATTTTTCTATGAGACTTACCACATCCAGCATCATTGGTCTACCCCATATTACCCTAGGGTAATGGTCAAGCAGAGCCAACCAACAAAACCTTGATCAAAATCATTAAGAAAATGGTTAATAGCACTAGTCGAGATTAGCATCTCCACCTCCATCCCACCCTTTGGGCCTATCACACTTCCATCCACACCCCCAGTGGTGCCACTCCATATTCTCTCGTTTATGGTGTTGAAGCTATCTTGCCTATTGAAGTTGAAATCCCATCCCTCTGCATCTGTCTAAAGAACCTGATCACTGACGAAGATACCCGAGTTGTACGACTTGCTCAGTTGGAACTCTTAGATGAAAAACGAATAAAAGCCTACAACAATTTGCAAGCCTATCAACATCACCTGAAAAGAAGCTATTATAAGAAGGTATGTCCTCATGAATTTAATATTGGTGACTTAGTCCTTAAAGAAAATCAGCGGAATCAACAAGATTGGGATAAGAAGGGCAAGTTTGAGGAAAATTGGCTAGGCCCTTATGTCATCACAGCAAAATATGGTTTTGGAGCATACCTCTTGTCTACACCTGAAGGAGATCCCTTGGAAGATCCCATCAACATCATGCACCTAAAGAGGTTCTACACCTAGGTCAGCTAGGGTATCCTATTCTTTAAAATCCAAAAAATACAAAAAAAGTAAAAAATTATCAAAATACAAAAAAAAAACATCAAAAAAATCCAAAAATAGAAAAGAGAAATAATTCATCCTATGGTGAAAACCACCCTTGTGTGGCACCTTGGATATGTATGATTGGTGAAAACCTGGTAACACGCGTCTTTTTTATAGGGATTAATCATTATCTACCTCATATCCTAGTTACTTTATGCTTTATCCATCCAAATCTCAATATCCATATCCTCCTATTGATCCTATCCTCCCGTCCACTTGCATCCCCTGGTCGTTTGGTATATTTTCGATTGAGCATTGGATGAACATCATTCGCTATCCAACATCCTAAGCTTTTATCCTAATCTGAGCTTGTGTGTCACCTCAACACTTTGGACGTTTCCATCTAGGATCATTCATCATCTCTGTCTCCATCTAGATCCCATACCGTCTTTGGTGAACTATGCTTCCCCTACACACTTTCACATAGGAAAGGTCGATCATTTGATCCACCCCTGGGGCTTTGTTTTGTCTATCTTTTTTGTCTATCTATCCTTGGTGAACTACATTGCCCCTGCGCTTTCACATAGGCAAGGTCGATCATTTGATCCACCCTCAAGGCTTTGTTTTGTTTGTCTGTCCTTAGTGAACTACGTTGCCCCTGTGCTTTCACGTAGGCAAGGCCAATCATTTGATCCACCCTCAGGGCTTTGTTTTATCTATATTTTTTGTTTGTCTATCCTTGGCGAACTACGTTTCCCCTACACTTTCACTTAAGCAAGGCTAATCATTTGATCCACCCTCGAGGATTTTTTTGTCTCTCTTTTTTGTCTATATGTCCTTGGCGAACTACATTGCCCCTATGCTTTCACATAGGCAAGGTCGATCATTTGATCTACCCTTAGGGCACTTTTTCCTTCATCATCCATCACCATTGTCCACTTTTCGATCTTAATCATCATTGGTCTTTTGTCCTTTTCAAACTATGCTTCCCCTACACTTGCACATAGGCATGGCTAATCATTTGATCTGCCCTCGAGGATTTTCTTAATTTTTCTTTTGTGGTCACTTTGTCTGATCATTGTCTTCCATCATCTATCTTCATCACCCTCTTTTCACTTTTATCATGGTCTTTTCCTAAACTACGAGGGCTCTGCGCTTTCGCATAGGCAAGGATGATCTTTGATCAACCCTAAACCCCTAGGTCTTTAGGGTTAGTCAGTCTTATGTATTGTTGTCAAGGTATTTCCTTATCTCGCTGATACCTCACAAATAGGATCCATTTGTGTCACAAGATTTAATCAATTTTTGAATATCCTGCATCATTGTCAATCTTTTATTTTAGCATCCATCTTTGGTCTCAATAGGATATATCCTTCCTAACAGATTGCATCAACCCCATCCATCATCTTGATCATATGGCAAAGGATGTTTTGAAATTGATTGCAGTCTTTTGATGCTCTTGGTTTTTGTTTATCATTTGAGCTCCCTATCATCACTTGTCAAGGCTACCATAATCTCTCATATTATGGTGTGTTTTGACTAGTTTACATAGGGGCATATCTTGATTTTTCTTTTATTTGTGGTTTTCCTGGTTGTCCCATGTAGTATCCACCAAGACCCCTGAGGTCTTGCATTATGCTAGGAAATCCTTATGTGCTTGTGGTTATTCCAATACCTGGCCCAACCGAAGTCATCATGACTTTGGGGTATTGGGATGACCTTCTTGTTTGATGTGTTTGTTTATGCATTAGACACTAATCCACCTTGGTCGATATACCATTGTAACTGGTGTCTTGTGCTATAGCAAAAATTAGTGCTCTGAGGATGGCAACTTACATTAGGATTGCATTTCATTTTCTCCTCCATTGCATTCATATATCCTTCATCCCTTATTTTCCCCTGACTTAAGATTTTGGATTATGCAAATGATAATTCCCTCCACTTTCCCCTTTCTTCTCAGGAGTCCTATGGTTCTTGATAGGTGCAGTCACACACGCATCACATCCTTTGCCACCATCATTATGCAGACCCTTATTGGTATCACATTGCATTTTGCAATCTCCTTCTAGGTTCATTAAGTTGCATTACATTATTATTTTAGTTTGTGTGGGTTAATTTTCATCCTATGCATCTTAACATTCATTCGCATATTCATCTTAGTTCATATCATTAGGTTCATTACCACATCCATCATACACATTAAACATCATGCATGTCATAATAAATCATCCACAATAGAAATAATCATAACATCCATAATATCACATCCATTAGACATAATGCATTCATAAATAACCATCTCATTTTACATATCATGTCATCCACATAGGGATATAAATCATCCATCGCACCCTGCATCATAGAGATTCGACATCATGCATATCATAATAATAATCATCCACATGGAAATAATCATAGAAACCATCCATCACATCTTGCATCATAAATGTTAGGCATCAACATAATCATTATGCATTATAATCATACATCCATATAGGCATAACCATAAATCCATATAGGCATATTCATACATCACATCATCCATCATAAAATCATAAAACATACATGCATCAATCAATCATCCATCACATAAGCATCATATAATGTCAATAAGGGCTCTCGCATATCATATCCAAAATCCAAAAAATACAATATCCATCATGACATCCATAATAATATCCATCATAATCACAATAAATATATATCATTTGTCACCAAAAATAAAGTATGAGTACAAGGCTATGAATCTTCTTTGATCTCTGCTACTCTATACTGTGTCCCATCCTGCACCTGTCAATAGCTAGGATCATATCCCTCTGGTCCTCTGAACCATGAGCTACCCACATCTGACCTCTGTGGAGACTCAAGCATCAGCCCTCTGCGAAGGATGGTCACCTAAGAGCCATTGTATCCTCGGGTCTATGTCCCCAACGACTGGGATGGCATGGGCATCTAAGGAGCCCGTCACTCAAAGTGAAACATGCACTAGGTTGGATCTAGAACTGCATGCCAATACACAACCATCTAGAAGGATGCCTCTCTCATATACTCATCTCTCTCTGCAACCTGACCCCAGAGTATGTTCCACTCTTGTTTGTATCTATCTCAATCTCGGGTAATGACTCTCCTCTCCTCTATCCACACCTCCTGTGCCATCCTTAGCTGATCAATCTCCATCTGTAGTTGATCTCTCACCTCCTCCACTACTCATACCTCTATAGCATCCCCCTCTCCCTGCAGTCTTTGCACCCCTATCCCTAATTCATCACTACCATTTTGTAGTAACACTATCTATGCCCATGTAACATCCCTCTTTTCCTACATAGCCTGAGCCTCTACCAGTGCAGTATCCCTCTCCCCCTACAACACTTGAACCTATGCCTATAAGGCCTGTACCTCTACATGCACCATGTCCCTCTCTCTCTGTCCAATCTCTAACTGGGTCTCTAATGCCTCTTCCCTCGACCTCACCTCCCCAAGTGTTGTCTCTGTCATAGATTCCCTATCCTAGAGCTTAGTCCTCTCCCTCACCAACCCTGTCCCTTGTGCCCTCAACTCCTCCATCTCCATCTCAGCCCACTGCCCATCCCCCTTAGACTCCTATTGTCCCCTACCCTACGATATAGTCACCGCTGCCTGTAATCTATCTCGGAACCAGTTCACCCTATCTAGCTCATCTCTCTCCCTCTCTGCATCCCATACTTGTGAAGTCAGGTGATCAACAATGAAGCCATAATCCCTTTGTCTTGCGACCTCTAATTTGACTACCTATGCCTAAAGCCTCCTCCCCTCAACCTCGAGTCTGAAAACCTCTTCTTCTATAATCCTCAGCCTCTGCTTTATCATCTGGAGCCTCGCCTCAGCCCCCCTCAATAATACAACAGGGTCCTCACGTGGTACATACAGTATTGTCACCAGTGGCTCCACCACAAGGACGTCCACATCCATTGCATCCTCTTGTGCATCTCCATCTCTAGTCTCTCGGGCTGCTGCGGAGCTCCAATCTCCACCCAAACTATCCTCAGTTGTTCCCTCCACCCCATCCTCATCTTTTGTCTCACCTTAGGCTCCTCTCTCTTCTCATGCATCTCCATCTTTGGCTCATCGAGTACCTGCTCGGCTCTGCTCTCCACCTGGACTCTCCTCTATTGTCTCCTCCTCCTTGTTGTCCTCGTGGCTGACCTGAGGTCCCTGGATAAAAGTATAAAGTTGTGTCACACTTTTATAAAGGAAATGGCCAACATTGATCTAACTTTTAAACTTGAATCACTACAAAGTGGCATATATGTTTCAAATTTTGACATGATATAAACTAATAAAATGTGTATTTTTTAGTATATTTTATGTTTCTATTTTTTTGAAAAAATAAAAAAATTATTTGAATAAAGTTTTTTATAAATTAACACTATAATTTAGTTGCTAATAAAATGTTGAAAAATGGCATTACATGAGACGTCAAGCTTTATATAGAAAATTTTCTTTTTTTTTCCTTCAAATTTTTTGTGCATATTTATAACTTGAAACTTTAGGGCATGGATATATTTTTTTTCAATTTTAATAAATATATATTTTTTTAAATAAATATTTAAATGTGTGTGTATTAAAACACAATTATTTCCACTCGACGTCAATTTTTATATTAAATATTTATCTAAAATATAAAACAAATTATACTATCTTAATCTAGATTCTTTTATCTAGAGCATCATTATTTTTTTCATAAGTTTTAGTATTTTTCTTTACATGGTAATCAACCCAATAATTTTGTGTTGATAACCTACTTTTAGTAAAAAATAAAAATAAAATATAAATAATAATTGAACTATTAAAATAAATATATATTTCAAAACTAAACTAATGGATCTACAAAAGGGTATTTTTACATTTTTTAAGAAATGTTATTTATATGAGTAAGAGTTGTTGAAACATTAATTTTTTTGAATAATTTCATTTTTTTAGTAAATTGGGCTCAAAGTGGTACTACATATGGATTTAGCCAAAAAATTTAGTTGGAGAAGTTGTGGACATATTTAACTTTTCTAGAATGAGTCTTACTAGATCATATGTTTGACTAAAATTGATTTTTAGTTATATATACTAAAATTCACTTATGTTGATAAGTTGGTCAAAAGTGTGACACAAATTTTTACTTTCACCCCCCTACCCTCTCTTTACCTATCTCTTGTTGCTCTACCTCATTCCTCTCCTGCTGAGCCCCTGCCTCCTCCTGTGCCCTGCTTAGTTGTACACTCCCCATCTGTTGTCCTTCAGCTCCCACCTCTACCTTAGGCTCATCCCTCATCTCCACATCCTGCTACTCCCACACCACTCGCTCCCTCCTCGGTTGTCTCCTCCTCCTCGCTAGCCTCACCGGCTGTTCTACAGCCCCTACCTCCACTTGGCCTATGGCTCTTGCACCCTGCTAACCTGCTGCCCTACCTGCCTCCTGTCCTCTCCTCCGTCAGGCTCTCCCCCTCCCTACTCTCCTCTCTACTACCAGTCTCCACTCATCCTCAGATCCAAACCCAAGTGCACCTGTAATAGGAAACTCTAGTGTAATCCTCTCCCACTGATGCTTGTAGAACTATCTCTCATACCAAGGTGTCACTCCTACCTCCTCCTCCCCTTGGGTCCTCCCTAAATAAGTTTCTAGCTGCAATGTCACCCAATGCTCTCTGGAAAATCTCGGAGCAATCGGCTCCCCCCATGGCCACTCTCGACTGATCCAATGAAACATGTATGGCCCCTATGGAATATCCTGTACAGTCCCAAACTACCTAGCCACTCGGTTAGGCATATGCACCTCCATTAGGCATAGTGTCATCCCAACTATGATGCACTTAGTATGAAAATAACCCCTGTGTCTCCCCTCCTCTATCCTCCACCCGTTAAATTGTTGAAACATGTATGGGGACCATACTATGTCCTCCTCTTCTAACTCATCTAGCCTCTACCTCCATCTATCTAAAATCCTAAGGCCCTCATAATGTAGGACTTGGCCATAGTCAGAACTATACCACCAGGCCATAGGCACTACCTCATATGTTGTCCCCACTCTGACAACTCCTGGCCTACCAACACTAATATGCTCCCATGCCCACACCTACAATAGGGTCACCTGTGTCACGCTAACTGCCCCTCGATAACACACTAGGTGAATATCTTGGTATAAATATGCTAATACGCATGTCCCCCATGCAAACTACTCCTCCCTCCCCTCGATAATATGTTAAATAATCTCCATGTATCTCAGGTTGAAAAATTTTTTACTCTTTTCTGATAATAGTAACCCACTAATCAAACCACACAAGTACAGTGGTAGTATTGGTACCCCCACTGCCAAAGATCGATCCACGTCCAGTCCATGACTCTCAATCGGAAGGTCCTCATGTCCAAACAGCACAAATAGTGTCTGATCCAACTCCTCCCCTATAGACCTCACCTTGCTCACTAGTCGTCCTGCTATAGGGAGTCTCAGAATCTGCCATATGTCCTCTAAGGTCACCATCATCTCCCCCATTAGTAGATGGAATGTGGTTGTCTCTGAACTCCAATGCTCTATGAGCACTATCAACAACGCTCAATGCACTCTCATCGTGGGATATCCAAGTAGATGTTGTAATCCTACTACCTCCAACGCATGGTGGTCTGCTTCAATCATGACAACCATCATCATCGTCAACACCTCAAACCGTCTCTCTCGCGTCTGCAATCGCTCAAATCACTAAACCCATACAACAACACTATGTCAGTCATTTCTCACATTTCATATTCTCTTCTTTTCTAGCCTCGATTTATTTCTCTTGCTATTCCCTCCCCTTTTTCCTATTTTTAACTTCCTTTTCTTGTCTTTCTTTCATCAATCTCGTTCTTCCTGGGCGTGGCAACCCGCTTTTCAAGCACGGTCCTTCCCAGGGTGCGACCACCCCTCCCGAGGCACTGTCGCCCCTCCCCGGGCACGACTGCCCCTCTCAGGGTGTGGCTACCCCAATCGGGGCACGACCGCCCCTCAAGGGGTATAGCCACCCCTGTCTTGGGGCGTCGCCACCTCTTAACCTATTTTTGGGTGGAACCAACCCAGGTCGACCCCAGGGCAAGTTCGCCCTCTTTTTTTTTTCTTCCCCCAGACCCTTTTTTGGGCTCGTTTTTCTGATTCTTTCTCTTTAATGGGGTAGATCCCTTCCCCCCCTCCCATCACCTCTAACAGCCTCTTCTACCTACCCCATTCACAAAATCCCAATTTTTCCCCCAACCCATTTTCCAACCTACCCCACAACCAAAACCCATATTTTGAAAACAACATGAAACTTAAAAAATATATCAAAATGCTTAAAATCATAAAGGGGGTTTTGACACCTAACTTGGCGTGGCACCATGCACACATGGAAGAATTCCTGCACCTCATCCTCTCGGTGGATGATCTCATCATCGTAATCGGTCAGCATCCTCGCCTCCTCTACTCCTTTTCTTCTCCTCTCTCTCTCTCTCTTCTTCAACTGCTCGGTGTGCAAATGAGGAATAGTAACTCTCTAATTACTATAAGTAATTTTCCCCCCATTTTTAAATCACTTTTAAGTGAGGGGTATTTTTACTTTTTATTTACCTTTTTTAGGCCCTCATTAATTCCAAAAATTTTGTGGGCCGTCATTTGCACACTGTGTGTCAGATCGAATTCGTTCAACAAGGAAACTTGCCTGATTTTTCAAGCTCTATCTAACTGTGCCTTTTGTTTCTTCATATCAAGATGTTGCTCAGGGCCCACTTTCTCTTCCCCCATCACCCTCTCGATGGGGCATACCCTACCATTCTCACCCATTCCTCCACCATGGTCATTTCCTTGTGAGATCGAAGCATCTCTTTTCATTTCCCTTCATTTGGGCAGCTCACGTAACTTTTCCCATGTTGGGGCATCATTTTTTAGTTGTTTCTTCTATACAGTCATCTGCATTTTCATATCTTCAAAACACTATTATTCTAACAATATTTTGAAGAGGGGAAAAATGTAGACATCCAAATTTGACCACTTCCATATGGCCAAATCCATCTCCTTACACCTCTATGACATCAATATTAATTAAAGTATTTATTTAATTAATATTTCACCTTCTGCCTAAGGTTCCTAAAGTATTTATTTTAAGAATTAAATAATTTATCCTTTATCCTTTCTTCTCTAAATTAAATAAACATATCAATTATTTAATTTAGTCATTTCCCCCTTTTTGAATTTAAATCAATTTTAAATTCATCTTTTTTCTCTCTCTTTGTCACATCCTCCATAACCCCTCTTCTAATTTGGGTTAATTTAATTAATCCATCATTAAGATGTGCACCACTTAATCAAGATTAATGTCACATCCTCCTACATTTGTCACTTGCTTCTAATCCCTCATTAATTTTCTTAATCATGCATTTGCACAATCCTAATCTAATCCTCTTGTTATATTTAGCATGCCCTTTTTGGTCAACCTTCACATCTTCCATATTTGGCATAGGTTCTCTTACCCATGTGAATTTAAAATTCACTTTTTATTCCTCCAAGAATCTCCCTCTTCACAATGAATTTAAAATACACTTTTGATTACTCCAAGGAATCTCCTCTTCCCCATGTGATCATTGAAAGGTCACATCAAGTCACATGAAGGCCAAGAACCTTCCATTATAAGGGCCTTGTTTTATCCACAAGGCACTTTCTAGCTTCCTCCATAAGAACCTTGTCTTATCCACAAGGTGCTTATCATATGAATTTAAAATTCATATTTATTCTCCCAACCAACTTATCCCCTTCAATCATGTGAATTAATATTCACATTTATTTCTCCAACCAATTCTCTCTTCTCCATGGGAATTTTTTGAGGAATACTAAAATTCCTCATATGTCACTTTCATTCTCACTTGGAGACAAGAGGTTCCTTTTTGAGGAAATCCTCTCATCCCCCAAGGTACTTGCAAAGTACTTGTCCTTCCTCCACATCATTTGTACCTTGTCCATCTCACCTTACCCCTTGGAAAACTCACCCGCCACATGTTAAGATGTGAGGGCTTGTGAGTCCTCAACTCACCATAGTCCTCCATCTTGGCCATGGTGGCTCAATCCAGACTGTTGAATTCTCTAGAGAATTCAAATTCCTCTATAAATACCCCCTCTTACATGCTTTAAGAAACTCATGAATTTTGTAACAAACTTATGATCTTAAGCCATTTGAACCTCCATACTTTCATTCCATAAGCTTTTATCATATCTTTTTTCATTCACTCCCCATCCATTTTAGCCATTTGTATCTTCCATTGCATTTCATCCACTTTGCGTCCATCTTTCCATCAAGGAGCACATATTTCCATCTACATCAAGGGCCAACCAAAGGATCGATTCAAGATAAGGTATAATCAATTTTTATTTTCATCTGTCTTTGTTTTGAATCCAACTAGGCTAATCATTGAGGTGGTCTTGTGTTATTTACATTGCATTCTTAGTTATTTTTGCATATTTAGGAGTAAAAAACACCTGCAAACAGTTTCAAAATCTAAGGACTCTTCATCTGAAGAAGACTCTCTATTTGAAGACAATTCTTTATCTGAAGTAAATGACCCATCATTTTCCTTCTCTTTACTTGAATTTTTACCTAAAGACTCAGAATATTTGTTAGTTTGACAATAGTATGTACCCATTCCTAAAGATTGAAAAAGGATCTAGGATCTTGGGTCATCGAACTTACTTACAAAAAACTTAGCTTCCCTTTCTAGAAGCAATTTCTCATAACAACCTTGATTAATATTTAGGCCTCCAACTAGTCCATATTTATCTCACCCCCACATCCTTGCAGAAGCTACATCCCAGCCATATCACATATGAGGCAAGGACATTGGCTACCAAGACAGTCATATTGATCTCCTTGTCCAAGAATGTAGCAAATGAAAATTGTGCATCCTTAATTTTCCTCATGAGGGGTGTTGTTCCCTTCGCACACATGCCTCATTCGGAATAGGGACCATCTCTTTCTTTTGCCTTGTCGGGTCATTTTTTCATCACCTTGATTTGCGTGCCCCCTCATTTTGGTGTCCCAGAAGGTCAACATCCCTCTAAAGCATCATCTTAGGTTCATGATGTCTCACCCCCTCAAAATTTTCTAAGTCCTGAGTCCTGGAGTTCCTTTGGCACTTTGCCTTTCACAGGCGGTCGTGGGATGCTCTGGGCCTGACTCACTAGGTTTCCCTCTCTGGGTTTCCACGTTACATTTTCTCTTTCGAACGGTCGCTGGCTAGCGTCCTTCAGGCTCTTGGACACCAGGTCCCTCTTCACCATTGGCTCCCCACTTAGTAATTTTTAGATGGCCATGACTCCATATCTTTTTGGCCTCCGGGTTTCGAACCTCCCACCATCGTCTTGATTTTCAAATTCACCAACTTTCGAGTCCACCATACCTGCATTAATTAGGTGTATTAATAGAACTTAAGAGTTTAAATAATGGCACTGAAATGTCATTTTCCCATGTCAGGAAGATCAGGAGAGTGCAAAGTTATTGCTGCCTTCGCTGCCATCGCACCCGAGAGCTCCCTTCACTGTTCTTCGAGGATTCACCAACTTCATTCATCGGGTTCTTGAGGTAAGTCTGTCATCCAACCTCCTACCATATTTTTTTAATGATTGTATGCCTAAGTGATGAGTAAAAAGGGGGTATATTGCATGAATTTGATGGAAGAACAATAGTATTTGAAAACCCATGTCTTAAAACCATCAAAAAATCCCCCAAAATGCTTCAAATCAAACACAAAATTATGTCATCCCATGGTTATTCTTCAGACTAGGCGACACCGTCCTTCGGGAAAAAGACCTTCAATTTCCTTGGACATTTGAAGCCAAAAACTTGACATAAAATTTCCTCAACATCAAAGTGTCCCGTGGGTTCTGGACTCCGAAACTTCACCTCCGGATTGCTGCCTTGCCTTTACTGTTTTTAATGGCGTTTCCACCCCATCCGCCCAAGCTTCAAGGCCCAAGCTTCTTATTGATGCTGAATTTATTGTGAAAATTGAAACATCCTTGTGCCCTTCGGGTCCCGGTCCGCAGAGTTCCGTCCTCAGGCCACCATTGTTGTTTTGTCATTTCTAATGACCTTTGGATGACTGCCTTCCAGCTTCTAGGTCCTGAATTCCTCCTTGTCGCTTGTGTTTAAAAGCGAAAAAACTTAAGTCCTTACTTCCATGGGGCCTCCACCCTCAAACATCCGCTGTCGGGACTCCATCCTGTTTCGTCTATCCAAAACGGAAAACTCTGACCACCCCTCCAACCTTCGAGTCCCGACACTCTGATCTCTGGCATGTATCCAACAAATGAAATAAGAAGAAAACTCAAACTCTAGGTCTGGTTCGTCGGGTTGCTCCCACTAGATTTTCATCCTTGGTTTGCCATTTTTCATGACCATCCTCAAACCGCTACCCGGCCTTCGCAGCCCGAGCACCCAAACAACTAAAGGTTACAAGATTTTATATCTCGTCCTTCAGCCTTGTGGGTTCTAAACTTTGGAACTCTACCCCCGAAATATCATTTCTCCAAAGCTATCTCAAATGGCTAACACCTGACAGGTTTCCCTCTTCATGATTCTAGGTGTCATAATGATGATCCAGACAATTTTCAATTTGAAAAAATATGTTGACCCACATGCTGAAATTTGACCCTCTCCCACATGAACACTTCAAATCATTCAAATCTAAGGTTGAGAGAAATCATTCAGGTCTCCCTGTCCTATTTGCCCTTCAGAATAGCCTTTTGGCCAAGGAAGTTCGGCCTTCGAGGCCCAAACCACCCAAAATCCCTCCAATGAACTACTTATGGTAATTTTGACTAAGTGTTAGATTTTTGAATGGTGAATTATCTAATCTAACATTGTTTTGCATGGATTTGGCTAACCATTTGTGTCGTCATGCTTGACTATGCTTACCCTCGCCTCTATGTATAGGATATATGGAATCGAGTGCAAAATCCTTGGGGGCAGTCAAGGACAAAGGAAAGAGAACTGACAAGGCTCCTCGGGGCAAAGAAGATAAGGATCAAATGAAATATCAGTTCCAAGGGGCACCATTGTACTCCAAATCACCACCAAGTGGAAGGATATCTCTAACACCAATATTAGGCATATTAACATTAATGACTTCATACAGAGGGTCAAGGTAAACCCCAAAACAAAAAATGCAAATTTAATTAGAAGCAGCAAAATAGCTAAGGCTGCAGGTTTCCCTCCTGCTTTGATCACCCCCGGACTAGTAATGGCTTACAGGGAAGCATATCAGCTCGAAATAAGAACTATTGTTGACAGAGATGGGAACATTCTAGCTAACATGTCCACCTTGGGAATAACAAAGACCTTCCATATCCCTATCTTCGAGGAGATGGAACTGCCAACTATCAAGGAATGCAAAGAAATGTGGAATGAAAACCCCATGAGATGCAAGAAACTCATAAACCAGTATTGGCTAAAGGAGAAATGGGGTAGAGCTAAAAAGGTTCCTCAGGAGCTCTTTCATAGTGACTTCTTTGAGGACTATCATGATTTATTCACCTTGCTAAGTTAAGTAATGGGCCTCCCCACTGCGGCCTTTTTTCAACAATGGATGGTTTATTTGATCAAGAAAATTCTCCGCAAAGAGGACACCACATTCTACTAGGGAGGGACAATCAATGACTGCTTTCATGAGCAATTCATGAATGTTAAAAAAACCTCCAAGTTCTATATGACTTCTTACTTGGTATATTCACTAGTTGATCGGAGGCACTACACTAGTTTATTCAGGGCTCTAAATGAAGATCCTGGCAAAGAACTCAAGGCTTACGAAAAATACCCTCAGCTACAATTCAAGAACTTCAAGAGGGATTATTGTAGGGTAAACAATGCATTTATTGCTTATATCATCAGGTTGCTCAGGGGTGACTTCAAGAGAAGAGTCTCCCACAGTGCTCGAGCTTTTCTCAAGCAGTATGCTTTCCTGTTTATCCAATATCCTAAATTCACCTACATCTATGCCCAAGGATTCTTAGAATGACCAAATAAACTACCCCGGTACCCTAATGACTAGATAATATTGTTAGAACTCTCTTGGAAACTATGGCACATTCATGCCCTCCTAAGTAACAAGCATCTAGTGAGGATTCCTTATCCCCTTACACTCGGTCAGGGGATGTATGAGCTTTATCCTTCCCAGTGTGCAGTGAATTCAGAGAAAGAGTTGGTTGAGTATCATTTCAAGACCCACATGGCTAGACTACATATGGACCCATATGGTCACATCATAAAGGCAATTGGATAGGAGTATTCCCATCTTCATAGCATTGAACATTTATAGGCCAATTATAATGATGACTTTCAAGTGCGCATAAAGCACTATATGCGGATCACCACATACTTTGTAAAGAGGGTGAACCTACTCCCAATGCCCGATCAGCTTGAAGAGGACGAGAGCAACATGATTGACCCTAGGTACAATGCCATTGCAAATTTTCCACTACCATTGATTGATTGGGATGAGCAAGAGGTCAATGACCTCGACATACTTACCAAACCCATTGAGGCTCGAAAAAAGGCATGGATTGATGGGCAAGTTGCTCAATTGAAGCAACGAGGGGTTGTCCTAACATATAAGGGGCTCAAAAGTGAGCCAAGTGGTTCTGATGGTCGAGCACCTACTACATCAATAGGAGAAACATCAAAATCCCCTTTGTGTGTTCGTTCAAGGAAGAGAAAGGAGACTAATAAGCAATAATCCAACCCAAAGGTGTACGCTAGAAAGGCCTCGAAAGGTGAACCTTCCAAGAGACATAAGAGATCAGGCAGCATCATCGAGATGCCAGTAATTCAAGAAGATCCACTCCACGAGCGAGAAGAAATGGAGGTTGATCAGCCAAAGTCTCCACCTATCTCATTTGCCGTTGCAACCACTGTTGTTCTTTTCACTACCCCGCCTATCTTGCATGTAGTAGTTGCTTCCTCTCCGCCTGCGGTGGACATAGTCATCCACCTTGTCTCTACTTCTCCCATCGCAAAGGTCATATTAGTGGATTCATCCTCAACCACCACCTCACCAATTTCCTCATCTTCCATGTCTCCATCTTTTTCTCTTCCAACTTCTATTGTTGCAGCCGCAATGCCTGCCTTTGCCGTCTTAGAGTCTTTCATGAAATATATGCAAAATGTGCCATCCGAGCTCTCGGGAATGTTTGCAAACCCCACAGTGGAGGCTGCAATTTCCCAAGCAATGATCAGTACCCCAGTTCCTCCTCCTCCTACTGAGCCACCTAGAATGGAATCGACCATGTATATTTCTAAGGAATTAGACTAACAACAATAGCTAGAGGTAGCTAAGGGGTTGGAAGAAGAGGCAGATGAATATCATGAGCACCCCATTTATGAGCATCGAGTAATTGATGAAGTCGCCTATGAATCTTCTAGTGATTATGGCAAGGGTCTAGATACAAAGATGATTGAAGAAACATCTGATCTCGAGCTCAATGCAGAATTAGTCAAGCAACTCAAGGAAATTGAAGATAAGGAGATTGAAAGATAGCCTATCAGTGAAGGGAGGGTTGTGTAGACATGGAAAATATAGAATTCGATCTGACACACTGGATCCTGATTTACTAACACCATTTCTTCCTGAATCATACTCTCAACTTATCATCACTTTTCATCTCTTAATTAGATAAATCATTATTTATTTAATTAGGTCTTTCTCCCCTATTGATTAAATTAATCAATTTAATTTAATTGTCTTTGGTCATTTAAATAATTTATTTTATTTAAATTAAATCTCTAAAGTCCTCTTATTAAATTGAATAAATTAAACATTATTTGATTTAATCTAACATTATCCCCTTTAGTTAAATAAATCAAAATCATTTATTTAATTAAACCCTTCCTCTCAATTTGATTTAAATCAATTCATAAATTTAAGTCTAGATTGTCACATCTCCTAAATTCCTCATTAAATTAATTAAACTTTGATTAATTTAATCTTAATCTATGTCACATTCTCTAGAGAATGCAACTTAAACAATAAATCAATTACTTTTATTTATTAATTCATCTATTTTCCCTCACATGGCATAAAAAGGGAATATTCCCTCAAATTTGAATTCAAATTCAAATGGGCTTGGTCCTTCGAACAAAGCATTGAAGGCCTCTTACATGTCCTTGTGCATTGAGCCAAGTGACATTAACTCCATTTCGTTCATCCCCCCTAAACATGTCACTTCATCAAATTCAAAATTCAAACTTGCACATTGATCAAAATGTGTTCAACCTTCAACCATTCACATCTTGACAAGTGGCACTTGGCCATTGGATGTTGAATGATCCCACATTGCTTATTTCCACTCTTTCTTCCATTTTGGAAATCTATAAATGAGACTCTTCCTCTCATTCTATCATCCACAATTTGAGTAAACTTACTCTACTCAACTTCATCCTTATCCACAATCTCATGCAAAGTTACTCTCTTCACATTGAGAGCTAATTTTTCCCATTTCCACTCAGTCTTTCATCACTTTTACAATTTGTAACAAGGTTATGCTCAAATCTCTTTGGGAGATTTGACCATTTCACAATTACTCACATTGCAACTTAGGAGTTGGGAAAGGGACAATTTCAACATTCAATTGGCACCAATTCCCCCATGGGATCTTAAGTTTATTGGCTAAATTAGGATTTACATGCTTTTTTACTTTGTGTTCTTCATTTTCCTAATTTGAGTTTTAATAGATGGAATTCATGGGGAATCTCTCATGCTTGTATGCATATGATCTAACAATTTAACCATGTTTGTTGTTCTTGTGCATTTGCAGGTTTAGGGGTTCATAGGTTGTTGCCACAGAAAGTGAGGGTGATAGATCTCCAATGGAAGAACGTGACCATGGCCTCAGACATGATGAGGAGATGCTCCCTCATGATGAACAAGAGGAAAAGGAAGAAGATAAGCCTAAAGAAGAGGTCAAAGTTCATGAAATTCTAGAGATTGAACAGCCCAAGGAACATGGGCATGATGAATAAAAGAAGGAAAAGGATGTTGAAGGGGAAGACAACCCCAAGGATCACCTACTCATCAAGGTCCCTATCAAATGCATGGTATTTATCTAGGATTCCAATGAAGATAAGGAAGATGCGAGGACAGCACAAGAGGCTTTGAATGACAAAGAGATTGAAATCAAAGAGGAAGAAAAGGAAGATATGCTGGAATCACACAAAGAAGGCTCCCGCTCTGAAGGACCCAAAGACAAGGTTGGAGGCTATATTGGCCCAAGCCCAAATCAGCACTAAGAAAGAGAAGAAGCCCAAAATTAGATCAAAGGTAATGATGGATTCCTCAGCATCCAGAATGGTGTAGGTAGCTATGTTGGTGGTAGGAGAATGAGGAATAAGTTACAATGTCTCCACCATTGACTTGGGAGTCACCACCAGGGAGCAGAAGGTAGATCACCTCCAGGAATCTGTCACCATGGGGGTGCATCTAATTCAACGGGATAAGGTATCAAAAGAAGAGCTCAAAGCACAAGTGGCTAATTTGATAGCCTACATCTAGTAGTGGTCATCCATAGAGGAACAGCCAACCACATCCTCGGCCCCACTGCAATTGCTATCAAAGAACAGATTGGAAAATTGGAGAAAAAAAAGAACTTGGACAAGACCATGGCGAGTTGGTTCTGGTAGGTCTTCGACATTGGAAATACGGGCATCAATCGTGTTGTTTGGATAGTGAACAAGTTCTTGGATATATGGAAATCTCTTGAGGGTATGAAGAAAATTTTCACTGACTTCCCAGTGAAGTATGAATCTTCCTACACAAATATTGACGCCATCCTTAAGCTGTCGTGCGAGATTTGGGAGAAGGAATTTACATTTAAAGAGGATGATCATTGGCTGATGGATATCTAGAAATGGGACTTTGAGAACCAGAAAGAAAGGCTAGAGTAGGTACTTGAAAAGGTAAACTCAGACATTGATTGGGCCAAGGAGGTTTGGGCGGATTGTAGTTAATACTTGAAGCTAATGATAGGGTACAATGTGCCCGTTGTCCAGATCAATCCAGAGAAGGTAAAGCCTCACTTCCAGAAGAGGATGGAAGATGGAATGTCGGGAGAGATTACTACAAATTTCATGAATTTTGCTATCCAAGCCTTCACCCAGTCCGAGTTGTTCAAAGACCATTTTTCCAAACATGAGGAAGATTGGGAAATGCTCATTGACAATTCTAAAGAATGGAGTTACCAAGTGTTGAGATCCAACATCATTGAGGTCGATAAGCTCCAACCAGTGATCTTAAAATTCATGGAATATGTAGCCTTGAAGAAGTAGGAAGGAAGCCCTATTATTAATGAAGAATTTCTAACAGAATATCTTCAACAAAAGAGCAATCATCAAGAGGACAAAATGCTACAGTGTTGCCACTAAAAGACAAGATAGGGATGTGGACAAAAGTGTATTTTAAAATGTAGTATATTGTGGGGGTAGGTAGAACCCTAGGTTATAGTGAATTTGTGGCCACACAAATGTAAATCAATCTTGGCCACATGTTCTACTTTTGGGACACTATAAATAGGGGACCTCCTCTCATTTTCAAGAGAGAGTTGAGTTGTTGTAATGACATGCTACAAAAATTTTAATAGAAATACATTGATTTTGGTGGATTTATGAGTTTTTTCTCATGTTTCATGATTCATCTCCAATAGTTAGATGATTTAGTTATATTTACATTGTTGTTCCATTTCCTTTCAGTTTTCTTTGGTAGATTTAGTAGTGTTGTTCCATGGCTGTGAAGATTTCTACTGTGTAGATTCCCTCCTTGTCCATACTTTTAGTTGTTTGTTGCTGGTAGATGGTTGTGCAAAGTTAGTCTGGACTTAAACTCAAAGCTTCCTTTAAATATTTATCTTTGTTCATGCATATATGTGGTGAATGAATGGTAAAATATCTACAATCCTTAGAAGATCACACAGATTTCATGACACTGTGAAATTTCTGGTTAAGTGAAATTTTGTTTTAAGGAAGTTGTCCACAGTAGAGACATCCATGATCACTGTTCATTAGTAGTTGCAAGTCCAGGAACCTTCTCTCTTCCCCGCCATTTTTCCATTTTTTTTAATAAGTAACCTATGCTAATGTTCGTTGCACATTATAAAGCCAAATCCTAAGTCAGAAATGGAGTTCAAGAGTGTTGTTTGAACCTACAGCAAAAGTACAGTAACTTTACCAATTTGTAGATCCAATTCCCTTCTATCCTAACTTACGTAAGTCCACCCTGTGATTACCAGCAAGATCACATCAAACATCAACTGAGATACTCTATGCAACTCATGACCTGACACCCGAGAGACCTTGGGGTAATTTTCAGCAACTTGTTGGGTATTTCCTTTCAAGAGAGGTGATGCACCTACGCGTCGCTTATGTTGAGAATGTGTGCAAAAACACCCATCAATAGAACTAGCACTAGAAGGAGGGCCCCTTTGGAGCTAAGTTTGATCGAATTGGGTCCTTCTCCCCTAAGAGATTTCATAGAATATTACGGTCTACACCAGACAAAGGGGAATTTCAAGAGTTACCACCCCCTACCCAAGCTAAGAGAGCCAAGAAAGGTGAATAATCCACCTCCAACACATCTGACCAACCCATTTAACTTTCAACATCATCTCCTTCTTCTATCCATTCATCCCTGTCTTCTCCTCCATCCTTGGCAGCACATTCTCCTACTCATCCATTTCAAACAGCCTTCCAGGCTACTGCCTCCACCGGGTTAGATGTTGTTTTCCAACCCAACACAACCCCACTTCCGAGAGCTATCCTGTTAGCTACCACTACACCCTCATAGCCACAAGTCAATCTGGCGCAACCACCTCCACTGCCCCCTCCTATGGTGTGGTTGGGCAACAATCCATCTCCTTTGGCCTTCAACCTCTATCATGACATGCCAAAGAACCCTAAGAGCTTTTGAACGAAGTTCAACCCTCGGGACCCATAGAGGACAGCAGAGGAACATATTAAGATTTTGAGATAGCCTTGAAGACTATGCAGATCGTACATGAAGATGTGGCCTGCCAGCTCTTTCCCTAATCTATGGGAGAGGAAGCATTTTAATGGTATGTCCACTTGCCCACAGGATCAATTAACACATGGACCCTTCTAAAAAATGCTTTCCTATAGAAGTTCAAAAACCCAATTAGCCCTTCAGAGTCATACCAACAATTCATGTTGCTTTGAAGGGAGATCAATGAACCAATCAGCTCCTTTAATGACCGATTCCACAAAGCCTATACTCAGTTACAAGATCCATACATGTTCAATGATGTTTCTATTTTACCTTTCTATTATGCAGCCTTGGACAATCTTACTACAGCATTAGTGAAAAGGATGCAGCTGCCTCCCGCCAAATTAGTGAATGCTTATGTAGAGGCTATCATCACCAGCATGGACTTGGGACAGAATATTCTGGCCCACTGCCCTCTTTGGGGCAGGTTGCTCATCCTTTGCAAATTCAAGGGCTTACTCAAGATTTGCAGCATCAAACACCCTTCATGAATTTGGTACCGCAACTACCTATCGTGCCTCATCTAGGATAGCCAATGAATCAGGCACCTCCGATTCAACAATACTTGCTGCCCTACCAGAGCAAGCTCACTCTCAGCCACCCCAAGTGTTGACATACCTTCAAGCCTTTGAATTCCTGCTCGCTCATCAAAATTATCCGATTGCACAACCAATTTTCCTTCAGAATTTAGCCTCACAGGTGACCAGCACAATGAAGGATCAGATCGATGAGCAAACAAAGATGATCAAGAAAATTTCCATGGAGATGACTCACTTGAGGAATCAAAACAATTAGTTGTAGGCTTCCCAGAGAAGCATTCAAGCCAACCTCAATCGGGATAGCCACAATAGTTGTGACAACCGTGACAACCACGACGCTGGCGCATCTTCTGGACAGACCTATGACAGAGGTCAAAATTTGGGGCAGAACTTTGATAGGAGGCCCTCCCAAAGGTAGAATTGAATGTGGAACACAAGGTTGAACAATGGCGACATTCCCACACCTCTTGATCAGCCCAGCAACAATGACAAGAATACAAGAAAAGTCTACTTGGTTGAGGCTGCCTTATCCAGTTGGTGCCGTATCCATAAAATGAACCAGCACTTGGAGTTCAATTGTCCAGAATTCTAGACGGCTACTAAAATTTTTTAGGTTGAAGTCCAGAATATCATTGATAGCTCGAGATGCAGACCTTGTCCCTTCTGAACCATATGACTGCTCGGTGCTAGTGGTCAATTAGGCTCCTTTCCCAAAGGCTGAGAGCAACATGCCGGAGCAGGAGGATGCCACTACAAGTAGCAATGACAAGACAAAAGAGGTAAGTGTTGAAAGTCCTTTGGCTCAGCTTTTCGATTCAGTAGATAATGGTCCCATAGATGAGGGAGAATTGAGAGAGGATGAGGTCCAAATGTTTCACCAAAGGGCCACTCCATATGATTTGAGAAATAGACACACTGGTGGTCCTTTCATGACCTCCAATCCACGCAATAACTTCAGCACCCCTCCTAACCCAAATACAAGAAACAACGCGGCTAGCCACACGTACCTACTCGATACTTTAACAAGAATAGGCAGTAGAATCAAACTCAAAACCAACCTATTAGCTCCTCCCAAAATACTACTTACAATGCAAAAATCAAGCAAATGGGAGAATATATTGTAGAAGAATTTAAGAAAGTTAAGTTAAGTGTGTCCACCTTCGAGTTGCTTAAAGTTCCAACTATCAGGAATGCTTTCTTTACAATGATCAATGGGACCCCTTCATCCAAGCTAGCCCAACACACACACTCAAGGAGGGTTTCCTTTGAGGATCAGCAAAGTGAACTGGTTATGCGACAAATTTTCAACAAGAAAGTTGATTCGCTTGCAAATCAGCAAGAAAATAAGCAACCCACCAAGGAAAAAGATTAGACACAAGCCCCAAACAAGGGAATGATAAGGATAAGAGCCAGGTTGCCCAAGTGGATGTCTGTGAAGGTTTCTTTCAAGGAAAATTCGAAACTCCTCCCTTCCTGACCACTATCAGAGTGTTTGGGAAGAATCTTCATAATTGCCTACTCAACTCGAGAGCTTCCACCAATGTCATGCCCTTGAGCGTGTGTAAGGCTTTGGGAATAGTTCCAACTCCTTCTCAGCATAAGGTGACATAGCTTGACAAGACTAAGATCAATATAGTTGGTGATTTTAATAGAATACCCATACAGATTGTTGTTGATCTGTGGATATAACAAACCATTGACATTCGAGTTGCAGACATGCCTGACACTTATGGAATAATCTTAGGAAGGGATTTCACAAGAGCATTGAATGGATGCACTGTAATGAACTACTCTCACCTTTGGTTGCCATGGAAAGGGATGCCAAATTAGATTCGAATAGATCAAGAGCCATGCATGAATTTTATGATCATGAAATACAACAGCATGAATGAAGTGTTGTTTGCTAAAATAGAATTAGGAAATTATTGCCCTATGGCATACTCAGATGAATGTGAATATTGTGAAGAAGAAGCAACTGAGGAGGTTCTTCTTGTATTGTGCAATCCATATGTTGACCTAGCCCACACCCCTCAGAGCATGGAAATGCTGATCAAGTTAGATGACGAAGAGTCCTGTGAGGATGGTAATCTTGGATTACTCAATGGCTTTCAAGATTTCATGGAAAAATGTGTATGAGATGAGCTCAGTTTGGGAGCTAGAATGGTTTTTCAGGAATGCCTGTTGCCTAGTTGGTGCAAGGTGCACAATGCTACCCATTCAGAATTTGAATCTTATTTATGTCAAACAACAATTGAGCATATTAAAGGACGGATCACTCCAAGGGAAGTTCGGTTAGCAATGTCAGATTAGATACATTTGGAATCCATAACCCCCTCAAAATTTTGTGGAAATGAGGCCACCATCAGAAGACAAGGTCAGATCTACTAATTCCAAGATCAAGGACTTTCCTGGGTTTTGGATGCTGTGCTTCGACGGGTCCAAATCCAAACATGGAGTCAGAGCCAATTTCAAGCTAATTAGCCCCAAAGGTAAGTCGTACCTCACTGCTCATAGGCTTCAATTTTATTGCATTAATAAAAAAGTAGAATATGAGGAATTGGTCTTGGGACTCCTCATGGCATTAAGAAAAGGTGTTAAAATGTTACAAGTCTGTAGGGACTCAGAGTTGGTCGTAAAGCAAGTCAAAAAGCTCTATTCTTGTTATGATCGAAGACTCGCTAATTATAGGCATAGGGTATGTGATCTGTTAGAGGGACTAGATGCAATCAATATCCAGCTGATCCCGTGCTCTCAAAATCATACTATCAATTCCTTAGCACAAGCAGCTAGTACTGTGCATCCATTGTCATTATCTAGCCTCAAAAGGTTCACCATTGAACTTGCTTCCATTCCATTTGTGCCAAACAATGTGGAAAATTTCCAGGTGTTTAATGATGATAAGCACATGGGTATGTGCAAGATCATCATGGAAAAAATAGGCCCTTAAATGGCGATAAAATTTAGAAAAATCAGAGTTAGGAAACTTGACATAAAAATTTGAATAAGTTATCTATATTATTTCAAAATTATGTAAGAATAGAATCTATAGTAAATTGAATGTAGTTTCTAAACTACTAGGTTTTTTTTTTTTTTTAAAAGATAATCTCTTTGGTGAAAATTTGAAATTTCAATGCAGTAGTACTTAAATTTCAAGGAAAAAATAAGAAGTAGGTGTCTGTCTGACCACCCTAACCACAATAAAATGATAATATTTTAGATATAAGTAGAGAACTCATGTCCCAATGTGATGCATATTTTTTGGTAATTTTTTTCCAAGTAAATAATTAATTATGAATTTTTTAGTTCAACTTTTAAAAAATATAAAAAACTCGTATGTCTGACCACCTTGACTTGGTCAAAACTTCATGAAATTCAATTTTTTTTTAATCCTATAGTATCTGAAGCATATAATGTTACACATGTTTTGGATTCAAAAAATGTGATACCATTTGAAAGCTATAGCTATTTTTCAATCAGCCTATCAATCAAGACTTTAGTCGTAATTCAAATAGAAAATGAATAATAATTATTTATTAAATTCAAAGTAAATCATAATTTATATTGGTTGAAATATGAGAATCTCCTTTAAAAACCCTTTTCATTTCATCATTTTTGGGTAAAAAAAAGTTGTCAGCCACATGGGCCATCATATCACTTACATATCACCACTTTTTGGCCCATCATGATCTTGCACATACCCACATCCTAGATTTTATCACCAGCTCCGACGTGTTTGCTACCCAAATAATTGATGAGATTGAGCCTAAAGAGGCTGAGCTTGATATAGAAGGGGTCAACAATCTCAAGACCAACACTATCCCAAGAGGGATGGTCCAACTAGAATGGGTATTTGATCTAGATCAAATCAGAGGACAAGACCAACAAGCAAAGAGGGATTCAATCAGTGACCAGTGTGACACTTATAACCTTGAAACAGCTGAGGATATTAAGAATGTTTTTATTGGAAAGGTGTGTACACCAGAAGAAAGGAAGGGCATAGTAGATGCTTTGCAAAAGTACCACGATCTCGCTACTTGGAGTTATGAAGATCTAAAAATGTATGATACACCAATCATCACCCACACCATCCCTCTTAGACTAGATGTGAAACCATTTCGATAGTGGCAGTGCCCTATCAATGCTCTACTTGAACCAATCATATACAAGGAAGTACATAAATTATTGTCGACCAGGATTATTTTCTCAGTTAGGCACTCCAAGTGGGTGGCCAATTTGGTTTTGGTCAGAAAAAAGAACGGAGAGATCAGGTTGTGCATTGATTTCCGCAATCTGGCTAGAGCTTTAGAAAAGGATAACTACCCTTTGCTATCATTGGATGAGGTATTGTAGATAGTTAATGGCTCCTAGATGATGTTATTCTTAGACAAGTACTCAGGGTACAACCAAGTTACGATACAGTACGAAGACCACCATAAAACAACATTCACCAACAAGCAGGGAACCTTTGCCTATAGACGAATGTCATTTGGACTCATCAATGTTGGCGCTACCTTTCAATGTGCAATGGACATTGCCTTCAAGGATTTGATTGGAAAATTCATAATCATCTATATGGATGATTTGACTATATTCTCAAAGCAACGAAGTGATCATGTTGGTGATTTGTGCAAAGCTTTTCAAAGATGTCAACAATTTGGGGTGTCCCTCAATCTAAAGAAGTGTATCTTCGGGGTCACTGAAGGAAAATTGCTTGGCCATGTCCTCTTAGAAAAGGGAATCTCTATTGACCCCGAGCGTATCTAGGCCATCATGAAGATTCAGCTGCTAGGTAGCAAGAAAGAGTTAAAGTCCTTTGCAAAAATAAACTTCATCAAAAAATTCATCACAGGCTTTACTAAAATCATCAAGTCGCTCAATGCTATGTTGAAGCAAGATGCTAAGATTGAGTTTATCCTAGAGGTGAAGCAGGCCTTTGAGGAGATCAAAAAAGCAATTGCTGACACACCTGTGCTGGTCAACCCCAATTATTTGAAGTTGTTTTATATTTATTCATTTGCTTTAGACCACTTGTGTGCTAATATATTGATGCAAAAAGATGATGATGGGAATGAACACCCAATAGCCTTCATGAGTGCCCCATTAAAGGACGTTGAGCTAATATATCACAATTTTGAAAAGAAAGTGTATGCTCTCATCCGTGGAGTTAAGAAATTCAGGCATTACATCTTGAGAAACAAAGTGTTTTCCATTGTGCCCGATCATGCAGTCAAGACATTGCTCATGCAAAATGAATTGGGAGAACACAGAGCCAAATGGGTGACCCTACTACAAGAGTATGATATGGAAATTCAAATGATGAAATTGGTTAGGGGACAGGCCCTTACAAGAACAATAGCTGAAGTAGCAGCTCAAGCTGGACCCAAACTTACAGTTCAGCAGTACCAGTTGGAGGATGTCTCTCCAGGACAGTGATATGATGACATAGTATACTATCTAGTGAATCACAAATGTCTACTCCACTTATAGGGGGTTCAGAAACATTCCCTTAGACTAAAGAGCAGCAACTACATGTTGCAAGGAGCTGTATTGTACAAGAGGAATCATGAAGGTATCTATCTAAGATGCTTGGGCAAGGAAGATACAGATCGGGTCTTGAAGGATTTTCATGATAAATCTGGCACGGGTCATAGTTCTAGCCTTTCTGTGGCCCATCAGATCTTGAGAGGGGGATACTACTAGCCTAGGATCTTCAGGGATGCTCATACTCATGTCCACACCTGCCATGTATGCTAGACCGTGGCAAATAGAGGAAAGAATGTTGTTGTCCTGCTGAAACCCATTTTGGAGGTAAGGTCGTTCGCGCAATGGGGGCTTGACTTCATTGGTCCGGTAAGCCCTCCATCATCTGCAAGACACGGGTAAATTTTAACTGCCTCTTATTATTGCACTAGATGGACAGAAGTAATTGCATGTAGGCAATGCACAACAGAGGTAGTTACTGAATTCCTTGAAAGTTTTATTTTAAATCGCTTTGGTTTCCCATATGCATTGGTGTGTGATAATGGCCCTACCTTCTCCTTGCTTAATTTTTCTAGTTGGGCCTTTGACTATGGCATCACCCTTAAATTCTCTTCCAATTACTATCCCCAAGGCAATGGTCTTGCAGAATCTACCAACAAAAACCTAATTACCATGATTAAAAATTTGCTTGATTGGAATCCCAAAGACTGGAATACTTAGCTCTGTTTCACCCTTTGGACAGATCGCACCCATCACAAGGCTGCCCTCGGTGACTCCCCATTCCATTTAGTCTATGGCTTGGATCCTATCTTTCCAATACACCTAAATATTCCCACCCTCCATTTCATCAATGATTTTTATGAAGGAGGGGACCGTAGAGAAGCTCGGTTAGCCGAGCTCTTGCACTTGGAAGAAATACGAGATCGTGCAATAAAAAATTTTGCCAAGCATCAGGGCGTAGTCAAGTGATGGTTTGATCCTCGAGCTAGCATTAAGGTCTTTAGAATTGCAAATCTAGTCCTATGTTGGGAGAAAGCCCATGAAAAGAAAGGGGGGCACAAAAAATTTGACAAGCTCTGGCTTGGCCCCTTTCAAATATCTAAAGTTTTGGGAGACAATGTTTTATGTTTGAAAACTCTAAATGGTGAAGACATCCCGTTGCCTATCAATGGGCAGCACCTAAAGCATTACTTTCAAGTCTGAACTGGTGTAGAGCTATTCTTGTAAATATTTGTGCATAGGTTAGAGTAGGTTTCTTTGGTTTTCTTGCATTATGTTGTTTTGTGTTGCTTTGTTTTGCTTGTTCCCCGGTTGGTTTGTTCTTTTGATGAGAGGCTTTTTGTTCCTACTATGGTGGCCATGCTCGTTCAATGAATGGTTTAGTTTTCTTCCCGCTCTTAGTGTTCGTTGGATAAATATTCATTCTCGACTATTAGTCTTTGATAGCTGCCTAGAAAGGATGGTTTCCTCATTTGAACTCTGCTTTGGAACTCCATCCTTGGTTGTATCCTTTTACGTTCATCTCAAATCTTGCACAAAACACATGTTAATTATTTTCGAAGGGTCATGAAATGGTGACTATGATAATGCAGTAAGTCAAAAATCTCAAGTCCTCTCCAGTGACCACTGTGGTTCTTAAACCCATCATAGGCTTCAGTGCTTACACGGTTGAGCAAAATAATAAAGTGCAGAAAAGGAAAGAAAATCCAAAAGAAAGGAAAAAAGAAAATTCTGAAATCAAGCGGCTGTATGGGTGTGCAGATAACTATACCAAGGCTATGGATGCTCGGCTAGTAGTAGAGAAATATCCTTAAGGTCACAGCAACAACTCTATCGGGGCTATGGATGCTTGACTGGCAGTGGGGCAATGTCTACATTACTTTTGGTGTTGGATGATTCATGTAGCTTGCTCGTTTGATTAGCTGCTTCTTGTCATGGTTCCCAAGGGAAGGAATGAATTCACTACACACACACTTCTGAGAGGTTTCATGGTTTGATTCAACTAAGGATCTTGTTCTCCTAATTCACTCTTGGATGTCAACCCCTGGTCTACGAAACTAGGGATTTTGGGTCCTAAATGAATACTTATCCCTTGAAATCTCAGGAGCATTCTCCCAGCAGAGTCACCATTTGTTGTGCCCTCCGCACACATGCCCCATTCAAAACAAGGACCCTCTCTTTCTTTCGCCTTGTTAGGTCATTTTGTCACTGCCTTGTTTTGCATGCCCCCCCATTTTGGTGTCCTAGATGGTCAACTTCCCTTTGAAGCATCATCTTAGGTTGACCATGTCTTGCTCCCTCAAAATTTGCTAAGTCCTAATTCTTGGAGTTCCTTTGGCACTTTCCCTTTCATAGGCAGCCATGGGACCTTCTGGGCCCGGCTCACCGGGTTTCCCTATCTGGGTTTTTGCGTTACATTTTCTCTTTTGAACGCCTATTGGCTGCCGTCCTTCTGGCTCTCAGACCCCGGGTCCCTCTTCGCTATCGGCTTCCCACTTAACAATTTTTAGATGGCCATGACTCTGCGTATTTCTGGCCTCCGGGTTCCAGACCTCCCATTGTCGTCTTGATTTTTAAACTCACCAACTTTCGAGTTCATCATACTTGCATTAATTAGGTGCATTAATTGCACTTAAGAGTATAAATAATGGCACCAACATGTCATTTTCACATATCAGAAAGATCAAGAGATTGCAGAGCCATTGCCGGCTTTGCTTCCATCGTGCTTGAGAGCTCCCTTCATCATTCTTCGGGGATTCGCCAACTTCATTCATCGTGTTCTCGAGGTGAGTCCACCGTCTAACCTCCTGTCACATTTTTTTAATGATTTCATGCCTAAGTGACAAGTAAAAATAGGGGTATATTGCATGAATTTGATGGAAGAATAGTAGTATTAGAAAACCCATGTCTTAAAACCTTCAAAAAATCCCTTAAAATGCTTCAAATCAAACATAGAATTGCTTCATCTTGTGGCTATTCTTCGGATTGGCCGACACCATCCTCTAGGCCATGAACCTCTGGTTGCCTTGGACATTTGAAATCAAAAACTTGACATAAAACTGCCTCAATGACGAAGTGTCTTGCGGGTTCCGAACTTCGAAAATCCACATCTGAATTCCCACGTTGCCTTTGTTGTTTTGAATGGCGTTTCTACCCCATCCGCCTGAGCTTCAAAGCCTAGCCTTCTGATTGATGCTAGCTTTACTCCAAAAATTGAAAAATCCTTGTGCCCTTCGGGTCCCAGTATATGGACTTCCATCCTCAGGCCGTCGTTGTTGTTTTTTTTGTTTCTAACGACCTTTGGATGACTTCCTTCCATCTTTCATGTCCCAAGTTCCTCCCTGTCGCTTGTGTTTAAAATCAAAAAAACTTATGTCCTTACTTCCATCGGACCTCGACCCTCGGACTTCCACCATTGGGACTTCATCTTGTTTCGGCCATCCAAAATGTAAAACCCTAACCACCCCTCTGACCTCCAGGTCCCGACACTCTAATCTATGGAAAGTATCCAACAAATGAAATAAGAAGCAAACTCTGACTCTGGGTCTGGTCCGTCGAGTTGCTCCCACCGAATTTTCGTCCTTGGTTCGCCATTTTTCATGGCCATCCTCCAACCGCTACCCGGCCTTTAGGGCTCGAACACCCAAATGATTGAAGGTTACAAGGTTTGATCTCTCATCCTTCAACCTTGTGGGTTTCAAACTCCAAAACTCCGCCCCTGGAATGTCATTTCCCCAAAGCTGTCTCAAACGGCTAACACCTGACAGCTTTCCCTCTTCATGATTCTGGGTGTCATAATGATGATCCAAACACTCTAATCTCTGGCAGGTATCCATCAAATGAAATAAGAAGCAAACTCTAACTCTGGGTCTAGTCCGTCAAGTTGCTCCCACCGAATTTTCGTCCTTGGTTCACCATTTTTCATGGCCATCATCCAACTGCTACCTAGCCTTTAGGGCTCGAGCACCCAAATGATTGAAGGTTACAAGGTTTGATCTCTCATCCTTCAGCCTTGTGGGTTTCAAACTCCGCCCCTAGAATGTCATTTCCCCAAAGCTGTCTCAAACAGCTAACACCTGACAGCTTTCCATCTTCATGATTCTGGGTGACATAATGATGATCCAAACAATTTCCAATTTGAAAACAAACATTGACCCACGTGCTGAAATTTGACCCTCTCCCACATGGACACTTCAAATCATTCAAATCTAAGGTCGAGAGAAATCATTCGGGTCTCCTTGCCCTATTTGTCCTTCAAAAAAACCTTCTAACCAGGGAAGTCTGGCCTCCGGGGCCTAGACCACCCAAACTCCATCCAGTGAACTACTTATGCTAATTTTGACTAAGTGTTAGATTTTTGAATCGTGAATTATCCAATCTAACAATTTTTTTCAAGGATTTGGCTAACCATTTGTGTCATCATAATTGACTATGCTTACCCTCACCTTTGTGTGCAGGATATATGGAATCGAGTACAGAAGCCTCAGGGGTAGTCAAGGACAAATGAAAGAGAACTGCCAAGGCTACTCGGGGAAAAGAAGATAATGATCAAATGAAATATCAGTTCCAAGGGGCACCATTGCACTACAGAATCACCACCAAGTGGAAGGATATCTCTAACACCAATATCAGGCATGTTAACATTGATGACTTCATATAGAGGGTTAGGGTAAACCTCAAAACAGAAAATGAAAATCTAATCAGAAGCAACGGAGTAGCTAAGGCTGCAGGTTTCCCTCTAGCTTTGATCGCCCCTGAACTAGTATTGGCTTACAGGGAAGCATATCATCCCAAAACAAAAACTATTGTTGAAAGAGATGGGAACATTTTGGTCGACATGTCCACCTTGAGAATAACAAAGACCTTCCATATCCCTGTCTTCAGGGAGATGGAACTCCCAACTATCAAGGAATGCAAAGAAATGTTGAATGAAGAGCCCATGAGATGCAAGAAACTTATAAACCAGTATTGGCTAAAGGAGAAACGGGGCAGCACTGCAAAGGTTCCTCAGGAGCTCTTTCATAGTGACTTCTTTGAGGACTATCATGATTTAGTCACCTTTCTAAGCCGAGTAATGGGCCTCCCCACTGCGACTTATTTTCAAGAATGGATGGTTTATTTCATCGAGAAAATTCTCCATGGAGAGGACACCACATTCTATTAGGGAGGGATAATCAGTGACTGCTTTCATGAGCAATTCATGAACATTGAAAAAACCTCCAAGTTCTATATGACTTCTTACTTGGTATATTCACTGGCTGATCAGAGGCACTACGTTGGTTTATTCAGGGCTCCAAATGAAGAGCCTAGTAGAGAACTCAAGGCTTACGACAAATACCCTCAGCTACAATTCGGGAACTTCAAGAGGGATTATTGCAGGGTAAACGATGCATGTATTGCTTATATCATAAGGTTGCTCAGGGGTGACTTCGAGAGAAGAATCTCCCATAGTGCTCGATATTTTCTCAAACAGTATGCTTTCTTGTTTATCCAATATCCTAAATTCACCTACATCCGCACCAAGGATTCTTAAAAAGACCAAATAAACTACCTCGATACCCTAATGACCAGATAATATTGTTAGAACTCTCTTGGCAGTTGCAGCACATGCACGCCCTCCTAAGCAACAAGAATCTAGTGGGGATTCCTTATCCCCTTACACTCGACCAAGGGATGTATGAGCTTTATACTTCCCAGTGTGTGGGGAATTCGGAGAAGGAGTTGGCTAAGTATCATTTCAAGCCCCACATGGCTAGACTGTGGACGGATCCATATGGTCACATCAGAAAGGAAATTGGACAGGAGTATTCCCATCTTCACAGTGTTGAAGATTTCTAGGCCAATTGTAAAGATGACTTTGAAGTGTGAATAAGGCACTATATGTGGATGACCGCATACTTTGTAAAGAGGGTGAACCTATTCTTGGTGCTTGATCAGCTAGAAGAGGATGAGAGCACTGTGATTGACCCCAGGTACAATGCCATTGCAAATCTACCACTACCATTGATTGATTGGGATGAGCAAGAGGTTGATGACCTCGACATACTTACCAAACCCATTGAGGCTCGAACAAAGGCATGGATTGATGGGCAAGTTACTCAATTGAAGCAACAAGGGGTGGTCCTGACATACAAGGGGCTCGAAAGTGAGCCAAGTGGTTTCAATGGTGGGGCAGCTGCTATATCAATAGGAGAAACATCAAAATCCCCTCCATCTGCTTGTTTAAGGAAGAGAAAGGAGACTGACAAGCAGCAATCCAACCCAAAGGTGTATGCTAGAAAGGCCTCGAAAGGTGAACCATCCAAGAAACATAAGAGATCGGGTAGCATCACCAAGATGCTAGTAATTCAAGAAGATCCTCTCCACAAGGGAGAAGAAATGGAGGTTGATCAGCTGAAGTCTCCACCTATCTCATCTATTGTTACAACCACTATTTCTATTGCCACCACCCCTCCTATCCGACATTTAGTAGTTGCTTCCTCTCCTCCTGTGGTGGAAATCGTTGTCCACCTTGTCTCTACTTCTCCCATCGTGTAGGTCATATAAGTGGATTCATCCTCAGCCACCACCTCACCAATTTCCTCATCTTCCATGTCTCCATCTTTTCCTCTTCCAACTGCTACCGCTGTAGCTGCAATGCCTTCCCTTGTCCTCATGGAGTCTTTTGTGAAATATATGCAAAATGTGTCATCTGAGCTCTCAGTAATGTTTGCAAACCCGACGGTGCAAGCTGCAATTTCCCAAGCAATGATCAACACCCTAGTTCCTCCTCCTCCTACTGAGCTTCCTAGAATGGAAGCCACCATGTAGATTTTTGAGGAATTGGACCAACAACAACAACTGGAGGTAGCTAAGGGGTTGGAAGAAGAGGTGGATGACTATCACGAGCACCCCATTTATGAGAATCGAGTAATTGATGAAGTCACCTATGAATCTTCCAATGATGAAGATGAGGGTATAGATACAAAGATGATTGAAGAAACATCTGATCCTAAGCTCGATGCAAAATTAGTCAAGCAACTCAAGGAAATTGAAGATAAGGAGGCTAAAAGACAGCCCATCGGTGAAGGGAGGGTTGCTGCCATAGAAACTAAGGGTGATAGATCTCTGATGGAAGAACATTACCATGGCCTCAGACATGATGAGGAGATGATCCCTCATAATGAACAAGAGGAAAAGGAAGAAGATAAGCCTGAAGAAGAGGTCGAAGTTCATGAAAATCTAGAGATTGAATTTCCCAAGGAACATGGGCATGATGAAGAAAAGAAGGAAAAGGATGTTGAAGGGGAAGACAACCCCAAGGAATGCTTGCTCATCAAGGTCCCTATGAAATGCATGATATTTATACAAGACTCTGATGAAGATAAGGAAGATGCGAGGATAGAGCAAGAGGCTTTGAATGACAAAGAGATTGAAATCGGGGAGGAAGAAAAGGAAGATAAGCAAGAATCACCCAAAGAAAAGTTGTCGATGCTTGACTGGTTGAAAAAGTAACTAGAGAAAAAGGCTCCCACTCCAAAGGACCCAAAGACAAGGCTAGAGGCTATATTGGCCCGAGCCCAAATCAGCACCAAGAAAGAGAAGAAGCCCAAAATTAGATCAAAGGTAACAATGGATGCCTCAAGATCCAGAATGGTGTAGGTAGCTACGTCAGTGGTGGGAGAACGAGGAATAAGTTACAATCTCTCCACCATTGACTTGGGAGTCACCACTAGGGAGAAAAAGGTAGATCACCTCCAGGAATCCGTCGCCACGGCGGTGCATATGATTCAATAGGATAAGGTATCAAAAGAAGAGCTCACAATACAAATGGTTGATTTGACAACCTACATCCAGCAGTTGTCATCCACGAAGGAACAATGAACCACATCCTCGGCCCTGCTGCAGTTTCTAACAAAGAATAGATTGACAAACTAGAAAAGAGAAAGAACTTGGAAAATACCATGGAGAGTTGGTTCTGATGGGTCTTGGACATTGGAAATACGAGCATCAACCACGATGTTTGAATAGTGAACAAGTTCTTGGATATACAGAAATCTCTTGAGGGTACGAAGAAAATTTGCACTGACTTCCCAATGAAGTATGAATCTGCCTACCCAAAGATTGAAGCCATCCTTAAGCTATCGAGCGAGATTTGGGAGAAGGAATTTACATTTAAAGAGGATGATCACTGGCTGATGGATATCTAGAAATGGGACTTTGAGAACTGAAAAGAAAGGCTGGAGCAAGTACTTGAAAAGGTAAACTCAGACATCAATTGGGCCAAGGAGGTTTGGGCATATTGTAGTCAATACTTGAAGCTAATGACAGAGTATGATGTGCCTATTGTCCAGATCAATTCAGAGAAGGTAAAGCCTCACTTCCAGAAGAGAATGGAAGATGGAATGTTAGGAAAGATTACTACAGATTTCATGAATTTTTCTTCTTGAGCTTTCGCCGAGTCCAAGTTGTTCAAAGACCATGCTACCAAACATGAGGAGGACTAGGAAAAGCTCATTGAAAATTCTAAATAATGGAGCTACTAAGTGCTAAGATCTGACATCATTGAGGTCGATAAGATCCAACCAGTGATCTTAAAATTCAGGGAATATGTAGCCTTGAAGAAGCAAGAAGGCAACCCAGTTATTAATGAAGAATTTCTGACAAAATAGCTGCAGCAAAAGAGAAATCAGCAAGAGGAAAAATGCTACAGTGCTGCCACTAAAAGACAATACAGGGATGTGGACAAAAGTGTATTTTAAAATGTAATATATTGTGGAGGTAGGTAGAACCCTAGGTTATAGTGAATTTGTGGCCACACAAATGTAAATCAATCTTGGCCACATGTTCTACTTTTAGGAGACTATAAATAGGGGACCTCCTCTCATTTTCAAGAGAGAGTTGAGTTGTAATGACATGTTGCAGAAATTTTAATAGAAATGCATTGATTTTGCTGGATTTTTGAGTTTCTTCTCATTTTTCATGATTCATCTCCAATAGTAAGATGATTTAGTTAGATTTACATTGTTGTTCCATTTCCTTTCAGTTTTCTTTTGTAGATTTAGTAGTGTTGTTCCATGGCTATGAAGATTTATGTTGTGTAGATGCCCTCCTTGTCCATACTTTTAGTTGTTTGTAATTGGTAGATGGCTGTGCAAAGTTAGTATGGACTTAAATTCAAAGATTCCTTTAAATATTTATCTTTTTTCATGCATGTATGTGGTGAATGAATGGTAAAATATTTGCAGTCCTTAGAAGATCACACAGATTTCATGACACTGTGAAATTTATGGTTAAGTGAAATTTTGTTTTAAGGAAGTTGTCCATAGTAGAGACCTCCATGATCATTGTTCATTAGTAGCTGGAGGTCTAGGAACCTTCTCTCTTCCCCACCTTTTTTCCTTTTTTTAATAAGTAACCTATGCTAAGGTTTGTTGCACATTGTAAAGCCAAATCCTAAGTCAGAAATGGAGTTCAAGACTATTGTTTGAACCTACAGTAAAAGTATAGTAACTTTACCAATTTAAAACTCCATTTGTAGATCGGATTCCCTTCCAGCCTAAATTACGTAAGTCCACCCTGTGATTACTAGCAAGATCACATCAAAAATCAACTGAGATATTCTATGCAAGTCATGACCTGACACCCGAGAGACCTTGGGGTAATTTTCAGCAACTTGTTGGGTATTTCCTTTCAAGAGAGGTGATGCATAGCATCACCTATGTTGAGAAAGTGTGCAAAAACACCCATCAACAATGGGAACTTGTTTGTTTTCCATTGAAAAATAATGGAACAACTAGTATGTCTTGGGAATAATCTTTGCTTGGATGGGTTCCATTGTCTTTGAAAAACTTAGCAAGTCTGTTAAACTAGTTAGGATTATCCTTGAGATATTTTTATTTCAACATATGTATCTTGGTCTTCTTTGCATGGTAAAATATATCAAATGCTTGATAGGAACTTATCAAAGAATATTGGATATTTTAATTTGTAGACTTAGGAATGGGAATACTACTCTTAGGAATCAAAGAATTGGTATAAGACAAAGAAGAAGATGTAGGAGGATGAGAGGTACTTACTTTCTTACTTCATTCTATATCTTTTGGTTGGATCAGCAAAGGAGCTCCTCTTTTAGCAATAGTAACTAGTGGATGTGAGCTATACTTTGCTTTTGTTGCATCACCTTGAGGATGATCGAGCTAATTTTGTGCAAATGAGTGAAAACAACATAAGCATTAGAAAAAATTTCCTCTTCCCAATCAACTCCTTCTTCATATTGTAGGAAACAAACATTAGAGTCTCTATCCACATCTACTTCCTCCTCTTGATGGAGATCAACATTATCTTTTGATGGATATTCTAACTACAAAAAGTCTTTTTTCTCAGCTTCGTAGTATCCTACTGTTGTATTTTTCTATGGTGCTTCAAGAGCAAGTCTTCCTTGTGGTGGAGGAAGTCTATTTTGATTTCTTGCAGCATTTCTAAGATAATTTGAAGAATTTGGAAAATTCCTTCTTGAAACATCACCTTATATGGAGGATTGGATGAACCTTGAGAAACTTGCTTCTTCCAAGATAGCAATTCATTTGCTAACCTTTGCACCATAGGATCTCTGGTGCTTGTGGAAGTTGGAGCTGTATATGTTTGTCCTTTATTCCTATTTGACTCCTTTCTTACCTTTTTAGCAAGAATCAAATCATCTTCAACATCAATAGCCAATGCTTGAGCTGTCGTAAGATTAGATGGATTAGCTCTTTGCAATAATAAACTTAACTTCAGCAACTGCATATCAATGTTTCCTGAGCATCGATTGGAATCCTAGTTTTCAACTTATTAAATTTTTCCATGAACTCACACACAGGTTCATGTAATTCTTTCCACATTGTTGTAAGTTGAGCTAATACGGCATGGGAATCTTTAGTGGGCTTGAATATTTCTTCAAACTTGGTGCAAAGAGTGGCCAAATTTGTGATAGTTTCGATAGAAATATTGTAGAACCAATCAACGTCTACTCCTTGTAAATTTGCAATGAATAACCTTACTGATACATCTTCATGTTCCACACCAAGAACCCCTCATACAATATAGAATGCAATGATATGCACATCTAAGTGTTGCTTTCCATCTCCATAGAACTTGGGGATGTTCTTGTGTGATGTCTGAGGAAGTTCATGTAAAGGTGCCATCAATCTCAAAGGACCAAAGGCATTACCCCAAGGACTCTAAGGTGGTTGATCTACCATTATGCCCTTTGAGGAGGAAAATTCCTTATGTGTTGAAGTGGTGACCTTGTCCATGGAGCAAAATGATCAAAATTATGTTTATGTAGCAATTCGAAAGTAGGATCAATTCAACCTTTTTCCCTTTGATTGTGTGCATAGCTTCTATCTACCAAAGTACAGCCTTTGAAATGAAAATAAAATCAGCAATAAAAATATATTTTAAAATATCAATAAGACACTGGTATACTTGTCTACTTCAACCAAAAGTGTGAGGTTTTTGTTGTGCAATCGCATCCCCAATAGAGTCACCATAAAACTATTGGGTGAATATTTTGTAATTCCTTTAACAATTACAAAATGATAATTACAACCACAACTATGATGAGAAATTTTAATCTCTCCTCTCAGAAAGGGAATGCTCTCTTCTTATTGATAACTAAATCAACTAGTAGTTAACTAAACTTATGTATGCTACAACTATCCATTGGGTGTTACCATCATCCTATTCTCTTTTTTTAGAGTAGATGTTACCTCTTAAAATATTACAAAAATAATCCCTTGATGTGTAAAAAATGTAACAAACTAAAAAATAGTAGTTGGAGCAATAGTAATGAATATCTAATTCAATTAGATGTAAGAATAACTACAATGATACTAGCAGGTGATGATAGCAAGAAAACTCACAAAAGCACAAAGTCTTATATTTCATTCTATGATGATTTGAAAGGAAAAAAGTGATATCTATTATAGCCTGAAGTCTCCAATGCATGTCACATTAAGATCAAACAAACGGAGATAACAACTTGCATCCCAAATTCTTCAAGTTATTTCCAAGTAACACACATAAATACAATCTCCAAAGATAATAATGTATCTCAAAGACTAAAAAATCATATTTAGATTACCTTATAGAACATTTGATTCCACACCATGATTCAATCACATACACAAAAGGATGCAATAGAAAGGACTTAAGAACAATTCCAAATATTGAACACCAACTTGCTTTCTTTATATTGATTGAATCTTGATTTACTCTACAAGAAACAAAATTTCAATGTGTTCTTCAATTTCGAAAGATAACACTTCATAAGATAAAAGGTAATATCTACAAAGAAGCTCCCTCATATATATATATAAGAGAGTTGAGAGAAAAACTAGGAAAAGCTAACCTACTTTGACTTATTCAACAACAAAGTCTTATTTGATTTAGGACTCATAATGTTTTTGCATGTAATTAAATATTGGTAAAGGACATGTAAAATGTCGAAAACTAATTACATAAAGGAGAAATGCATGAAAATAAACTAAGGGTAAGAAAATGCATGATCAACATTCTCCACCATCCTTCTCCAAGAAATCATCATATTTATTCAGAACCACTTGAATTTCTTCATCACTAGGACCTGCGGTATGCTTGGAGATAGCAAGAACTCTTTTGATCGAATCCTTGATAGTGTTGTACAATCTTCAATTCCTTTCTAGAAAAACTTTCAAAATATCTAGAGTAAGTTGAATATCCATCATTTTATCCATTGAAGCTATATTTTGAAAGATTTGTCTTCAAATTCCTTTTGAACCATTGATGTGTACTCCAAGATAATTGAATCAATGTAAAGTATATTTTCATTTTCATCAAATAGTTTACATAAACATTCCTTGATTCTGGTAGCAATATGAACCATTATCTTTTCTAATTGACTGAGCTTCCTTTAAGTATCTGATAAGATCTTTGATGAAACTGATCTTATGTTTCATTTTTTCCTTGACATCAATGAAAATATCTCTATTGGGAATGATCTCAATCTCAACTAACACACTAAGCTTGAGTTCATTCATCTTTGTCAAAGATATTAGATAATTTTCAATTTCTTGCAAATCTTTATAAAATGCATCAATATTTTTATTCAGCTCTACCTTTGCATTTTTTATGTTTTCAATCCTCTTTAAAGTTGACTTCAGAAGTTGAGTCCCCTATTCCATCATTTTGTCAATAAAATCACCCACTACCTTGCCCCCAGAATGATTCTTTCCCACCTTTTGTATTATAGGATCTTTTATGTTGGTTTCCATGGGCTCAATAGACTCGAAAGATTGGGTAATCTTTTGAATTATTGATGTCAATTACTCCACCCTAGCCTTATATTGATCCTTTACATTCATCTATTTTTCATACTTCTCAATAAGAGAACCCAATGCTGATAGTGTATCCTCCTTGGTAGATTCATGATTCCTTTAGAAAAGCTCAATCTTGTCTATTGAATACTCAAATATATCAATATCTTATGTAGCTTTCCCTGGAGGATTTTGTGTCACTTTCGCATACTTATACCTAGCTTTATCTACCAACACCTAAGAAATATTCTTCAACTTCTTTATGGATTTCATCTTTATTGGTACTAGTTGACCGAAATCAAAATCGTCTGGGGAGATGGCTTGCTTCTTTCTCTTAGGTGTCTAATTCTACAAACAAGGTGGAAGAGGAGAAGAACTCCCTTGAATCCTTTTAGTTATGGTTTAGGAAATGATAGTTGTATTCAAAAAACTTGTGGTAACAAGTGGTGGGATTCTAGTCAAAATGGCTTTTGGAGTCTCCACACTTGTTAAATTTTGCATAGATTCAACAATAAATTTATCTAACTCTAACTAAGAAGCTACATCAAAAGGAAGGAGAAGATAAACTTGGAATACTAGAAGTAGAACAAAAAATATTTTTAAACTCATTCCTAGGGCTATCGAAAATCGATCCCAAAGGGAGATAAATGAATGGAATAAATATAAACAATAGGTGTAATAAAAATAGTAACATCAAAAACAAGAGTGGCAGATGGAAAAGGTTGTTCAATGGTAGCAGTAGCAGGAGTAGGGGTAGATATAGTAGTAACAATGGGAGAATAAGTAATGGGATGGTCCTCTGGAATTTTTTCATGAGGGAACACATGTACTTCCTCATGTTTTCCTTCTTCTTTCTCTTCCTCCTAAACTAGTACTTCTTTTGTTACGGTAGATTTCCCTTCAATTGTTTGACTTTTACTCCCTCTTCACAATTAACTTAATATTTTTTGGGGGGATTTTGTTGGAGCTAGGCACATCTCCCTTGTTCTTCATCCTTAGTTCAACCCTCTTACCTAGATGTCCCTTAGGTTCTTTCTCCTTTAACCCAGTGTTGAAGTGTTTCAACTGTTTCCCATTTTCCTATAGCCAAACATTTGTGTTTGCAATGATAGGTTGAAATATTTCCCTAATTGATGTGACTTCATTCTTGGACCACTAGATTGAAAGTAGACGAGTTCTTGCAATATTTTTTTGTCATCTTCCATATCCACTAGAATGTTTTCAAGATCAAGATTCCCAATTTGTTATGAGGTCAACCAATTGCAATCTAGTTTTCTTATTTCCTCTTCTATCCTACAATCATCCCACACATCTTCAATCTTGTGTACATGGGTGTAGGCTTTCTTAATTCTATATTTCATTCCTCTATAAACAAAATTATGCCTCCCTACGTAGGTCTTCATGGTGACACATTGCATATATGATTTTGTTGCCTTTTCTTTAGGAGAAGTAGGAATTGAATATCTACCAATAGAGAGAGGAAACTTTAAACTTGGTTTATGAGATTCTATATGCTTCTTATGAACAACCATTATTTTCCTACAAAGATCCATAAGGACAATCTTATCACTAGGGAATCTTGCAAGCATGTAAGGATAACCTATAAAATAGTCAAATATCAAGTGAATATAGTAAATTGCAAGTACAAGCAACCAAATCTATTGACCACGACCCAAGCTTCATCTAAAAAGATTTTGTTCTCCAGTTCCTTCTCAAACATACATAGAAAAGTAGCAAAGAAAGAATAATTGACCCTTTAGAAATGATGAACGCTCTTATTTAAAGTCAATTGAGTGTATTATTGAAACACTAGAGTAGTCTGACTATCACCTTCTATTGTTAAACATAGAAAGATCCTCATGGATGTCGCAACATATACCAAATATGAAATATAAATTTCAAATAAGTAGGAAATTTGACCCGTTGCTCATGGATAGCATCACTAATCTACTTCCCCTATAAAATTTATTGTTTCTTCTTCTTGATAACACAAATATACAAGTACATCTAATCTTCAAAATTAGAGGAAGTAGGCAAACCCTTAATGTTGCTGAGAAGGGTAATCAAATCATTGATTTCCTCAACAAAATTACTTCAAGGAAAAATCTTTGGCCATATTGAAATGTTTTGTCTTGGATTCTTCAACCATTTGATGTTTATTCTATTTTTATAATTATTTGGATCTTTGTCATAATGTTCTTGTACCTTTTCAATGGTTAGATTTGTATATGAATCAATTCTTGGACATTTAAAAATCAAAACAAAGAACTCTATGTCAAACCTTATGACCACATTCCCATCAACATCTCTGACACTTCTATCATATTTGTTATATTGTGCAGCAACTATAATTACAAACTCAAGATTATGTTCGAAAACCTGAAAGGAGGACACCAATTGAATATTACTCTTAACAATGTATCTCATCCCTTCACTCAAAGTTTGCTTCTTGGTGTGTTCCACAAAATCAAACATTTCCACATGTCCTATTTTAGTATCCTTATTTTCATCAATGTTGGAAGACACTTAGGTCATCGGGAAAACCACTTGGTACTTGTACTTCATGGCTTTAGATTTTTTTGGAGAAGGCTCAGACATTGATTTAGTTTCTTTTTGAAGAGTGAATCACACATAACCTTTCAAGAAACTGAGTATGAAGGAGTCAGATAACATACAAAGGAAAGAATAGCAAGAAGGTAAAATTTCCTAGTGTTAGGAAAATTTAGGGTTACATGCACTAGTGGGAAAATTTTGAGCTAATACATTGGCTTGAAGGGTTCAGGTGTGGTGGTGCTGAAAAACTGAGAGGGTGCAAGAAAACTAGAAACTTGAATGCAAAGGAAAAAAATTATGAGCATTAGCATGAAATTTTGCATTTTTGTGTAATTGCACTAAAATTTTGCACTTCTACATGTGCTAGCATGATTAGATGTAAAGGCAAAGAAATTTAGCACCTTTGTTGAATGCATAAAACAACTAAGAGGGGGGGTGAATCAGTTGTACCTTAAAACTTTAAAACATTCATAAACATTGAGATCCATGTACATTCAATTAGCCCTTAATTTGTTACGATGATTTAGCATGAGAAAAAAATAACAAAAATTGAAACAACTTAGCACCATACACAAGAGACAACTAGGTTTACGTGGAAAACCCATGATGGGAAAAACCATGATGAGGATTAGCTCACAATATAAAGTAATTGCAAAATCGGTTACAAAGGGCTCACTAGCAGAGTATAAAAGAAGATAGCAAAGAAATTTTACAAAAAGAAAAAAAACTCGATGCAACATAGAATCCACCACAATGTCACCAACACCTTCACAATCTAATTCAAGAATTGTAGACACCTTCTTCTCACTACATCTAGTAATCTAACACATGAAAGCTCGCACTACACTTCTCAAATTTGAACTCTATAACTCTGCAATTTGAATCAAAATTTTCTCTCTTCTATCACACAATCCCTCAACAACTCAAATCTTATTTATATTATCTTCAACATTGAAAGCTTTCTCCAATGTTAGCTATGTACCTCAAATGTGAAAATTCAAATTAGCTCAACACCAAAAAATTCCCATGGTGGAAAGGAATGAAGGTGGACCACAACACACCTTAACTAGGACACAAATCCATCCTTACATTCCATGCCACACTTCCACAAACAATGAAGCACATTCGCAAGTAGTGTAAACACCAAGGTCGGTCATTACTTGTGTAAACACGATTAAAATTTAAGTACACGCTTCCTTTAATCCAACAAAATCCTTCACAACAACTTTCACCTAGAGAATTTACACACCCAGTACATCTAGACAACTTTACCATACACTGTAACTCAAGAAACTAGCTTTCCAAACACCAAACTTCAAACCACTTCAACTGCAGGAAGATACCATCACTATCAAAACTCCTTGAGATTTGTAAGACCTAAAACAAAATTTTGGAGAAACACAGAGAAAAAACATTTCTCCTGAACACCTCTATAATGCATATTTCACACTCAGGTGAACACAACTTCTTTTGCACAGCAAGATAGCATGCTAAATTTTGGATACAACACCTCTAAACACCTCTGATCAACATATTCTAACTATATGAGAAGATCTTCAACCTAGAATAAATGTGGAAAAATACAAAAACATAACCCTACAACACAGAACACCACTGCAACATAATGTTTCCTCTTTTTATGACATTTTATAAAAATCACTTGAAAACCAAGCACCAGAGACACATCCTCATCAATATTCAGAACTTTCTCATCAATACATATATAGAGAAAATCTTATCAAAGAAAAACTAGCGGTTGACACTAGTAGCTTTACTAATGACAACATAATGTAACTAATCAAATCATAGACAACACCAACTACTCACACTCTTAAAAAAATCTCACCCAACAATAGACACTAATGACAACACAAACTACAACTACCCATACTTGCAACAATCTCCCCCTTTTCATTGATGGCAACACATGTGAAAATCCATCAAAGAAATTCTTTGAATATCAATATACTACTCCATTACTTACTCTCCCCTTTGACATCAAACACTTCTCTTTATCATATGAAACTCTCTCCCCCTGAATAACTTATATTTTTCATCTAACTCTCTCTCCCTGATAACTTGTTCTCTTTCACATGACTCTCTCTCCCCTTTGATATCAATAGAAAAGTTAAAACTATTTGCATTATTTATTCTCTCCTCTTTGACATCTGTCAACCTTCTTACTACTGCTCTACAACTTTATTCCTTTTACTGCTCTATATACTCTCCCTTAGGAGAACACACCAAACTATACCAAATCAGCTACCACTGCACAATGACAACACACACTCCTCAGACTGCAACAACCAACAATGCCACTACATACTCCCCCTAAGAGGTAGCTACTGGTGTAGTCATGGTAGGAGGGTCCTCAAAGAGAATAGTCCAAACCATGCAGCAAGAGTTACACAACATAAGCCACATGGAATATGGAGGCAAATGCAGATTCAAACATTCTTATTACCAAAAATTTTAGTTACAATCATCCGGCAACATTTGGGTTCATATATTGGGCTCATAGGCCTGATACAACATGCTCAAAATACAACATTCCTATATGCTCCTTAATATGAGCCCAAATCTCACATATCGAATCTGATATTTATTCTACTTTCTTTCCTAATGATCTGTTACAATGATTTATATCACATTCGGAGATCTAGAATTCTCCATGTCAACCAAAGATCATTACAATCTCCGATGAAGGAAAGGTAATATGTGCATGAAATAGGTTGGCCTTAAATTTGAATTTCTCCTCGACAGGTGCATAGGATGAAGTGCAAACCAAAATTAAGGTCAGTGACACTCCATGAAATAATTTGGAACACCTTGCAAGGATCTACAAGTTACAGAAAGGATCCATAGGAGACAAAACTAGTCGTTAGGCTCGAACTGCTTCGGTGCTCTATTCTGGAAATTGTCACTTAATCTAGAAACGATAACTTTCTGAAAAAAGATCCAATCATTCTAAAATCTTGGAATAAGGGAAAATGAACATGTCCACGATGAAACATAGATCCGCAAGGTTTAGTGAGCAAATATGATGAAATGTTGAATCTGTCAACTTAAGCTGAACAAGAACAAAACTGAAATGAAAATATTTTTGGTTGATGCAGGATTGCAAAGAACCAAGGATGCTTTTGCATCAAACATCTAGGGTTATTTGAAAATTGAGTCCCTCACTTTGTTGGGACTAAAGGAAAACCAATACGGTCTACCTCAGCCTGAGAAATCCAAGAAGAATCCTCCACTGGTCGACCTTTCCACTTTACAAGATATTCTTTGTACTATCTTCCACACGTTTTCCTCCCATTTTTGATATCCAAAATCTCTTCTATCTCATCTGATTGTTGTTTAGGAAATTGCTTCTCCGATTTTTCTTTACTGTCTTCACTAAATTATGCTTCATGGTACTGATGTAGATCTGCAATGTTTAATATAGGTGATATACCCATGCCATATGGTAACTCTACTTCATATGCATTTCCTAAATCAAATCTCTTCAAAATCTTACAAGGTCCAAACTTCCTCATTTTGAGCTTATTGTATGCAACAACTAGAAATCTTTCCTTCCTCAAATACACCATCACTTCATATCCAACTTTGAACTCATTATGTCTCCTCTGTTCATCTGCTCGCTCCTTATACTTCTGGTTCATATCTTCCAATTGTTTCTTTACTTGAGTATGCACTTTCTTCATATGTTCTACAAATTCCTCTCCTTTTGCACTCCTTTTATCTTCCTTACTAATGTCTCACAACTCTAATATACCTCTAGGATGAACTCCAGTAACAATCTCAAAAGGTGTCTTTCTATTACTCCTGTTCACTAAATTATTGTAAGCAAACTCTTCTTGTGCAAGTACTAAATCCCAACTTTTGGTCTTCTCCCTAACCAAATATCTCAGCAAATTCCCCAAACTCTTGTTAACTACCTTTGTCTGTCCATCAGTCTATGGGTGAAAAGTAGAACTAAACTTCAAATTTGTCCTAAACTTGTTCCAAAGTGTCCTCCAAAAGTAATCAACAAACTTTGTATCTCTTTCTAAAGCAATACTCCTAGGTAATCCATGTAATCTGACTACTTCCTTGAAAAAAAAATCTGCTACATGTATTGCATCTGTTGTCTTCTTACAAGGTATGAAATGTGCCATTTTAGAAAATCTATCCACCACCACAAATATAGAATCATTACCTCTTTGTTTCTTTGACAAAATAAGTATGAAATCCATGTTGATATCCTCTCAAGGTCTCTCTAAAACTGTCAAAGGCTTATACAATCCAACATTCTGACTACCCCCTTTTGCAGCTTGACAAACTCTGCAAAACTGCACAAATTTCCTAACATCCTTATGAATATGTGGCCAAAATTAATTCTGACTTACCAATGCTATTGTCTTATCAATTCCAAAGTGTCCTACCAATCCTCCACTATGTTTTTCTTTCACCAAGCTATCCCTCATTGAACTCTGGGGTATAGACAATTGATTCCCTCTGAACAATATATCCTCTTAAGTGAAATAATCCAACCACTGACTCCTATCCTCCAAGACTAGTTCTTTACAATCTCTCCAAGGTTCTACAAAATCCGAGTCTTCCTCATACAAGTTCTTCAATTCATCAAAGCCTAATATCTCCACTCTCATCTCTGCCAGTAAATTCCTTCTCCTACTCAAAGCATCAGTGACTCTATTCGACTTTCCACTCCTATGTTTCAAAACAAAAGTATAACTCTGCAATAATTTCACCCATCTCATGTGTCTTTGATTCAACTTACCTTGACTGATCAAATACTGCAATGCCTGATGGTTTGTATACAACACAAAATCCTTAGGCAACAAGTAATGTCTCCACTTCTTCAAGGCTTGAACTAAGTCATAAAACTCCTGGTCATACACTGAATACCTTCTCCTAGCATCATTCAATTTCTCACTAAAATAAGTTGTTGGTCTTCCTTCTTGACTTAATACTACTCTAATTGCATTTCCACTTGCATCACAGTCTACCTGAAATACCTTATTAAAGCTTGGTAAAGCCAACACAGGCTACTCAGTCAGCTTCTATTTCAACAACTCAAAACTCTGGTCTGCTCAATATGTCCACCTAAAATATTTCTTATCCCCTCTCATTGTTTCAGTCATAGGACTGCAAATAGAACTGAAATTCCTAATGAACTTCTAGTAGAAACTAGCCAATCTATGAAATGATCTTACCTCTCCAATGCTTTCCAGTGTAGGCCATTCAAAAATTACTCTTACCTTATCAGGATCCATCTCCAATCCATCCACAGATATCACAAATCCCAGATATACCAATTCTTCCTTCATGAAACTACACTTCTTAATGTTTATCAACAACTGCTCTTCTCTCAACCTCTACAAAACTTGTCTTATATGTGTAGAGAAGGGGGATTCACTACCCACAAGTTATCTTCATTCAGAGAGCCTCATGGGGTGAACTACCCTAAACTGCCTCAAAGGATAGTGGTGAGAGTTCTAGAATCAGAAAGAGCAAGTCACAGAGATTCTCTAGACAAACTGATAAGCTCTCGGCCAAAGGACAGCAATGCAGAACCTGGATGACATCGCAGCGCGCTAGTGTCCCCGAGGCCTGCTAGCATCTTGTACAGACTAGAAAGTCATTTTATCACAGAGAATGGCTAAGAAACTACTTCTAGTTTGATTTCTAAGAACTTCTAGAAAGTGATAAAGAAATAGAATGTAATAGAACTGAAACAAAGTAAAGTAGAAATGACAAAGATAAGGAGAAGAAGAGAAAGGAAATTCTTACAACTATGTGAATGATGAAGCCTCCAACTCATGAATATCTTCAATACCTACACATAAGAGAGAGAAAAATTATAGGGGTTGTATAGAGTTTTGCCTCAGTCAAACCCTCGTTTTGGTGTTCCCACCTTCACGGACAACCAGATAGATAGAGAGAAGTATAGAAATGAAGTAAAGAGTACTAAAGCACTACAAAACGATGTTATGCTACTCAACCAAATAATAGAGGAGAGGAGTGAAATCTTACCACCTCCATCCAAAGTGCTCAAGGCTAGTGGGGGAAAAAATGAGAGGAACTCAAGCCTCTGCTACCATGGTGTTTTGTCCCACACTTGCTCTACTAAAGTGATGGAGTGTTGATGTTGTTGTTGTGAAGTGTAAAGTGTTGCTTGAGATTGAAGAGATGGTGAAGAAGTTTCTTGGAGCTTTTGAAGGGATAGGGGATAGCCAAATGCATCAAGGAGAGGTGAATTTGAAGGGAAGAGTGAAGAAAATGGCCATATTTGGGTCGATCGGCCGAAGAGGGTGTTACAAGTCGACTCCCAATGAGAAGTGTAATTCCTCTGTAGGATCCAGACATAGGAATCTATCAGGGATGTAAGCACACTACGCTGATGTCTGCGTGTCACGCGGACGTCTACGTGCTGCACAGGAGTCCTCGATAGTAACTCCTTTGTCGAAACTCAAAACGGGCGCCAAGTGTGATGAGAGCAGTGGGCTTATGCAAAATTAAGCCTCTGAGTTCAGTTTTCTAAGGTGAGGGAAGGTAAAAGGGGAATTTTCATTAGGAGTGCAAATTCACTCCTATACATTTTTCCCCCACTTTAGCAAGCATGAATATTGATGAGTGCTTCGATTAAGTAGATCGAAGAAGTAGTAGGGTTAGAAATTTATACTTGAACCACTGAGAAAGTAGATCATGGTCTGGCGAACCTAAGAGTGCAAGACAAGTGAAGAAAGGAAAAGCATATACTCAGGATGAAGAAGATGTAGATCTTTGATCCGGTATATACAATTGAGAAGAGAAAGATAGAAATGAATGCAAGAGTGATAAAAGCAATCCCCGTGCGAGGAGGAAGACTCGTATCACCGAGTAAAATTGATAAAATTAATCCCCGCTCGAGGAGGAAGACCGTATCACTAAGAAAAAGTGATAAAAGCAATCCCCACTTGAGGAGGAAGACCCGTATCATTGAGTAAAAGTGATAAAATCAATCACAACTCGAGGAGGAACACCCATATCATTGACTAAAAGTGATAAAAGCAATCCCCACTCGAGGAGGAAAACCCATATCACTGAGTAAAAGTAATCCCCGCTCGAGGAGGAATTCCCATATCACTGAGTAAAAGTAATAAAAGCAATCCACACTTGAGGAGGAAGACCCTTATCACTGAGTAAAAGAGCTCTACAAGTTCTCGATCCCGCAAAGCAAGTAAGCAGATAGTCATGCAGACCATCATCAAGTTGGAAAACTTTCAAAGGGGTCTCTCGAGAACCCTTCAAAAGGAAGAGGGGTCCACTCAAGGGATATATTGTTTGAAAAGTGAAGTCTAGTCAGGTTTCCCCCAAGCTAGATGCAAAGATAGGTCTAGACAAGCTGCCCCCAAGCTAGACGCAAAGATGTAAAGTAGGTCTAGTCAGGTTGCACCCGAGCTAGACGTCATGGAATTTGTTTGAGAGAAAAGATTTCAAAGAGGTCCCTCAGGAACCCTTCAAAAGGAAAAGGGGGTCCACTCAAGGGATGCTACATTCAAAAGACATAGAGAGAGAGGGGGTCCTTAAGAAGGACGCACATCTCCAAAACAAGTTATCACTGCCCCCAACATAAAGGGGAGGAGAACCATGCAAGATACTTAGAACATATAGGATAGAGGTAAACCTCCATATCACTTGTCATGTGAAGAAAAGGTAGGTGCATCAGCAGGCACCTGAATCACGAAGTTGTTGTATCTTGTCCTTCAAGGCCCTACATTCACTAGTGGAATGGCCTAGCATTCGATGGTATGTGCAGAAAGAATGTTTTTCCTTATCATGTTTATGAGTTGTCTGACGTGTACGAGGAGGAAGAGTAATTAAGAAAGCTTTAAGAAGTCACAACAAAATATGCTCTTGCTTAGATAAAGGATAAGAAGTAGGAAGCAACCCTTTCTCTTGTGGAGAAAAGCTCGACTGCTCATAAGAAGAATATACAAAGATAGAAGACAAAGGAGGATGGACCAATCTGCGAGAACGAGGTTGAGTGGACATCATGTCAACATTCAACCATGGTTTTTGCTCAAATTGTTTATTTGAGAAACCAAGCCCCAAGTTACCCTTACGAGGCAAAAATTCTATAGGGACCTATATGCCTTGTTCATTATGCCCACAACCTTTGCACTCATAGCCATACTTAGAGACGAGCTTAAAGCCAGGGCCATAGCATGTTTGCAAATCATGAGAAGAGGGAGAATCCTCATAGAGACCAATATTCCAGCAAGGGGGAACATACCCTTCTGCGAGATCGTCATCATCCTTCTTGATAGGACTGTTAGCATAATCCTCCTTAGCAGAAGCGTAATCGTCTTCCTCAGAAGGAGGGTCAATACTAAGAACATTATAGTTCACACTCACATTATCCCGCAATACAGAAGGATAATCGTCTTTGATAGCGGGTGTGAATGATGTTGTTGGGAGGTCTAAATGGATCAAGTCGACTTTATATTCCTGAATGAAGGAATATGTAAAGTCTGAAGGACCCCAATCTTCACCAAGACATGCATTCCTTTGAGAGGAAGTAGAAGAAACAAACCTAATATTTCTTGCTTCAGAAGGATCTTCTTCAGGGACATCTACCTCAAGAGTATCCTTTGTAGTAGGTACTATTGGAGAAAACATCGACACATTAGAAGAAATGAAGGGATAAGAGTAGACACAACCAAATCTTGACTAGCAGTTGCCATCTCACATAAGTGCATAGCATCAGGGTCAGTTTTAACTGTGACTACTCAATTATTACAAATGAACTTAATTGATTTGTGTAAGGTAGACAGGACTGCACCCATAGCATCAATCCATGGTCTACTAAGAAGAAGGTTTTAAGGTAACTTCTCTGACATAACATATATAAGGGTAGGTATGGTAATGGGTCCCAACCTCAAAGGCAAGACTATTATGCCTAGGGCCTGTCGACCGACATTATCAAACCCATGAATGTCAATAGAAGAAGCATTAATAAAAGATGGATCAATATTAATCCCGGGCAATAGATCAATGCTACATACATTGAGTGTCGAACCAGCATCAACGAGAGTGCATTTAATACCAATCTTATTAATGTTAACTATAATCATTAAAGGGTCTTCTTGCTTCTGTACTTCTAGAGGCGGGAGTTCCTATGGATAGAACGTGATATTCGATGAATCTGCACGAATATAAGCTATCAATGCATCGCATCTTCCAGCCTAGTGGAAGAAGGCAAGAGGATCTTTTTCAAGGCTTCCTAAAGCATACCTTGGTAAACTAGAGCAAACTGAAGCAAGTCCCACAGTTAGATCTTAGCCAGAGTAACTTGAGGTTTCTCGACAAGATCGTTATCAACGGGTGCTTGAAGAAGGTTTAGTTGTTTATTCATTCTAGTATCATAGGTATGGGCTACCGCTCTATAAGAGGGAGCCTCGGAAAGTTCAAGGGAATCACTATCAAATGGAACACCATTAGTAGAACAAACCCTTTCAGGAGAAGGACTAGCTGGAGTCACATAAATAATCAATCTCTTAGGCCTTTGAGGGGAAATAGAGAAATAGATTATATTTACAAAATCATCATAGCTAATAGAATGATTATTCGAAGACATATTCTCAACATCGATCCAAACAAGATCAAATGTGGAAAGAGATTCATCATGCACTAATGCCTCATCTCTAGAGGGGAGTGCATTAGAATAGATAAGAAATTCATCATTCAAAAATGCAATATATCTAGAAGATAATGCATTGGAAGGAGTATAAGGTTCATCATTCACAAATGCATCATCTCTAGAAGAGAGTGCATTGGAATGAAGAGAAGTTAGAGTAACGTTAAGAAAGGTATCAATGATTTCATCTTCTTGCAAAAAGATATCCTCTGAAGGAGGAGGACTCTCATGAGAAGGATCAAAGATACAAAGTGACATGGGAAAAGCCAAGTTACTATCACATGCATGAAATGGAACATCATTAATATTGTGAACAAAATTAGATACATAACTAATAAAAGAAGCTATTAAATTCATTATGATTTTTTTTGATATTTTCTAGGTTCTAGTAATTTGCATTTTTGAAGGTCTTCGAAGCGAAATTTGAGGTCGAAACTTGCATCGATCCCTAAAATTCGACTCCCAAAGGCACTAGTTTTTTAGGGATTGAACTAGTTCTCTAGAAGACCTTTCCAACGACTCAAACAGTTTTGAATTCCGAGCACCGAGTCAAAAGTTATGACCCCACCAAGTAGGGGTAAATAATTTCCTATTTTTTTGAAGAACACTATTCTTCACGTCAGGTTCACCAAAATGTAGAGAAGGGGGATTCACTATTCACAATTTCTCTTCATTCAGAGAGCCTCATGGGGAAAACTACCCTAAACTACCTCAAAGGACAGTGGTGAGAGTTCTAGAATCAAAAAGAGAAAGTCACAGAGATTCCCTGGACAAACTGATAAGCTCTCAGCCAAAGGACGGCAGTGCAAAACCTGGATGACAACATAGTGCACTGGCATCCCTGAGGCACACTAGCATCTTGTACTGACCAGAAAGTGAGTTTATCATAGACAATGGCTAAACGACTACTTCTAGTTTGATTGCTAATAAATTCTAGAAATTGATAAAGAAACAAAATGTAATAGAACTGAAACAAAGTAAAGTAGAAATGGCAAAGATAAGGAGAAGAAGAGAAAGGAAATGCTTACAACCATGCAAATGATGAAGCCTCTAGCTCATGAATATCTTCAATACTTGCACACAGAGAGAGAGAGAGAGAGAGAGAGAGAGAGAGAGAGATTGTTGGGGCTCTATAGGGGTTTGCCTCAGTCAAACCACCGTTTTGGTGTTCCCACCTCCATGGACAGCCAAATAGATAGAGAGAAGTATAGAAATAAATTAAAGAGTACTAAAGCACTACAAAACAATGTTATGCTACTCAACAAAATAATAGAGGAGAGGAGTGAAAGCTTACCACCTCCACCCAAAGTGCTCAAGGCTAGGGGAGAAAATGAGAGGAACTCAAGCCTTTGTTGCCATGGTATTTTTTCCCACACTTGCTCTACTAAAGTGATGGAGTGTTGATGTTGTTGTTGTGAAGTGTAAAGTGTTGCTTGAGATTGAAGAGATGGTGAAGAAGCCGCTTGGAGCTTGTGAAGGGATAGGTGATAGCCAAATGAATGAAGGAGAGGTGAATTTGAAGGGAAGAGTGAAGAAAATGGCCATATTCGAGTAGGTCAGTCGAAGAGGGCGTTACAAGTCGACTCCCAATGAGAAGTGTAACACCTCTATAGGCTCCAGTTGCAGGAATCTATCAGGGACGTAAACATGTCGTGCAGACTTCTATGCATCACACAGGATTCCTCGACAATAACTCCTTTGTCGACACTCAAAACGGATACCAAGTGTGATGAGAACATCGGGCTTAAATGGAATTAAGCCTCTAAGTTTGGTTTTCTAAGGTGAGGGAAGGTAAAAGGAGAATTTGCATTAGGGGTGCAAATTCACTCCTATACAATATGCAACAAATGTTCTTCTCTGGCCTTACTAGAAATCAAGATGTCATCCAAATAGACAATCACAAACTTACCCAAGAATTTTTTCAATACCTCATGAAAGTATGTGCATTTGTTAGTCAAAAAGGCATCACCAACCACTCATACAATCCTTCATTTTTCTTGAATATTGTCTTCCACTCATCCCCTTCTCTGATTTTGATATGATGATATCCACTCTTCAAATCTATCTTTGTAAAGTATTTAGCTCCACTCAAACAATCCATAATGTCATCCATCCAAGGAAAAGGAAATCTATACTTCACTATGATTTTGTTTATGGCTCTAGAGTCTGTACACATCCTTCATTCTCCATCCTTCTTAGGTGCTAGCACAGTAGGTACTACACAAGGACTTAAGCTTTCTCTGATCAAACCCTTCCTCAACAACTCTTGCACTTGTCTATTCAACTCTTCATTCTCAATCAGTGTCATCCAGTGTGTTGCTTTATTAGGAAAACTAGCTCTAGGAATCAAATCCATGCAATGACTAATACTCCTCATAGGTGGCAATCCATCAAGTATATTATCTGAAATGATAGCTTCATATTCTTCCATCAACTCCTTTATCTCCTCTGGTTGTTCTTCTACATGCTACAAGTCTTTAGTCTTCTTAGAAACCAAGGCATAGCACATGTTCTCATGTCTCAATCCATCCAGAAATCTCCTTCCATCAACCAAAAAAATTCTAGCATTCGTACAAACCTCAACTTTAGGAACATCCTCCAATGGCAAAAAATTTTGCTTCATCTCATTAGCAACAATGGTATATGTGTTCTTCTTTCCATCATGAATAGCCTATCTATCATACTGCAAAGGCCTTCCCAACAAAACATGGCATACATCCATAGGCATGATATCACACAAAACTTCATCACGATAATTTCCTATCTTCAATTCCACCAAACATTATTCACTTACCAATATCTTATGCTCATCTTGAATCCATGCTATCTGATAGGGCTTCGGGTGTTTCAATCTTTCCAACTTCAATTTGGTCACCATTTCTTTAGAAACCAGGTTCTCAGAGCTTCCACTATCGATAATCATTCTGCAACATTTACCAACTACCTTCCATCTGGTCCAGAACAAATTCTTTCTCTGCAATGGTTCCTGCTCCATCTCACTTTGACACAATACTCTTTTGTTCACCAACACTTCTCCCTCTTTCGGTTTATTAGATGATCCATCTTGGTCCTCCTCAACAAAGGTTGTTCTTCTACCGTTCTCTGTCTTTCTGCTTGCCTCTTCTTGATTACATTCAAATGCTCTATGTCCTTCTCCACCACACTTAAAACAAGTTCCTCTTAATACTCTTTTCTCTTGTCCTCTATCATCTTTTCTATAACCCTCATTCCTGTAACCACCATATCCTCTTCTCCAGTAAGAGTTTCCATCATCTCTATGGTATGGATTATCATTCTTACTGACTTCCTTATCTTTATTTTTATCTACCAAAGATCCTCTTCCTCCTCTAGAAAAAATTCTTCCTCTCTGAAATCTTTCGCCTCTTCCTCTCTCTTTGCTCGTGTCTTTTATTCAACTTCTCTTCTACTTTTAGGGTACATTGATATGCCTCCTCCACACTCAACAACTTGATCAAACTGATCTCATCCTGTATATACAGCTTCAAGCCATTCACATCTCTGGCTACTTGCTCTGTGTCATCCTCTGAATGTCTAGATCTTATATTCAACTTGTAGAGCTCCTTAGTATACTCTATCACACTTGACTCTTTCTGCTTCAAATGCTACAACTTCTAGAACAAACTAATCTGATAGTCTTTGGGCATAAACTTCATCTTTAACTTATTCACCATTTGATCCCATGATTTTATCTTCTCCTTTCCTCTTCTTTGCCTATCTGTTTGCAAATGTTCCCACCAAAGGGATGCATGTCCTTTCAATTTTTTACAAGAAAATTTCACCTTCTTTTCTTCGGTGATACCTTCAAAATCAAAATACTTCTCCATCTCCATTATCCAATAAAGCAATTCATCTGAATCCAACTTACCACTATAATCTGGTGGATTGAAATGCGGTTTAGTATTTACTCTGGTTAGGGCTCTTATGAACCTCTCTACTCCCTGATCAAGGCCAGGTTGATTTTCTCTTTCCCCTTCTTTCTATTCTTCTACCTCTTCATCACTCACATCATCAACTGGTCGACCTCTCTGTTGGGCCGTTTCGACTGCTTCTAATCTGGCAGTAATTCCTCTCAACATCTCCATTATAGTTGGGTCTGCATTTCCACACTCTCCATTTCCTCTACTATTTCTTCTTCCCACCATATTTACACAAGTCCTCTGTAGCTACAAGTCGGATCCTCAGTCCACCACCCCACAACAAATCTTCAACAGGACTCCCAAACTCTGACGATCTCTCACAGAATGAATCTCACTCTGATACCAATTTGGTGTAGTCACGGTAGGAGGATCCTCAAAGAGAATAGTCCATACCATGCAGCAAGAGTTACACATTAGAAGCCACATAGAATATGGAGGAAAATTCATATTTAAACATTCTTACTACCAAAAATTTCAGTTACAATCAGCCGGCAACATCCGGGTTCACAGATCGGGCTCACAGGCCTGATACAACATGCTTGAAATATAGTATTCATATATGCTCCTTAATACGAGCCCATATCTTACATATCGAATCCAATATTTATTCTACTTGCTTTCTTAATGATTTGTTACAATGATTTATATCACATTCAGAGATCTAGAATTCTCTGCATCGGCCAAAGATCATTACAATCTCTAATGAAGGAAATGTAAAATGTGCATGAAATAGGTTGGCCTTAAATTTGAATTTCTCCTCGGTAGGTGCATAGGATGAAGTGCAAACCAAAATTAAGGTTGGGAACACTCCACAGAATAATTCAGAACACCTTGCAAGGATCCACAAGTTATGAGAAGGATCCATAGGAGACAAAACTAGGCGTTAGGCTCGAACTGCTTCGGTGCTCTGTTTTGGAAACTGTCACTTAATTTGGAAGCGATAACTTTCTGGAAAAAGATCCAATCATTCTAAAATCTTGGAATAAGGGAAAATGAGCATGTCCACGATGAAACATAGATCCACAGGGTTCAGTGAGAAAATATGATGAAATGTTGAATCTGCCAACTTGAACTAAACAAGAACAAAACTGAAATGAAAATATTTTTGGTTGATGTAGGATTGCAAAGAACCAAGGATGATCCTACATCAATCTAGACCAAGGAATGACTCTTGAAATCCACTAGACTGATGCATCTACTTATGCATCTAGTTCAAGGAAGGAGGGGCAATAACCCCCAACTTCTCTCGGAGATACTCAAAATTATCTTTAGGAAGAGCCTTAGTGAATATATCAGAAATGTAATCCTTTTTAGGCACATATTCAAGCTTCACTTTATTCTCCACAACCTTCTCTCTCAGAAAGTGGGGTGATCCCACAATAATGGGTTACACTTTTTGGCCAAACTTGACATTGAAATCAACATTTTTCACTAGATCTTCACTTTCTTACACCTATAGCAACTAAGCCATTAAGAATTTGAAGATGAATCAAACTAGTGATTTGTGAGATTTTGTGTGTAGATTCTAATTATACTTTTTTTTTTAAATTAAAATATAAATTGTGAATCCTTTTATGTAATTTTTAATAACTTATTTTTTCTACTATACAATATTTTTTAAAAGTGATGTCTACTTCGGACCACATAACTTTTTTTATAGAAAGGATACAATTGTAATTTTTAAAATATAGATTTGTCACACCAATATCTAGTGCATGGATATTTTTTCATAATTTTTGTTACATATTTTTTTTTAAAATAATTTTCCAAGTCAGAGTAATTATAATTTGGACTAAGGTGTACTTTGGACTGCATGAATTTTTTTGTATGCGTTTGAATTAACTTATTCATTTTTTGTTGGAATAAGGACATAAATACCTAGTGCACATGTATTTTTTAGAAAAAAAAATCTCTATTTTCTTATTTTTTTGTATGTGTGAAACAAAGAACTTGATGTTCATTGAAAATCCTACATTCATAAGAAATACTAAATAAATATAATAATAAAATTAAATATATTTTAAATTATGTTTTTTGGGAGGCTTATAATAAGGCCTACATACTCACAAAACATAAATTTTAAATGAATTCATTTGATTGCCCAAAAGGTAAATCAAAAGTGGTTTTTTATCAGCATTTTGATAGGTGTAGAGGATACTCCATTATAGATATGGTTTAAAACTAATTGGGTTATATCCAAGGGGGTTTGATCAAACCCTCTTTAATTAAAATCATTTAAATGGAACCTTTAAAGGCTTAAATCATTATATTTTCCAAAAATATGTGATTTCAAGCAAAAATTAGGGTGTCCTAGAAGTGTAACTCATTATTGTGGCAACACCCAATGATATCTAGTTGAAATATTTGTTTTCCTTGAATGTATTACCAAGTTCTTTGAAATATTGATTTCACTTGTATTGTCACGAAGATCGAAATTGGTTCATCTTACACCACTCTAATATCCTTCAATATTTTCCTCATCCATAATACCTATGTGTAGAAAGATGTTTTTGCAATGTACTCTACCTCTATAGTAGATAAGGCTACTAAATCTTGTTTCTTACTCAGCCATGATACTAATTTGCATCCAATAAAGAATGCACAACCACTTGTACTTATCCTATCATCTACAAAACCAACCCAATCTGCATCTGTGTAAGCACTCAAAGTGAAATTAGTATCCTTTGAATATCATAATCCATGATCTACAGTTCCCTTTAAGTATATGAAAATTTTGTTTACTACTACAACATGTGACTCTCTAGGGTCTTCCTGAAATCTAGCCACAAGACAACTGCATGCATGATATCCAGTCTAGTAGTAATTAGATATAATAGTCCACCAATTATTGACTTGTACTTTATTTGATCAACCTTAGGAGATTCATCATTCCTTCTCAGCTTGCAACTAGTAACCATAGGAAAACATACTAGTTTAGAGTCTTACATTCCAAACTTTTTCGAATCTTCTTTGGCATACTGTTTTTGTGAAATAAAAATACCTTTATTTGTCTGATTGATTTGTAGCCCAAGGAAGAAATTTATTTCCACAAACATGTACATTCCAAACTCCTTTTACATATCTTCTATAAAATTCTTACACATAGCTTCATTGCCTCCAAAAATCATGTCATCAACATATACAAGTACAATCAAGATTTGATCTTTTTCAAATTTATAGTAAATATTGCTAGTAGTGGTACCTTTATTGAATCTTTGTTGTATCAAATACCTGTCCAGCCTTGTATACCAAGGTCCAGGAGCTTTCTTCAATCCATATAGCACCTTCTTCAATCTATAGATCATATACGATTTGTCTAATAATTGAAATCCTTCTGATTATTCCATGTATACCTCTTCTTCCAATTCTACATTCAAGAAAGAAGACTTCACATCCATTTGATAAACTTTGAAATCCTTATGTGTTGTAAAGGCCAAAAACATCTTGATTGATTCCATTCTTGCCACCAGAGAAAATTTCTCCTCAAAATCTATTTTTTCTACTTGTGAGCAACCTTTACACAAAATCCTTTCCTTGTTTCTTGCCACTTCTCCATTCTCATTCAGTTTATTTCTAAATACCCACTTAGTTCCAATTATGTTCTTGTTTGTTGATCTTGGGACAAGTTCCCATGTCTAATTCTTCTCAATTTGAAGTATTTCTTCTTCTATAGCCTTTAAATGTTCATCTTTACATGTGTCAAACACTATTTTAGGTTCAACTTCAAAAAGTAGACACACATTTACTTGTTCTTCAATAAATTTCCTTCTTGGCAATACACCTTTTCTTTTATTTCTAATGATATTTTATTTAAAGTATGTTGTTTCTAGATTCAACTATGTATGATCTTTTATTTAAAGCATATGTGTGTTCAATATGCTAATCTTGAACATGGTGCTAGAAATGATAAATATGTTAATGAACATGCTTATGTCCCTGCTTCGCATGATTGTTTGTGTGAAGCAAAGATGGAAATGTCAGCTATACATGAAAAGGATGATGAGGTGCACATTGATGAAGGAAGGAACAAAATTTTTGAATGATCAAGTTATGCATTATGACAAACACATGGATCTCAGATCAGCATTATTACCCATTGATAATGTGAAACAATTTGATGAATTTTCAGATTATGTTGACATTGCAAAACTTCTTGATCTATGTGTAGAGCAGCCAAATGATGCAAATGACAATAGGTGTGATGTTAGTCAATATGAAATTGAATATGGGTGCTTATTTTCTGATCTTTCTCATCTTCACAGTATGAAAATGGATATGTTTGTTTTGAATGAGGAATGCATTAATGTGAAAGAGAATGAAGGTTCTATCTCTATTGCTAATGAGAAAATTTTAGATAACAGCGAGTCTTTGGCACATAGGTCAATATGCCTATCAACTGATAGTGCACCTGAAGTTACTAGTGCACATGAAATTATTTTTGTTGATCCTCTTAATTCTCCAAGTGATAGCATTCAAAATGATTCAAGTATTCATATTGGCATTGTGAAGAGTAATATTGAACATGATAAAAAATCAATGTGAAAAATTTGGTTCAAGGTTAAATTCAGAATTATCTGAATCTTTATTTGAGACATTCCATATAGAAGTGCATAATGGTCTGAAGAATGAATTTGACATCATGTATGAACCTGAGATGGAAAACATTATTTTTTCATTGGAGGTTGATGTTTTTTTAGAATACCCTGATTTGAATGTAGATAAAAGTACTCTGGGTATTGATAAATCTGATTTTCAAAAACCTTGAGGCATGTAACAATATGCTTGAGTTGTGTTGTTGGGATGATGATAAAATGACTTGTGATGCAATTCACTTGAAGGAGTTACCAATGTATGAGTGTATCTCTTTACATACACTTGAAGATAGTTTGCATGATGTGCATAATATTTTTGTAAGTTCTTGTGATAGTCTCGTCGTTGACATGCAGACTAGTAATCAGATTGAGCCTGATAGTACTAGCCATGTGGTAGAATGTGAGTGCTACTTTTGTTAGCTGGAGGAATTTTTCGTAAAGTGTGGCAATGTGCAAAATATTGAAGAATGTTGTTTTCAGCTTGAGAATGATTTAGATGATGAATATGATAAGTTGTTGCCACATGATAATCAGTATTTTGAGAGTATGTCTGATTTTTAGATGCTTGGTAAGTTTGAATATGTTGATAATGTTGTATATGATGGCCTATTGGGAGATGCCAGCATGTTTAATCAAGTACGTGGGAGTGATATGGTCTATGTGATTCGGTTTTCATGCTATAACAAAGCTAAACAGGGAACAAGTTTCCACTTGTACAAAAGCAACTTGATAGTTGTGTTTGCAGAGATGCAGTCACTCATGTTGTTGTGGTGTAATAGAGGAAAGCATGGGTTGAGGGAGATTAGCTCCTTTAAAAAATTGGTGTTTAACAGGGGTAAGAATTGACTCCCCTTTTTCATTTGGTGGTTTGGGGTCATCAAATGAGGTAAAAAAAAGTGGTTGAATAAAGGAGAAATTTTAGAGCGCCTAATGGACTTGGCATTTGGTCTACTCCCCAGAGATCAGGATTCTTCCTATGCCCACAAGGGGCATACATCCCCAGTTGGAGCCACTGGTGGTACCTTAAAATTTTGCAAATTTGAAGTGCCCATGTGGAAAAAATTTCCTTTGCACACTCAGAAATGCACCAGTAAAATCTACCCATGTGACCTATTTGGAGGGTCACAATTCGAAGCCAGTTGATTTTCATGCCAAACCCCTTGGTGGACATATTCATTTGACATATGTGAACATGTATTTCATTTTTCAGCTTCCCATGAAAAGTTTTGACTGGGTTTTGAAAACCAAAGTTGGAGGGTTTTGGGATTGTTTTGTTGTTTGCAAAATCTTTGTCCTGTGAGGTGGCCTCCTCTTTGAGCTGATATTTCACAACTGGATGATTTTCATGACAAGTGGATTGTATACCTGCATTCCCCCCACATTAATATGCTCCTTGGTTTGATTCCAGAGCCTCATGACCGGATTTGATATTTTTTCGAGATCAAAAGCAAATGCAGTTTGTTTTGCTTTTACATCTACATTTCTGACATTTCAAGGTGGTCAACTTTGACCCCTAATATCTGGTGAAGAATGATGATTGAAGGAGAGCCCTCTTGCACACATGCTCAGTGGACCTAAATGAGCTTGTGTTTCCATTGTCAGCTTCCTTGATTTTCATTTGTTATTTTTTCAAAGTGGTGATTTGGTGAGCCCTAATTGGTTATGAATAGGTGTAGTTATAGAAAAGTCTAACTGAGCTACTTTGACATTGAATATCTCACACCTCAAGATCTCTTTTGCTGAACCATTTGTGGCATTGTGTTCTCGAGTCAAATTTTTGCATGCTTGTGCATTTTCATGGCTCCAGGAGGTCATTTGACTAGTTTTCCAGGGTGATTCCTAAGCCCACTGGGCTAGTTTTGATCACTATGCAAATATGCTAAAAGGCATATTTTAATGACAACCCAGTTCATTTTTCACCTCAAATGCACTCAAAAGTGGCCTTAAGGTCAATTCAGCATGAAATTTAGTTCAAAACGAAAAAAAATTTAGCCGAGCTCACATGGGGACTTGGCATGCTCTGCATAGTCATGAAGTTGTAAGTGCATCACATGATTAAGTAATGAAAACTATTAAGGTTTTGCATCATACTTTTCCCAGTTATTGCTCGATTAGTAATAAGGCAAGAGAATTTTAAGGTAGTGAGGATAATCCATTAACTTGTGCACTTTGATTGTTGCTCATCTAACAGAGATACAATAGAGCTCCAATGGAAGCTTTGCGGTGAGAGTGATCCAACTAATATGTTTAGTGATTGTTGTTCAGTTGATTACATTGGAATGAAGGGTGTGGATAGCACAAGCTCACTCTTAGAAAATAGAGATGAAAGCATTGTCTTATGTGAGTTACTATGTGATAAAGCCATAACACCATTCAATCTTGCTAAGTTGTTTGAATAGTTGCATAATATTGAATGAGGCTCGTAGTAACAGAGGAATGGTTCACTATGTTGAGAAAATTTAGCACTGTGGAAAGGTACTTTCCTGTGAATATAGAAGCTCGCTAGTGATTGCTTATGTTGCAAGTGATCAACTCTTAGGATATTTGTCTCAAGCTATATGGGACGCCATAATTGAAGCGTGTACACATAACGAATTTGTTGAAAAGGCTTCAGAAGATTTCAAGTAAATACAATTAGCAATTGTACTGCTAAATCCCATAACTGTTGTCACTATCCTTCCTGCCCATGCTATAGAGGAAGGATCAATGGGATGAGGCAATGCGTCTGAGGGGGCTCGATAAATATGTTGAAAGTGTTGGTGTGGAAACTGTAAAATGTTTCATGCTAAAGGGGCAGCCATCGTACCAAGTATGGGGTGCAACCACCATTATCAGTGGAAATGTATCAAAAATTGTTGGAGGAAATTCCACAATGCATCTTTTCGCCATGATCGATAGGAACTAGAAACAAGAAAAACTAGGGCACAAGCAAGATCGATGGCTTGCAGAATGAAGACGACGTGGCCAAATCTGGACCACACCTTGCCAACCTCACACAACTGAGGTTGACATTAGGAAGAATGTTGCGAGGTATGCAAAAGAGCTCCACGTGGAAGTATTGGGCCCGAGGAAAGCCTAAAGAAGTTTTTTTTTAAAGGCATAAGTTGTGAAAGGTTTTTAGTAGGTGACCAATGAATTTTAAAAGACCCCCACCATTTCCTGAAGTAAAATATTCTAGCTAAATTTTGCCCGATAACTTTGGGGTTTGCATTTTTAACAAACAAAAGTGAAAAAGTAATGTGAGGTGAAAGAAGCATGAGAAAAAATGAATTCGGTGGCCATTTAAGAAATTAAATGCTTTCACTATTTAAAGGTAATCTTTAAATAATGAGTGAGGTAAAGACAAAATGCCCAGTAAAAATTTAAGGGGCCTCCAATATTAAAGTAAATATTTCAAGTATTGCTATGAATAAAAATCAAATATTCATGAGCAAATATTTTCTAAAAGCCTCAAAGTAAAATATTCAAGGGATTTTACTGAGAGAATGCAAATGAGTGAAAATAAAGATAGGGAAAAATGAGAAGTAATTGCTCTAATTAAAATGTTGTTGAGGTTTTTATTTTCACATAGGTGAAAATGTGTAACAGAGAAAAATGGAAGAAGAGTATTTTCTACAGGGGACTAATTATATAGCAAGGTAACTATTTTCATAGGTGGGAGGTTTACTTTCCCGAGAAAGGCCAGGCATAGAAGAAGACAATATTGCATTTACATGTGAAATTTAAAGTGAATGAAGGAAAAATGCAGAGGCATAGTTTTTTGTTGCAAAGGAAGAGAGAAGAGAGAGGATTTTCCTAGCTTCTTGTCGCTAATTGACGGAGGATGAAGCTTCCAAGTGTCTTCAACGGATTAATTTTAGGGCTCTTCTTCCTTCTATATCTTCTCTAATTTTCTCATTGTAAGGGGTTTTGAATTTGATGTATGGGGCTGGGTAGATAGAGAAGTGTTGAACTTGAGTCATAGAAAAAATATGCAATTGTAATGCTTTGATTTCATGAGTAAATATCAATCAGTATGTGCAAGAAAAGCATGAATGTCATCAAATTGTCTCCAAATTTGTATACATTTAATCATATGAATTCAATATACAAAGTATGTTTGAATTTGTCATCTCCATTTCCCTGAGATTGTGTTGTTTGTTCATGGTTCTATTTCAAAGAAATAGTTAAATTTCTTTGAGCAAATAATTGTGATTTTAGGTGTGCAAGGTGGATCTATAAGAAGAATTTGGATGACAACAAGAGTGGATCTATTAGTGTAAGGCATTAGCAGTTTTAAATCCACTGGTTGAAGTTGATTTGTTGATGGTTTCTCTTTATGATGGTATATTTGACTCTATGGCTCAGAATTAGGCACTGATTTGTCATTCAACTAAATGCCTTCTCATAAACAAATTATTAAATCAAAATCATTTTAATTTTTGTTTTTGGGTTTAGTTTTAGTGTTGAGTTCTGCTTCCCAATTGCTGAGTGAGTGTTGGGATACCAAAAATATAGCCAGATTTGAAGTTGTCATTACTTTCCTTGGTATATTTTAATTGGGAATTATCTGCTATAAAATGCAATGTTTGTGCATAATTGAAGTAAGTCTTTAGGCATTGTGAAGGTAGACCCGCCTTGGTCCTACAGAGCCAAAAGTGTAGGAGATTTCAGTCTTTGATTGAATCTTGTTAGTTCACCAAATCCATCTTTGAGTCTAAGCATTAGAAATTGGCTATTCTATAGGACTCATTAGATCTGTTGATTTTGGAAACCAACACCTTCAAAGAATGTTTATTGCAAATTTTCATAACAATATTCAAGCTAAACTTGATATGTTGAAGTTTCCCTCCTTTACACACTTGTGCATGGCCCTTCATGATTATCATAATTTGGTTAGTCATCGTGAAGAAAAAACTACTTCTAACAATCCTGAGAAATCTAAAGTCATGCCCCAAAGTAATTTCCAACCTTTCAAGAAACAAAATAAGGGTTTTTTACAAATAAATACACCTCAAACAAATCAACATGTTAACTCCCAAGTGTCTACTATAAAAACAACAAATCCATATCCATTTAGGGAGAGGAGTTGACAATTTACCCCTTTACTCGATACCCTTCACTCCATTATGTTGCAACTTTTGAGTAAGAACTTAGTCACCTTACTTCCTATTAGAGCAATTGATACAACTAATCCCTTACCTCCAAACTTCAACTCGAATGCCTTTTTCCATTATCACCAACAAAATGAACACGATATAGAACAATTTAAGTGTCTTAAACATATTGTGCAAGACCTCGTTAATTCTAGTCACATCAAAATTGGTGATATTAATGATCAAGGAAACAAGTCTATTGCCCCACCCAACCAAAATTTGGAAATCTTTACCAACCCAAAGCCAAATCATAATATCTCTTTTGTGAAAGCTACTGATTCCAAGAATGATATGATGAATGTTGACAAAATTGAAGATACAAATAATGACAATATAAATGAAAATGAAGTAGACTTAGAACGTGTGGTCGGATTCATTGATGTTCGACCTCTTAAGGGCCAAACCAAAATGCCCCTTGACATTTCTTTCTCACATAGTGACATAATTAGACGTGCACCTAATGGTCCTCTTTACATTTCTAGAAGAATTAATGACTTGAGCCTACTAATGGGATATTAATTGATCATGTGTGTGTAGAGAATGTGATCACCGAAGAATTCTTGTTTTTGCATGAACTTTATCAAGATTCTTATGAACAACCAAAAGCATGGATCAAAATGAACAATGGTTTTTCTTATCCTATGATAGGTTTATCACTCTTCCTTTAAAATTTGGACTAAAAAAATTGAATATATCATTCTCCATCATCCTATTGTTAGACCAATTCCATGTGAAGCTTGGTCACCCATGTCTATGCTCCATTAATTTAATCTCATCGGCAATGCATAAATGCTTAAAGTTTCCATTTGGCAATGAGATATTTAATATGCACCATAGTGGCTTTAATCCTTTGTCTTCCTATAGGAATTTCTCATTGGATTTTTTTTGGATAAAACATATAGAATCTATTAAGCCTCATGAGGAATTCTTTTTCAAATCTTATCACAATTTTAAGGCTAAGAGAATAGAAGAATTATCTTTTAGCAACATGCCTCAATCCACGATTGAGCCTCCTATCATTCATGAAATCATAATTAAACCAAAAATCTCTTCTGAGTAACCAAGACCAACCCATGATAAATCCTTTGCCTATCTCCTACAATAGACCAAGAGATAACCAAATAAGTCCTATTGTCCCTCCTAAGATCAAACAAGTTTATAAAGCTAAAGAGAAAGTGGTTGAACAACCTCCCATGGTTCCTTTCGTTCCTCCCTTATTGGAAGAAAAGAAACCTATGGTTGAAAAACCCACTCCTACACAATCACAACTCAAAAATCATACAAAAAGAAACAAAAATGCTAAAGAGTGTAGGCATAGACATTGCGCTATTTCTCAAAGATTAAAAAAGAGACTAAAATAAAAAATCAAGATCAAACACCAATTGAATCAAAGCATGATGAATCTCCACCTTCGCCAAAACAAAAACAACAAGAAACTTCTATGGACATTGTCCTTAGGACTCCTGTTATGAAATTTGGATGATGATGATGAGATTGCTAAAATTGATGAGGAAGTGCATAATGAGTTGAATTTTTTGTTTTCTTCTTCCATGAGCTTATGTGATAACAATTGTAATGGTCCTCCTATAAAGAGTGACTCACCATGTGTTGAACCTGGTGATGCTCCTAGTATAAAACTTGTCATTGTCCCTTTGGCTAGTTGTCCGCCTTTCATATATGATGAATAATATTAGGATGCAGATGACCTACTATAGGTTGACTCGCATGTGCCATTCTGGTCTTCTCTTTGTGATCTTTATGATTGCACATGTGTAATGTGATCCCCAGTACAGTGTTGCTTGACATGTATTTATATGTTTTTGAGCCTACTTTGGATGACCCTTGTCACTCTGTTGGTGCAAGGATACAAAGGAAGAAAATATGTTGTGGCATTCTTCTATTTTTATCTCCATTCTTCTATATGTTGTAAACCTCTTGTCTTGTGTTTTCCTTTTGGGGATGACACAAGGCATCAAGACATTCAATTCTCTTCCATGTTGACCCAAAAGCTTCTCCTTTTTTATCTCTCTCTATGTGTCATTCTTCCTTTGTGCTCGTTATCTTAGGATCCATGGAAGAGAATTATGTGTTATCTTAGGATTACATATGGGGGGAAACCCTCCTTTCCATGATGCAGATCTACTCAGAAACATATTTTTTACATAGGGCTTTCCAAATAAAGCTCTCATGTAGTGGAATTTATCATATTCTACCTTAAAATAATTTCTCACAGCATGGTGTTTATCGATTTCTTTAAAGTGGGGGCATACGCATTGCCACTCATTAATTGCTTCAAAGTGTGGTCTTCTTACTTCATGTGATGTGTCTTCTTGGGGGTGTCATTGGGTTTGATTTCCTTCAATATTGTGACCTTTCTTAGCATATGACATTCCTCTTAGTGGTCATGTTATGGATTGCATTCCCTAAGTTGTGAATCTTTTATCCTCAACTAGTCCTCTCTTAGATACATTAACCATGATGTTCCCTAAGGTGAGACCTTTCATGAACTAAGAAAAACCCCTTTTAATATTCTATTGCATGTATCAAGGCCACCAAGCATAACGCAACTTGCTTGCCAGTGGAGCCTCTATTTTTTTCATGGCCACCAAGCATAACACAACTTGCTTGCTAGTGGAGCCTTTCTCATGAGTGCCTAGCATAATGCAACTTGCTAGCCTTGTGACCATTTTTGTGGTGCCTTATAAAATTTATCAAGAGGAATAAATTTGGTATGGTTAGTACAATGGGAGTCTATAGACCTTCCATCATCTTCCCATTAGCCACTTTTTGGGGATCACCTAGTGGACAATGGATTTCACTAACCCATGTGAGTGCATTTGTTTGTGTAGTGGACAACAAGTTTCCACTTCTAATTTTTTTTTCGGAAAAAAAGATAAGGCTTGATCCATACCTATTGGACAAAAATTTGAGGTTTGATCCATCCCCTCTCTCTCTTCTCATTAATTTTGACATTGTATGCTTGTGTATCTTATCTTGCTACTGCATATTAAACATAGGCATGGGTCTCATTGTGCTTTTGTTGGTTTTCCATGAGATTTTAGATCTTGGGGGCTTGATCATCCTCCTTGACCTTTGTCGTCTTATCTTTCCAACAATTGTACATTTAGACCTCTCTTGACACTATTTTGACAACTTTAGTGCAAGTTTGAGCATAAGGCTCATCCTCTCACAAAAGTGGGGGCTAAATGTAGTGTCGAAAAATGTACTCCTTTACATTTTCACACTATGTTTGGGTACCCTAATTAAATTGGACTTAATTAAGCCTCTAATTGGCCCAATTTTGCATCTACAAGCCTAATTAATTGAAATTTCTGAAAGGGGAATCATGATTTAATTAATGCAATTGTCTTTTTTAACACCTCAATATGAATAGGTCTTGGCAATTGAGGTCAGGACCCTTTCGCCCTTGGGCGAATGGGTTCCCTTTATTTGCTAAATTCAAATTTTAAATATGTTTTTTGCGGCCTTTTTATGATCCCAAATTCAAATTCAAATGTCATCTTGTAATGTTTAATTTTTAGGAAATTACAAAATTATCTATAGATAAAGGGTCTCTTTATGAATTCAAATCTATCTAGCAAAAGAAAGAGATTATTCCAAGAGCTAAGATTATTGTTAAAGGTGTTCAAGAGCATATTTCTCAAGCATTTGTTGTGGAATTCAATATCTCAAGCATCAAGTTAAAGTTATAAAGCTTCATGCATGTTTTTGGAGCTAACATTGTGATGTAGGTTTCAATCATTCAAATCAAGATTCAAGCATCAAGATCACATCATCAATCAAGCCATTGGTATCAGAGCTCTGGTTCCTTAGTGAAAAGCTTAACATCTTGAGGTATATCAGATGGCACACAAGTTGCAAAACCCTATTTTTGATGGAGCTGATTATAGTGACTGGAAAGAATATGTGAGAGGTTATCTGTTTTCTCTTGGTTTCAAGACCTGGAAAGTTGTGGAGATAAAGTATGTTGCACCATCTTCTAGTCCTTCCTCTACATATGAGATTGTGGATTATGAGGAGAATGAAAAGGAAAGGTATGCTATCTTCAGTGCTCTATCTAAAACTGAAAGGACAAAAGTTATTTCTTTAGGCACTACTTATGAAGTATGGGAAAAATTGAAATACATTTATGAAGGAAATGATAGAGTAAAATTGTCAAGGAAGCTAACAGCTAAGTGAAAATTTGAGAACTTGAGAATGGAAGAGGGTGAATATATTGCAAGCTATTATCAGAGAGTTGAACTTATAGCAAATGAGATCAAGAATCAAGGTGGTACCATGTCAGATGAAGATATAATTGAGAAGATCTTGATGACCCTACTAGAGAATTATAGTGACAAAGTCTCTGCTATTAAAGAGTCATATGACTCAAAGGTATTTACTAAGGAGCACCTATTTGGTATCTTGACTGTATTTGAGATGAGAAAATTTGCAAGAGATAAGGAGAAAACTGAAACAACCTTTAAAGCAATAAAGGTAGGAGATGACTCGGATGATGATGGTATAGAAGAGTTGGAAGAAAAATTCACAAGGAAATTGAAGAAAGGTGCTAGTAAATACAAAGTTATGTTTCCCTTTAAGTGTTTCAGTTGTGGAAATATTGGTCATTATGCCTCAAGATGTCCTAATAGAGCTACACACAAGAATAATAATAATTATTATTATTATAGAGATAGGAAGGATAGGAAGTTCAAGAAATTGTATTATGTCAAAGAACATGTAGGAATTTCTGATGATGAGTCTAATTTTGAGGAGGATAAAGATGAATTTTTATTTCTAGCCTTGGAAAGTAAAGTTGTATCTGCTAACCATGAAAGAAGTGCAAAGAAATCTGGTCCGGAGAGCAAGAAGGATGAGATAGAAGGTACTCTAGTAAATACTTTTCATGCTAGATAGGATGAATATTTTTGGGTAATTCATAGTGGGTGTTCAAATCATATGACTGGAGATGAGAGTAAGTTCACTAAACTTGAAAAATATGATGGAGGAATAGTTACGTTTGGAGATGACTCTGGTGCTAAGATTGTTAGTAAAGGAACAATTAGCTTTGATGGAAAACATAGTACTGACGATGTCTATTATGTTAAGGGTTTAAGGCATAATCTTTTTAAGTGTTGGATAGATGTGTAGCAAAGGATTTAAGCTTGTGTTTTAGGATAACACCCGTGAGATCAAAAAAGGATCCAGAACTATGGTAGCAACAGGAAGAAGAACTCATGGAAACATCTATCAACTTAAGAGTGGTGATAGTCAGTGTTTTGTTTCATAGATTAATGAAAGTTGGTTGTGGCACCGAAGGATGGGACATGTAAATTTTGACAATCTGATCATGGTCAATTCTAAGGAAGTTGTAACAGATCTACCTAGAATAACAAAGCCTTCAAATTCAATGTGCAGAAGTTGTCAGTTGGGAAAACAAACAAGAAGTTTTAAAGGAAAGGAACAATCATCTATCGGAATGTTGGAATTAATTCATACAGACCTCTGTGTTCCTACAAGAATAAGAAGCCTTAATGGGGACAGGTATTTTATGCTCTTGATTGATGATTACTCTAGGATGACATGGGTTACTTTTCTTAGAGAGAAATCTCAGGCTCTTGATAGATTCAAGGTATTCAAGGCAAGAGTAGAGAATGAGGTAAAACTGAGAATCAAATGGTTAAGGTCTGATAGAGGTGGATAATTCACTTCAGGTGAATTTAATGCATTATGTGAAGAACATGGCATAAAGAGACATTATTCTTCCCCTAGAACCCCTCAGCAGAATGGAGTTGTGGAAAGGAAGAACCAGATTGTTCAAGAGGCTACCAGAACTATGATGAAAGAAGCAAATGTCCTTGATGTGTACTGGAGAGAAGCAATCCACACTATTGTTTACATTCTTAATAGAGTTTAGATCAGAGGTAACAACACAGACTCCTTATGAGTTATAAACCGGTAAGACTCTTACTATTAAATACTTTAAAGTGTTTGGAAGTAGATGTTACATTAAAAGAGATTATGAGAATCTTGGAAAGTTTGATGCTAGATATGATGAAGGAATCTTTCTTGGATATTCAAATAATAGCAAGGCATGTAGATGCTTTAATAAAATATTGAGTAAAATAGTTGAAAGTGCTAATGTAAAAGTTGATGAAGCTATGTATAGACCAGTAGAAATAAGTGAAGTTGAACCAGATGATCCTATTTGTGGGAAAGTGCAAGAAGAATAAAAAGAAGAGAAAGAACAAAGTGATGAAGAGGAGATTCTAGAACCTGCACCTAAGACTCCTGAATATGTACAGAGAAATCATCCAAAGGAACAAATAATTGGAGACATAAGTGAGGGTGTAAAGACAAGAAGAAAAGTGGTTGAGGTAAACTTGTGTTTACTTTCTAGGATAAAACCTAAGACTATGAGTGAAGCATTTAATGATGAGAGTTGGGTTAGAGCAATGAAACAGGAACTGCAATAGATAGAGAAGAATGAGACATGGGAACTAGTCCCTAGACCTGTAAATAAGAATGTAATTAGTTCAAAATGGGTATTTAGGAACAAGCTAAATGAAGATGGTGAAGTGGTAAGAAATAAAGACTTGTATGTAAAGGATATTCACAAGTTGAAGGAATAGATTTTGAAGAGACATTTCCACCTGTAGCAAGAATGGAGGCCATTTGGATGTTCTTGGCATTTTCAAATCATAAAGACTTCAAAGTGTATCAGATGGATGTCAAGTCTGCATTTCTGAATGGAGAATTGGAAGAAGTATATATGGAGCAACCAGAAGGATTTCAACTATCAAACAAATCGGACATGGTTTGCAAGTTGAAAAAGGAAATATATGGACTTAAATAGACTCCCAAATCCTGGTATGAAAGGTTGGATAGATACTTGACACAACAAGGATTCAACAAAGGATCTACAGACAACAATCTTTACTTCAAAGTTGAGAAAAAAAAAATGTTGATAGTTGTGGTATATGTTGATGACATTATCTTTGGTGGAAATGAAGGTATGTGTAAGAAATTTGCAAAGGAGATGCAAAAAGGGTTTGAAATGTCTATGATTGGTGAGTTGAATTTATTCCTTGGACTTCAAGTAAATCAAACTAATAAGGGGATATTCATTTCACAATCTAAGTATGTTAAGGAATTGTTGAAGAAGTTTGGAATGGATGACTTCAAACCTGTCTGTACCCCTATGGTAACTGAATGTAAGCTAAGTAAGGATGATGAATCTTCTAAAGTTGATCAGAGCATGTACAGATCTATGATTGGTGGACTGTTGTATCTTACTGCTACTAGACCAGATATCATGCATGCAGTATGTTTAGTTGCAATATTTCAAGCAAAACCTAAGGAAGCACATGTTACAGCTATGAAGAGGATATTCAGATATCTTAAGGGAACTCCAGATTATGGGCTATGGTATTTGAAGGATAATGATTTTTCATTGAATGCCTACATGAATTCAAATTGGGTTGGTTGTGTAGATGGTCGGAAGAGTACAAGTGGTGGTGCATTCTTCCTTGGAGGAAGATTGGTCTCATGGTTGAGTAAGAAACATGATTCAATTTATTTATCCACTACAGAAGCTGAGTATATTGCAGTAGCATCCTATTGTACACAGGTACTTTGGATGAAGCAAACCTTGAAGGACATAGGTGTGATGTGTGATGAGCCTATCTCTATATTTTGTGACAATACAAGTGCTATAAACATTTCAAAGAATTCGATAATGCATTCTAGGACAAAGCACATATCTATCAGGTATCACTTCTTGAGGGAGAAAGTGTTACAGAATGAAGTTAGACTTGAATATGTACCTACCAAGGAAAAAATTGCTGACATATTCACTAAGGCCCTTCCGAAGGATACTTTTGAGTATCTCAGGGGGAAGTTAGGGGTTGTTGCCCCTCCTTCCTTGAACTAAGTGCACATGGAGGTGCATCGGTCTAGTGGATTCACAGATTATTTTGATTTGGACTAATGATTGTGGTCTACTCTTTAGGAGGAGCAGAGAGGTGCATTGTTGCAGTATGTGATGTGGGTGCTCTCCTAAGGGGGAGTGATCAAAGCTTTATATGATGAGATTTTTCATGCAAAATTTCCTTTGTCATTGATGTCAAAGGGGGAGAGAAAGTCATGTGAAAAAGATAAAAAGGGAGAGAGAGTCTTGTAAGGAGAAGAGAGAAGAAGAAGCAAGAGATTGTGTATGTTGTCTTTGATGGTTTTTCACATCATGTATTGCCATCAATGACAAAAGGGGATATTTTTGTAAGTATGAATGTATTTGGTGGTGTTTTCATTAATATTGTCATTGATGTCAACACAGTTCAGTTTGATTGGAAATGGTACTTGTATAGTTGAGATACTGTAGAAGTTCTTAGAGTATAGGAGCTATATTTATGAAGTTGTAGCTGTTTTTTTGCCAAATGCTTTTGAGAAAATTTAAGAAATAATGAAGGCAGTGTTGAGTGTGTGTTCTAAGTGTGCTTTGGTATTGTGCTCTGCATTTCTTATGTGTTGATCCTATGCATGTGTGGATCTGTGGTATTGTTCATGAGCTTCAATGGATAATATATCCTAAGTTTTAGCTTCTAAATCGATGGAGAATGAAATATGTGTTCACCGGTGTGTGAACTGGTTTGATATAACTATTTGTTTGTGGGTTGGGAGAAATTTTTTGGCTCCACGGTCTTCTAATGTTTTGTTTCAGATCTTGTGGATCTGGGAGATTATTCATACTATTGGTTTTTGTGTTCTAACAAATGTTCTTGTGATTGGGCGCTCCGGAAGACTTGCTCCAGAGCTCCTGTGTGTTGTTGGTTGGTCTGGTTGCATTGTTGAAGAATATTCTGTGTATGAAGATTGTTGTAGTTGTTGTGGATGTAACTGAAGGTTTCTTAGAGATGGTAAAATGGCTCGTGAAGTGTGTTGAGTGATCCACATGTGATCATATTTCTAGAGATGAGCGTACTTTAAAGATCATTGGTTTTTTCATTAGGTTTGGTTGACCTAGTGTCTACACATTACATAAATATTTTGCATTGAGTTAAGGAAGCGTGTGATTGATCTAAGATGGTTTTTTGGGTCCTAATTAAATGTGCAATTGGTCCTCTCTCATTCTTATCCACTGCAAAATGTTGAGTAGCCAACCTAATTTGAATTTGTAAATTGAAGGATGTTTATCCAACCTTGGAGAATGCTTCTAGGGTTGAAGATGGTATAAAAGAAATTCAAGATCTTGTGAATTATGTGTGTATGAGAACAAGAAATTGAAGTGTGTGAACAAGTGCAAAAATCAAGTGTGTAAGAGTGAATCAAGGTGGTAGTACTTTAATGTGTTACATTCTTGAAAGCAGTGAGTTGATGGTGTCTACAATCTTCTGATCAAGCTGCGAATGTGTGGAACCTTTTGTGGTGGATCTTTATTTATCTTTTCTTTTTCTGTAGGCAGTGAGCCTCCTTCTAGATAGTGAGTTCTATTGTAGGCAGTGAGCCTTTGTATCTAGGCAGTGAGCCTTTGTATCCAGTATTGCATTACTACTATATTGTGAGCTAATCCTCACCGTGGTTTTTCCCTCATTGATTTTTCCACGTAAATCTGGTGTCTCTGGTGTTTGCTTTCTATTATTTGTATTTCATGTTTACACTTTATAATAGACTGAGTTAAAGTGGAATTGATTAAGGTTAGAAGTAAAGAAATTTGATACAATTGATTCACCCCCCCCCCCTCTCAGTTGTCTTGTGCATTTCAACAACCATTTCCAGTAATATCGAGACCTTGGAGAGATGTATTAGGTTCCATTCCTTCAATGGTTTCAAATCAACGGTTTGGTGAGTTGCAACATAGAAATTGTTCATTCACCATTCCTTTCATGTTTCATTGTTTCAATTCAAGGGTTGATTACCAAAATGGGGTTTGACCAAGGCAAACCCCCATACAACAAAAACAAACAATTTTTCCCTCTTGTGTGTTTTACAAATCTTAGGTTGAAAAAATATTGAAGATCTATCAAAAGAGAAAAATTGCAAAAGTTGTCAAAGTTGTCAAAGTTGTCGTCAAGCCACAAAAAATCACTTTCATAATTTAATTTTGAATTTACGACTATGAAACCTGGGGGAATCAAGAGTGCATACTTAGGACCAGAGGAATGTGAAAGCAATTTTTCAACCCCTATGGCAAGATCCATTCGCCCTTGGGCAAATGAGTCCTAGGAGTACAATTAGCACACCCTTTTTATGATAGGTCCATAAAATCAAGCCCTTCTCATATCTGCAATTTCTTTCTAGATTATGTCATATTAAGGTTTAATTTAGAGGTTTCATGTGTTACATTTCATAATTGCATTCATTTAGTATTTTTCATTCATCTCCCAAAAGTGTATTTTAGGTTGATTTACCCTGTCCTAGATCATAAGGAAAACAACAAGATCTCCACCAAGGTTGACTCACTTAAGGGTTGAAAGTCAATCTTTCCCTGTTGGCAAGAGACACTGCACAAGTCATCTAGTGTTGTCATTGATGGCAACCCTAGTCAGTAATCCCATCTATGTCTCTATATTTTCCTGTACCGAAAGTCAGATTGATTAATTGTCAAAGCTAGAATAGAGCATTCGACAAAATTTTGTATATTGATTCATATGTAATATTTTGTTATCATTTTTTGTTGTGGATCTCAGGGAAGGTATTCTGATGTATGAACTATCTTATCCTTGAATCATCAAGGTTCGCATTGATTAGTGTGCAAGTTAGAAGATCCGATGTATTGATTGTTAGTTCAACAGTGCAAAAGGTCAACTTGATGAATGAAACATGTTACGGATATTCAAGGCAAAATTGTTTAAGGAGTTTTCATGTTCGAGGATTTTTTTTTGGGTCCTCACTATGTTTTGGATGACTTTGGTTGGTGTGCATTGTAAATTATTTATGGATTGAGCCGACAGTTTGTACATGTTTTATATTTTGTAAATGTCGACATGTATTTGATTTAATTCCTAGTCGCGGATATATATATAAGTGATTGTTCATATCATTTTGAAGTGTGTTGCGATGAGATGTGAAAGTTAGAAGGAATATAGATTAATTATGCGCAGTTTCACTTGCATAGAACAAAGATTTGTGATCTGAATTAAGGCAGACAGAGTTTCAAGAGTAGAAGAGCAGAATCAGATAGAGTGTGAAGAATGTCGCAAATGAGCTTAACCGAAACTGTAATCTGGCATTAGCAGATGCTATTATCTCAATTCATATCTTCTAGATGTAATCCAATTTTTTTGTAAGACAGTGAGTCTTCCTTTTGTATCTGAGTAGTGAGCTCTAGGTAGTGTGCCTGAATACATGTGCATTCCCATCTGCAAACACTTATTTTGAGTATACTCATATTGTGTATTGGCCTTACACCGTGGTTTTTCCCCTAACAGGGTTTCCACATAAAAATCCTTGTGTTATGGTGTTGTGGTTGATTGCTTTGTGTTCTTGCATCTTTCTTTTGGTTCAATTCTATAAGTGGTTTAAAGATCAGATTAAAAAAGTTAAATTTTACAGAACACTAATTCACCCCCCCCTCTTAGTGTTCCTTGATTCCAATAATTGGTATCAGAGCTTAGTTCCTCAGAAGAAGTTTAATAGCTTGGGGAAGATCCAAGAAAGTGATTCAATGGATTCTGACAGTATTTAGCAACAACTTTTGGTGGCACTAGATGATCTTGATTTGTCGAAATCTAAAGTTAGGGAATTGCAAGCAAGCCTCGCGAATGCTGAGAAATTCATTCAATCATTGAAAGATCAAATCAATAAGTCAAGGGAAAATAGAAAGGAACTCTATGATCAAATCAAGCAGAAAGAAAGTAAAAGTGTGGAAGATGAACACCTAAGTCAAGCCTTGAAGGAAAAGATAGAAGAATGTGAAAAGCTTACCAAAGATAATGTTGTCCTAAGGCATGAGATGGAATCTATTATGATGAGGATGACCAAGGAGATTGAAGACAGAAAGAAGAATGGAGAGAATCTTGCTCAGAGAATACAACCGAATTACTAATGGATTCAATCAGCTAGAACTTGAATTGCAACAATCCAGAAACAATGAAGAATCTTGCTTGAAAGACAAATTGTCACTCTGAGGGATGAACTTGCTATTGCAAATGAATACAAGGAGAAGTTCAAGATTAGCTAAACTAAGCTTGATGAACTGATTCAAAGTTAGAGGACTGGAAGTGACAAGCGAGGTCTTGGATATAAAAAAGGAGAAAGCTTTGGATCTGGTCAAAGGAATTTTAGGTCAAGAAAGCAGATGAACAAAGTTGGAAGGTATTTGGTAAGACAACCTAATGCTCAAAAGTTCAATGGATATTATTTTGTTTGCAATAAATTTGGTCATATGGCTACTCAATGTAGAAGCATAATGAATCCAAGTGGTCCATCATTCTCAAGTCAATGTTTCAATTACAATAAGTTTGGTCATAAGTCAAATGAATGCAAAAATATGTCAAACAAATTTTTCAATAGAGATGTCAAATGTTATGCGTGCAATAGATTTGGCCATATTGCTAACTAGTGTTGATCAAGAGAAAATCAATGGAATAACTGGTATGGACAAAGAAATTTTGTGTGCTATAATTGCATCAAATCCGATCACATTGCTAGATTCTATAGAAGCAAGAAGGGTCCGGTAAACAAAGGGAAAAATGTGAAAAAAGATGATAAGGGAAAAGGAAAAGTTACTGCAAATGAGATCAGGAATCAAATGAAGAAGATATGGGTGAAGAAGAGTGTTTTAGATGCAGGAAATGGTTCAGCACCATAATCTAGCACTGGAAATTCCTCCGGGAATTAGTTTAAGGTCTTTGACCTAGGGGGAGTTCTCAAGAAAATCTTTTAAACCCTTGTTGGTAGTTGGTACCAAAATGTGGCAGATTGGAACCGTTACATTGATAATGTACAATTCTTTTGGGATCTCCTGTGGAGGAAACTTATGCAATAATGAAGGTCCGCAGAAGAATTTTCTTTCACAGTTTGTGAAAATAGGGTATCTGGATGATGTAGGACAAAAGCACAAGAGTTTATGTTGTTGTAGAAGAGGATGAAGAAACTGAATCTGATGAAGAAGTAAGAGAAATTAAGCAAAAGGGCATAAAAGAATCAAAAGTCTCTAAGGACAAGCCCTCCAATGAAAAGAAAGCAAAGAAGAAGATGAAAACTGACAGATCAAGTATGTCTGTAGAGGAAGTGGAAAAAGCTTTGATTAAGGATGGTAATCTCAAGCCACTTTCTGAATGGTATGACACCTTTGATAATGTTGGTCAAAGAATTATTGAGGAAGCTACAGTAAAATATTTGAATAATTTCAATAAGACTCTCATAGAAATAATGTCAGATTTACCTAAAGGGTTATATGAAGTCTTAGAAATGAGGAGAGTAAATGCAAGAACGAAAAAAGAACAAATGAGAGAACGAATACTTGTTGATTTATGTTCAGTAATGTCAATGGAAGAAATGAAGAAGATCCTCAGTGATGCAAAAAGGGATTTTAAGAGAAAAACAAGGGTGAATAAGCTTATGATCGGACAAATTGAAGAAGTTGCAAGAGATACTGAGAAAATTCTTAAGGCGGTGTTGTTGAAGAATAGGTACAATGTTGCTTTTGAAGAAGCTCATGATGAAAATGTTCCATCCCGTCTGGTAATTGAAGGGAAAGAAGATACAATTGAGGATACTCTGAATCCTCTAGATATGCAAGATACTAAAATTCCTATGGAGACTAAAGCTCCTAAAGTTGTGTCGGTTTCAAATAAAAAGATATTCCTGAAGCCAAGTAAGAATCGGTGGTTGAAGAGAAGAAGGTTGAGGCAAAGTAAGTTGATGTGGAAGCAAGAGACACTACCAAGGCAGTAAAAGAGTTTCTAGAAGAGCAACAGGAGGATTTTGACCTTAAACTGGTTAAAGGTCCTATCAACTTGGCTACTCTATCTCCTATTTATAAGTTGAAGGTAGCATCATTTGCTCAAGCTAAGGCAAGGGAGGAGATACTGAAATCTCACATTGAAGACAGTGAGCTACTAAGTCTTGCATCCAGTATCTTAGAGAAGATCATGCCTACATATGTGAAGGATTCATCTGATTCTCCCTCAGGGCAGCTGAAGAAACTTATCAACTCTGTAAGTACTCATTTTGAGTCTCTTGAAAATCCAGCTAAGAATAAGGTTCAGAAAGAATTTGATGCAGAAAGGTTCAGTAGGTTGAAAGGTATGATAGCTTATGACAAATATTTATTAGCTACCTATGTAAAGAACATTCAAGGTGCTTTATCTGAAGGTGGAAATGTTTACAAGTCATGCTTATCTTTGTCTAAGTTCATTGAGGACACTGAGAAGAAAATGAAGGAGTATTAGAAATAGTTAGTAGATATCTCTCAAGCATTTGATCCTCTAACTATTTCTGTGAGTAAGCAAGAAGGTCAAGTCATATCCCTTCTTGACAAATTTAAAAGTGTGAAGCATGAAAGAGATAGAATTGTTGAAAGGGTATGTGAGCTCAGAGGACTAATTGGTCCTAAAATGGAGACAATGCTTAGTGCATTAAAGGAAGCACAAGATGCTATGGTTGTCAGTGATCTGGTAAATTTTGAGTCAGCAGAGATGCAATCCTATCTATTTTGTGGCCATATGACTATTTTGGAAAGTCTCAAAAAGGGTTGGACACTAGTTTAAGCCTATTGAAGAACAATTTTGCAGATATATTCAAGTTCATGTAAGTGAAGCATGTTTGTACGTATATAGTTTTGTATGATTTTTGGTATGTGGATTCCCATCTTTTCCATTGATGTCAAAGGGGGAGTGTGGGATAGTGAAAAATTCCTTATTCATCTCAGGGCGAGTTGTGGATAATTTGTTTTTTTTGAAGTTTTGTGGATTGCAGTGTATTCATGTTGGTACTAGTTCTGACACTTAGTCATTTTTCACTAAGTGTTGTCATCAATGCCAAAGGGGGAGATTGTTGGCAAGAGACACTACACAAGTCATCTGGTGTTGTCATTGATGGCAACCCTAGTTAGTAATCCCATCCATATCTTTGTATTTGCTCGTACCGAAAGTCAGATTGAAGTTTTGTGATTAACTATCAAAGCTAGAATAGAGCATCCAATAGAATTGTGTATATCGATTCATATGTAATCTTTTGTTATCATTTTGTGTTGTGGATCTCAAGGAAGTATTCTGATGTATGAACTACCTTATCCTTGAATCATCAGGGTTCACATTGATTGGTGTGCAAGTTAGAATATCTGGTGTATTGATTTTCAGTTCAATAGTGCAAAAGGCTGACTTGATGAATGAAGCATGTTGCGGATATTCGGGGCGAAATTGTTTAAGGAGTTTTCGTGTTTGAGGATTTTGTTTTGGGTTCTCACTATTTTTTGGTCGACTTTGGTTGGTGTGCATTGTAAATTATTTATGGATTGAGCCAACAGTTTGTACATGTTTTATATTTTGTAAATGCCAACATGTATTTGATTTAATTCCTAGTTACGAATATATATAAACAATTGTTCATATCATTTTGAAGTGTGTTGCGATGAGATGCGAAATTCAGAAGGAATATAGATCGATTGTGCGCAATTTCACTTGTGCAGAACAAAGATTTATGATCCGAATTAAGGCGGATAGAGTTTCAAGAGCAGAAGAGCAGAATCAAACAGAGTGTGAAGAATGTTGCAAATGAGCTTAACCATAACTGTAATCTGGCATTAGCAAATGCTATTATCTCAGTTCAAATCTTCTAGATGTAATCCAAATGTTTTGTAAGACGGTGAGTCTTCCTTTTGTATCTTAGTAGTGAGCTCTAGGAAGTGTTCCTGAATGCATGTGCACTCTCATTTGTAAACACTTATTTTGAGTATACTCATATTGTGGATTGGCCTTCCACCGTGGTTTTTCCCCTAACATGGTTTCCATGTAAAAATCCTTGTGTTATGGTGTTGTGGTTGATTGCTTTGTGTTTTTTCATCTTTCTTTTGGTTCAATGCTATAAGTGGTTTAAAGATCAAATTAATAAAGTTAAATTTTGTAGAACACTGATTCACCCCCCCGCCCCCCCCCTCTCAGTGTTCTTTGATTCCAACATTCCCTAGGGGATCTCTTTTTCCTAATGAACTGAGGGAAATAGGTGCATCATACCCCCCTTTTGCTATCATCATTGATTCACCCATTTTCCCCCATTTCATTATCAATCAAAGTTTAATAAGGTAGTGACTTGGCACTTGTGTACCTCAAGTCAAGGTGAACACATATCATTAGTAGCTACCTAGGTGAGAATATCATAAGTAAGATTATTAATAGGTACAATATAAAACAATATATTTTACTATGTTGATATTTTGTGGCCCCTCTATGCATAGACCATGTTCTCAAATTGAATTGAGATTCCTATCTCTTGTAGGTCATTGTAAAGCTAGGCCAATGCATGAAGAGGAGTCATGGGTGGAACAGGTCATAGATATGATTCATGCATCTCCTATCTCCAAGGAGTATTGGGGGTTGTATAAGTTTTTAAGTGTGGTTGTAGGTTTTTCTTTAGTTTTTTTGTTGCATGCTTCTATTATAGCTAGTTATCTCATTGGTTTTATTTGGTTGTAGTTGCTTCTTCTATAGTAGTATTTTAATTTGGTCATATCCTCATTTTCTTGAACATACTTTTTATGTAATCCTTTTATATCATGTGTGAGCCCCCTATAGAACCTTGACTATTATATCTAAATAATAATAATAACTTTAAGTTAAAAAAGGTGTTCACATAAGCAATGTACAACTAGGTCAACAAATAAATTTAAAGAACCTCCAATTAACCTTAAGAAAAATAAAATTATAGTATTGTACCTTAGGACTAATAGGAGTAAATAAACCTTATCTTAAATATAGTATTTATGTATGGATTTAGTGTATAGTTCCATTTTTAACTTGTAAGAGAATGCAGTCCCTTTTACATAATTCTAGGTTAATTAGATAAATGTAATCAATAAGCAAATAAATAACCTAGATTAATTATCTTTGGGATAAATAATTTGAATAAATATATAAAAATAAATTCCAAGAGATAGGAGTACCTAGCTCTAAAACCAATGAGGGGGGAATGATGTTGATGGTGCTCTAAATTGATTCACCATCTCCAAAAAAATAATGTGTTTTGCTTGATGACCATCTCAAAATCTAAAATGGTGTGAAAATGATGAATATTGATTATGAGCATTGTGGGTCGATCTTGATTATTGTGAATCTAATTTGTTGTACAAAATTGATGTGTTGTGTGGGATTGAACTAATAGAATGTGCGCATGAGAATGAGTTCACCTTCACCTTCTAGATATTTGAATTTTTCAAGGTAGTGTCTAATAACACCATTGAGAAGTTTCCCAGGTCAATAGGTGAAGATATTCTCCTAGGTCAAACCCCTTGGTTGGCTAGATTAGCAACAATGAATGACATTGAATACAACATGTACAGACATTCAAATGACCTATATGATGATGTGGATTTGATCATTTATTGACCTTTAGAAATTAAAATTTGCACTAATGATTCTCCTTCTAATCACACATTCTCTTATTTTCTAGATTATGACTTATTCACACATTTAATGTTCTTAAATTGCATGACATAGCTACATGTTACACAAAAATGTGCCAAGTAAATTTGTAAAGACTAGTTTAAAAAGGCGGGATTTTGAATTTAAAGATATAAATTTTAGATTTGTCTTTCATATTTCAAGATTGAACTAGATCAAATACCACTAAAAATTGAACTACGGAACTAGAATGATAATTCCAAAATAATGAAAAAATATACAGAAATAAAATTACTTCTACACATTCGAAATAAGATATGCCATTGGTAATGCTAATTTCCCATTACACAACTATGAATTATAATTTCTCAATTGTAATCCCAGATTATAGATGGTTGCGAAGTGTAGTCAATTACGATAGGCACAACCATCACAAAACTATGGTTGACCTTAACTTTACTAGTCCATTACAGGACAAAAGGCAAGCTGGGAATCTATGGAACAAGGTTAGAGGGAATCCTATCAAGAAAGCAGCATTAAATGTCCTTGTGTTTCAGAACAAAACTGCTGAGACACAAGAATCCACGTTCAGCCGTATAGTCCAAGTCATGGAGGACATAAAGCACACTAAGCTGTTTGTCAGAGGGCTTTACATGCATGTCGCTGAAATTGGATCAGGTCACTCATCTATCTTTTACTCAATTTCATTTATATATGAATTTCTTGTCCAGTTTAATTTATATGATATCTAGCAATGCCCACGTACAGGTCCAGCAGTGCTCCTATTGCATGGATTTCCTGAAATCTGGTATTCATGGCGCTTTCAGATGATAGCATTAGCAAAAGCAGGGTTTCACGCAATTGCTCCTGACTACAGAGGCTATGGGCTTTCAGACCACCCATCTGAAATTGAGAAAAGCACCTATGTGGACCTTGTGGAAGACATGGCTGGCCTTCTTGATGCTTTGGGAATTAACCAGGTAAAGTATTTTAAACCATTGCATCTTTCCTTAGGGCTACTGTGAATCATCCCTCTATAATGATCTCTGATACAAGTACGCCAGGAAGATTTTACATTTTAATCCAAACAGTTAAACAAAGCTTGGAGAATTAACTTCAAAACAGAACACCCAGAGAAAGAACCCTCTGAACAAAATAGTATAAATATAGTTTGGGAGGATCAAGTAAATTTCAAACCAAAGCAATCAAACAAAAAGTTGGAGAATATCCACAGAAACAATTACACCCATAGAAACAGTCATCTAAAGTAGTACTGTTTAGATTCACTTTGGTAGGTTCTGCAGGCTAATTTCTTGGTGCTCTGGATGAAGGGTTTTATGATTTTGTTTTGTTAGGTGTTTGTTGTGGCCAAGGATTTTGGAGCAGCTGTTGGATACTATCTGGACCTTCTCCACCCAGATATGGTCAAGGGTATTGTGGCATTGGGCATACCCTACAGGAGAATCAGTTCCTCAATCACCCATAAAAACATGTCTCCAGAGGGTTTTTATACCAGACACTGGCAGGTAATAGAAACAGATGCCCTATAAATTTCATGATTTGGGAATTTGGAAAACTTTTGACCATATGCCCTATAAGCTTCTGTTGGATAACTATTCTGTTTTTTGTTAGCCTTAATTCATATTAATGTGTAGGTGCCAGGGAGGGCAGAGGCAGATTTTGGGCGTTTTGATGCAAAAACAGTGGTGAAGAACATATATACACTGTTCTCTCGAAGTGAGGTGCCTACTGCAGAAGAGGGTAAAGAGATTATGGATCTGTATGACCCTGCCACTACTCTGCCACAATGGTTCACTGAAGATGACCTCAATGTTTATGCAAGTCTGTATGAGAAGTCTGGGTTTCGGTTTGCTCTGCAAGTTCCATACCGCTGTTTGCCAAGGCAAGCCTACAAAACCCATCTTCAATTTGCTTGAGTTACCCACATGAAGAAAACTGTCATTAAAATATTGTTTGAACACAGACTATTGATGATTTCGCTTTTGATTTTGGGTGTTCATTTACAGGACTTCGGAAGTTTTGTCCGATCTGACAGACTTTGTTATAAAAGCTCCCACCCTGCTTATCATGGGCACCAAAGATTATATTCTCAAGTTTCCGGGATTGGAAGCACATATCAGCAGCGACCAGCACAAGGCTGATGTGCCCAATCTTGACATCATATATTTTCCAGATGGCAGCCATTTTGTTCAGGAGCAATTTCCTGAGGAGATTAATAAGCTCATCCTTGACTTCCTCAAGAAGCACCTCTAGAAGAGACGCAGAAGTATAGGATACTGAATCCATGGCTGAATGTACCAAAGTGATAATACATGTTAATTATAGCTAGACAAATAAATTTAAGCAACAAGAAAAATAAATTAAGTGGTAGATCATAATTTTTCTAAGATTGTTTCATTTAGTTGATAAGTCTTAGTGTTACAACATATCTCTTGTTAACAACATATTTTTTAGTTTTTCCTTGATAAGTATCATGTGGAGGGGGTTGTCATTTATGAGAGGGTAAATGGCAAAAGCTAGTATAAAAAGATTGTCGTTTTTTCTATTATCACCCTACTCATAAGGTTTTGAAGTAACAAAGAGTTAATAAAAGTGCTGGGGTCATTTAAGACCCTTTCTATAATGGTGGACAACTATGAAAGTCATGAGAAAGCCAAGAAGTTTGGTTACACTGCTTTTGGTATGGAGGGTATTGGTCCTTCTAAGAAGAGGAGAGCAATTGGACCCAAAGAATAGTACAAGGAGCATTGACCTAACAATTTAATAACACTTGTAAATAAGCTAATCTTCAGTACAATCATATTGACTTTACCTAGATCTACATAAGAACATTAAAGAAACCATCAACTAAATATACAAAGAGAAGTGAATATTATCAAAAGCTCTAGAAAAAAAAAGGTTGAATTCTTGTCATTTTAATTGTCGAATAAAATTTAATCTCTAAAATCATCTTATTTATGGGTGAATTTAGTAGAAAGCATATGTCAATCCTCCAAAACAATCATATATCAAGGAAAAAAATAATGTTAAAAGATTACTGTAGATTGAGTTTCAAATACGGATAATTGAGGACCAAAATGTCTCTTTTGCTCATACTAGACATAACGTGAGTGTGTTATAATGCACTCATCCTATAATGTGACATTATAACATGAGTGCATTTTGTGAAACATAAAAAGAAAACTTTCACCTTCAAACAATAGACTATGAACAACTGGAAGCATGCACTATAGTGTCTCTCCCATTTGCATCTTGTTGATGTGAGATCGGTGTCTCAACGTCACTGTTTCTTTGTGATTATTGTTGTGGTTGTATTCTTTTTTTTAATGGAGTGTATGAGCCACTACATGTTCAACATGAGGTTCCTCAATATGTGGGTTGTTTGGCATTTTGTATGTTTATATGCCTATATGTGATACTTAAATGCTTGGTTTATCTTAATGTTTCAGTTCAGTGGCATGTGTAGTAATTAAATGTGAACTTGATTATAGATGTTCAAAATGAATTATTTATATAATGGATGTTATTTTTATGTTTTATGATATGGTACCCCATTGGGTGATTATGTTCTGCTTTAGCTATATATACATTGATTAGGTACCCTTGACATGGGTTGAGTGGTTACATGTACAAGGTTATTTCTCCACCTAGCTACACAAGTCTGAGTTATTCCCAATGGTGCTTAATTTGTGGATGTGACATTGGGTCTCCCTACTTATTCCCCAGTCATACTCGAATCAAGTATGGTATGTGTCATATTTGACCAATACTGAACCAAACCTGAGTTAGGAGTTATTCTAGAATCCCTATATGTCATGAATGACTAGTAAATGTCTAATTTAATTAATCGTTTAAATTGCTTATTTTCATGATGAAATGTTAGGAATTTAATGGCTTCTTATGTTAGTTATCAAAATATTTTTTGTGCTTTGAGAAAGGGAAAAAAGATTTAAAATAAAAATGAAGTTAAGTATTAGTTAATTATTTTGCAAAATTTCTTAGATTGAGAAATGCAAGTTATTCTTGATGTAAATATCATGTTTAAATTATAATATTTCATAATTTAATTGAATATAGTCATATATGGCTTCAAACTATGAATTTAAATGGCATATGCTATTCAAGAATAAATTTAAATGCATATTTAGACTCTTTGGGAGAATGAAAGGAATTACAAATTAAGAAATAGGAAAATGAAATTTATATTGTTTTAATTGGAAAGTTGAAAAAGGGTAAATAAGAAAAAGGGGATTTATTTTCATTATGTAATTTTTATTTGGGAAGAATATTGGAGAGAGAAAAACTCTTTTAGCCAAGTCTTATTTTGATGATTGAGAGAGCAATTTGAAGGGGAATTTGATGAGGTCAGATTCATTGGATTAGGAATTGGGAAGGGAGTGTGTTTTCCAATTTTCTGGTTCTTTTGTTTGGTATGCATGGCATATTATACATTGGAAAATTTGGCATCAATGAGGTTTGGTGTGTAGAAACCTCTCAACACAATTCAATTTATAAAATATCATGCTCATTTATTTGTTTTGTTCTTTTTTTGAGAAATTTCATTTAAACGAGGTTATAAAGCCCATTTTTTTGGGAAATGTGTAAAATGTGAATTTTATAGCTTAGAATGGTTGTTGGGCACTTTTGGAACCAAAGGTTATTTTTAGAATTTTAAAATTTGAAATTTAAATTTTCAAGCTTTTCTTCAATGTGGAATTGGTAAGTTTATAGTTTTTCCTTTGTAATTAATTCTATAAATTTTGAATTCTCAACTTCATTTTGGGAGAATTAGAGTCTCCTTAATGGATTTTCATAAGTATTGTTTTGAGATTGTTTTTTCATATTTTGAGATAAAATGTTTATGTCATGTAATTGTTGCATTATTTTTTGTGTCGCACTCATTGGAGGATATGGCAAGCTTAGGGTGTAGGAATTAGGGAGGGTTATGGGAGTGGCTCCCAACATGAACCTAGCCCAAAGTGGCATATAGGAAATCATGGTGTGGGGAGTTTTATTAAAAATTGAAAACTAATGAAACATGGGTAATCAATTACTAAGATAATGGATGACCCTCTCATCCTTGAGTGCTCGTACAAGCTAAAATGATCAAGAAAGACATACCACTCATGGAGTATAATAATTTTAAGGTCAAGTGTCATCATATGCATGAGAGGATACTTAGTTCCGTGTTGGGGCCCACATGAGTGTTCGCAATGAAACTCCCTCTCTTGCTCTCTAATATATAACCCTTGTGCAATTTGATTAGCAACCCTAAAATGATGTATTCCCTTGCATGTGCATTTTGTTGATTATGGCAATGGTGAGTTTTCCCAATGAGGATTTCTTGTGTTATTTCATTAATGAGTTTTCCCAATGAGGATTTATTGTTTTATTTCATTAATGAGTTTTCCCAATGATGATATTAGTGATTTTTCCCAATACAGATTTTTGATGTGACATTAGTGAGTTTTCCCAATGATGGTTTTGTGTTATGCCATCTATTTTTGTGTTCAATATGGACTTATATTTTATCCTACCTATGATTTATCTCTCTTGTGATATTGGATGAGTTTTTAATATATGATGTGTATGTTGAGTGTATACTTTGTGTATGGCATGTGTGTAAGCCATCTCCCAATGTGCTTGGCGTGAGTGTTGTGCTTGTGGCCCATGTGACTATGTCCTCGCATAGTGTGAGTGGATATTTTTATTCCATGAGGTTGGGTGGAATGAAACCATCATTGGGGATTAGAGGATCATGGTAGATTTGAAGATGACTTCATGTGGTAGAAATTACTTCATGTTTTCTTTCATTTGGTTCATTTGATGCAAATTGCATATGTCAAGGAAATTTGAGTCCTAATTGATGTAATTGTAATATTATGTTATTTTGGATATCTCTTGTTGAGATGGATTGTAATCCATGAATAATGGATAGTGTAATTATTCATAGTTACATGAATTGGCGTTGGAATCAAGCACTATGGTATTGTGAAAGTTTATGATTATGAAATGTAGGTGAAGTGAACTTAGGAACATTACATTTGGGTTTAAAATGAATGTAGGAAAGTTTACTTTGGGTTTAAAAAGAATGTTAGTGTCTTGGATTATCCTTGTACAGTTTTTTGGACCCATCGTGTTGTTGTCCTACTCTTAGGAGCATGTTCCTAAAGAGTCTTATCATTTAGGGCTCTCTTGAAGTCTCTTGTTAGGCCTTGTAAAATCTCAATATTTTGTCTCTTTTAATTTAGGAATTTCCATGCTTAGGATAGGAGTTAGAGGTGTCAAGGAAGTTATTTCACTCCTTCCTCCTTCTCTTTTGCTTGTTGAATGTGTTCAACAATCAAGGAAATCAAACTCTTTGATTAACCTCAAGTCATGTTTTGGTTTTTCTAAGTTCTTTAGGGTGTTTTATGAACACTTAAGTGTTTAATTAGTGCTTGGGGGATCTTAGGGGTCATTCCCTAGTATGAGGAAGCTCACTACTTAGGATACTAGTTCCCCTACAAGGACACAAATTCTTGGAGGTTTTTCATGGACACATGTACCTAGAAAGGACTTAGGCACCCTAAAAGGACATGGGCACCCCTAAAGGACACTAGAGCTAGGCACTAGTATCCCAAGATATGTTTTTTTCCATTCATTTCATTATTAGTGGGTGTTTTTTGGCCTCATATGGGAAAAAATTATGAATAAAAGTTATTTACCATGTCTTAGGAGTCTAGGGATGTCTAGAGCATGTCCCTATGTGTTGTCACTAAGAATTTATGACATGTTTTGGTTTGTTTCTTGTGCCTTATTTTGAAGTTTCCTAGTTGTCAAACTTAAGGCTAGGGAGATTGTTCACTCAATATTGTGACGACTTAGGAAGGTTGAAAGCATTCATGGGTGACCTTTTTTTACATTCTCAATATTCCTCATAGGTCAAGAGGTGTTTTGCAATAGTAGTCTTCCACTTGTGCAATATCATGTTATGACAAGATGTCTTAGGAAGCACATGGTTGTTTGGAAGTGACTCGTTATGATTCTAGTTAGTGGAGAGTTTGTGCCTCCTAGTTAGGAAACCTCTTATGAAGGTTTATCCTTGTGTTTAGATTTTTTTATTGTTTCAAGGTGTGGATTTGGGGTTTATGATTTTCTCATCCTATTCTAGAGTGGTGTTGTGAGAGAACATGATCATGGGTTTGTAACCAATCATCATGTAGGTGTTTTCCTATCTCTTGTAAGTTCATCGTGGTGGATTTATCCCATGAGTATTAATCTTTCATTTTTTCCACCTCGCTTATGAAATGGTGAAGTTTTATTTTATCTTTTTCATTGTGCCATTCTATTCACATGAACCCTACGTGCACATTGTTGTGAAAGCGCAATATGTAATTGTTGCATTAACAATATTGTGTTTGTTGTTTCAAAAATAATTAGTCCATTAGGTTTCTTTCTAAGTGTGTTATCTTGGGGTATTGCATCTAGTATTGGAGTCCATGTTGTAGCATTGGTATCTTTAGTTCATGTTCTTGCCCATGTGGTTTTTGGTGCTTGATGTGTGATAGCTCAAGTGCTTGTTATTGAGAGTCAATGTTTAGCTTCTTGCAAGGATGCCTTGGGTGGAATTTTTGAGGGTTCAGTGTAAACCAACCTATGCAATGAGTATGAGGAGGAAGATTTCCTCCTATTCCCTAATGTTTCTAATAGGGACGAGAAGATACCCCCAATTGAGAGTCTCCTAAGGTGGGGAACACTAACTCTTTGGTGCATTTCTCATTGTGTTAGATATTTGGTTAGGTCTATGCATATGTGTGCATGTTGTTGGCAACAATTTTTGTTGTGCATTATTCCCTAAAATGATATGGTTGAGAAATGCTTGGTTGTGAGGGTTAGTTAGACCCTTTTAGACCCTTGAGTTACTGAGAAGTTATTTCTTTTGTGATTTCCATCTTGATGTCTTGATACCTTTTAAGTGTGAATGTGTAGCAACCCTTGATTGGTCTTGTTTATGCTTGTGTATTCTCTATGGATGCATTTTATTAAAATTGGGTGTTAATGTTTTGGCTCATGATTGAGCATTATGAACTATATTATGTGACTCTTTTATATGAAGGGAATGTGGTGCATTTTATATGCTTGAATTATGAAAAAGGTGTTCATATGGTAATATTTCCTATAAAACATTTGTATTCCTATTGGGGTATCATCATGTGCATGAAATGATTAGAGTTAGCGAATGAATTAAATGTTATTATAATGATATAGCATAGGAAAATGCATAGCCTTGATTTTCACACTTGTTTGGGCCTGCCTGCCTTTCTTCATTTATCTTTTTTTATGTCTTAATTGGTCCTATTTTGCATCCACAAGCCTAATAAATTATATCTTTTTACGGCCAATCCCGACAAACATCAAAGGATAAATGATAATTTAATGATTTTGGTTGTCCTTGATTTTTGGATCGAGACTAAGACGCCACCTACGACATCTTTGTCCCACAAAGATCTTGGGACCCTGATTTTAGAGGAACCTTAAAAGGCCCCTTTTTGGAGTCCGTGCCTTGAGTTTCAAGCCTCGGGACTAAGATGCCACCTAGGGTGTCTTAGTCCCCCTCAAGTTATTTTTGGGATTTAATTTCAAATCTTGGTGGGATTTAGCCTCCTTTAATTAATGATTTCATATGTTATCTTGTTGTGGTGTGATTTTGGGATATTAAGCAAAGATAAGTATAAATACAAGGTTCTTTCACTCATTTTTCATCTAACAAGCATTCAAGTATTCATCCTAATAGCATAATTGAGTTCACAAGAGCATTCAAGAGCAATTCATCAAGTGTCGGGAGCCATCATCAAGATTCAAGAATCATGTCAAAGACATTATTGCATCGTATGTATTTTTGAGCTAACATTTGTGATGTAGGATTTTGATTCAAGCAAGTAATTCAAGTCAATATCTATCAAACATTCCTTAAATTAAAGATCTACATTCAAGCTATCCACTTCACACAAGTTTTTAGATTTCATAGCAAGGGTTTGGTGAGTTTCCACATAGAACTTTTTTCATTCATCATTTCCCTCGATTATTTCATTTCATTCCAAGGTTTAATTAATACCAACAAGGGGTTTGACCAAGGCAAACCCTCATTTACTAACAATCAACAATTTTTTCCTCTCTTGTGTGTTTATGTTTGTAGATTTAGATTGAAGATAATTTGAAGTGAAAAGTTGTAAAGTTGCATTGTAAAGTTGTCATCTTAACGAAAAGTCACTTACAGGCCAGATCTAGTAGTTTCAGGATCTAAGATCTAAGAAGAAGGAAATGCATACATTGAGCCTCAGGATCACATTTAGAGATTTCAAAAATTCAAATTAGGATTAAGCCAATAGTAAGGGAATCTTAGTCCTCCCAAGGGTATTTTGCAGAGATTCTCTTAGATTTTGTTCTGACATCTGAAGATTCCACATTTCCCTCAAAAAACAATAGTTGGACTAAGACAATAGTAAGGGAATCGTATTCCTCCTTAGAGAATATTTTGACAACATTTTTGTGTTTCTAGAATCCTTATCACATATGTAGAATTCCCATGTACACACATCCTAAATTGTTGCTTATTTTTTTCATTTGCACTCATCATTTGGCTTACATTACTAGGTTTTTTAAGTTGAATGTTAAGTTGTCTTTTCCAATATTTTTCTTGGTGGTAAACCCTTCAAAGCCTAAAGAACCCCCATAGGTCATCCTTGTTGATAATTAACTCACCTTTTTGTTGATAGTCAATCCAATTTTGGATCCTAGGGCATCCTTCCATTCTTGAATGATTAGTTGGAGAAAATTGGTGTTCTATAAAGCACCCATTTTTCACCTTATTCATTTTGGTGAACCTGACATTTTAGAACATTCATTTTCTAATTTGGAGCTCATTAAAGTCCTAGATCTAGGTTGTATTCATTCTTTCATTTTATCTTGCATTAGTGAAAGTGCATCTAGGGTTTCTCATATTTGCATTAGTGAAAATACATATAGGTTGCATTTTCGCTTTTTTTGCATCATTTTATCTCATTGAAAAACTATAAAAGTGCATTTTAAATCATCCTAATTGCATTTAAGAACATTTTTGTTGCATTCAAAATTTAAAAAATTGCATTCAACTTTGCATTCAATTGCTTATCATTAGTCACTTTTTCTTGCATTCATTTGCACACTTTTCTATTTCTAAACATTAGGTCCCTAAGTAGGCAACCTGGAAACACTATAAACAATCCAGATTTTGTGATTTTTTGAAAAAAACTTTTACTGGGACTAAAACACCCTTACTAGTGTCTTAGTCCTTTTGTGGACTTTTAGCTCAAAACCCTATCTGAGTTATTTTTTGTCTGTTCCATTTTTTTAACCTTAGAATTTCACCAGTAGGACCAAGATGCCCTTACTAGAATCTTAGTCCCTATTGAATTTGACCTTGCAATTTTTAGGGTTTGAACTTGCTTTTCTATGCTTTTGTTTGCTACCATTGGTTATCTGTTTCAGTGGGTTGACCTTCTATTTCATGCATTTTACTAAATCTAGCATAAAGTGATTCATTTCATGCATTACTTCATTCCAAATTTACATTCACAACATTTCATTGCACAATGTAATCAGTAAATTACCTTGTTTGAAATCTGAAAATTGTATTCATACATTCCATTTTGGGCCTTTACATTGCATTTTGAGTTTGCATAAATTACTGTTCAAAAATGTTAGTATCTATCGTTTCCAAATTTTCAAAGAAAAAGTTAGTCAATAAGCATGTTAGTCATTCATTCAATGCATTCCCTAGTTATGAGAGTCTCTTAGCACAAGAGAGTGAAAATGGTGATGCTTTCCTTATACCTACACCCCCTCTTATCTCTCCTATTTGTGGAAATGATGTGATAGAAGAGAACACAAGAATGGATAATCATGTTGATCATAATTTTTCTTCTCCTAATATTTCTCCCATTGGTAACAAAGGTATCTTGGTGAAAGAAGATTCAATCATTGAGAATCATGAAGGTCTTGATTGTTCTTCTTCTCATCCCCCTTAGAAAGATATTATAGCACAAGAGGATGAGATCATAGACACATTCCTAAAAATTACCTTACCTAGTATCCATCCATCCCTTTCTTATGATAGTTTCCTAATGAAAACATAGATAAACAAGACAATCACATTTATTCCTCTCCTAGTAACTATCCTAGTTGTGAAGATGAGACTTTGATTGGCGAGAATCTTATGTTTCCCTCTTCCCCTATGGAAAACCTTATTTAACAATAAATTCCAACCATTGATAACTCCCTTGCATGTGATGAAGTCATTTTAGAAGAACCAACCTTTGAATGTCATAAATAGGTAGCTTGTAGTTTTCCTAAAAAATCTCCTCCTTTGAAAGATATCATGGTGCAAGACAATGTGAACATTAACACATGTCCTTCAAACACTAGTAATGAGGCTTCCTTAGATGAATATTATGAAGAGACTTTAGACTCCCCTTCACTAATACATCATGAAAATTATTCTAAGGTTATGCACATTAAATATCCCTTGATGACTCTCATAAGCCTATACTTATCATTTATCCACCCTCGCAAAAAACACAAACTCAAAATAAACCTATCCTCATCCTTTGACCACCTAAGAATAATGTGTCGCAACAATCAAGTTATAACAATTTTTCTCATACATATAACACTAGGAACAATCTGCAACCAAGACAAGTTTACCATCAACATCCCTCCCATTGCCTAATCCTATCCTACCCAGCCCTATCTTACCAGGTCCTCACGGAAAGGAGTGTGATCTTGTCGAAAAACTAAAGAATACTCCTGTTAAGATATCATTATGGGACCTTATTCCAGCCTCCCCTCACTACCATAATATGATTCAAAATTCCTTACAACAAGTTCCTATCCCTTCTAATGTGCAACCAAATGACATAGCAACAATGATTCAAGGAATAAATGTTGACATTATTTTCCACCAAAGTAAGCTCCCTCCTTTGGGAGTGCAAAAACAACATGATGCTTTCATGGTAATAGTTCACTACAAGGGAAGAGGTATAAAGCAAACCCTTGTTGACAACAGCTCAACCCTTAATGTGTGTAGTGTGATGCTTTTGGATAGGCTTGGTGTGGATAGATCAAAAATTCAACCTACCTCTTTATCCATTAATGGATTTGACAATGTGGGAAAACAACCGCTTGGTGTGATTACTTTACCTATTATAATTGGAAAGGCCACATTAGAAACACTGATCCATGTTATGCTTAACAATCTTTTATATAACCTCCTTTTAGGGATACCATGGATTCATGAAATGAATGATGTGCCTTCTACTTTGCATCGTATCATGAAATATGTCTACAATAAAAAAGTGCACATACTCAAGGCTAATCCCAAACCAAATAGTTGTTTGAACATAGAGAAAAACAAAGAGAATCCTTTGAAAACATTAACACCAACTACACAAGTAGATCCCGTGCAACAAAAATAAAAATAAAAACACATAGAAGAAGTCACGAAGCTATTAGAAGATGATTGGGTTCCTTGGATTTCGAACCTACATTCATGGGAGAACACAAGATCATAAACAAAGACTCTGAAAAGGGAAAAGAAAATGCGGTAATGTCATCTCAAAATTCAGATGACCCTTCGAAAGCATCCACCTCAAACACTTTAGAATAAAATGCAACATACACAACAAACTTTGATGAAACTAACTATCAACAACCATCAAAATCCAAAAGAAATGAAAAAACTTTATGGAAGAGGTTATACGCTTATGAAACAACTTGGATATAGTAGAAAATGATTTGGTGCTACAGAAAAGGGTATCTATGTCCCTATAGAGCCTCACATGCAAGAAAAGACTAGTGGTCTTGGTTGTTGTCCTCCAAAATAAACAAACAAGCCTTTACTCAATATCAACACTCTTATAAAAGATTCATCTAAGCCGACTTTAACAATAGTGCATCCTAAATTGATAGACACTAGTGGTCTTGATTGTTATCCTTTAAAAGAAACAAAGAAATCCTCGCTTAACATTAATTTCATCATGCAAAACACTTATGATTTGAATTTGTTAGATTTTACATCCTCCTTTCAAGGAGAGAACAAAATCTCACAATCTAAATAGTCTTGTGTATGTATGACACCTCAAGTACTAAGAAAGAGATATCTTTGTTGCAAAATAAATCAATATCTACCATTGATCAATATGGTATCTTGTCGCGACTCCTCCAAGATCGTTTGGTATCCCTCCCTCCAAGAACATGAAATAAATTTTACTACAAGAATTCATTTTGTGCATATCATAGAGTTCATGGTCATTATACTAATGAATGTACGGATTTAAGTGATAAAATTCAACATCTTAAGGAGTGTGGTGCTCTTCCTTGTGTTGAAGCACCTAATTCTCTAATTGATACTGATTTTTACATGAGCATATCTTTCTTCAATCATTTCGGCTCACCCTTGTCCTACACTAAGTGGGGGCAAGGGGTTAGGTAGCCTTGTCCTTGTATGTCACCTTTTATTGCCTCTTTTGGATAGTTGACCACTTTTCATGTATATATAAGAGAAATCTTGGGATGTGGATGGCATGCCTTAAGTTGGCTCGCATGTGACGTATTGAGCTATACATTTTGGGGGAAACCCCTTCCCTTCTCATGACATAGCTTATTGGAAGCATATGACTTGGCATAGGGATTTTCGAGTAATATCTCATGGCTTCCTCTACTTTAAATAAATTTCTCACAAAAATGATGTTAGCAACCACTTTAAAGTGGGGGCATACATTGACATTCATGTTGCATTGCACAATTTTCTTTCTTCTTATGATGCGTTCTTTTCTTGGTGGTGTCATTGGGTTTGATTTCCTCCGAGAGCGTGATATTTCTTTGACTTTTCCTCTCTTGGAAACATAAGTGCAATGTTCCCTAAGATGAGGCATTGCATTTGTCCTCTCTTGGAGACATTAAGCATAATTTTTCCTAAGATAAGACCTCAGACGAACTAAGAAAAATCCTTTCAAACATCCCTCTTTCTAGTTGTGTGCATTTTTTTACCTTATTAAAGTCATGGAGATATGGCTTTAATATGGTTTCTTAGGGCTCACCTATTGGATAACTAGCTTCACTAGCCTTGTGAGTGTGCATTTTCTTTGTACCCTATTAAATTCATGGAGGTATGTCTTTGATATGATTCCTTGGGGCTCACCTAGTGAACAACTAGCTTCACTAGCCCTTGTGAGCATGCATTTTCTTTGTCCTTATCATAATCATGGGGGTATGACTTTGATGTGGATTTCCTGGGGCTCACCTAGTGGACAACTAGCTTCACTGCCCTTGTGAGCATGCATTTTTTTTGCATAGTGGACAACGCATTCCACTTGTAAACCTTTTCTAGACAAACAACCCAGACCCAGTCCATAGCACGTTGGACAACCAATTGAAGCTCGATTTGTTGCATTTTTTTTTTTCCTTTTTCCTTTTCCTATCGTTGATGGTGTATATTGGTGATCTAGTTATGGCTTCATATATCATTCACAAGTCTATTCCTTTGTTCCTACATTGGTTTTTCATAGGATATTGATCTTGAGGGCTTGACCACCCTCTTGGTTATTGTCATCCTATCTTACTAGCATTTGTACCTTTGAACCCCTCTTGATTGCATGGTTGGCTACTTTAGTGTGAGTTTGAAGAAAGTTCATCCTCTCACTAAAGTGGGGGCTACATGTAGTGTAGAAAAATGCATAGCCTTGCATTTTCACACTTGTTTGGGCCCACCTTGCTTTATGTATCTTTATTTATGTCTTAATTGGTCCTATTTTGCATCCACTAGCCTAATAAATTATATCTTTTAATGGCTAATCTCGATAAACATCAAAGGATAAATGATAATTTAATGATTTTGGTTGTGTGTCCTTCATTTTTTGACCAGGACTAAGATGCCACCTAAGGCATCTCTATCCACCAAATATATTGGGACCCTAATTTTAGAGGCACCTGAAAAGTCCCCTTTTTGGAGTTTGTGCCCTGAGTTTTAAGCCTCAAGACTAAGATGCCACCTAGGGTGTCTTAGTCCCCCTCAAGTTATTTTCAGGATTTAATTTCAAATCTTGGCAAGATTTAGCCTCCTTTAATTAATTATTTCATATGTTGGCTTGTTGTGGTGTGTTTTTGGGATATTAAGCATATATAAATATAAATACAAGGTTCTTTCACTCATTTTTCATCTAACAAGCATTCAAGTATTCATCCTAATAGCATAATTGAGTTCACAAGAGCATTCAAGGGAAATTCATCAATCTTCTATACATATCTAGGTGCCCTAGGGGACATCACCAGAGCATCTTCTTCTCTTTCATTTTGTTCATCCTACTTCTCTTTCTCATCTTTTTCCTATTCTTCCATAATTTCTTCTATTCTTGCACAATCATGTTCATCAAATACATATCCATCAATGTTAATAGAATTCTTCATTGTCTCATCAACCTTCACATTCAAGCTTTCTACAATCTTTCTCATTATTTTATTGAAACATATGTATGCCTTACTTTTAGTAGAATATCCAAGGAAAATACCTTCATCACTTCTGATATAGAATTTTCTTATGAATATCTTGAAATATTTAACAATAGGAATTCTTCCATGTCATAGCTCATAGGGAGTCTTTGTACTATTTTGTCTTGCTTGAACTTGATTGAACACATAAACAATAGTATGAATAGCTTCTTTCCATTACACTTTCAGTAAACCAACCTCAGTAATCATTGACCTAGCAGCTTCTTGAACAATTATATTTTTCCTCTCAACAACTCCATTCTACTAAGGAGTTCTCAGAGTAGATAACAGTCTCTTTATTCCATGCACTTCAAAAAAAATATTAAACTCATGGGACGTGAATTCTCCACCTTTATCAGTTCTTAAGAATTTTATCTTTAAATTCACTTCATTTTCAACCATTACTTTGAAAGCCTTGAATCCATCTAATGCATATGATTTCTCTCTAAGAAATGTAACCAATGTATATCTAGAATAATCATCAATTAAAAGCATAAAGTACCTTTCACCAAGTAGACTTCTCACTCTTCTAGGACCACAAAGATCTATATGAACTAAATCCAGTAGTCCGATAGTAGATTGTTCCTTTGATTTGTAATGATTTCTTGCTTTCTTTCCAAACTAACAATTCCTGCAAATAACATTAACAGACTTTGTAATTCTTGGTAAATCTCGCACGGCCTAAACAACACCAATCCTTTCCAAGTTATCAAAATTCATGTGACACATTCTCCTATTCCATAACCAACTGTCATTTATCTAAGCCATAAAGCATCATCCATCAACACCCTTAAGTTGATAGATATTCCCTTCAAATTTCTTTCCTGTAGTAATCAATGTTTCAGATCCTTTTCAGATCTCACATTTCTTATCCTTAAACACAAGATCATATCATTTTTTGCATATCTGACCAACACTCAACAGATTATACCTTAAACCCTTAACATAGTAAACATCATCAGTATGATGCTTGCCATAAAAACTTACTAAACCTATCCCACAAATTTTAGCACTAGTACTATCTCCAAACATAACCAAGCCTCCATCATGTTTCTCAAGATTAATAAACTTAATTTTATCATCATTCATGTGATTTGAACAACCACTATCAACTATCCAATAATTTTTCTCTTGATAATCATATAGGTTCATTTTTCTCCTTTTTTGAAGGGCTTTCCTTTACCCATTTTTTAGAATTAGCAGAAGTAGGTACATCATTAAGGGTGATCCCACAATAGTGGTTTACACTTTTTGGGACATCCTGATTTTTGTTGAAATCAAATATTTTTAGAAAATATAATGATTTAAGCCTTGAAAAGTTCCATTTAAAGGATTCTAATTGAAGAGGGTTTGATAAAACCACCTTAGATCAAACCCCCTTCAATAGAACCTTGCTAGTTTTAAACCATACCTATAACAAAGTCTCCTTTACACCTATCAAAATGCTGATAAAAAATCACTTTTGATTTACCTTTTAGGGGATCAAATGAATTCATTTAAAATTTATTTTTTGTAAGTATGTAGTCCTTATTATAAGCTTCCCAAAAATTATAATTTTAAATATATTTAATTTTATTATTATATTTATTTTTTATTTCTTGTGAATGTAAGTTTTTTACCGAAAATCAAGCTATACATTTTGCACATGTGGAAAACTAGTAGATTATCAAAAAACAATGTTCTTGCTAAGTATTGATGTCCTTGATCTAGTAAAAAGAAATTGAATTTTGATACATAAAAAAAGGTTATGTTGTTTACGGTCGGCCTATGTCTAAATTGTAATTGGTTTGACTTCAAAACTTGATTAAGAAAAAAATATTCAATAAAACACTATGGAACCAAATGAACATGCTAGATATTATAGTTACAAAGCTAAATTCGAAAAAAAATAGAATTTTATCCTACATAGAAAAAAATTTATGTTGTTTACGACAAGCATCAATCTTTAAAAATGGTGTTTACTTTTAAAAACTATTTTTCGAAGGAGATGGAAAAATAAATGCAATCTAATTTGAAAAAGAAAATAAAAATATATATTTAGAATCTCTAGAAAAATGTCATAAATCACTAGTTTTCACCATCTTCAAATTCCTCATGGTTTAGCAACTATAGGTGCTTGAAAGTGAAGATTTTGTTAAAAAAATTAGTTCAGTGTCTAGTTTGGCCAAAAATTGTAAACCAGTATTGTGGGATCATCCTTAATTGCCAAGTACAAGCATTCATCGTCATCTAGATCTTCATATTATGAATCCTCATAAAAAATACTAGCATTCTCATTCACATATTAAGCTTTGTTAATCTTCTTTCTTTTCTTTTCCTTCTCATATCTTTTTTTTATTCCTTTTAGCTCTTTTCAGACACTTTGTAGCATAATGACCTATTTCTCCACAACTAAAGTATTTAAAGGTAAACTTACCTTCATACTTACCGAAGCCTTTCCTCATTTTTCTTACAAAGTTAGCTTCTATTTCATTAAAGTTCTCTTCATCCGGATCTTCAATTTTTGTAGCTTTAAAAGCAGTCTATGATTTGCTTCCATTCATTAGACTTGAATTCCTCATCTCATAAGATGTCAAAAATCCTAACAAGAGATCCTTAGTACAAGTCTTATAATCTATATTTTTCCCAATAACACTCACCTTCTCACTGTAAGCATCAGGAAGAGTTCTAAGAATCTTCTTTATAATCCTTGTTTCATCAATAGTAGCACCAAGTCCTCGCATTCCAACAACTATCTCATCTAATCTCTATACATAACCTTTGATATTTTCATCTTTGGACATATGTAGAAGATCAAACTATGTCTCCAAATTTTGTAGTTTCGCCTCTTTAACTCTTTCATCACATCATGCAATCTTTCTAAAGAATCCCAAACTTCCTTAGTTGTCTTCAAATTCTGAACCTTGATCAACTTTGAATGTCCTAAACTATTCTTCAAAATGTATTTTTCCTTATTGTTCACTTCATGTGCTTTGATTTCTTCAGGTGTACTCAAACCATTAGCATGAGGAGTGTAAGGATTTTTGTAATCTTTCTCCACATCATATCCACAATACTCAAGATATTCTTCCATCAATAATTTCTAGATACCATAATTAGTTCCATCAAACCTCAGATAATCATAAACCATTTTTCCAGCCATCTTAGACCTTCCTCAAGCAATTAAGCTCTTCACCAAGGAACCAAGCTCTAATACCAATTGTTGAATATGACAATTGAGAGGGGGGTGAATCAGTTGCAATAGAATTAAACCTTTAACTTAATCACCAGAACCAATACTGAATATTGTTTAAATGATTAATCATCAAATGCTAATGTAGAAACTTAAATCCAACACATAAACACAATAACACCAGATTTACGTGGAAAACCAAATAAGGGAAAAACCATGGTGAGGATTAACTCACACTATAGATAATATCAAAACTGATTACAAAAGACTCACTACTTGAAACAAGGTTCGCTGCCTAAAATAAGGACTCACTAACTGGAACAAGGACTCACTGTCCAATACGGCTACAACCCAGAGGGATCACTACCACATAGATACAAACAAGACAAAAAATTTTTTTTATAGAGAGGCTACAATCCTAATGCAATAAAGGATTCCACCATAATTAATCACACACATGCATGAATGATAGAGTTCGCCTTCAACTCACTGCATCCAGAAACTTAGCATTAAGCTTTGCATTGATCTATCACACTCTCAATAAACACACTCATTGAATAGAATCAATATTGCATCAAACTATACTTTCTCTTTTCTTTTATCACTCTACTTCGCTATTGCATATTATCTTCACCATTAACTCATCTTGCATTTATACCATCTTCAACTTTGAAACATATCCAAAGTCATCCATCCAAATTTAAATTCAAATTAGGTCGGTGCCAAAACATCCTAGGGTGGGATTAGAATGAGGTTGACCCAAACACACACTTCAAGGGACCCAAAAGATCCAACACACTACATCATCCTTGAAAGTAGTATTTCACAAAAGCTCGGCCAAACCAGTGTAAAACACATAGAACCATTAAGCATGAATCTTCCAAATTCTGAACTATCTTCAATAGAACCAGAGCAATACAACTCTAGAACCACAAGTCATAAGACTTCATCAAAGATAAATCTAGACCAACAACATTTCTCTCGTACCTCAACAAGAAACACACAAAACCATAGTTCACAATTGGTAAACACAACTTGCACTATACAATGAATCAACAACCAAAAATCTAGATATAACATCTACTAACAATCGTGAACAACATATTTGAACGGCACAACCACGAGAGAAAATTCAAACCAAAAACTAGAGCAACCACTGAACACATGCAACATATCTTTATTACAACTTTCTCAATATCCTTGACATATACAACCAACAACAACTAGCAAATAACCAGTTGATCGATTGACATCAATGACAACACCTAAAAACTTTCCACCTTCAATATTTTCATTCTTGCAACAACCTCCAATAATTCCTCATCATGCTCTAGGAACACAAGAAAATTTAATGGGGCAAATTGAAAATAACAAAAAACAAATTGAGGAGTTAAATACAAGGTTTAGAGATCCTTTAGGCACATCCTTGCATAGAACCTTGCTTGCTCAATCACTTCAATCCATAATATCTCATGTAGATTTAGTTAGCAAGAAAATAAATATTTGGTCTGATAAGAGACAAGACCTTCGAAAACTTTATGTAGAAAAATTATCATATAAACAAGTTAAAGATGAAAAATTACAAAATATGACATGTGTGCATTATTCACGAGCCCTAAAATGAACCAACCCTTACATCCTGCATGCAAGAGGTTCCATGTCCATTGGTGTAACCACCAAGGGATAAATAAATATTTTTTGGGAAAGGTGGTGGATGGTTTTTTACCATCCTCCATGTAAAAACAATGAGGTACCACAATATTCTTTGGGGAAACTCTATTGTGAGTTTGTCCTCAATAAAATCCCAAACTATTTTGACATACAAGAGTTCTAGGGTAGAGGTGGGGGCTCCACATAGGACAGAGTAGGGGCACGTATTCATGCACAACGGTCAGTGATACTACTCACTAGAACAGCATATGAGCATGTGACTATCTCTTCCATTATGAAGGAGATTGTTAAGGTGGATACATTGTAGCCGAATAGGTCCCTCACTCAGAGCCTCATACAATTTACCAATCCTCTAGCATAGGGTGAGGTGGGTGAGTCTTTGAGGAGTCAAGTTCCAACTCATTTATGTCAAGCTTGTGGTTCACTCTATGTTTATGATCCTAAGAATAGTTAGGATGTATGTGCCTAAGGTACATCTGCAATTGATGAGATCATGATGAAAGATACCCTCCTAAATGACACATTTGATGAGATAAAAATCACCTCATCATAATAAAATCTAGAAATCTTACTTTTGCTAATTCAATCCTAAGCCTGTGCCAATTTATTAAACTTTAGGAGAAGTAATTACTTATTTTAAGGAAAATTATGCTTTCTTTCTTTCTTTTGATCAATTGAGGAAATTGTCCAAAGCAGGTTTAATGGGTTGATTTGAGTGTTTTTGTAGGGATTAATAGGTCATCATGTGGTTGTTGCAGAAGTTTAACTAGTACGTGCCTCAAGAATAAATTTTGTGAACCCACTCCTAGATGCCTGGATGATGCGTCGAAGATTCAGTTTCAGTTTCTTCAAATTATGTTGTTAAAAACTTTATGGCTCTTCTCGAGCCTTCTACATGTTTTAAAAGTTTTAAAGACATCAAATTAGTTTTAAGTTAAGGAAGAATTTTTCAATGGCTATCCATGCCATCTTAAATTTAGGATTTAGTTAAAAAGTTATCTATAAAACTGTAATTTCATAAGTAGTGAATAAAACAAAGAGGAAGTATCATTATGTTGTTCACATGGTTTTGCAAATCACTATTAAAATGAGTTATTTGATTTATGTCTATTGGTAACTATTGAATTCGAATGATGGTGATTATTTGTAATAAGAGGATTTGAGAATCTGTAGTTTATGTGAGTTAAAGACGAAGTAGTAGTCCGCGAGCTAGCCACTCGAGGGGAGTTAGCCTAGATAGATAAGTATTTTATTGTTAAGTTATTTTCTTTGTTAAAGGTAAATCGTTGTTTAGTAGGAAGTAACAATTTGTTGAAGAGTTGAGTCTGTTGTTTTGGAGCACCATTGTTTTTAATTTGTATAAGTTATCTTTTGTAGGTGATAATATTTCCTTACTATTTAAAAGATGTTTAATTGTCTATTTCCTTACTTTTCTATTTCTGTAATACACCAGTTGTTTAGTTTGCTTGTTTCCATGCTTTCTAAATTAGTTGTCTTATGCTTTTTAATTTAGTATTCCTGGATTTCCTTAGATTAAAATTATTTTCAAGTTAAGAAGTAATGGCTTTAGATTAGACTTGATTTCTGTAGTTTGAAGAAAAATTGAAAATATAAAATGGGTTTTTCAAATAATCTCCTTCTGCAAACTGCCTTGGACACTTCCCGGTCAACAATTGACATTCAATTATTCTAAAGTAGTAGGACCTAATGACAGCCTATATCAGCATTCAACCTTGATGGTTAGGTAAATGTAAGAAAGTTCATTTAATTTAAATTATTAAATTTCATTTTTGAAATGCAATATTAACTAAATTAGTTGAATTATTATAATGAAATTTCAGGGTCATAGTGTTCACCCTATTTTCAGCGGTCCTCCACCTCCCTATTACATGATGACATCTACTCCAAAAGTATCTAACTAGTAAATAATTATAAATAGTACATTTGAATAATTGAACGTCATATGAATGGTATTCTTAAATCTCATTTTGGATGTTGAATACGTTAATCTTGGACCTTCAATGGAAACACTTGGTAGTGGAGCTAGTCATCAAAGTTTCACTAAGGTAATATAGAGTATTTTTAATTTTAAATAAAAAATTGCATTTCATAATTGAATAATGTTTAATGACTTGAAGGTTCTATATAGTTCATAAGTACGCTTTATACTTTGTAATTAATTTGATTTTAGGTTGCTATGTACTTCATAATCTATGGATTTCATTTTTTCATGTTGTTGACCTCCAAAAATATAGGCTACTGGTGTCAATTAATTATCCACCTTCTATAGACCTCTTTATCGTATTACCTCAAGTGGGACCTCCATTGAGAAAACCTAACTATTCTATGTGATTATGTTATTTGACAACTCTTCATCAAAACTCGTAATCAATTTTCTAGGCAACAAATGAATACCTAAATCTAATTTGTATGATTTTGATCATTCATTGAATCCAATCCTATATGACATTGATCCACATACATGACTATATAGAACATATATTCATCATGAGACACATCAACTTCACTATCTTCATTAAAGTCAACATTCATCCCTTCTAATAATTCTAAACTATCTTATATCCATTAACTTTTATTTCTAGCATGACTCTCCATTCCTTGATATAGTTTAATTTGATACATATATTTACCTCATTATCCCTATGAACTTTATTTATCCTTTACAATAATACATTGTGTTATATAGTGTTATATATATATAATTATTTTATGGCTAAGTATTTCTCAAAACCCTTTCTTTACCCTCAGCCATTATTAAATAGTGAAGATACATTGTGAAGTATTCATTCAATCAAAAAATTGTGTACAGTATTTTGTATTTATGATCACACAATTATACCCCAAAACATACACTACTTCTCACACTAAATATTACATAATCCTAAATTTCTCATAAATTTTATGTTGTGATACTAAAATGATATTCATATGAAAATCTATTAGGTTCAAAATATCTTAGTGTTTCTTTTTCTCTATCAAACATCATCCTGTACAAAATCAAATCACATTCTCAAGTAAGTATTCACTATGCAATGGTAAATATAATGGTAAAATATAAACTCTAATCTATTCATGATACAATAAATCCTAATAAATCACCTTGTTATGTCATATTCATAATAGTTATGGGATTCATAACTAGACTAAAACTAGTTACACAATAGTCCAATAACCACCTATTAAACTATGAAGCAATATATAATTCAATAAGCACTCAAAGTTTTGTTGACTATGGCATACATTATAAGCCATGACCTACATCATCCTCAATATGTCACACTCATCCATTAAATTCAATAGAACATGCATCCAATTGTTCACCTTATTAACAATGGTCTCACTATTGTAAATAAAGGATATAGTGAAACAAAGTTATTTATGATATCATAAAATTTATATGCATAGGGACCCACACACTATCAATAATTAAATTCATAAATAAGGATGTACACATTATCAACAACTATGAGCTTATAAGAATTGTTAGTAGGAAGACACAAATTGAAACCATTTTGACTAAAAACAAACTTGATCCCCTTAAACAATTTAGAAATAATATTTATTTCTAAAATGTAGTCATAAGTTTCTAGTTTTGGTAATGGAATATATTTTATTTTTATTTTCAGATGATGCAAGTAGACACTCCTCCTGATATTGATAGGATAGTGGAGCATGGTGTCACTGTAGTAGTAGTGAGCTTGATGCCTTTGATAAAGTTATGAGATAGATTAGTAAATTTCACATTATATTTGTTGTTTTAACTTTTTGTTATTAAAAAATCAAATTATTATTCATTTGTAGTTTAATTTATATCTGGATGGTTGCTACAGGACTTTGCAATACTAGAGCATGAGTGTATAGTTATTTTGGATGAGGAGAGAGATCATTTGGTTGCGGTACATGATTATTTTGTTATTTTGTTCATTTCATAATGTAATTTCAATATATTTATGTTTATAATTTTTATTGTAATAGGTGTGACTCCATAAATCTTCAAACAGGATGTCTAGTGAACGAATTCAAAGTAGACCACCATCATAGGCATCTCCATCCCCTCGATGATCAAAGACCACTCGTTATTTGTTTCATTCACCTAGAGGGAAATGACTATTTATTAGGGTTCTCTATTGTAGGCCTATATGGTATTTTTGAGCATATATTTTGTATTGCGTGTATGTGGAATTGTATGCCCATATGGCATTCTTGTAAAGCCTATATGTATTTTTTAAATATATATTATACTTATATCGGTATATATTGATGTATGCCTATATGGCTATTGGTTGCATATATTTTATTGATGGTGTCCATAATTTTATTATAAATGATTATTGAAATAAATGAATAGTGATTTGACGTAACTATAAATGATTAAAATGTTATTCCAATCTATTCTTACAAAAATATTCATATATTGTTTCCTTACAATAAATGAAGTGCTTCAAAATATGCTAAGATGTTTATCTCTCAAGCATGTAATGAAAACACAAGGAAAAAGAGCTAATTAAGGATTATATTTGTAGATTTCAAGTTTTTGATGGTAAAATGTTGCCTCCATTAGACAATGACAAGCTTCAATGGATATTTTTAGATGGTTTACTTCAAATATTTAAAATCCAAGTGTATTCCATGCTTCATAACTTATTTTCAGATTTATGTATTATTGTTTGTAAGCATTATCATACTTTATTAAATAATATGTTTTTTTATCCATTCATTCCTAATATTATGTCGTATTAATAAAATGAAGACAATGAGGATTTGAAGATTTTTATCATGATGTACCTTTACCTTTTTTAGTTTCCCACTAGTATTTTATGTTTGGCCTCTTTTATTAAATTTTTATGGTGATATTCAAAATCATTTCACCTATATTTGTTGGTTAGTTTAAATCTTTCCTACACCACTATGCGTTTGTGGTCTTGGATGCCATATTTTTGGCATATAGTTATGTACTCAATTTTTATTCTACAAAGTACAAACAATTTACACTATGTTTCCAATAATTTAATTCAAGTAGATTCAAGTTCCCATGTCCATTTAAGTACCCATCCTCTAGTTGGTCGATCACTACTTCAAATTTATAGACGTATTCTTCATGCCCATAATTTCCTTCATCTCAAAAAAATGTATTCCTATATTGACTAAAACGCTTATGACTATATTGAGTTCAATCAACAAAGAGGACTAGTTCTTTAGTATAGATCATTTAGTCGTAAGAGTATAAAGACACCTACGTTGACCAAAAATAGTAAAGTGGACTTATTCTATAGCTACCCCATGTGTTGGAATTGTTGGTTTACCCCCAAGAGATGAAGAATGTAATCAATGCCTATCAATAACTTTTTACTAAATGTAACTGACACTTTTTGGAACATCTGAAACATTATCGCCACAGTGGAACAAATTGATATATGAAAAATTGAGAGAAGCTATTGTAGAGAGACCCTACATGACCTTATACTTTAGATGAAATGTTTCTAAGTTTCATGGTTTTCAAGTAACAACTCATCAAAGTTTTCCACTTTTTGGCACTTAGGGCTCTTAAGAGAAAGTGTCAATATAATGTAGCTTGGAATGATTTGGCATGATGGGGTGCAAACTAGGACCTTGCTTACCATAAACCCACCCACTCGGATGTGTTGTAACTTTTGATTTCGATGCACGACAAATATAACAAAATTAAGCTATCTTGCAACTTTATTTTGAAGGCAACTGACACTTTTTTCATCAACAAAAAACTTGTCACCATAGGAAAATGGATTAGAGCTATGAAAAATTGAAAGAGGCTATTGTAGAGGGACTCTATGTGATCCTATACCTTGAAAAAAAAAATTTTAAGTTCAATGGTTTCCAAGAAAGAGCTCATCATATTTTTTGTTATTTCGCACTTTGGTCTCTTGAGAGAAATCATCAGTGTAATGTAGCTTGGAACATTCTGACATGTTGGGGTGCAAAAACAGACTTTTCCTAGCATAAATCCACCCATTCAGATTTGTTGGAACTATTATTTTGGTCACATGATGAACAAAAAAAAAATTACACCACCTTGCAACTTTCTCTTCAATGCATTTGACATTTTTCTATCAACTAAAAACTTGTCACTATGTGAAAATGGATTGGAGATATGAAAAATTGAGAGATTTTATTATAGAGTGGTCCTATTTGACCCTATACCTTTATATGGAATGGTTTTAATCTCCGTGTTTTTTGAAAAAGATCTCATCAAAGTTTGCCACTTTTTTGCACTTAGAGCTCTTAAGAAGTCACTGGTACAATGTACCCTGGAATGATCCGACATGCTCGGGTGTGAAAAATGACCTTGCCTAGCATATACCCACCCACCTAGACATGTTGGAACCACCAATTTTATTGCACAATGAACAAAACAAAAATTATGCCACCTTGCAACTTTATACTGCATGCATCTGACACTTTTTCCATCAATTGAAAACTTGTCACCACAGGCAAATGGATTGGAGATATAAAAAATTTAAAGAAGTTATTGTACAGGGACCCTACATGATCATGTACATTTAGATGGAATATTTGGAAGTTCCATGATTTTTGAGAAATAAATCATCAAAGTTTGTTATTTTTTTGCACTTTGGTCTCATAAGAGAAATCGTCGGTGCAATGTAGCTTGGAACGTTCTAAAATTTTAGGGTATAGAAAATGACCTTGCCTAGCATAAAACCACCCATCCAGACATGTTGGAACTGTTAGTTTGTTCACACAACAAACAAAACTAAAATTATGCCACCTTGCAACTTTCTCTTCAGTGCATTTGACATTTATTCCACTACACCAATGGTTGTAATTTCCATAGTTTCTGAGAAAGAGCTCATCAAAGTTTGCCACTTTCTCGCACTTAGATCTCTTAAGAAGTCGTTGATAGAATTGAGCTAGGAATCATCTGACATGTTGGGGTTTAAAACAAGACCTTTCCTAGCATAAATCCACCCACTCGAATGTGTTGGAACTATTGGTTTGGTCACACAAGGAACAAAACAAAAATTATGCCACCTTCCAAAGCTAGACTACAAGCATCTGATGCTTTTTCCATCAACTGAAAACTTGTCACCACGGAAAAATGGATTGGAGATATGAAAAAATGAAAGGGATTATTATAGAGGGGCCCTATGTAATCATGTACCTTCAACTACAATGGTTTTATGTTCCATGGTTTTTGAGAAATATCTCGTCAAAGTTTATTGTTTTTTCGCATTTTGGTCTCTTAAGAGAAATAGTCGGTACAATGTAGCCCAGAATGTTTCGGCATGTTGGGGTAAAAAATAGGACCTTTCCTAGCATAAACTTACCCATTTGGATGTGTTGGAACTATCATTTTGGCCACACGATAAACAAAGAAAAAATTATGCCACCTTGCAACTTTACACTGCATGCATCTGATGCTTTTTCCATCAACTAAAAATTTTTCACCACGGGAAAATGGATTGGAGATATGAAAAAATAAGTGAGGTTATTGTAGAAGGAGCCTAAATGAAATTGTACCTTTAGATGAAAGGGTTTCAGGTGCAAATGTTTCTGAGAAAGAGCTCATCAAATTTTTCCACTTTTTCGCACTTAGAGCTCTTATGAGAAATCATCGGTACAATGTAGTATGAAAGGATCTAGCATGATGGGGTACAAAACATGACCTTTCTTAGTATAAATCCCCCCACATGGACGTATTGGATTTGTCAATTTGGTTGCACAAAGAACTAAACAAAAATTATGCCACCTTGCAACTTTACACTACATGCATAAAGTCATCACAAAGGACATATCATGATGAAAGGACAACATTGAAGAAGGGTTATTCATCATAGAGGGTAGCATATTATAATCATTTTCATGACTTCATATGACAGCCATGATAATTTTTCCCCTTTAATGACTATGATCATGCATAACCCATAAACAATGATTGAAGTCAAAGGTACTAATAGTACTTATGAGGAGGAACAATAAAATATAGGTTAGCACTATGGATCACTCAAGGGTTCATTTAATAAGGAGAAATTAGAGGTGCTCTCACATAGAAATGTATGGTTAGAATGATTTCTCCTATTCAATGAACATGTCACCATAAAAATCCATTTATTAATAAATAGTGATTGAATGCACACCATACAAATGATGCACGTTTATATACCACTAATATAAAAATGTATTTTTTTGATGTAATGTAGCTGAACATGCTATATGATGCTTTTTTATTATTTGATATGAATTTTTTATATGATAATTTTACTATTCTTTTTTATGATTACTAGTGATATATAATTTTCCTTAATATAATATCTTAGATCCTCAAAGTGTTTAATTATTCAAGTTGAGAAGTAATGATCAAAACTTGAAAGGGGTAGCATGCAAAGTAGGAAATTTGGAATTCAAATTAGTGGACCATGACAATGACATTCTCTAGGGTACAAATCCACACCCATGGTCTAATATAGGAGGGTAGAAGTACTAAGGTATCAATTATGTACTAAGCTTGTAAATGTGTGTATTATTTAAGATGTAATAAGATTTACATATTCACTAGTGATGGTATGATCTAAGATGTAATATGATTTAATATGTGATGGAAAGGGAAAGAAAGGGTAGAAAAGGGTAGATATGAATGAGCAAAAAACCATTAAAATATATTAATACCCTTTGCACACATGATAAACATGACAAACAAAGGGTAGCAAAGGGAAAAGATGAATGGGAAGGATAAACAAAGGGCAGTGAAGGGAATTTATGCACATGGACATATGTGAATGGAACAAGCATAATCCTACAACTATGCACTTGGGTTGGTAAAAATTATGCTCACTAAAACTATTTTAAGAAGGATGGTCTTAGCTATATATAACTAGTTATGACCATGATATAGATGTAATAAATTGATACTTGTATACTTCTAAAGATTTAGTTGATGATATAACTAAACTAGTTAGTAAAGTGTGAAGGATTGGTTATGAGATACAAAGGAGTGATATACCTATTGGTAGAAGAGATAGGGATAGATTCTTTGATGTGTATTTATAATATAATTCATGGAATATCAATATCTGAAAGTATCCATTAATTCCAACATTTCAATTTTCTCAATGAGTTATATAGAGTTAAAATAAAATAAAATATAATATACATTGAGTAAATATTTTGTCTAAATTTGTTTCATTTGAATGTGAAAATTCCCTCTCAATAAACAAGGATGAAAATTTATCTTCTAAGGAAGGGATCTTGATTAGTATAAAGATAAGGATGATTAATATGAAACATTTGATTATCTAGAACTCCCATATAACGTACTTCTTGGTCACCAATAGATTCATGCCAATGATTACATGAAAGAAGAAACTAGATATGATGATTATGATGTAGTTGATTGAACTTTTTAACTTAATAAAATAGTTCTAGTCTAAATTGAGTATGATTTTCGCACTCATAATTTTGAATACTTAGCAAAATCTAATCCGAAAATCAACATGATAACAAAATCAGAGAATTATATTAAGAATGTATGATAAAAATTGATAAAGAAACATAAGAAAATGAAGGAAAATATAAAGCACATGTATAAAGACTTGAATACCTTAAAATTTGAGATTCGATTTGAGAAACTACCCAATTATGTGTAGTTTATTTTTCTTCTTGCATCAAACTCCTCAAGAATTTGATATTTTCATGAAGTTTCTTCCTTTTCAATGTTTAATTCTATATAACCCTAATAGAATTACTAAAAACTATAGAATTAACCAATCTATAATATGAAATTATATCAATAAAATCATAATTAACATTGCAACACTACAAACATGAAAATTTTAGTTCATATAATCAAATTTGATGTTAAAAAACTGTTATTTCCTCCTTCCTAAGTCGGAAAATAAAAAAATGGTGGTGCAAAGGTGGTGGAATGTGTAAAAACTACACATGATTTCCCAAATATCATGAAAAAATATTTTTTTGTCAAATAACACATAGAAGCAAGAGAATAATAGAGCATGTGGGCCTAGATCATGGGTGTTATACCTTTTTTAACCATTTTTAGAAGTGTATAAAATGCACTCACATTATAACATGAGGACACTTTCACTTGCACAAAGTGAAAGCTTGCTTTGGCTTGCTCTAAATGGTAGTGCGCTTGTATTTTTTATTTGATGAATTTGTTAAGGTTTATTAAAAATTATCATGTGTGTAGGGGGTTGGATTGAGGTATATCTATGAGACCTTTCTTTGAGAAATGATGACATATTGTAAGTGCTATGTATGTCATGTTTTGTGTGTGATATGAAATTTCACCATAATTCCCTTGCTATATGTCATATGTGTTATTGTACATGGCATAACCCATTGTGTGTGTGTTTCCATTCAATGCAATATCCCTATACCCTCAAGCCTATACATTAAACCATAAACCCTAATCCCTCAACCATATACCTTGAACCCAAAACCCTACACCCTCAACCCAAAAATCTATACTTAAGGCCTAATCCCTCGACCCTCAACCCTATACCTTAAACCCTAAACCCTACAACCTCAACCCTCATCTCTATAACCTATACCCTCACCCCTATACCCTAAACCTTGAATATTTCCCCTCAACCCTATACTCAAACCCTAAACCATACACTCTCAATCCTTCACCCTATGCCTTATACCCTCAATCCATACCCTAAACCCTATATCCAATATCTTAAACCCTAATCCTTATACCCTATATATTTAACCTTGGAAATTCAACCCTAAATATTATCCCTCAGCTATAAAACCTATACCGTATACCCTATACCTTAAACCCAATACTTAAGCCCTAATCCCTCAACCCTCAAACCTATACCTTAAATCCTAAACCCTACACCCTCAACCCTATAAAATTAACCGTAGACACTCAACCTAAAACAACTGTAAACACTCAAAACTCAACCCTATACCATATACCTTCAACCCTATACCTTCAACCCTAAACCCTACAACCTCAACCCTCATCCCTATACCCTATACCCTCACCCTTATACCCTAAACCCTAAATATTGCACCTCAACCTTATACTCAAAACCTAAACCATACACTCTCAACCCTTCACCCTATGCCTTATACCCTTAATCCATACCCTAAACCCTATATCCAATATCTTAAACCCTAATCCCTATACCCTATCCACTTAACCTTGGAAACTCAACCCTAAACATTATCCCTCAATTGTAAACTCTCGACCCTCAACCCTATACCCTATACTTAAGCCCTAATCCCTCAACCCTCAACCCTATACCTTAAACCCTAAAACCTACACCCTCAATCCTCATCTATATCTTGTATACCCTCAGCCTTATACCCTAAACCTTGAATATTGTACCTCCACACTATACTTAAACCCTAAACCATACACTCTTAACCCTTCAACCTATCCCTTAGACCCTCAATCCCTCAACCCAATACTTTAAACCCTAAACCATACAACCTCAACCCTCATCCTTGTACCCTATACCCTAAACCTTGAATATTATCCCTCAACCCTATACTTAAACCAAATGCTTAATCCCTCAACTATAAACCCTCAACCCTATACCCTATACCCTATACCCTAGATACTTAATCCATAATCCCTCAACCCTCAACCCTATACCTTAAATCCTACACCCTACACCCTACACCCTTAACCCTTAACCCTATACCTTAGATACTTACACCTAAATAGTATCCCTCAATTATAAACCCTCAACCCTATACCATATACCCTCAACCCTTTAATTAAGCCCTAATCTCTCAACCCTATACCTTAAACCCTAAATCCTATACCCTCAATCCTATACACTTAACCTTAGACACTCAACCCTGAACATTATCCCTTAACTCTAAACCTTAAACCCTTGACCCTATAGCCTATACCTTCAACCCTATACTTAAGCCCTAATCCCTCAACCCTCAACTCTATACCTTAAAACCTAAATCATACAACCTTAACCCTCATCCCTATACCCTATATTCTCACCCTTATACCTTGAACCCCAAACATTTTCCCTCAACCCTATACTCAAATTGTAAACCATACACTCTCAACCCTTCATCCTATGTCTTATACTCTCAATACATATCATAAACCCTATACAAAATATCTTAATCCCTAATCCCTATACCTTATACACTTAACCTTGGACACTCAACCTTGAACATTATCCTTCAATTGTAAACCCTCAACCTTATACCCTATACCCTCAACCTTATACTTAAGCCCTAATCCCTCAACCCTCAACCCTCGACCCTATACCTTAAACCATGAACCCTACACCATGAACCCTCATCCTTATACCTTATACCCTCAACCCTCAACCCTATACCTTAAACCATCAACCCTACACCATCAACCCTCATCCCTATACCTTATACCCTCAACCTTATGCCCTAAACCATGAACATTATCCCTCGAAACTATAATTTTACCCTAAACCATACACTCTCAACTCTTTACCCTATGCCTTATACCCTCAATCCTTTAATCCTATGCCTTAAACCCTAAACCCTACAATCTCAACCCTCATCCCTATACCCTATACCCTCACCTTGATACCCTAAATCCTAGATGTTATCCCTCAACCCTATACTTAAACCCAATACTTAATCCCTCAATTGTGATTCTCAACGCTCTACCCTATACTTAAGCCCTAATCCCTCAACCGTCAAACCTATACCTTAAACCAATAGTGTAGAAAAATGTATCCCTTTATATTTTTAAACATAATTTAAGATTAATATTAAAATAAACTTAATTATGCCTTAATTTAGTGTTGTAATATGTATTTTACATATTCACATTTACTTGAGGGCCCTATTAATTAAAATGAACTTAATAATGCCTTAATTTATTGTTGTAAAATGTATTTATTTACACTTTCACACTTATTTAGGGCTTCTTTAATTGATTGAGCTTAATTTGCCTTAATTGGACCCTTTAATTCAAATCCAAACCTATTTAATCACATTTTCTGAAGAGGAAACCCAACATTCATTAATGCCCTAACATAAAACTTCTCATTGAGTAATGTGTGTCCTAGGTTTGGGTACCTAGAACCCATTTTCCCATGGGCAAATGGGTCCTCCCTTAGACTTAGGACCCTAATTTAAATTATTTTTTTGGTAGTATTTTAACATTTTTAAATCCATAATTCAATGTCGACTTGTGATATTTGAATTTCTAGAAATTAAGGATAAATGTCTATAAAAAAAAGTTTATTTCATCAATTCAAGTAAGCTAGAAAGAGGTGAACTTAACAAGAGCCAAGATTATTGTCAAGAGAATTAAAGAGTAGATTTCTTCATCATTTTTTACAGCATTCAAGATCCATTCATCATGTCAAATCTATGTCGAATCATGCATGTTTTTGGATCTCACATTATGATGTAGGTTTCAAGATCTACTCCAAGCATTCAAGTCAAAGATTAAAAGAAATATTCAAGTATCAAGAGCCACATCCATTGAATCCATTTCATGTAAGATCAACATCAAGATTTTAGTCCTTCAAAGGTTCATTCAAGGGTTTGGTGAGTTGTGACATAGAGTTGTTCATTCATCATTCCTTTCATGCTATTTTATTTCATTTCAAGGTTTAATTACCAAAGCGGAGTTTGACCAAGGCAAAACCCCATTCACCAAAAACAAACATTTTCCCCTCTCTTTGTGTGTGTTGTAGATTTGTAGTTTGAATAAAATTTGAAGATCCCAAAGTTGCAAAATTACAAAATTGTCAAAGTTGTCACCTTTGTTGTCATCTCACGGAAACTTTGTTCTCGGATTTATTTCTGATTGTTCGACTATGAAACTCGAGAATTTGGAAGTGCAGAAACAAGAGCAAAGGACCCAAAAACCAATTTTTAAAATCCTTACATAGGACCCATTCGCCATAGGGTGAATGAGTCCTCAAATAGCTTCTGAAAATAGTGGTTTTTGAGAGGTACACAAGATTTTCCATTCTCAGATCTACTAGAAGCTTTAGTATTTCTGATAGTATTATGTTTCATGTGCAAAACCCACTTTTTACATGTCTTAATTGAGTGCATTTGGTATTTTTAATCTTTGGACCCAAAGTGCTATTTGACCTAGACCCCCGTCCTAACACAAAAAGGGAAATTGCAAGATTCCTGAAACAATTTACTCACCTAAGGGTTGAAAGTGGATTTTGACTTGAGGGATCTCATTTCTTGAATGAAATAGAAGAATAGGTAGGTTCATTACACCCATTTTTTATTTTCTATTTATAGTAATTTTGGTGAAGTATCCCAAATTTAGTATGAAACGGACTTTGTGTTTGAACCATCTCTAACCCATTTTTCTATGTTTTATTTTTGTGAACTCAAGTATTTGAACATTCTAATTTTTGATTCAAAGGGAATTCAAACCCTAGATCTAGGATTGGAAGTAATTTTTTGCATTTAGGGTTTCTAAATCTGGCATAAATTTGCATTGCATTTTAGGTGTAAACTTACATTTTGCAGTCATCTTAAATTTGAAAATTCAACAAAACTTGCATAATTTTAGACTAATTTTGCATAGTACTTGCATATTAGTGTATGTTCAATCATTCACATTCAAAAATTGAAACAAAATTGCATTTCAAAAAGTGTCATATATTTCATCATTTGTCATTAATTTTACTTGCATTAGATCATCAAATTCTGGAAAATTCTGTTATAGAAATACCAGTCTGAGACTTGAAATATAGAAAACATATAATCACTCAGAAATTGGATTTCTCAATTTTAAAAAACCTTGTACTGAGACCCATTCACCCCTGGGCGAGTGAGTCCTTCAAGGCCTACAAAAACCAACTTTTTTGAGCCTTTTTGTAGTTTTTTGCACTTCCTAGAAGAAGATGCAAGCATAGACAATCATGATAATTATAGTTTCTCTTCTCCAAATACATCTCCTACTTGTGACAAAGGTATTTGGTGTTAGAAGATACACCCATTGAGAATCATGACAATGTTGAAAGCTCCTCTTCTATAAACTCTCCTACTATGGAAGGTATTATGGCACAAGAGGATGAGATCATTGACACATTTCTTAACATCACGTTACCTAGTCTCTATTCATCCCTCACTTATGATAATTTTTTAGAGAAAGAGGATGAAATCATGGACAACCATGAAAATCATATTTGTTCTTCTCCTAATGTCTCTCCTAGTTGTGAAGAAGATACTTTGGTGTTAGAAGATGAATTCATTGAGAGTCATGAGAGTCTTATTTCTTCCTCTCTTAATGATTCTCCCTCTTGGGAACACCTACTTGAACAAAAGGATCCAATATTGGTAAGAATTCTTCTCTTGATACCTCCCCTATTTGTGATGAAGTTACTTTACAAAATCTAACCATGGAATGTGATGAACATCTTGTTTGCTCCTCTCCTAAAAAATATTATACTAGGGAAGATATCATTGACACATATCTTTCAAACAATAGTAATGTGGCTTCCTTAGATGAAGATGATGAAGTGGCATTAGACTCCCCTTCACTAAGAGATCATGAAAATAAGAATAAGTCTTTTGAGGTTATGCATTTAGATATCCCTTGAAGCATCTCTTGAGCCACTTCTAATCCTATATCCACCCTCACAACAACCACAAGTTAAATATAAACCCATGCTTATCCTTGAACCACCTAAAAATGAACCATTAGCTCCAAGAGATATCTTGAAATTTACAAGGCAACTTGATAGTAACAACATTTGATAGCAACCAAGTTACAATACCATTGCTCACACATACAATACAAGGAACAATAGGAAATCACAAACCATCCCTAATTCATTACCATTATCTCAACCCATCTTGCCTAGTGTTCCTCATTTGCCTTTACATGTAGTGGAAAGGAGTATGATCTTGTTGAACAACTTACAAATACTCCTACTAAGATATCCTTATGGGATCTTATTCAAGCCTCACCTAGTTATCATATCATGCTTCAAAATGCATTGCAACAAGTTGCAGTTCCCCCTAGTGCAAACCCAAATGATATAGCAACCCTAATTCAAGGAATGAATGCTGACATTGTTTTCCTCCAAAGTGACCTCACTCCTTTGGAAGTGCAAAAAAAAATGAAGCTTTCATGATAATAGCTATCATTAATAGGAAGGGGATAAAGATAAACCTTGTTGACAATGAATCAACCCTTAACGTGTGTAGCATAAACCTTTTGGATAAGATTGGAGTAGACAAAATCCAAATTCAACCCGACTATTTATCTATCAGTGGGTTTGATAACATAGGAAAATAACTGCTTGGTGTGATCACATTACCTATTATAGTTGGAAAGGCCACATTGCAAACTAACATCCATGTTTTTGAAAAGATAAGCAACATTTATAAGGCGTCGTACCCTTAACACAACGAGCCATGAGGGCCAAAAAGGACAAGCAAGGTTTTGAAAGGACCAGGAACCTTTTACAGAGCTAAGACAACGCTAACGAACACACCGCAGACACACAACAAAACCTAACAACACCTGGTCATTAGATGACCAGGAGTGACAACATACTTAGAACCAATAGCAGTCCTAAGTCCAAGACCAACTAAAGAACTCATTCCATTCACCCAAACCAAGATCAACAAAACCCTTAGGACAAAAAATAGTCCTATGTCAAAAACAGTAAAGGCCATGAGCCAAGAAATAACCCATAAGACAATAGTTCCAAAAAGCCTGCCAAAGATAACCAAACCACTAGCCACCTACAACAGCTGAACCGCAGCCGACCTACCACACAACTTAGTCAAGACAACACCGATTGTTGTTGAGGCATGTTCTTCAAGAAGCACCAACCAGCCAGACACCAACCTCGAATCCACCTCAAAAGGAAAGGGCTCCCCTCTATTGGAGAGGAAGAAATGGGTACCAGAACCACCAAAGGAACCACCCTCCAGAACAAGCACACACCACCTCAATAGGGACCGGCCAAGGAGAGAAACACTTCCCACGTCCATGTTATGTTTCTCAATATTTCATATAATATTCTTTTAGGTAGGCCATGGATTCATGAAATAAATGGGGTGCCTTTACTCTTCATCATAAAATGAAGTATTTCTACAACAACAAAGTGTATAAAATCAACGCAGACCCTGAACTAGATAGTTTTATCATTAAGAAAGATAAAGAAAGTCCCTTGAAAACATTGACACCAACTACACAAGTGGAACTCGTGCAAAAGAAAGAAAAAGAAAAGTGTATTGAAGAAGTCACAAAGATATTGGAAGATGATTGGGGTTCCTTAGATTTTACACCTACATTCATGGGTGAATACAAGATCACAACAAAAAAGTCTAAAAAGGGAAAAGAAAAATCAGTAATGTCAACACAAAATTCAATAGAACCTTCGAAAGCATCCACTTCAACCACTTTAGAAGAAGAATAAAATTACACAACAAAATTCGATGAAGTTGATTATGAATAGCCACTGAATCCAAAAGAAATGGAAAAGCATTATGTAAGAGATTATGAGCTTTTGAAATAACTTGGTTATAATGGAAAAGGATGTGATGCTAGAGAATAAGGTATTTGTGTCCCTATAGAGCCTAACACACAAGAGATGACTAGTGGTCTTTGTTATTGTCCATCAAAAGAAACAAAAGCATCAAAAAAGCCTTCACTCAATACCAACACTATTACAAAAGATTCTCCCAAGCCAACTCTACCATTGGTGCATCCTAAACTGATAGAAACAACTAAAAGTCTCAATTATTGTCCTTCAAAAGAAATGAAAGAAACAAAGAAATCTTAGCCTAATATCAATTCCATCACACAAAACACTCCAAGGAAATCTCTTAGTAATGATTGGAGTTTGTTAGATTTTACGCCTTCCCTTAAAGGAGAGTAAAAACCCTCACAATCTAAAAATTCTTGTGTAAGTATGACACCTTGTATGAAGTGTTATCCTCGCATTCATCACACTCAATTTTTGGGATATATCCCCTACAAAACTTGTCTATTTCATAGCTCATGAACTCTAAGCATGCAAAATGAGGCATTCATCGGTCCTCGTATGTGGTCCCCTAGCCTCAAAAAGTCATTTCGAGAGTCTTCCCCTTTTTGTTTCGTCAAAATTTTCCTTTTGGTGCAAGTTGTGAAAATTTAGTTTTTGGGAGTTAGAAAATTGACTAGTCTTTAAAACCTCTAGTCCTCATGATTTCCAAAGTATAGGATGCTACTACATTGTATTACTATTATCATATGGATTTATGTCTAAATTACTCACAAGGAGACTAATTAAGATAGATTCTATTTGATCTAACTACCTTGTATAGTATCCATTAAAAAATTGACTTGCAAGTGATTTGTGGAAGAATTTAGGCAAATAAGACCATTAGGATAGTCATATGAAATGATCAAGACTTGAAGACAAGTGAAGATTGAGTTTTTTGGATTTTTGTGGCCTGAATAATTGTATCCCTACCTGATACCTAAACATTTCCCCAGGGTTAGTAGAAAATGCCCCTACCTTGGTATCAACACATTTGCTCCTACTAAAATATCAATCCTACAACTACCAAATTCACCAGGCTTCTTTGTAACACATCCACAAGCTCATTTTCTACTTTCCTTTAGTTTTTTTTCATTAAGCTAGAATTTTAATTTTTTAATTTCATCCGTACTACTTGCATGCAATTTTATTCATTAATTTATACTAGATTTTTATAGAAAACCACTACTAATTTACATGTTTTATTTGTTAAAGACACTTGAAATCAATAGATCTACCATCTCTAACACAACAATTATCAAATATAAAGGTTTGAATAGATTTTGAGGTAGGATACATAACCAATGCCCCTACCCTAGTATTGGTGCATTTGTTCTTCCTCAACTTGGAGCATAATTTTACCAAGAGGTCTATTTCAACATTTTAAGTATTTCTCATATATGTATTGTTTATCCTTGTGTTCATTTGTATCATTTAATTTCTATTTTTCTATCTATAATCCTAAATTGAACTTTGGTTATTTCTATTTCCCAATTTGTGTTTCAAAATTTATGTTTTGATCATTTTGTCAATCCCACCTCTCATGTGAGTAGATTAGATCAAATTTAGGTTCATTTACACACTTTAAAATATTTGTTCGATCTAACATAACACACTCTTAAGAAATAAAATTATATTTCTATCTTTTTTATATAAAAATAAATTGATTCCTTTTATAAATCTAGAAAAATTAAATCAAACCAAATAAATTAATCATGATCAACCTAGATTTACATTAGTTGAGACAATAAATAAGAAACAAATATTTAGAAATTAAATGAGGGATAAAGCACTTAGCTTTGGGAATTATGGAGAAAAATGAATTTTGATGTCATGTAGAATTTGTTCATTCAAGTGTTGAAAAAGACATGTCCTTGGTAGAATCATTGTCTTGAAGCCAAAAGAGGCTAAAAATTCCTCGCTGATTGAATTCAAACTCATTGGAATTAAACTTGATCGAGCTATAAGAATCATCTAATTTGTGAGATTAAATATAACCCACGAGATTTATTTGGTGGACAATAGACTTCTAAAATTTGTTTCGCCTTAATTCTTCAATACCTAAATGTGCACAAAGATTATTGTATTTATGGAACACCTTTGGAGATATTGTTAGATTAGTAAGCTTGAGTTCTCCTAGGTCAACCCCCTTGACATATTATCTTTATACCTTAAATGAATATTCAAAGACAAAACTCTCAAGCAAACATGCCTTATTTGATTTTTGATGTGGATTATAATTATTTTGTGCTCCAAACCGAAATGCTCCTATAATGATTTATTCTAAATAATCACCTACGTGAATAAATTGTATATTAAATGTCTTTATATACCAAGACATATCAATAAATCATACAATGTTTATTGAGTCAATTCATAATGATTAATGAAAAGGTGTAGATATTGAATGATTAATGAAAAAGAGTAAAAATTTAATGATCAATGAAAAAATGTAGAATTCGTATTTTGAGATTTATCATAGGTTCATCACATCACAATTGTACCTACATATTACAAGATTGATTTGACACATAAGAATAAAAATAAGACAATATTAATTATATGAGTGTATATGTGATGATAAGTGTGATCAATAAATAATAAAGGCAAACATACTAAAATGTATAAATAAAAATAAAATAAGTATAAATAAATGTACATAAAATATATAACTGATTAATATATTCACTCCATCACGATGAACCCTAAAGCAAATGGGAATTGCCATGGGTATGCGAATCTGACTATCTTGGATTCTGTTCTTCAATTTTTTTGTCAGTCTTCCCAAAACTATTATAAAATATAGCGCAGAAATTCAACTCCCTTTTGTCGCTGCTCTGCATGGCCATATTCCAATTGTAGCCTGGCATCTTCTCTGCAGTTCGATATTCTATATTAAAACCATCACAATAATTCTATCAACATGGCATTTGGAGATCTTATTTTGATCAACTTAGTTTCAATCCCTCCAGATCAGTGCCTCATCTGCCAATAGTTGGTGTTACCAAGCTTCAAGTTATATACATCATTGGAAGGCACAAAATTCGTGGGTGTTGTCTGCCATGGAGAAAATACAACACAAGTTTGTTAATGTTGGAGAGCTCAAACTACATGTTGCAGAGATTGGATCAGGTGTTTCTCATCTTCCATTTAAGCGTTTTTCCACATTAGGGTTTTAACTTTTTTGTTTAGCACTGTACGAACTCTGCCTCAATTAGAGAGATATTGATAATGTTTGAATACAGGCCCAGATGTGCTGCTGCTGCATGGATTTCCCGAAATCTGGTATTCATGGCGTCATCAAATGATTGCATTGGCAGATGCAGGATTTCATGCAATTGCTCCAGACTTCAGAGGCCATGGACTCTCTGAGCAGTCTTCTCAAATTGAGAATGCAAGCTTTGTGGATCTGGTGGAAGACCTGGCAAATCTTGTGGATGCCTTTGGTATTCAGAAAGTATGTAGCCAAAAAACTATTTTTTTAATTTAAACCCACTTGAGATATGGAATTTCATCTCATATCCCTAATATCTATTCCATGAATTTACAGGTATTTGTTGTGGGTAAGGATTTTGGAGCAGGGGTTGCATATTATTTCTGCCTACTTCACCCTGATCGAGTGAGAGGCATTGTAACATTGGGTGTACCTTATGTTAGGCCTGGTCCAAAAGCCATTCACTTGGATTCCTTTCCTCAAGGCTTTTATATAAGACGTTGGCAGGTTTCTGTCTACTTTCCTTCTTGTGTTAATCAAAATTAATTGGACAGAATGTTGGCAGATTGCTTTCTAATGGACCTTTTCCTCATGTAGGAGCCTGGAAGAGGTTTGGCAGATTTTGGGCGTTTCGATGCAAAAGCTGTGGTAAGGAATATATATACACTTTTCTCTGGAAGTGACCTGCCCGTGGCAGAAGAGGGTAAAGAGATTATGGATCTGTATGATTCTTCAATTCCATTGCCACCTTGGTTTACTGAGGCTGACCTCAAAATGTACTCAGACCTCTATGAGAAATCAGGATTTGCTTACCCGCTGCAACTTACATACGTTGGCATTTCCAGGTATAGCTAGAAAATACCCTTTTTTAATTAAAAAATTTCAGCATTCTGAATCACCCAATAAGGATTCTCTATCATACTAATTATAAGGGCAATTTTCATTTATAGAAACTGGGGCAAACTGGAGGAGATTACAGACTATACTATTAAAAGTCCCAGCTTTGTGATCATGGGTACCAAAGACTACATTCTAAAATTTCCTGGAATGGAGTATTACATCAATAGTGAGATGCTCAAGTCTGACGTCCCTAATCTGGAGACCAAATTCTTGTCGGAGGGAAGCCACTTTGTTCAAGAACAATTCCCTCAGGAGGTGAATAAGCTCCTAATTGGCTTCCTCAATCAGCAGTTGCAATGCTAAAAACAGTGCAAAATTTAACATGCAAGCAGTGAGCACTAATGGTCATAGCAATAAAAGTTTGATGGGATCATGGAAAGTTCAGGGAGAACATATAGTAGTAGAGTATGTTTCAATAGTTGTGATTAAATTTGTTGATTGAATAGTTGTAATATTAAACTTTTATTGTTCATCATGAATATTCATAATCGAATGAAATGTATTTCACAAATCTAAAAAGCAGCAAACATATGATTTCACAAAAGCACATCAATAAAACATGACATAATGCACAACTATCAATCTACATTTTTTGGGGGGTCTTTTTCAGACACCGTAACATGCTGGTGTGACGTCATATTTGATGATGTGAACCTGGTTGTGATAGAATTTGTTCATTGAATAGTTGTAACATTAAAATTGTTATTGTCCATCATGAGTATTCATAATTGAATGAAATGTATTTCATAAATCTAAAAAGCAGCAAATCATATGATTTCACAATAGCAAATCAATAAAACATGACATAATGTACAGCTATCAGTCTACATTTTTTTAAGGTTCTTTTTTGGACACCTTAACCTGCTGGTGTGACATCATATTTGATGATATTACCGAACAACTTTAATTATAAATAAAGACCTTACCAGATAAACGGCTGAAGAAATTGAAAATGATTTGAAATGGTCAGTTATATTTTTAAAAGGCACAAAATTAAGGTGCTCAATCGCATTAGAAAATGGGGTTATGTAGGGGTTTTTAACTCCCTCCAAGCCCTTTGAATGGTGTATTTTTCGTCGTTGGGGCTCACTCGTTGGTTTTGGAGGATGGGTCCAATCCTGTTTGCCTTAGCATTTTTAGTACAGATGGTATTGAGGGTCTTCGACTAAGTAAGGGGGAGGATAGTGATGCTTCCCATCGAAGTCTGCCACCTGTGTTTCTGATGCAGGGAGTCTAAACTCCATTTGCTCGAACCGCCTGTTGTACATTGGGCACCAGGGCAATGTGCCAGTGGTTCTGCAGATTTATGCTTGGGGGCTGTGCAGGAGGGACAGGTTTTGTTGCTCTCAATTCCTGATGCTGTTTGTGGTGAAAGCTACTGGTATTTGCCCCAGTGCTAGACAGAATGTGAAAAAGTCTTGGACTGATGTTATTTCAGTAAAAGGTTTGGATCCTGCTCTTTCAACGTTGATAGATGGTCAGAGTCTTCAGCTCTCTGTCCTAGACTATTGTTGATAGTTCTGCAACCATGTTCAGTAATTCACTTGTAGGGAAACTTTTTGGAACCCAGCCAAATATAGATGTGTTCAGAAAGTGGGCACAACGTAAATGGAAACCTAGGGGACATGAGATTGTGGATTTTTTTTAATATTGAATAAAGCAGATTACAATAATAAAATTCAAAAGCAGTTCATAAAGGAGCTGGGCATGGAAAGAGAAAACCACTACTGCAAAACAATAATCAGGCCTAGAGATTGTGGCTTTGCCATAGGGCTTCTTTCTGATCTTCACGAAACATGAAGTGCACGGATCCTATTAGATGGCTGATGTTTTCTTAGTAAGAATGGTTTATTCCTCCAAAGATGGATGCTTTGTTTTGATCCCAAGGTAGAATGGATCAGTAACTTCTTGTGGTTTGGGTTAGACTTATAGGGCTATCATTGGAGTAATGGTTTGAGGAGGTCTTAGATAGACATAAGTAACTCTTTTGAGTAATATATTGAAATAGAAGAGGTCATCAAATTTAGAAAATAATTATTGTCCATAAAATTATACACTTTTATGGATATTGAGAAGATGCTTCTTGTTGGATTATTTTTTCTTCTGATTCATGTAAATGGGTACAATAGATAGTCATCGAGAATTCTTTGGTTTTTTCTCATGGTTTTTTCAAAGTGGGTCATGCAAAGGTGTATTGTTTGAGCAACAAGGGAAAGTTATCTTTTGTTTTTTGAGGAAAAAGGAGTCAGTTATGCCTTCCCAACCTCTCAGTGGTGAGTTGGAAGGTCCCTTGTCAAAAGCATCTAAGACCCTTTTTGATAAAGCTTTAAAGGAGAGTTATGGGGGGAAGGATTTTCCAAATTGTAAGCCCAAGTGATCCCCCCTCTGGTTATATTGCAAAGGTATCCTCTCCTTTGTTTATGAGGTGTTGATGTCAAGAGAAAGGACTTGATGTAATCCTTTGGGTCCTTCAAATTCAAGAGTAGCATTAAAAAATGAAATTTAGCCTAGAAATATTTGGGTACCAAGGAGATGGTTGAGGCTATCAAATGCTTCTTGAAGTGGTGTGGTTTCAAACTGTGTTAAATTGGTTAGATTCTCCTATGGTCCTTGGGTAGTTAGCCTAGTTTTTATTTTATTTTCTTTTAACATCTTTGTTGTTTTCTTGTTGATGTATTCCAACCTAGTGTTGTTACTTTCATGTTGTTGTGCTTTGTTGCTTCATTGGGATTCATCATTTTATATTTCTTTCTTTGTAAAAGGGTTTGGGCCCTTTAAAAAATCCACCTTTATCAATAACAAGAAAATAAATAATATCTTGATCAATGCAATATGGAGAGAGAGAATGTGAACAAAACATTCATTAATAGACATATCATCCTTATTTGGAGAGTCTTACATTGTAAATTTTAAGGACACTATTGAGGAAATTCATATTTTATTTTTGATAGCTTTAATGGAATTGCATCACTATCATCTTCTTTAGATGTACTCATTCTTCACTCTACTATTCCTTTGTCACCATTAGATTATATTTTTGAGACCTTTGAGAAATATTCAAATACATCATCTTGTGCTTCATCATTTTCTTGGATCATGTATACAATTTAGAGGCATTCATCCTTCTTATATATTCCTATTTAGAATGGAAGATGTCTTGTACACATCTACGGTTTCATTTGTTCTAAATTAGAGAAATGATGCTCAACAATTGTTGATCATCTTAAACATCCAATTTCGAGCATCTACTAGCACTATATGAGGCATTCTAAGGGGAGGCTACATGATTTCTCTTATTATTTCAATTTTTTGAGGGAGCATTTCCTCATATGGGGCTCTTTCCTTCTCATTCTTTTGGGGGTTCATATAGACCTTCTCTCTTTTCTCTCCTATAGAGGGGAACACTTTTGTGTTTTGTCTTATAAGTAGTCCTTAGGGGTCATGACAAGTCCTTTCTTCTTCACTCGTATATATTCCATGCATCTATTATCTTTTGGAGAGGAGTTTTATTTCCCATTGGGGTTTATCCTTTACTTCATTTATGAGATCTATGTACATGCATATCTAACATGACCTAGTAGTTGGGTCCCATCATAAATGCATTTATTGCTACCTAATTTTGAGTTGGGGGAGGGGAAGGGGGTGCTAGTGTAAATAGTGGCATTATTAAATTAGTGAGATTTTAGCTTACATAGGAGATTCCTAGGCACACTTATTAAGTCTCCATTTTTTATCTCGTCACATATGGTTGAGACACATGTAGTCACCTTTTGAGACACCTAACTCATGTGCATATGACACCTTTATCACACATTTCCTATGTACATGACACATCATGAACACACATCCTACACTCATCGATCTAGTTGGAGTCCTCAACCACCTTCTCATCTCGCCACTTTTCTATATAATCAAAGGGATCATATGTAATCATATGATTTTTTTATTACACATATTGTATGAATACCATTATATTTTTTACATTATCAAAAATCTCTTGTAAAAGGTTTATCGTTATTTTTTAGGATCTATTATATTGTGAGGATGAAACAATTGATTTCAAGAAGGAAAACATCCCCAAGAATAGCTTTGGGGATGTTAATGTCAACCAATATACAACCCTAGGTATGTTGGAATGTGGCTTCTAGTGTTGTCAGTGATGGAAACCTAAGTCATGCATCTAGTCTACAGTCTAGTTTTGGTTTATACCGGTAGAACAAAGTAAAGAACACGACATCTGGTTAAAGGCATGAATGTCGATCTGATTACCTCACTGGACTGGTTTTTTGGGTTGTGGATCTCAAAGAAAGGTTTGTTAATGTTTGTAATACCTTACTCAAGGAGTATCTCGATGTGCATTCACTGGTGTACATTCTAGGAGATCTGGTACACTAATCTTTTGGTTATCAGTGCTTGAAGGCCGACTGGTCAAATATAGTAAATGTGGATGTATAAGGAGCAATTAATTAATATATTTTTGAGTTTGAATATGTTTATTTGGGTCCCTACTATGTTTTAGCCAACTATGAATTGTGCGCATAAATATTTAATTAAGGATCTAGCCGACAGTTGAAAAGAACTTAATGTTTATGAAGCTGACATGTGAATGATCAAATCCTTGATAGAGGATATGTATATGAGATCAGTTTTATCATTTTGATATAGCAAATGTGTGGAATGCGAAGTATTTTAGTGTGTGATGTGAAATTTAGAAGGGTGATAGTGTGAATTCATATGTACATGAATTTATGATGCGAAGAGAAGAAAAGTGCAGAGCAGAGAAGAGCGAAGTGTAAAATCAGAAAGAGGATCTAGAATCTTATCCATGAGCTCAACTAGAACTATAATCTGGCATAAGTAGATGCTACTAATTCAGTTCAACCTTCAGATGGTTTTAATCTGAACTTTTGTAAGGCAGTGAGCCTTTCCTTTTGAGCAATGTGCCTGAATGCAAGTGCATTCTCTTTTGTACACTTATATTTGAGTACTCAAATTGTGGATTAACCTCCACCATGGTTTTTCCCCTAACAGGGTTTCCACACAAAAATCCTCGTGTTATGGTGTTGTGGATGATTACTTTATGTGTTTGCATCTTTCCTTTGGCTTAATGTTGAAATAGTTTTAAATAGTTTTAATAATAGATAAATGAAGTTAAGATTTGTAGAACACTGATTCCACCCTTCTCAGTGTTCCCTTGAGTCCAACAAGGTAGTGTGGCCAAAGTCTGGAGAAATTGAATAATCTTTAGAAATTGAATGATAGCATTATTTGTAGATTTAAGACAATGTTCACCCTAGAAATGAATAGGTATACTAACTAATATGTCAAAAATAGAATGATATAGAGGGATTCAATAAGAGGGTTCAAGGATAGGAACCGAGTCGTAAGTGAAAGGGAATGTTGATCCCACATCCAAATCTTGTCATCCAACACCACCTCCCTATCTTGAGAAAATTTATTTTGTGATAAAAGCTTCCTAGCACAAGGATATAGCTCAATTAAATTATTTATGAGAAGCCTTTGAGAATCCAAAACTCACTAATTCAAGTTAGGAAGAGATGGTCATAAATAATTGAATTTTTAGATTGTCCACTGTTGGCACAATATTTGTAGGAGTTAATGGTGAACTCCTTAATGCCCTAGGATCACCTGCAAGACAAAAATAACTTCCACAAGAGAGAAGTGTTAGAAATTGTTGAACTCAAGGGAACACTGAGAGGGGGGGGGGAGGGGGTGGTGAATCATTGTTCTGCAAAATTGAAATTTATTAATCTGAAACTTAAACCATTCTAACATTACATTAAAGGAAAGATGCAATCATTCAAAGAAATAAAGAAATCATTCATAGCACCATAACACAAGGATTTTTGTGTGGAAACCCTGTTGGGGGAAAAACCACAGTGGAGGTTAATCCACAATTTGAGCACTCAAATATAAGTTTTTACAAAAGAGAATGCACTTGCATTCAGGCACACTGTCTAGAGCTCACTGCTCGAGAGGAAAGGTTCACTACCTTTCAAATTAAGACCATCTAAAGGTTGAACAAAATTAATAGCATCTACTTATGCCTAGTTACAGTTTCGGTTGGGCTCATGGATCAAATTCTGAATATGTTGACTAATGTTGATCTTTGTTCTTCTTTGCTCTGCAATTCGCATCACAAATCCATAATTTGCATCACTACTCTTATGATTTTCACACCATACACACATTCACACATATCCACACCATTCATACCATAAAAATGATAGAACTGATCTCATATATATATCTGTTATCAAGGATTTAATCATTCACATGTCGGCTTCATAAAACTTAAAGCTCTTTTCAACTATCAGCTAGATCTTCAATTAAATCTTTATATGCACCATCCATAATCGGTTATTCCTTAAACATCCACAATTACTATATTCGACAAGTCGGCCTTCTAACACAGATAACCAAAAGATTAGTGTACTGTATCTCCTAGATCGTACACCAATTAATGTGCATCAAGATGCTCCTTGAGTAATATATTATAGACATCAACAAACCTTTCTCTGAGATCCATAACTCAAAATATTAGTCCGGTGAGGTAATCAGATCGACATTCATGCCTTTAACTAGATGCCCTGTTCTTTACTCTATTATGTCAGTATAAACCAAAACTAGACTGTAGACCGGATGCATGACTTAGGTTGCCATCAATGACAACACTAGAAGCCATATGCCAACAATCTCCCCCTTTGGCATTGATGTCAACACTTAGTGAAAAATGACTAAGTGTCAAAATCATTATGAGTACACTGCCAAACTTTACTGCTCTCTCTCCCCTACGCTTCAAAATTTCATAACATAGCTCCCCCTAAGATTGATGAGGCATTTTTCATTAGACTTTCTCCCCCTTTGACATTGATGACAAAGCATAGAAACCATATTCCATTGATTCAATGACAAAACACGTGTTCAAAACTTCAAAACTTCAAAACTTTTGAAAAAGCCTTAGAAAATTATCTTATGATTTTCCTTCATTTTCGGAAGGAATTTCTTCCAAGCATCTGTTGTGATCCCAATGATTATGATCATGTTGTTGTTCTTGGATGTCTTGCTGAAAATCTCTGTGAGATATTCTGGAATTGTAATCGCTTCCTCTAGTTTTTCACCTTTGCTTAGTATCTCAACTATCTATTCCTATTTGCATTTTGTTAAGTCCTTCACCTTCCAAAAAGTGTCCACAAGTGTGTTCTTGGTGAATTCAACTTTTGTGTATTCAGACTGCAGCTCATGAGTCCTTTTCCTAATTGTATTGTCCTAATCCTGAAACATATCAAAGCTTTTTCCAATCCCATTCAACTTTGTTTCAATCTGCTCCAATTTCTCTTTGTATTTTCTAGTTACATGAGGCCAACGAATGCAATAGTTGTAGATGTTATTATCTACACTTATGCATTGCCTTAGCTCATTCATATTCTTTTTCAATTTGGTAAGTGATAGCGTGAACTGCCCTTTCAAATGAGAGATAACTTCACCTTCTTCTTTGTCTTGAGACTCAGAATCAATTGTTTCTTTTAAGCATTCAATCATTTCTTCAGGTAGATTATTCTACAAACTTTCCAATTTGATCTGACTTTGCATAATACGAGCACTTACAACACTTAGGATCATATCCTGATCATATGAGGGTTTGCAAGACCATAACTTGGCAATTTTCTGCATTCCACCTTCCTTGTGAATGATCTGTTGTAACTTTTCTTTTGTTAGGTAATCTTCTTCTTCACTTGCTTCTGACATTTCCTTTTCCTGATTTGGTTCAGCTAATTCCAATTCATTTCCATGTGGGTCCTCAATTTCATCATCAGATTCTTCATCCAATATATCAACAATTTCATGTTCCTTCCCTTTTTCTTTAGTTCTGGGAATCTTACATTCCAGAGGGTTGTACTCAATAGTTTCCCTTTTCTGCTTTTTCTCCATGCTACCGGAAGAGGAACCAACTTCAAGTGTCCTTTCTAGAAGAGAAACACTTACTGAACCAAACTTCCCTAGAAAATTCTCACTGAACTTTCCAAACTCTTGATCACAATTAGCCAAATTCTTGAAGTATGTGTAGATTTGTTTGCATACCGGTTCATTTTCTTTCCACACCACATTGTTGATCATAGGTAAACAATTCAAAAAGTGCATCACTAAGCATATGACCAGAGTACTAAACCTAAAAGGGTATCCTGTCTCTTTTGTTAATTGCACATTCTCCATTAGTTGATCCTTTATCAATCCACACAGGTCAAAGTCCTGACCTTCAATTATCATTTGGTGAGAGATGTAAACTACGCCAGCCGAGGTTGCCCCTTCATGGTTTTTGAAAAATATTTTATATGATACTCTGTGCGCAATGTACTTTGTAACAAGATTCATTATCGTCGAGATTATCAGTGCCCTCTACTTCCAGTTAGGGTTTCAACTTCTTTGTTCTGGATGGATTTCTTCGTCGGTATGTCTCTGAATTTGCATAATCTAGTCAAATTTTGTATTGCCTCCTTCGAAATTATGTAGGGTTTGTCCAAAATAAAGGTGTCATTATGCAATTTGCTCAAAATGAGTTTAACGAATTCCACACTCTCAAAATGAGGAAACTCATTCCAATATCCAAATTCTTGTGTTTTGCTTCATTCAACCTCTTCAATTCATTGGGCAACAACATATTTCTCATGGACCTAATATTTCCACTATTGTATTCATCTAGGATGAGCAACCCTTTGATTTGTTCCATTTTTTCTTTCACACTTAGGTTTAACAACCGCACACCAAATTGTATGAAAATTCTGAAAATATTTGAAATACCTAATACATTTTGAGGTTCACTGACGAATCAACTTCACTGCTTTGAAATTATTCTACCAAGTGTTCTCCTTCTTCTCTTCTTTGATGCAAAGTGACAAATGAGAATTACAACTTGTCTTTTATAGCTCGCACACTTGTAATAAATGTCTTTTCCCTAGGTTTTTCGGATGCTCTGTTTTCTTAGACAGTAAGAGAAAAATTCTTCTGTGGACCTATGATTCTCTGAATTTTCTTGTAAATGTTTTCCAAAACCTCTGTAGACCTTTGATACACCTTTTTGACAACTTGTTGCATTCTGGTACCAGCTATGAATAGGGGGAAAAGAATTTTCTTGACAAACTCACCCTAGGCCAGTGGCCTGAGATCAATTACCGGAAGCAGGTTCTGGTGCAGAACCATTTCGAGTACATTAGACTCATTCTTCCTTACCCATGTCTTCTTCATCTGATCTCTGATTTCATCCGCAATCACTTTTCCTTTTTCTTTATCATTTTTGTGTGTATTTCTTCCTTTGTATACCAGACCTCTTCTATCCATGTTTTTGTTTCTACAGAATCTTGCAATATGACCAAATTTGTTGCAATTGTAGCACATAGTATTTCCTTGTCTAGACCAATCATTCCAATGGTTTCTTCTTGATTTGCATTGATTAGCAATATTTCCAAATTTTCCACAAGTATAACATTCAACATTCCTTCTATTGGCAGAGTCGTTTAACACATTTCAACATTCAATTGATTTATGACCAAACTAAATTTGAAATTGAAACACTGACCAAAAAATGATGAATCTCTTGATTTCATATTACTTCTACACTGAGCAGCCATATGATCAAATTTATTAGAAGAAAAAAATATCCATTAAAATTTTGAGCATTAGGTTGCCTTATCAAATACCTTCCACCTTTGTTCATCTGGTTACCTTGTCTGAAATTCTTTTGTCTAGATCCGAAGCTTTCTCCTTTCTCATATCCAAGACCTCTCTTGTCATTTCCACTCTTATGTCCTTGAGTCAGCTCATCAATCTTAACTGAGCTAATCTTAATTTTATCGTTGTATTTATTTGCAATGGTAAGTTCATTCTTGAGAATAACAATTTGTTTACCAAGTTTTTCTTCATTGTTTTTGTATTTTTGCAGTTCACTTTCCAACTGAGTGACTTCTTCATTTACTCTTTTGTGTTCATCAGATTTCTCTTTTAAGGCATGAGCAAGGTTCTCCTCATTATTCTTCCTTCCTTCAATTTCTTTAGTCAGCTTCATCATCATAGATTCCATTTCATGATTTAGGGTAGCATTGTCTTTGGCAAGCTTTTCACATTCTTTAGTTATTTCCTTTAAGGTTTGATTTAAGTGAGCATCATCCATATTTTTGTTGTTGGACTCAAGGGAACAGTGAGAGGGGGGGCTGAATCAGTGTTCAAAAAATATTAACTTCATTTATCTGATATCAAAACCATTTCAACATTAAGCCAAAGGAAAGATGCAAACACATAAAGTACTCATCCACCACACCATAACACAAGAATTTTTGTGTGGAAACCCTATTAGGGGAAAAACCACGGTGGAGGTTAATCCACAATTTGAGTACTCAAATATAAGTGTTTACAAAAGAGAATTCACTTGCATTCAGACACACTTCCTAGAGCACACTCCTCAAAAGGGAAGGTTCACTTCCTTACAAAAGTTGAGATTAAAACCATTTGAAGGTTGAAGTGAGATAGTAGCATCTACTTATGCTAGGTTACAACTTCGATGAAGCTCATAGATTAGATTCTAAGTATGTTGACTATTTTTTTCTTCACTCTACTCTACTCCGCTCTGCTCTTTTCTACTCTTCACATCACACAAAGATAAATTCTCACTATTACTCTGTTGAATTTTGCACCACAAACTGATATACTTCGCATTCCACACATTCGTTATCTCAAAATGATAAAACTGATCTCATATATATTCGCTATCAAGGATTTGAACATTCATATGCCACTTCATTAAGCATTAAGGGTAAGTGCACCAATCTATGACACAATTTTGGCTCTTAAGATGCCACTTTTTTTTTTGAAATCAGGAAAATCTGATTTGCATGAGAAAATGAAGATAGTTACTCTCAAAATTTCAAGATGTGGCAAGAACAAAAGTTGAAGTGCTCTGAGTCTAGTTTCTAAGCTACTATTGTTTTTTGAAATTAATGAATATTAAGGGTCTCTCAAAAGGAGGCAAAACAGGTCCTGTTTTTATCAAAAAAAATAACATAGCGCCTGAGGGCTCCCCCCTTTTTGGTTTATTTTTTTTTAGAATTTTGAAAATACCAACAGTGATAAATTAGCTAACACCATGTAGTTTATCCTCCTTCTTTCGGATAATTTTTTTAATGAATAAATAATATTTTATGAATTTTCAAAGTGGACACATCTTGAATAGCTGAAATTTGAGTGTGCTCCCCCCCATTTTTTTTGCAAACTAATCGAAAATTGAATTTTTTGTTTTCATCATGTGTAGAATGGAATCTAGTTTCAAAAAACATAATTTGTTTCACGTTTCAATGAACGTGTAAAAATCTATCCTAAACCTAGCACATGTTGGTTTTTGACCAAAAACAAAGGCATTTACAATAGAAGCCATGGAACAAAACCTTAACTAAATCAAAATGAAAAAAGAATTATATATTTAGATAGCTGAGACAGAGGTTAACACTATCACAATTTTTTTTATAAGCTTTCATTGAAAGACATGCAAATGAGACGGGGAGCATGGACAAAAATATGAGAAAATTTAGCAAATCTTATTAATTAACACGTCTAAAGTAGGGCTTTTGGCGAGCGCCAAATATAATGAGTCATTTAGCGAGCGCCAAATGACCTTCTTTGCACAGAACTAGATTTTCGCTTTCTCTGTCAAGGAAACTATATACATGAAATAAACATTTAAGTATAAGTTGATATTTACATATGGAAATTTACTTTCTTATACTTTAAGTTATATTTCATGTATATATAGGCAGGATTTTTGAGAGTGGTTTTAGATCTCTAAGAGTTATAATGAAAATTCTAGTTTTTGGAAGATCTTAAAAAATTTCAGACTTAGTCAAATTTCAATAATCAGCATGTCAAATTTCAGTAATCAAGAGGTCAAATTTTAGTACTCAGGAGGTCAAATTTCATCTTTCTCTCTCTATCTCACTCATTTTCATCTCTTATTCTCTAGACCTCTCTCTCTCACTATCTCCATCCCTTTATCTAACAATATCTTCCTTGAGCTCAAGAACTATGTCTCTACATGTCCATCTCTCTCCTTCCCTCTCCAATATCTATCTCCCTCCCTCCTTCCCTCTCTACATTTTTCTATATCTCATCCCTCTCCTTTTATCTCTATATATCTCTCTCTACTCTCTATACCTACCTATCCCTCCCTCCCTCTCCTCTCTTTCTCTCTCTCTTTGCTTCCCTTGCTCTCTCCTCCCCTCTCTACTCTCCATCTTGTCATTCTCTCTCTCCTTCCCTCTGTAGTTCTCTCTATCTCACTTCTCTCTCCTTCCCTCCCTCCCTCTCTAATTTTCTCCATCTACCTCTCTCTCTCCTTCCCTTTCTACTTCTCTTTATCTCACCTCTCTTTCTCCCCCTCTCTCTCTCCCTCTCTCTTCCTTTCACCCACCTTTGCTCTCTACTTCTCTCTATCTAACCTATCCCTCTATACATCTCTCTCTCCCCCCTCCTTCCATCTCAATCTCTCCACCTTCCTCCTTATCTCTCTACTTTTAAGCTCCATCACACATCTCTATCATCTATCTCACTTCTCTCTTTCCCCTTCCCCCTCTACTCTCTTTCTCTCTATTTCACCCCTCTCTCCCCACCTATTCCTCCCTCCTCTCTCTTATCTCTCTCACCTCTCTCTCTCTCCATCCCTACCTCTTCCTCCCTCTC
>CM021108.1:114580681-114841514 GCA_007115665.2 Sequoiadendron giganteum
TGAGTGAGTGAGAGATACCTAAGAGAGGGATAGGTGGTAGGAGAGAGAGACTCGGGAGAGAGAAAGAGGGTGGGATGGTTAAGGGTAGAGGGTAGAGGGTTCAATGTTTAAGGGTTTAGGGTTAAGGGTAGAGGGGGTAGAGATAGAGGGAGTGACTGAGAGAGAGAACTGATAGAGGGAGAGGGGGTAAGAGGGAGAGACATGAAAGAGAGAGAGGGAGGGGAGATATATAGACTCTTCCTCATCCCTCTCTCTCTCTCAAGACTCTCCCTCCTAACCCCTCTCTCTCTCTTAGGTCTCTCACTCACTCACTCACTCCCTCTCTCTCTCTCTCCCTCTATCTCTCCACTATACCCTTAACCCTAAAACCTCTACCCTTTACCCTCTATCTATCTCCAATTACCTCCCTCCCTCCCTCCCTCTCTCTCTCTCAAGTCTCTCCCTCCTACTTACTTTCCCTCTTTTAGGTCTCTCTCTCACTCATTCACTCCTTCTACCTATCTCCCCTCTACCCTTAACCCTCTCCCCTCTCCCCTCTACCCTCTACCCTCCACCATTAACTCTTAACCCTCTACCCTCTATCGCTTTTCCACTCCCTCCCTCTCTCTCTCTCACTAACTCCCTATATCTCTCTCCTTTACCCTTAACTCTAAACCCTAAACCCTTAGCCCTTAAACCCTTAAGCACTCTACCCTCTACCCTTAACTCTACCCTCTACTTCTCTTTATCTCCTCCCACCTCTATCTACCTAGACCTCTCTTTGTTTTTTTCTCACCTCTCTCTCCATCCCTACCTCTCCCTCTATCTATGTTTTCATATCTGCTTCTCTCTACCTATTTGTCCCTCTATACCTATTTCTCTCTCCCTCCTTGCCTCATCTCTCTCAATATCTCTACCTTCTTTCCCTCTCTCTCTCTCTCTCTCTCTCTCTCTCTCTCTCTCTCTCTCTCTCTCTCTCTCATCTCTACCCTTAACCCTAAACCCTTAAACCCTCTAGCCTGTTAGAACCCAAAAAAAATTCATTAAAGAAACTTGAATGATTTTCCCTTTTGAACCTAAATTTTCCATCAATACCCTTAAGGATTTTATTCATTTATATCCGTTACTTTCCTATCTTTTCATAATATTTCATTTATCGCCTTACCCCCATTTAATTTCTCATTATTTTCCTATCTTTTCCTTTAAAATTTATTTCTCCCCTTTCCAAGAATGCTCATACATTTTATACCTCTACCGCTCCCTTAGTGATCACTTCATATCTTATTCACCACCCAACCGCGGCTTCCCACAAACCAGCCCACGGTATAGCGGTAAAGAGCAGTCAAGGAAACCCTTACCGCTACACCGCGGAGGGTAATCTCAAGGGCCACGGTAGAGTGGTAGCAATTAGAAGGCGGCGGTAATGGTCAGCAAAAACAATCGGCGGCTAAACGATTAGGCACAAAATGTTTACCATGCCACCGTGCGCGGTCTAAACATAGACTGCGGTATCGCGGTGGTCGGTAAGTCACCGACGTGGCAGTAGTGTAGACAATCACCGCGGTACCACACACGGTGAGAATGGTGACCACGATGACTGTGGTAAACTATCAGCGGAAGGTCAAGACAGGCAGCAAGACAGCTATCGCGGTACCGCAGATAGTCTACAGGGAGACCGCGGTAGTGAGGTAACAGTCGGGAGAAGACCTTGATGGTTAAGACCGCCATACCATCGGGTAGAAAGATAATGACCATGGTATAGCGGTAAACACAATAAAGGCCAAAAAAATTTTTTACCGCGTTACCGCGGGTATAGATTTTACTACGCACGCGGTGGTTGTTTGATGATCGCTAGGCTGACCCTCTACCGCACAATCGCAGACTGTTTGAAGGATATCCACGGTAAAGCGGTAGGGAGAAAAATTTAAAGGGTTTAGGGCAGTGGTATAGGATATAAGTCATTTTTTAGCCTTTTTGAATGGCGGTAAAGGAATTTGAATGATTTTGGATGGGAAAATTGATTTTTATGGAAAAGATAGGAAAATATTCGATTCAAATAGGTAAAATACCTTAGGATTTTCATGAAATTTTGGGTTCTAACAGGGTTAAGGGGAGAGGCGAGAGAGATAGAGGAGTGAGTGAGTGAGAGAGAGAGAGAGAGACCTGAGAGAGGGAGAGAGAGGGAGGGAGTGGGAGAGAGATAGAGGGTAGAGGGTTAAGGGTAGATGGTTAAGGGTTGAGGGGAAAGGGTTTAAGGGTTTAAGGGTTAAGGGTAGGGGATAAGGGGAGAGGGGAGAGACATAGAAGGAGTGAGTGAGTGAGAGATACTTGAGAGAGGGAGAGGGAGTAGGAGGGAGAGAATTGAGAGAGAGAGAGGGAGAGGGAGAGGGAGAGAGATAGAGGGTAGAGAATTAGAAAGGTTTACTAAAGTGTTTAGGGTTTAGGGTTAAGGGTAGAGAGGAGATGGGGGAAAGAAGGTAGAGATATTGAGAGAGAGGAGGTAGAGAGGAGAGAAAAAAGGTATAGAGGGAAAAATAGGTAAGAAAGTAGATATGAAAGAAGAGATAGAGGGAGGAGGGAGGATGGAGAGGTGAGAAAAAAAACAAAGAGGTCTAGGTATGAATGAGGTGGGAGGAGATAAAGAGAAGTAGGAGAGAGGGGAAGAAGGGTAGGGAGGGAGATAGGTTGAATGAGAGAGAGGAGGGAGGGAGGGATATTTAAGGAGAGAGGTGAGAGATAAGAGAAAGAAAGTAAAAAGAGGGGAGGGAGAGAGGTGATAGAGAGATAAGTAGAGAGTAATGAGGAGGTAGATATATTGAGAGGGAAGGAGAGGAAGTAAATAGAGGTATATAGGAGTAGGCTGAATGAGAGAGATGTAAGTGTTTGGTGGAATTTCGGTGGAAGAGAGAGAGGAGGAGGGATAGGTAAAGATGGATAGTTGAGATAGATAGAAGGAGAGAGATATAGGTAGAGAGAGGGAAAAGAGATATAGAAAGAGGGGGAGGGAGAGAGGAGAGATAGAAAGAGGGGGAGGGAGGGAGAGATAGAGAGAGTAGAGAGGGAGGAGAGAGATAGAGAGAGGTGATAGAGAGAGAATTAGAGAGGGAAAGAAGGTGGAGATATTGAGAGAAGGAGGCAAGGAGGGAGAGAGAAATAGGTATAGAGGGACAACTAGGTAGAGAGAAGTAGATATGAAAGGAGAGATATAGGGAGAGGTAGGGATGGAGAGAGAGGTGAGACAAAAATAGAGAGAGGTCTAGGTGGAGAGATGTTTGATGGAGCTGAAAAGTAGAGAGATAAGGAGGAACATGGAGAGATTGAGAGGGAAGGAGGGGGGAGAGAGAAATATGTATAGAGAGATAGTCTAGATAGCGAGAAGTAGAGAGAAAAGGTGGGTGAAAGGAAGATAGAGGGAGAGAGAGGGGGGGAGAAAGAGAGGTGAGATAGAGAGAAGTATAAAGGGAAGGAGAGAGAGGGGGATATAGAGAAAATTAGAGAGGGAGGGAGGGAAGGAGAGAGAAGTGAGATAGAGAGAACTAGAGAGGGAATCTTAGGTCTCTCAATCACTCACTCACTCCCTCTCTCTCTCTCTCCCTCTATATCTCTCCACTATACCCTTAACCTAAACCCTTAACCCTTAACCCTTAAACCCTAAACCCTTTAAAACTCTACCCTCTACCCTCTACCCTCTATCTCTCTCCAACTCCCTTCCCCTCTCTCTCTCTCAAGTCTCTCCCTCCTACCCCCTCTCCCTCTCTCAAGTCTCTCTCTCTCACTCACTCTCTCTATCTATCTCCCCTCCATCCTTAACCCTTAACCATTAAAACCTCTACCCTCTACCCTTTACCCTATATCTATCTCCAATTCCCTCCCTCCCTCTCTCTCTCTCTCTCAAGTCTCTCCCTCCTACTTCCCCTCCCTCTTTTAGGTCTCTCTCACTCATTCAATCCTTCTATCTCTCTCCCCTCTACCCTCTACCCTCTACCCTCTATCACTTTTCCACTCCCTCCATCTCTCTCTCTCACTAACTCCCTATATCTCTCTCTCCTTTACCCTTAACTCTAAACCCTAAACCCTTAGCCCTTAAACCCTTAAGCACTCTACCCTCTACCCTCTACTTCTCTTTATCTCCTCCCACCTTCTCTTCCCTAATACCTCAACCCTATACCCTCAACCCTTAAAACCTTAAACACTCAACCCTATACCCTAAACCCTCAACCCTCAACCCTTAAATCCTAAACCCTTAAACCCTCTACCCTCTACCCTCTACCTTCAACCCAATAACCTCAACCCTAATCCCTCAACACGTAAACCCTTAAACCCAATTAAACTCTCTACCCTAATCCCTCTCTTAGGTATGTCACTCACTCACTCCCTATATCTCTCTCCCATTCCCTCTCTCTCTCACTCCATCTCTCTCACTCTGTCTTTCTCCCTCTCTCAGATATCTCCCTCCCACTCTCTCTCTCTCCATCTATCTCATGTATCTCCCCCCACCCCCTCCATCTCTCTTGAATCCCTCTATCTTGAGTACTCCCTCTCCCTCCCACCCCCTCTCTATCTCTCAAGTCTCTCTCTCTCACTCCTTGTATCTCTCCAATCCCTCTATCTCTCACTCCCTCTCTCTCCTACTCTCTTAGTTATCTCCTTCCCACCCCCTCTCTCCCACTTTGTCTCCCTCTCTTTTGATTGTCTCCCTCCCACCCCCTCTCCCTCCCTCTCTCTCACTCTCTCTCTCTGTCTCTATGGATTAGGGTTTAAGGGTTAAGGGTTGAGGGTTGAGGGATTAAGATGGTATGGGGGTTGATGGATTAGGGTTTAAGGGTTGAGTGTTGAGGGTTGAGGGATTAGGAGGGTATGGGGGTTGAGGGATTAGGGTTTAAGGGTTGAGGGTTGAGGGTTGAGGGATTAAGAGGGTATGGGGATTGATGGATTAGGGTTTAAGGGTTGAGGGTTGAGGGTTGAGGGTTGGGGTTGAGGATTGAGGGATTAAGAGGGTATAGGGGTTGAGGGATTAGGCCTCACTTATCTCACAATCCCTCTTTGTCAGGCCTCACTTACCTCCCACCCTACTTTCTTAGGTCTCTCCTTCCCACCCCCTCTCTCCCACTTTGAATCTCTCTCCTTCTCTCAGGTGTCTCCCTCCCAACCTCTCTCTCTTAGGTTTCTCCCTCCCACACCCTCTCCCTTCGCCCCTCTCTCTCTCCCACTCCCTCTCTCTCTCACTCCCTCTATCTCTCTCCAATTTGTGTCTCTCCCTATCTTAAGTCACTCCCTCTCTCTCTCAAGACTCTCCCTCCTATCCCCTCTCCCCCTCTCAGGTCTCTCTCTCACTCACTCACTCCCTCTATCTCTCTCCCCTCTACCCTTAACCCTAAACCCTTAACCATTAAAACCTTGAACACTCAACCCTATACCCTAAACCCTCAACCCTCAACCCTTAAATCCTAAACCTCTAAACCCTCTACCCTCTACCCTCAACCCAATACCCTCAACCCTAATCCCTCAACCCTTAAACCCTTAAACCCAATTAAACTCTCTACCCTAATCCCTAAACCCTTAACCCTTAAACCCTCATCCCTCAGCCCTCTACCTTCAATCCTAAACCCTTAACCCTAAAACCTCAACCCCTTTACCTTGTACCCTATATGTTGGACCTTGAACCCTAATCCATCAACCCTATACCCTATACCCTCAACCATCTACCCTCATCCTTAAACTCTTGACCCTCAACCCTTAAACCCTAAACCATTAACCCTTAACCCTCAATCCTCAACTCTCAACCCTTAATCCCTTAATCCTCAACCCTTAAACCCTAAACCCTGAACGCTTATACCCTCTACCTTATACATTAGACCCTCACCACTAATCCTTCAACCATATACCCTTAAACCTATACCCTAAACCCTCTACCCTCAACCCTAAACCCTTAAACCTTCTACCCTCTACCCTCTACCCTCTACCCAATACCCTAAACCATCAATCCAATACCCTCAATTCTCAACCCTCTATCCAATACATTAGATCCTCAACCCTCATATATCTCTATCCCTCTCTCCTATTCTCTCCTCTCTATCTCACTTATCCCTCCATCTCTCTCTCCATCTCTCCCTCCATCCTTCCCTCCCTCTCTACCCTAATCCCTCAACCCTATACCCTCAACCCTTAAACCCTTAAACACTCAACCCTCACCCCGATACCCTCTACCCAGAACCCAATACCCTCTACCATCAACCCTATACCCTCAACCCTTAAACCCTTAAACCCAAGTAAACTCTATACCCTAATCCCTCAATCCTCAACCCTTAATCCATTGAATCTTAAACCCTCTACCCTCTACCCTCTACCCTCTACCATCTACCCTATACCCTCTATCCTCTACCCTCTATCCTCTACCCTCTACCCTATACCCTCTATCCTCTACCCTCAACCCTCAACCCTCAATTATCAACCCTTGACCCTTAATATCTCAACCCTAGGTAGGTAGGGGAACATAGGTGAGATACAGAGTGATGAAGGGAGAGGTAGTTAAAAAAAGGGATAGGGGAGATAAATATAGGTAGAGAGGGTAGGAGATGTAGAGAGAGGAGAGATAGAGAGAATTAGAGAGGGGAGGGAGGGACAAGTAGGAAGGAGATAGAGGTGTGTGTGTGTGTTTGTGAGAGAGAGAGAGGGGAGACACGATTGAGATATAGAGTGATGGAGGGAGAAGTGGGTAAAGAGAGGGAGAGGGGAGATAAAGATAAATATAGAGGGAAGGAGATGTAGAGAGAGATGATAGTAGAGAGAAGTGGAGAGTGGAGGGATGGTGGGAGAGGAAAGGAGTAGATAGAGGTGAGTGTGTGTGAGAGGGAGAGGTGAGTGTGTGGACTGAGAGGTAGGTAGAGAGGGAAGGAGAGAGGGATGGATAGGAGGGAGAGAGGGAAGGAGGGAGAGTGAGATGGAGAGAGCGGTGAGATAGAGAGTAGAGAGGTAAGGAGAGAATGAGAAATAGAGATAAAGAGAGAGAGGGAGAGGTAGAAAGGGATAAGTGAGACATAGAGAGGGAATGAGGGAAAGTGGGATAGAGAGAGAATGGTGATTTAGAGAGGAGGGAGTGAGAGGGAAGGAGGGAAACTAGGAGAGAGGGAATGATATTTAGAGAGGAGGGGGTGATAGGTAGAGACAGAGATAATGGTGAGATAGAGAGGAGAGAGTGAGATAGAAAGATAGGGATGGAGAGACATAGAGAGAGGTAGGTAGAGGAAGGGAGAGGAGAGATAGAGAGTAGAGAGAGAAAGAGGTAGGGAAGGAGGCATAAGTGAGATAGAGAGGGATGGAGAGAGAGAGTGATGGAGGGAGAGGTATGTATAGAGATGGAAAGCGAGAGGAGAGATAAAGAGTACAAAGGGGAGGGATAGGTAGGGAGATAGAGGTGTGTGTGTGAGTGAGATAGAATGGTGAGATAGAGAAAAAGATCGATTGAGAGAGAAAGAGGGGGAGGGAGGGAGGGACAATAGTGAGAGAGATTGGGAGGAGAGACAAAAAGAAGTGGAGGGAGGGTGAGGTCGAGAGAGGGAAGGATGGAGGGAGGGAGTGTTAGCGAGGGAGATAGAGGTTTGTGTGAGAGAGAGAGAGATAGAGAGAGTGGTGAGATAGAGAGGGGAGAGTGAGAGGGAGGGAGAGAGAATTATGAGATAGAGAGGAGAGAGTTAGAGAGAAAGTGGGGGAAGAGAGGGATAAAGAGTGAGAGAGAGATGTAGGTAGAGGGAGGGAGAGGAGAGATAGAGAGTAGAGAGGGAAAGAGGTAGGGAGGGAGACATAAGTGAGATACAAAGTGATGGAGGGAGAGGTAGGTAAAGAGAGAGAGAGGGGAGGGGGGAGGCAGATGTAGGGAGGAGATAGAGGGGTGTGAGAGAGAGAGGGGAGAGAGAGAGAGAAAGGGAGAGAGAGGGAGTGGAGAGATAGAGAGTAGAGAGAAGGAGAGAGAAAGTTGATACAATTTGTTGACTACTAAAATTTGACCTCTTGATTACTGAAATTTGAATTGTTGATTACCGAAATTTGACTAAGTCTGAAATTTTTAAGATCTTCAAAAAATAGAATTTGCATTATAATTCCTAGAGATCTGAAACCACTCTCAAACATCCTTCCTATATACATGTAATATAACTTAAAGTATAAGAAATTAAATATCCATATGTAAATGTAAACTTATACTTAAATGTTTATTTCATGTATATAGTTTCCTTGGAAGAGAAAGCGAAAATAAAAGAGTTTAGAAAAATGCATTCCAAAATTCATTGCAAAAAGAAAGAGAACTCACACTTGTTCACTGATTGCAAAATTCAAGCCATTTGGAGAGTGCCAAATTTGGCACTCGCCAAATGTGGCGCTTTTCAAATTTGGCGAGCACAATATGGCATATTATGGTTTTTTTTGCAATTTGGCATCAAAATTGTGTCACAAATTGGTGCACTTACCCTTAAGTTCTTTTCAACTGTCAGCTAGATCCTTAATTAAATATTTATGCGTATCCTCCAAAGTTAGTTAAGACATAGAGAGGACCCAAATAAACATGTTTCAGACATAAATACATTTACTTAATTACTCCTTATACATTCACAATTACTATACTTGACGGGTTGGCCTTCTAGCACATATAACCATTAGATTAATGTATTGAATCTCCTAGATCACACACCAGTGAATGTGCATCGAGATAATCCTTGAGTAAGGTATTAAAAAAATCAACAAACCTTTCTCTGAGATTCACAACTCAAAATAATAGTCTGGTGAGGTAAGCAAATCGACATTTGTGCCATTAATCGGATGCCCTATTCTTTCTTTTATTCTATCAGTATAGACCAAAACTAGACTATAGACCATATGCATGACTTAGTTTTCCATCAATGAAAACACTAGAAGCCATATGCCAACAATCTCCCCCTTTTGAATTGATAGCAACACTTAGTGAAAAATGACTGTGTCAGAATCATTATTAGTACTTTGCCAAACTTGTACTAGTCTCTCTCCCTTATGCTTTAAAAATCATAACTTCCTCTTAGATTGATGAGGCATTTTTCACTGCACTCTCTCCCCCTTTGACATCAATGAAAAATCATGGAAACCATATTCCAAAAATGACAAAAAGTGACAAAACACGTGTTCAAAATTTCAAAACTTCAAAACTGATTCAAAACATTTGAAAAAGAGTTAGAAAATTATCTTATGATTTTCCTTCATTTCTAGAAGGAACTTCTTCCAAGAATCTATTGTGATCCCAATGATTATGATCAAGTTGTTGTTCTTGGATGTCTTGTTGACAATCTGTGAGGGATTCTGGAATTTTAATGGCTTCCTCTAGATTCTCACCTTTCCTTAGTATCTCAACCATCTGTTCCAGTCTGCATTCAGTTAGATCCTTCACCTTCTAGAAGGTGTCCACAAGTGTGTTCTTTGTGAATTGAACTTTTGTGTGTTCAAATTGGAGATCCTGAATATTTTTCTTGATTGTACCATCTTGGTCCTAAAACATATCAAAGCTTTTCCCAATCCCATTCAACTCTGTTTCAATCTGTTGCAATTTATCTTTGTATTTTCCAACTGCATGAGGCCAACGGATGCAATAGTTGTAGATGTTATTATCTACACTTATTCATTATCTCAAATCATTCATTTTCTTCTTCAATTTGGTGAGTGATAGTCTGAACTGCCCTTTCAAATGAGAGATAACTTCACCTTCTTCTTTGTCTTGAAACTCAGAGGTCATTGTCTCTTTGTTGCATTCAGTCATTTCTTCAGGTAGAATGTTCTGCAAACTCTCCAATTTGATCTTGCATTGATCAACATGAGCATTTAGTATACTCAGAATCATACCCTGATCATATGATGGTCTAACAGACCATAACTTAGCTATTTTCTCCATTCCACCTTCCTCCTGAATGAGCTGTTGTAGCTTCTCCTTGGTTAGGTCATCTTCTTCTTCACAAGCCTCTGAAATTTCCTTTTCCAATTCATTTCTCTGTAGGTCCTTAATTTCATCATCAGATTCTTCATCCAATATATCAATAATTTCATGTTCCTTTCCTTTTTCTTCAGTTCTGGGAATCTTGGGTTCCGGAGGACTATACTCAACATTTTCTTTTTCCCTTTTCTGCTTTTTCTCCATGCTACTAGAAGAGGAACCAACTTCAAGTGTCATTTCCAAAAGAGAAACACTTACTGAACCAAACATTCCTAGTAAATTCTCACTGAACTTTCTAAATTCTTCATCACAATTAGCCAAATTCTTGAAATATGAGTAGATTTGCTTGCATACCAGTTCATTTTCTTTCCACATCACATTGTTGATCTCAGGTAAACAATTCAAGAAGTACATCACTAAACATATAACCAGTGTACCAAACTTGAAAGGGTAGATTGTCTCTTTGGTTAACTGCACATTCTCCATTAATTGATCCTTTATCAATCCACATAGGTCAAAGTCCTAACCTTCAATTATCATTTTATGAGAGATGTAAACTGTGCCAGCCGATGCTACTCCTTCATGGTTTCTGAAAAATATTTTATATGATATTTTGTGTGCAATGTAATTTGTAACAGGATTCTTGATCGTCAAAATTATTAGTGCCCTTTGATCTCCAATTATTCTGATTAGGGTTTCAACTTCTTTATTTTGGATGGATTTCTTCCTCGGCATGTCTCCGACTTTGTATAATCCAAACAAACTTTCAATTTCCTTCTGTGAAATGATGTAGGGTTTGTCCAAAATCAAGGTGTCATTGTGCAATCTGCTCAAGATGAAATTAAAGAATTCCGCATTCTCGAAATGGGGTAACTCATTCCAAATATCCAAATTCTTGTGCTTTGCTTCATTCAATTGCTTCAATTCATCGGGCAACAAAAAATTTCTCATAGACCTAATATTTGCACTATTATACTCATCTAGAATGATTGACCCTTTGATTTGTTCCATTTTCTTTCATACTTAGGGTTAACAACCACACACCAAATTGAATGAAAATTCTGAAAACAATTGAAATCCCTGATGGATTTTGAGTTTCGCTAGTAAATCAACTTCTCTGCTTCAAAATTTTTCTACTAGGTTCTCTCCTTCTTTTCTTCGATGCAAAGTGACAAATGAGATTTCCAACTTGACTTTTATAGCTCGTACACTTGTAATAAATGCATTTTCCCTAAGTTTTTTGGATGCTCTGTTTTCTCAAACAATGAGAGAACAATTATTTTGCAAACCTATGAATTCCCTGTGTTTTCTTGCAAATGTTCTCTAAAATTTTTTGCATATCATTGATACACCTTTTTTATCATCCTTCGCATTCCGGTACCATCTACGAATAGGGGGAAAAGGGTTTACTTGAAAAACTCCCCGTAGGCCAGTGGCCTTAGATCAATTATCAGATGAATTCCTGGAAGAAAATTCCAGTGCAGAACCATTTCCAGCATCAAAATAGTTCTTCCTAACCCATGTATTCTTCATCTGATCTCTGATTTCATCCATAGTCACTTTTCCTTTCCCTTTGTCATCTTTTTGTATATTTCTACCTCTCTATACCGGACCTCTCTTATCCATATTTTTGTTTCTGTAGAATCTTGCAATCTAACCATATTTGTTGCAATTGTAGCACATAGTACTTCTTTGTCGAGACCAATCATTCCAATGGTTTCTTCTTGATCTGCATTGATTAGAAATATGCCCAAATTTTCCACATGTATAACATTCAACATTCCTTCTATTGACAGAGTATTTTGACAAATTTATGCATTCAATTGATTTATGACCAAACTTCTTGCAATTGAAACACTGATGAGAAAATGATGAATTTCTTGATTTCATATTACTTCTACACTCAGTAGCCATATGACCAAATTTTTAACAAGAAAAACAGTATCCATTAAAATTTTGAGCATTAGGTTGTCTTACCGGATACCTTCCACCTTTGCTCATTTGGTTTCCTTGTCTGAAATTCTTTTGTCCTAATCTGGAACTTTCTCCTTTTTCATATCCAAGACCTCTCTTGTCATTTCCACTCTTTTATCCTTGGGTCAGCTCATCAAGCTTCACTGAACTGATCTTAAACTTCTCCTTGTATTCATTTGTTGTAGTAAGTTCATTCCTAAGAATGACAATCTATTTTTCAAGTTCTTTTCCATTGTTTCTGAATTGTACCAGTTCACTTTCCACCTGAGTGAATTCTCCATTTATTCTTCTGCATTCATCAGATTTCTCTTTTAATGACTCAGAAAGCTTCTCCTCATTCTTCTTCCTTTCTTCAATCTCTTTAGTCATCTTCATCACCATAGATTCCATTTCATGTTTTAGGGTTACATTGTCTCTAGCCAGCTTTTCACATTCTTTAGTTATTTCCTTCAAGGTTTGATTCAGGTGAGCATCATCCATATTTTCATTCTCTTTCTATTGTATTTGATCACAAAGATCCTTTCTCTTCTCCCTGGATTTAACAATCTGATCCTTCAATGTCTAAATGAATTTCTAAGCATCTTTAAGATTCGCTCTTAATTCCCTGACTTCTGCTTTAGACTGATCAAGATCATCAAGTGCCACCAGAAGTTTTTGTTGAAGACCATTAGAGTCCATTACATTCAAAGATCCACCTCAAGCTACTAAACATCTTTAGAGGAACTAGGTTCTGATACCAATTGTTGGAATCAAGGGAACACTGAGAGGAGGGTGAATAAGTGTTCAACAAATCTTAATTTAATTTATCTATTCTTAAAACCATTTCAACATTAAGCCAAAGGAAATATGCAAACACATAAATTAATCATCCACAACACCATAACACAAGGATTTTTGTGTGGAAACCCTGTTAGGGGAAAAACCACAGTGGAGGTTAATCCATAATTTTAGTACTCAAATATAAGTGTTTACAAAATAGAATGCACTTGCATTCAAGCACACTTCCTCGAGCACACTGCTCAAAAGGGAAGGCTCACTTCCTTACAAAAGTTAAGATTAAAACCATCTAAAGGTTGAACTGAGATAGTAGTATCTACTTATTCCAAGTTACAGTTTCGGTGAAGCTCATAGATAAGATTTTGAGTCTGTTGACTAATTATGTTCTTCACTCTGCTTTGCTCTTCTCTGCTCTACTCTTTTCTGCTCTTTGCATCACACAAAGATAAATTTGCATTATTACTTTGTTGAATTTCACACCACACACTAGTATACTTCACATTCCACACATTTTCTATCTCAAAATGATCAAATCGATCTCATATATATATCCGCTATACAGGATTTGAACATTCATATGTTGGCTCATAAAACATTAAGTTCTTTTCAACTGTCGGCTAGATCCTTAATTAAATATTTATGTGTATCCTTCAAATTCGGTTAAGATATAGAGATGACCCAAATAAACATGTTTCAAACATATAAAAATTTAATTAATTAATCCTTATACATCCATAATTACTATACTTGATGGGTCGGCCTTCTAGCATAGATAACCATCAGATTAATGTACCAGATCTCCTAGATCACACACCAGTGAATGTGTATCGAGATACTCCTTGAGTAAGGTATTAAAAACATCAACAAACCTTTCTCTGAGATCCACAACTCAAAATAATAATCTGGTGAGGTAAGCATATCGACATTTGTGCCATTAACTGGATGCCCTGTTCTTTGATTTTTTATGTCGGTAGAGACTAAAAATAGACTATAGAGTGGATGCATGACTTAGGTTGCCATCAATGACAACACTAGAAGCCATATGCCAACATCCATTCTCTTTTTTTTGTATCTGATCACATAGATCCTTCCTCTTCTCCCTCGATTTAACAATTTGATCCTTCAATGTCTAAATGAATTTCTCAACATCTTTAAGATTTTCTCTCAATTCCCTGACTTCTAATTTAGATTGATCAAGATCATCAAGTGCCACCAGAAGCTACTGTTGAAGACCATCAGAGTCCATTACATTTCAAGATATACCTCAAGCTTCTAAACTTCTTCAGAGAAACTAGGCTCTGATACCAATTATTGGACTAAGGGAACACTGAGAGGGGGGGTGAATCAGTGTTTTGCAAATTTGAACTTTATTAATCTGAAACTTAAACCATTCTAACATTACATTAAAGGAAAGATGCAATCATTCAAAGCAATCATTCATAACACCATAACACAAGGATTTTTGTGTGGAAACCCTGTTGGGGGAAAAACCACGGTGGAGGTTAATCCACAATTTGAATACTCAAATATGTTTTTACAAAAGAGAATGCACTTGCAATCAAGCACACTGCCTAGAGCTTACTTCCTTTCAGATTAAGACCATCTGAAGGTTGAACTGAATTAATAGCATCTACTTATGCCTGATTACAGTTGCGGTTGGGCTCATGGATTGAATTATGAATTTGTTGACTAATGTTTCTCTTCACTCTACTCTGCTCTACAATTCACATGACAAATCTATAATTCACATCTCTAATCTTCTAATTTTCACACCATACAAACATTAGCACACATCCACACCATTCATACCATCAAATTGATAGAACCGATCTCATATATATATCTGCTATCAAGGATTTAATCATTCACATGTCGACTTCATAAAACTTAAATTTCTTTTCAACTGTCAGCTAGATCTTCAATTAAATATTTATGCTCACCATCCATAGTTGGTCAAAACATAGTAGGGACCCAAATAAACATATTCGAATATGAAAACATTTAATCAATTATTCTTTAAACATCCGCAATTACTATATTCAACAAGTCGACCTTCTAACATAGATAACCAAAATATTAGTGTATCGGATCTCCCAAATCGTACACCAGTTAATGTGCATCAAGATGCTCCTTGAGTAATATATTACAGACATCAAGAAAACTTTCTTTGAGATCCACAACTCAAAATATCATTCTGATGAGGTAATCAAATCGACATTCATGCCTTCAACCGGATGCCCTATTCTTTACTCTATTATGCCGGTATAAACCAAAACTAGACTATAGACTAGATGCATGACTTAGATTGCCATCAATGACAACACTAGAATCCATATGCCAATAGAAATATCATGTTATGATTATGGATGCAAGATTGAATATCTGATGAACATATGATCCTTTGCTTATAAAGGCAGGTTGTGAGATAGGACTAGACATGATCTTGACATGTGTTTTAATCTTGTACAATGAAACAACTACCTCAACAAATATTAAATGACTTAGGACACAAGCATTAAATGCCAAAAGATAATACAAGATCTAGTGGCAACTAACACTATATAGAAATATTTCCTCCTAAGATGTAAGTAAACTTAACAAGTAAATAGGACCCACTAATGACTAGATAGGTAAAACACCTATTTACAACAACACCCCCCTTAAGTACAACTTAGGAAGTATTATAATGCAAATACATAAAGATGGGCCCTGACTATGAGGCCATGTTAGGTACCCATGTACATATGTAAATGCAATCTCTCACAAATAGAGACATGGGGAAAACCCAATGGGAAAAAAATCTCCCCCACCCCAAAAGAGAGAAAAGATACAATAATACTCTACTTGAAGAATGATAGGACATAGCCCCATGCAAGTAAAAGGACCCCCCATAAGAGAGATGAAGAGAGACCATGCAGCCCCCCATGAGATACCTTGCTATAAAGAAAGACTAGAAGCACAATGGTGGAGTAACTCTAGAACCTTAATTCAAGCAACAAAAGACAAATGAGTCTAATTCTAGAAACCCTAAAATTTATTTGAAGCAATCTTCAAATCATGATAAAGAAAAAATAGCTTGATGTTAAGGAATACTGGAACACTCTCAATATGGAGCAACCCTTGAATCTAAATGAAGCAACAAGAGATAAAACATTGTTCTATAGCTTGAATGAAATGAAAAGATCAAAATTATACCTTCCCAAGTGACAATATATCCAAGTGATCAACCAAAATGTGAATACACACAAATATGAATAAAAGACACTTAGGGTTGAACCTAAAAAAGTGCATGGATGACATGACAGAGCTCCTCAATACCTTTCCAATGCTACAAGAATCACCAAAATTGGAGATCGTGGCAAAAATTTGTGAGCTCGGGAGCCAAAAATTAAGATCTAACATCAATCAGCAATAAATTCCACCAAAGAGATTTTGTTTGGAAAATAACCCACACACTATAAAATTCACGAAGCTATATTTTTGACAGTATCTTGTTTTCAAAAAATGCCTCCTATATTGAAAGTTATGGCATTTTAAAATTGTCTGATTCAGGCATTAGGGGGAAATTTGGGCCCTTGGGCATTAAGCCCCCGGCCACCCATAAGACTGGGCGCATAAAAAAATTGAATGACCACAAGCAACGACGACACTATGGGGTGAAGTGTTTGGGGACATGGCACGGCCTATGGGGCTTTCAGCCCCCTCCACTTTACAAAGCTCATTGGGTGCTAAGATCATGCAACTGGTAGCCTAACCAAATAAATTGACGGTCAATTTAAAACAAAATTTTATTAATAAATCTTCAATTTGTACTAAATATGATAGACCTTTTTTATTACGCGAAGTATAAAATTGACACTTACTAAAGTATGAATCCACAAATAAAGAATATACCATGTACAATGTCACAAATATTTGTCTTGGTATGGTACTACTAGGTACACATCTATACAACCATACAGAATATGCCAACTATATGAAAAATTTCCTTATGCCCCCAAAAAATGTCAAAATTTGACAATTTGACAGTCGATCCTTAGATTTTTGGGTCTTCTGAATGCAATGGAAGGGTCTATGTTCAGCCCAAAGTGTGCCAAAAATTCTACTACCTCCAAGATTTGGAAACTATAACCCTCAACTTGAAACTCTTATAGATCAATCAAAACATAATAAAATTTGACAAAACAAAAGGAAAACCTGACTTTCTCTGATTCCTTGGATTCAACCATGAGGTCCTTGAAGCCCCTAATTACACATGAAAAATATTAAAGCCTAAATAGTTCCCTCAAATCTAGGAAGAATTCTGTAACATTGAAGCTTTGATACCATGGAGGAGTTAATGGTGAACTCCTCAACACCCTAGGACCGCCTACAAGACAACAATAAATTCCACAAGAGATAAATGATAGAAATATCATGTTATGGTTATGGATGTAATATTTCCATAATGCATATATGATGTACATATTATGGATTTCTTATAAAGGAAATTTTTCAGATAGGATTAGACAATATCTTGATATGTGTCTTAATCATATATAATGAGACAACTACCTTAACAAATATTAAATGACTTAGGGCAAAAGAATTAAATGCCAAAAGATAAGATAAGATCTAGTGACAACTAACACTATCTAGAAAGATTCTCTTCTCAAACCTAAGTAAACTTAACATGTAAATAGGACCCACTAATGACTAGATAGATAAAACACCCGATTACACTAATATTTTGCATTTTTAATTACATCCTATCAAAAATGAGTACACAAGAGGATTGATAACATAAAATAGGTTCTTTACTACATAAAAGAAAAAAAAAAAGCATCCAAACACATCTTATAATGTCTTCTAATATAACTAGAAGGTACCCCCAACCCAACCATGTTTACATAGGTCAAAGTGGAATCCTGAACCAACCTAGACACCTTCACACCACTACAATTGAGGCTAGGAGAGAATATACTTTAAAAGGAAAAAATGCACCATAGTAAGAAAAAACATTTATGCCCCAAATAAATGGAAGAGAAGAGAGCTTGTCGTAGCAAAAAATAAATACAATCTTAGAAGAAATAAGATTGTGACAACTAAATACCACACCTAAGGTATGTGTAGCCAAAAAACCAATGTCATCTCCAACCTAAGAATATACATGAATAGAAGAGACCATAGGAATTGGCATGAAGTTCTTGATTGAATACAATGTTAGGGTTTCAAAACATGTGGGAGAAACTCCATAATCAAACATATGTTACTATTAAATAATAATTTTTAGTTTCATTGGGTTTTTGTAAGCTTTATTGTCGAGTAAATGTGTCTCAACCTTGAAATTATAGAAGGTATTGTTGATAAATAAAGTACTTTTGATATGTCCACAATGGGAGGGCACGGGGGGTTTCCCCCCTACAAGGGGTCTAGGGGGATCATCCCCCTGGCTAGGGGTCTAGGGGTAGCGAGCCTCGGTGAGGGCTCAGGGGTAGCGCCCCCGAAAGGAAATTTATATTTATATTTTATTATTGTAAATATGGATTGGTCATCATTATGTCTCATATTTGACAGTTGATATTTTATTATCTTAACTTGCCCTAGAAGGTAACCCTATTTTATGAGGGCATTGTATTACGACTATGTATTGTGATGTATTCTAAGAGTCTGATGGTCGTGTTTCCTCTAGATCTTTGGTTGGTGATACTCCTATGAGAAGCTTGCTTTGCAAGTATATTGTAATCTTTGTGATTTTTGAATAATATATTGGGTGGCTTTTGGAGTGTGTGGTTTTTCTCCCAAATTGGTTTTCCCCATGTAAATCACTATGTTGTGGTATGCATGATATTTATGTATATTTTTGTTTAAGTTTCTATAATTGTTAAACATCTATAAAAGTTTTACATTATTCTCCTCTCAAGATCTATGTAGGAAGTTGTTATGCTAGCTTAGCTTCCTTACAAGTGGTATCAAAGCCTAATCACCTTTGGTTTTAGTTGTGGGTTGTTGGTTTTTTTGAACTAATCTAGAATTGAGTGGGAGCTTGTGCAAAAGATACTTTGTGATCTTGTTGCAATAATTTTTCAAATGGCAAGTTCATCAGGGAGAATAGAGGTGGATAAATTTTTTGGAAATAATTTTAAAATGTGGAAGCTAAATATGGAGGATTTATTGATAGATCGAGATCTATGGGATGTTGTTGATGAGAATGTTTAAAGGCTTGTAGATCCTATTCAGGTTTCTCAATATGATGTTATAAATTGTAAAACCAAGGGTCTAATTAGATTGTTCTTGGAAAAAATTGTTTTAATCAATGTCCGTGAAGAGACCTCTGCATAGAAACTATGGAAGAAACTTGGTGAGATGTATCAAGCCAAATCTTTAGTGAACAAGATTTTCTTGAGGAAGAAGTTGTATTCCTTGAGAATGGAAGAGGTTGGGTGAATTTTAGACCACTTGGAAGAATTTAATATGTTGTGGCTCAATTGGCATCAATTGGTGTCAAAATTGATGAGGAGGAGAAATGTTAGGTCTTTCTTTATTCTTTGCTTGATTCGTGGGATTCTCTTGTTATAGTTATTGGGAGTATTTATGTTATATTTAAGGCTAAAGATGTGGTGGGTTCTTTACTTTTTGAAGAGATGAGGAGGAAGGTATCCATCAGTGCCAAGGAAGCCCTAAATGTTCATGGAAGACCTAAGGAAAAAGGAAAGAAGAATGAGAAGTGTGATAAATCCAAGTCCAAGGGGAGATCCAAATCTCCTAGAAAGTCCAAATTTATTTGTTGGAACTATGGTAAACCTGGACATGTTTGTAAGGACTGCAAAGAAGAAAAGACGAAGAAAAAGAAGAAATTTAATTCTAGTTCTAAATTTGAGAAGGAAGATGGTGACACATTCATTGCATCTTTGGAAATTCGTGTAGGTAATGATGCATGGTTAATTGACTCAGGTGCATCTTTCCATATGACCTTTAATAGAGATTAGTTTTTTCAATATGAATAATTTGATGGAGGTAAGGTGTACATGGGTGATTATTCTTATTTAAATATTGTTGATCATGGTAAAGTTAGAATCAGGTTTCCTCATGGTAGAAATTAAATATTGTTGGTTATGGAAAAGTTAAAATCAGGTTTCCAGATGGTAGAATAAAAAGGATTAATGGTGTGTTGCATATCCGTGGATTAGTATGAAATCTATTATCTGTGAGCAAACTAATAGATGCAGATGTGTAGGTAGTATTTTCTAATGCAAGATGCAAGATGGTTAGAGGTGTTATGGTGATTGCTAGATGGTTAGAGGTGTTGATGCATGCATAGTTGGGTGCAATAGTACTGTGAAAAGAAATTATATGGAAGAGGTGAGGGATTCACCTTTAGTAGATGGTCATGGATTTTGGGTGCCTATGTGCAGTGCTTTTAATCTACTAAAAATGCAAAAAAATAAGCAAAATACTAAAAACATGAACACTCAAGATAGGGTGATGAGGAGTTCAAACCAGTGTACAAAGCCTCTTGTTGTGTAGATTTTCCCACAATGGATGATGGGTTGTGTGCTCACTCAAATTTTTGGCAGCATAACGACACTCTAGTGAAAAATGGGTGAGAGATAATAAATGGCTGAGTGTTGGGATAAATAGGATTGGAGGATAATGTATGAATGTGCAGGATTGCATGATGGAGATCAATGGTGGAGATGATAGATGATCTCTCAAGCCACAAGATTGTGCCAAGTGGCACAAAGAGAGGCTTGAGAGGGAGATTGAACCCTTGAGGGTACCAAGCCCATGTGCTTGATGTGATGGGGAGGGTTGACACACCTAATCTTGGATTAAGTGTGTGCAAATGTTTAGTGGGTAGGTTAGGTGGGGATTAGGATTAGGTATATATTATGGAGGATGTGATGAGAAAAGAAAGAAAGGGGAGAGGGAATTAAATATTTAAATTTAATCCCTATAAGGTTTTCCAAATAAATTAAACAAATTGATATATTTATTTAATTTAGAGGAGAATGATAAAGGGGGATAAAGTATTTAACTGATTAATTAAATACCTTAGGGATTTAGAGGATTTTAGGGGTATTAGATAAATAATAGAAATATTAATTAATTAATGTGGATAAGAGGATATCTAGATGAAAAGGGGTAAATTTGACCAAATGTAAGTGGTCAAATTTAGGTGTACATTTTTCCCCTTTTTGAGATGGTGTTACGAAGTAGCATCATTTCAAAGAATATTAAAACATAGCACCTAGAAGAAGATGGCCTAGTCATCAAAGGACTGACTAGGATGAAATATCATGGGAGTGAAGATGAAGATTAAGGATTGAGGATGCCTTCTCAAGAGGACATGCAGGTTCAAGAGGACACGAGTGTGCTCTCGAAATGAATGATAAGATGCAAGAGAAATGAGAAAGATGATAGGAGATGATGGATAGAAGAGAGGATGGTAAGATGAAGAGATAAGAAAGCAAGCACAAATGGATTCAAGGATAAATATGATGTTTCCCCAATAAAGCTAGAAGCCAAAATTGATTAATGGTGGATGGAGTGGTGTTGATAAGGGAACGATATATCCCAAAACAACACAAGGATTGGGAAGGATATATCTCAATGATGATGATGACTGTGTTGGTGATGAGGGAATGGTATATCCCAAACAACACAAGTTTAGGGAAGGATACATCTTGATGATGATGATGATGATAGGGTCAAGGCTTGTAGAAAGACTAGGAACAAGACCAAAGATGTGATTGGATGATTTGTGCTAGATTGAATGGATTAGGTTTGGCTTGAGATGTGAGATGGCTGAAATGATTGAAGATGATGGAGGAAAATATACTTATAATAACATATCTATATTATCCTAAGAATATTGAAGAGATGATGAAATGATGAGAGTGGTTGAAAAGAGAAAATGATGAAAACAAATAGGATAGATAGATGAGGGAAAAAGGTAAAGGATGAATGGATTAGAAAGATGTAGGGTGAGTGGATGGGAGGATAGATTAGAAGCGTCATATAAAAATTTCCATGTAGCGATCACTTAATTTGATATAGCATGGGATACTATGCACCAGGGTATGAGGAACCAAGGTGACTTCATATCACATGCATATGACTAACACAACAAACAAAAGGTTAGTCCAACATCTCAAAGTCACAAGGGCTTTGGTAGGGCCAATATTAGAAAACCACAAACACAAAGGATTCCCTAGCATAACACAAGACCACAAGGATCTTGGCGGGTACTACGTGGGACAACCAAGAAGACAAAATCACATAGAACATCAAGATATGCCCCTATGTCTACTGGTCAAAGTGCACCATGATATGATGCATCATGGTGACCTTGAGTAGGTATAATAGGAAGCTAAAATGATTAAAAAAAATGCCAAAAGCACCAAAAGATCACAATAAATTTCAAACATATTTTTCCATATGACCAATAAGGTGGATGGGATTGGTGCGGTTTGGTTTGAGGAAGGATACATCTTACTAAGACCAAAGATGGAGGTAAATTTCTTGATCGACATGAATCAAGATGCCCAACACAGATTGGACCTCATGGTACCAATGGATTTTGTTGTTAGGAACCAACTAAATAGGGACATACTTGATGACATGACCTGACACCAAGACACACCCTAAATACATACCTACGGTCTCGAGGGCTAATCAGTGATTAGCCTTGCCTACGTGAAAGCACAGAGACCTCGTAGTTTAATAAAAAGACCAATGATAAAAGATGGGACCGGATAGATGAATGATGGGGACTGACACAAAAGGATAGAACAAAGCCTCGGGGGCTCATCAAAGATGGCCTTGCCTATGTAAAAGTGCAGAGGCAATGTAGTTCGACAGACCTTGACAATGTATAAGGGATGATGAGATGACCATGATAATTAGATACAATTAGGGAGCTGATATGATGAGACAAGACAAACCTTGTGGATAGGATGGTTGATATGCATAAGATGTGGATTAGGTGAAGCTCAGGGATGGGATAGTTATCCAAGTCATCGAAAGATGAATTGGGAGGATGATATGATGGATAGATGAGTGATGAAAAGTGATAGGAGAGTAGAAAGATGTGACGAATAGATAGGAGTGATGATAGTTAGATGAATGGCATTGGATTGCATGAGGGTAGCCTATAGCTAGATACCAATGACAAGGGATTATGAGATGGAATGAAAATAGAGATAAAGGAATGGATGGATAAAGATAGGGAGATGGGAATAGGTTATTGGATGGATAGATGGGAAGATAAGGATTTGGAAAGAGGGAAAGGATTAGTGGATGGATGGATGGGAAGATGAGGATTGGGAAGATGGAAGGGTTTTTTTTGGGATGGTGATATGGAAGGGATCTTGCAGATGGATGGATGGGAAGGTAAGGATGTAGAGATTGGAAGGAATTATTGGGTGGATGGATGAAGGTTTTCGAAGTATTAATGAAAGGAGGATATGAAGATAATGATAGGGAGATGGGAGGGATGATAGGGTGGATGAATGATGTCACCAAGGTCTAAATTACAAAGGAACAAGATGCCCCACTCAAGATATGTCATGTATTATGAGGTAAGAGGGATGAAAAATAGGATGATGTGTAGATAATGAAATGATATGGATTGTAGCATGATGGGCAGACAAGGAAGGTAGATGGATGTGGATAGGATGCATGGATAAGGAAGGTAAATGGATGTGGATAGGATGCATGGATAAAGAAGGTAGATGGGGAGGATAAGGAATATGATGGTGTATGGATGAGAGGAATGTATGCCAAGAGGTATCCAAATAATTTATATATGTTTTCCCCTATCTATATCAATATCACAAGGAGGATGGAGGGATTGGAGATAAATGGGATATGATAGGTAGGATAGGTGCATAGGTTGGATGGAGGAGATGAAGGATGGTGTGTTAAAAATGAAGTTTCCTCCAAGTGTCGAAAGAAAATGGATGGGGGATTTACACATTACGCCTATTGCTAGGTTTTCATCATGATACTTATCCAAGGAGCTTGTTTGCCAAGTTTTCACCATTGGATGAATTATTTCTCTTTACAATTTTTATTTTTTTGACTTTTTTGGATTTTTAGAAAGTGTGGATCAACATGATTGTGGATAAATTTATTTGGAATAGTTGTGATAATGGAATGGATGAAGGACTCCAACATAAACTTCCATACGAGGTAATAAGAGCCCATGTTAGAAATGACTATCGAATGTTGGTACAACCTTATTAGGATGGATGGATTGTGCAAGGCAATGGATTAAAGGGATTTGATGGATGGGATGTTGGAAAGTGTGTGAATGAAATGATGGAGTGGAGATGTGAAGGGGGAATTTTTTTAGGACCAACATTGGCACAGATGGTGGTGGATGTGAAATGATAGGAGGATTATTGGATGGAGAATATTGGGATGGTGGAGGAGTTAGAATAGTGAATTTTGGGACATAAGGACCCAAAATATATTTAGGATATGGAAGATGTGTATAATTAGCTTTTGGATTATAAACTTTGGATATTTTTATGGATGTTTCACTTAAATGCATTGCATCATTTGTCTTTGGGATCCACATGGTTTTGATTTTTTCTTTAATAAGCTTGTGTATTCTTTGTGATTGATTAAACTTTTGGATGGGATTTTTCTTTTCTTCATCATGTCCTTTAAAGAGGACATGGGAATCTTTGGATTTATGCATTTTAAATTTTGCATCCAAATTTCTTCCAATAGCAATGGCATGGGTATGAGGAGATGGATGATGTGGAGGAAAATTGAATGGAGTGATAGAGGTAGGATTTTGGAGATGATGTTTGGATAGAGAGTGTATAGTTGTGTGCCTTTGTTGATCCTACTTATGGATTATGAGAGTGGTATTTTCATGATGGGTGATTGGAATAGGTGATTGATGGATGAGGGGATGAGTTGTATGAGATGGAGGAGGTGATTGTAGGAGATAAGGTCCTAAAATGGAATTAGTATATGGAGGATGTGTGAGGGTGGATGGAGGGACATAAGAACCCAAAATAGATGTAGTAGATGGAGGATGGGTGATGAAGGATGGAGGGACATAAGGATGCAAAATGGATTTGGAGGATGAAGGAGGAATATGGATGGTTTTTTTGAGGTGATATGATGGAGGGGGGATGACAAAAAATGGTTTGGAAGAGGCTCACTCAGGATGTACAAAGGTTGTACCAACATTTTTGGATTGTGAGTCTTGAGATATATATCCAAGACCTTGTAGACGTGGATTTTCTTTGACATGGATGGGCTCCAAAATACCTTGCTCATGAAGGCCTAAGCCTTTGGCTTGATAGTTCATGATCTTGAGCATTTGTCTTATGGTAGGATTCTTGTTATTTTAGAAACATGATGCGATTCCATTATTAGGTGGGGGAGGATGGGTGGTGTATACGTGTCATTATTCTTGTAAAAGAAAACTACCATGGATGAATGCAATAGTACCAAGGGGATATAAAAGTGGTGTTGGGATAGCTTGGTTAAGTGGTGGTGAAGGATCATGAGATGGAGATGATGGGATGGTAGCATCTTGATTGGGAGGAGTGAGTGATAAGGGATCATGAGAGGGATTAAGTGGTATGATAGGATCTTGAATTAAGGGGATCATTGGATGGAGTGGATGAGCTAGTATGATCTTGAGATGGAGTGGATGGGATGGTAGGAACATGATTTGGTTGAGGAGAGGGATCATGAGATGGAGTGGATGGGGGACTATGATCTTGAGATGGAGTAGATAGGATGGTGGGATATTGATGTGGAGGAGGGGATATGTTGGTATGATTTGGATCAAGCTCTTGGCATGACTCATATTGTGTGGGTGGCATGATGATGGAGGAGTGTTGGATGTACTCCTCAAATGGGGGAGATATAAGGATGGAGTATTCATGAAATTCAAGGGAGTGGATTTTGGTAATACTTGGAGTAGGAGAAGGGGGTTGGGTTTGGGTGTCTTCGATGGGTAGGGTGGATCTTGGAGTAGAAGGTGGGGATTCAATGGATTTGGTGGATTTTATGGTTTCAATAGTTTGGATGGTGTTAGGAGTGGTAATAGTAATGATAGGTGTGGGATGGATAAGGGCCTCATCACTAGTGATCATACATGGTTGAGTGGGGTAGCATATCTCTATGACATCAATATGTAGATTTGGGGATGTCTTCTTTGTCATGAGTCCTTGGATGACATCTGGAATGAGATACTTGTGTATTCTAGGTTTAGATTGGGTGGTGGGAATAGAGGAAGGACTATGAATGGGTGGTGGATTAGGATTGGATGGAGGATAAATATATGATGGATTGGAGGGAGGATTAGGATATAATGGAGTGGTAGATGGAGTGTCATAGGAGGATAGGGATGGTGGATTATGATCATGGAGTGGAGGATTAGGATTGTGGATTGAGAGAGGGTTTGGAGAACACTGAGATGATGGATTTGGGTTAGATGGAGGAAAAAGGTATGATGAATTGGAGGGAGGATTAGGATTTGATGGAGTGAAAGATGGAGCAACATAGGAGGACATGGATGGTGGATTAGGATAGGATGACATAGATGGTGGATTATGGTATAAATATGTGGATGTTGGATTTAAATTAGAGTAAATGGATGGAGAATTAAGGTAGGAAGATTGGGGTGGTGGATTGATGTGGGAAGAATTAGATGCTAGATTAGGATAGGAGGATGTGGATGGTGGATTAGGATCATGCGTTGGAGGATAATGAGATGGATTATTTGGACTAGGGGTGAAGGTGATAGTATTGTTGTGTGAAGATGGAGGTTGAGATATGGCTAGAGGAGAAGATGGAGGTATGAATATTGGATGAGAGGGATATGTGGGTAATAGATAAGAGGGAGATGTGGATGATAGATAAGATGGATATGTGGATGGGGAAGACAATGGATATCCCTTTTCAAAGGTATTATAAGGATTTCTAATGGGTGTGGATGAAGGCATGATGGGATATCTTGGAGGAGTGAGTCGATTTTGGATGATGCTTGGGGAGAGATGGCTAGTAACAATAGCATCAAGGGGATCCATATCATACTCATCTTGATCAACAAGAATTTCAATGTGATTTTTAGTGTAATTGGGATCTCCCTTGACTAATATTTTTGGTTTCATTGATGGAGGATAAGGATTCATGATGTTGGATTGGATGGAGATGGATTGAAAATATGGGAATAGATGATTAGAAGAAAAGGAGAGATCATGAAAATATAAATGGAATGAATTAGAAGAAAATGGAAGAAGGGGTCTTAAGATTTGTTTCGATGTCAAAAGATCTTGGATGTGGATGGACTAAAGCAAAAATTGGGATGTGAATTAAGCTCAAAATAGGATTCAATTTAAGTTGAAATTACGATTGGATTGAAGCTCATATTAGGATGGGGTTTAAGCTCGGATTAGGATGATTGGAAGATGTGATGAGATCGGATCCCTAAGTTCAAGGATGTATCTAAAATAATAAGGATGATTGTTGGATGAATTAAGGATAGGTTTAGCTGACTCCTTGCTCAAAGGGGATGATGTTTGGATTGATTGATGAGGGTTGATGAGATGAAAGTGATCATTTGGAGATGGATATGAAAAGAAAAAATGATTGAACCATAGTTTTAGACTAAGGAAGATATAGGCTAATCATGACACAAAGGATTGACTCTCTAGATTTTATATGGGAAGCGGATCCACCTCTGCATAAGGTGAATTCATCCTTTAGATTATAGGTTCGCCTATCTAGGAAATCACGAGTTCGCCCCTACATGTAGCAAGATCGCCTATTTATTGGTAAAGACAGGATCACCTATTGGTAAAGATATGACTGGCTATTGGTAAAGACAGGATCACATATTGGTAAAGATAGGATTACCTATTCATATTGACTATATGGAGAGGTTTGTTGGATCACCTAAGAAAGAAGCAGGTTCACCTAACCAGGAAGATGTATGGATGAGAGGATATGGACTTAGACATGGAATCGCCTTTCTGAAAGGTAGGTTTTCCTATCTACGATGATGTAGTTGTACATACGACTCAAGCGCATTCACCCCTCCAGAGAGCAGAATCATCTATTAGGGGATGACTCAAACTAAATAGTGGATTTGCCTCTTGAAGAAGAAGGATTGCCCAAGGGGGAAATGGATGTGGCATGAGGATTTTCCCCTGTAAGAAGTGGATTCACCTATTGGGGATGACTGACTGATGGACAAAGATGTGGATTCACCCCTCACAAGGTAGGATCATCTATCCACAGTGCACATTTTCCTCTATAAGAAGCAGATTCACCCCTAAGGAATGGATAGACTATGGAAAAGGACCAAAAACAACAAACAAGAATACAATGGGAAAAGACTAACTTGGACTGATCACACGCACTGGTATAGCACAAGAATACATGTCAGGCAACACAATTCTAGATTTAGTGATATCGGGTTTACAAACTTGATGTAGGCCCACCACCCTGAGGGGTTAATACTTCGTGATAATCAGGTGGAAGCACCCTTTCTCATGAAGGTGGATAGCTAGAGATCCAATGGCACAAGGTCATCAATAGACGCCATGGGCTCACCTTCTCTCTCTCCTCAAGAACTATCATAGTTCACCAAGAGGATCTCTATCTCAACCTAAGGGAGTATGTGGTGAGTAACTTTAGGGTACGATCCATATCTCTTGCACTGCACCAAGCTACAACTAAAATACAAGTCTTAAACTAGGTTGAAACAAGGTGATCTAGGGAGTCCTCAATACACCAGGAGGGTGCATGATGCACAACTATGAACACCAACCCATCACAAGCATGGATCAAGAGCCCCAGTGAGGTAATAGAAACTCGGACCAACCCTTCACACCTAACTAGGAATCACCCTAGTATCAGTGCTCTACCAGACATGATGCGACTATATAGGGGTACAACTTTAGTTCTCCCCCCTTTATATACCCCACCAATAACACGTGGTTGAGATCATCCCACGGGTGATGAAATCCTAGGAAGGTCTCACTAAAGGGTAGGAAATGCTAGGCGCTTATGATCCCTAGTCTCAGGCGAGGTGCAAGGGGAGAGTATACACACAAGCTATCACTCCTAGGTAGACTGGACTGGACTAGAACGAGTTGTGATTTCCAATCCCCAGGCTCACCGTACGATGCAAGGGGATAGAACACGTCAATAACCCGCTCCCAAACACAACAAAGTTAATTTGACCCTTTAAGGAATTGAAGTGTGCCTAGATTAGTTAGGGAAATCAACTACTCTAAGATATTTGATCGATCGTCCTAGAGAAGATAAGTTAGTATTTTTGATCTTCGATCTTGGATAAGCAAGGACAAGCTGCACAAAAAGATGATTAGATGCAAAAAAAGTGATGAAAAATAGATGGTTGTTAGCCCAGGGGGTGGAACACCCAACCCAACAAAAAGGGGGGTGGATAAAGGGCTATGCAATTTTTAATAAAAATTGGGATTTTATACCTTATGTTGAATGTGCAAATTCGCCCTTGAAGGTGGTAGATTCACTCGTGAAGGATGTGCAAGTTCACCTCTATAACAAGCATATTCACCTTTCCGCAAATTATCCCATCCGTAGATTCACTCATCCGTATATTTTCCTGTCCATAGATTCACCTATCCATAGATTCGCTCATCCGCAGATTTGCCCGTATGGATGTCACTTTCGCCTTTGTGCACTTTCTCCCGTGTGTTCTTTTTCCCATCTAAGTGTCAATCTCACCCTTGGGGGTCACAAGTAGAGGGTTGAAGCAAGTCCTCCTATCTAGTTTGGTCAAGGATAGGCGAGTGCGGAATTACCCATTTAGGTCTAGGGCGAATGTGCAATCTCCCATCTAGGAGAGGATTCACCTATCTAGAGGTTGGTTTTGGAAAAGTTGAGGCGTATTCACCCATTTGGGTTTGGTCAATATAGGCAAACGTGCAATTGCTCGTTGGTGGAGTGGATTCGCCCCTGCACTTAGGCATATTTTCTAGTCTAGGTGGATTCACCCCTGTGGTCCGGTGGATTCACCCCTATGGTCAGGCGGATTCACTCTTGTGGTTAGGCAGATTCACCCTTGTGGTTAGGCGGACTCACCCACCGGGCAGATTCACCCCTATAGCAAAGAATGTTTCCAAACCTTCAAAATTCAAACAACAAAAAATGTTAAAGACCCATGATGTGGGCCCCACCGGGCATGCCAAAAATGTGTGCAATGTTTTTAATCTACTAAAAATGCAAGAAAATCAAATAAAAGACTAAAAATAAGAACAACACTCAAGATAGGGAGATGAGGAGTTCAAACCAGCATACAAAGCTTCCTATTGTGTAGATGTGCCCATGATGGATAATGGGTTGTGTGCTCACTCGAAATTTCGGCAACATAATGACAATCTAGTGAAAAATGGGTGAGAGAGATGAAAAATGTTTGAGTGTTGGGATAAATACCTGATTGGAGGATAATGGATGAATGACCAGGATTGTATGATGGAGATCAATGGTGGAGATGAGAGATGATTTCTTAAGCCACGAGATTTTTCCAAGTGGAACAAGGAGAGGGCTTGAGATGGAGATTGTACCCTTGAGGGTACCAATCCCATGTGCTTGATGTGATGGGGAGGGTTGACCAACTTAATCTTGGATTAAATGTGTGCAAATATTTAGTGGGTATGTTAGGTGGGGATTAGGATTAGGATTAGGATTAGGATTAGGTATATATTATGGAGGATGTGATTAGAGGAGAGAGAATGGGGAGAGGGAATTAAATATTTAAATTTAATCCCTAAAAGGTTTTCTAAATAAATTTTAAAAAATAATATATTTATTTAATTTAGAGGAGAATGATAAAGGGGGATAAAGTATTTAATTGATTAATTAAATACCTTAGGGATTTAGAGGATTTTAGGGGTATTAGTTAAATAATAAATTAATTTGGATAAGAGGATATTTAGATGAAAAGGGGTAAATTTGACCAAATGTAAGTGGTCAAATTTAGGTGTCTACAGTACCAAAGGGTGCTCTTTCTTCTAAATCAAAGTTACATGTAGAGAAAATTATGTTATGACACCAAAGACTTGGCCACATTGGAGAAAAGGGTCTAAGGACCTTGAAAAATAAAAACCTTGCCAAAGGTTTGTTTGATTGTAATCTTGAAATTGATTTTTGTGAGCATTGTATTTATGGAAAACAAAACCACATTCAGTTTTACTCTATTTCTCATAAATCGTGTACCAATGTATTGGTTCTTATTCATTATGATGTGTTTGGTCTTGTATATGTTCCTTCAATTGGAAAATCCACATATTATGTTTCATTTATTGATGATTATAATAGGACATGGGTATATTTTCTAAAGAGTAAATCTGGCATTTTCAGTCAATTTAAAGAATTTAAAGCAATGGTTGAGTTGCAAACTAGAAAGAAAAGAAAATGTTTGAGGACTAATAATGGTGGTGAATTTTGCTCTAATGATTTTGATAGATTTTGTAAAGATTTTGGTGTTCATAAACAAAAGACAACTCTATATTCTCCATAGTAGAATGGAGTTGCATAAAGAATGAACAAGACACTAATGGAGAAGGCTAGGAGTATGTTGAGTGGTGCTGGTCTAGAAAAAAAAAATTAGGCTAAAGTTGTTGCCATTGCTTGTTACCTAATAAATAGGCCTCCTACATTAGCTCTTGTTGATAAGATGCCTATAGAGGCATGGTCGAGCCACAAGCCTTCATTAAGACATCTTCGATTTTTTGGTTGCGAGGCATATGCACATGTGCCAAAGGAGAAGTTAACAAAATTGGAGAACAAGGTTGGGAAATGTATCTTCATCTAATACAGTTATGATGTGAAAGGGTGCAAGCTTTGGGATCCTATATTGGGAAAATGTGTCTCAACCAGGTTGCAATTATATATGATTTATTGATAGGATGTATGTTGGTATGTAGCAACTGATCATGCAAATATTGTACACTCGTCAAGGTTTTTTCCCACTGACACATCAAGGTTTTTTCCCACTGACATGTCAAGGATTTTTCCTACTAACACGTCAAGGTTTTTCCATTAACACATCAAATGAAAAATGACCTTGTAAAACCCTAATTCTAGAAGGTTCCAAAAATTTTGTTATAAGCAGGTGGGATGCATGTAGACGGGAGTGTATTTTGAGAGTCTGATAGTAGTTGGGTGGTGATAATCTTGTGAGAAGCTTGTTTTGTAAGTATATTATAATCTTTTATTTTTTGAATAATCTATTGGGCAGCTTTTGGGATGTGGGGCTTTTCTCCTAGAAGGGTTTTCCTCACATAAATCATTATGTTGTGGTATGCATGATATTTGTGTTTAAGTTTTTGTAACTGTTAAAAATCTGTAAAAGTTTTGCATTATTCTCCTCTCAATGTTCGTGTAGGAAGTTGTTCTTCTATCTTAGCTTTCTTACATCATGTTGCACAAAACGTAATACATAGTACAAGTTTTATTTTTAGATAATCTAAGCCTTCTTTTGTTACATTGTAGCTAGAACAAAGTAAACAAGAAGATGTGATTCAATTTCCTTCTACACCTGAGAAAGTTGAATTGAGGCCCACAGATAGATAAGAAGTTGACGAGAGCTCATCTAGCTCTAAATCTTCAGAAGAGGAGGAAGAACCTCCAACTCAACTTGTTCATAGATCTACACAACATAGACAACCACTTAAAAGGTATTCACCTAATGATTGAAGATTTATTTTTGCTTTGAATACGAACATGGATGAACCCAAATCCATAGAAGAGGCATTAGGTATGACTGATGTAGAATCTTGGAAGATTGCTATGGATGTTCAGAAATGGTAGATTTGAAAAATATTGATACATGGGATCTTGTACCATTTCTTGAAGGATGAAATCTTGTTGGTTGCAAATGGCTGTTCAAGAATAATATTGGTTTGTATGGAAGTATTCCAAATTATAAATAAATTTTGGTTGTAAAAGGTTACTCTCAAGTTGATGATGTTCATTAAGGTGAGATATTTTATCCTATTGCAAAAATGGCATCCATTAGATTTTTTCTTTCTATTGCTGCTACTTATGATTTAGAGGTTGAGCAAATAGATGCGAAAACTGCTTTCCTTTGTGGTGACTTGGCGGAGGATATTTATATGACACAACCAAAGTACTATGTGGTGAAACGTAAAAGTAAATTGGTTTGCAAATTAGAGAAATATTTTTATGGATTAAAATAGAGGCTTAGGATGTGGTACCAAAAATTTGATACATATGTGTTGAGATTGGTATTTGAGTGTTCTAAATCGGATCATTGTGTTTATTACAAAACTAATGGTAATCGTTTCCTGTTTATTTCATTATATGTTGATGATATGTTATTTATTGTTAGAGGGAAAGGTATGATTTCAGAACTAAAATCTCAACTTGCTACTAAATTTGAAATGAAAGATCTTGGTGTAGCTAAACACATTCTTGGAATGGAAATTAAAAGAGATAGAGTGAATAGAAAGCTATTGCTTGGCCAAAGTAAGTATGCCAATTCAATTTTATAGAGGTTTGATATGCATAATTGTAGACCATTGTGTGTTCTTGTTTCAGCTGGAACAAATTTATCTATTTTAGGTTGTCCAACATCCACATTAGAGATGGAAGACATCAGAAAAGTGCCTTACAAGAGTGCAATCGGAAGTTTGATGTATGCTATGGTTTGTAGTAGGCCAAAAATTTCCCAAGCAATGGGATTTGTTTCTAGATATATGTCTAATCTTGGTAGAGTTCATTGGGATGCAATTAAAAGAGTCTAAATATAATTGTGTGGTACCTCAGATTATTCCTTGTATTATCATAGTAATATGACTGAAGATGATATTTCCCTTGATATTCATGGTTATGTAGATTCAGATTGGGTAGGTGATGTTGATAGCCGATGATCCACTATTGCTTATGTGTTTAATTTATTTGGTGGTGCAATATGTTTGATGAGTAAGAGATAAGTTGTGGTTGTTTTTTCCACTACTGAAGCGGAGTATGTGGTTGCTACTCATGTTTGTTGGCTTAAGAGATTGTGTTCATATATTGGAATTAAAGAAAGTGTAGTGATAATTTATTAGGATAGTGAGAGTGTGATATGTCTAGCTAATGTTGGTTGGAAGGTTTGTCACTTTAATTAATATCCCCTAGCCCACACAAATGACAATCTGGCCAAGAATTGAGTCAATAGTTGCGAGTGCTCTTTGTTTATTTTACAAGGCGCAGCTACCTTTAGATGATTTGTAATGAATAAAACACGAGGTATGATTTTTACAAGAATACAAAAAAGGTACACCAACACCTACCCATAACCATGGTAATAGATGCAAAAAAGAGATTCATAACCAAAATGAATTTACGACAGGTGATACAAAGTTCACTTGTCTCAACCACAAATGATATTTAGGAGAAACATAAATGATAGATTCTTTCCAAAGATGATTTAATCCAAATTCAAAGCTTCAAAATTAAATGAATGCTCAACCCATTGCAACAAAGTAACATGGTAGAGTAATCACAAAGAAACACATTTCATTACAATCTAAAGATAAAATTGATAAATGTAAACAATCACAATATCTTCTTTATTTCTTCATAGCCAAAATATGAGTTCACAGAATCATTTCCCTATACAAGAATGGTGTATGAAAAGAAAAACTATCCTACCCTTCCCTCCTCAAAAGTCCTTTATGTTATTAATTCATCGGTCTATATATAGACATAACAAAAACTATTACAAAATAGTTGTTTGGAAAATGACTGGAACCAAGAAAAACTTCCAAAACGGAGATAATTTCTAAATAGATGTTATTATTTTATGTCACCAAAACCTTCTTGCATGTAGCTAAACCATCAAAAGAGCCGAAACTCTATAAAGCTGTAATTGCATTTCCATAACCAAATTGTGAAATTTGGCTCACTCTTCTTCTTTTTCTAAAACAAACATTACCCCATTATATTCGGTGTAGCTGGTTTTGTCCTTCCATGCCAACGAACGTAGTTCAGAAATGATGTCTAGTTGCTCTTCATTAGGCCAATTTAAATATGGTTGTATGACAAGTACAAGCTCATCTTCCCATTTTCTGATATCACCAGGAGGTACCATCCTAAGAAATTTCTAGAGTTGAAAATTTCGTCACCTTTCCTCATATGCAAGCTTACTTAACGTCAACGATAGGAAGTAATCATTAATTTACTAGGAAAGCTATACCAATCCGTTACCAAATCCATTTCACCAACCCCACTATTTAAGAGTCGTCTTTTCAAAAGATTTAAAATATTATGTTATAACCTCAAGTTGGCATTTCAAAGCATTTGAGAGGACATCCCTTAAAGGCGCCACACAATTCATTAAATAGGTTGACACTTTGAAGATCATGCATTTGTGCATTGGTCTCCCTATTGCTAGAAAACAAAGACTCATAACCATCCATCGAGAGTTCCAAGGTTTTAAGAACCTCCGATAGGCCAACTGCATGGGCTATCCATGATAAGACTCGAGACTGTGAGAACTATAGATAAGTCAGGTGATCATGTGGTTTTGAAACCTACGAACCCAGCGACAAGGTTAGAGAAATGGGAAAGGCCGTGGCATCATCAAAACTAACTTATCTAGGAGAAAAATTTTGACTGAAAAATTAATGGGTAACAAGTAAGAACCCAACATTTCATATCAGGACCATGCATATTGATGTAAAATATCATTTTGTTAGAGATATAGTCAAAGATGGCAGGGTGAAGTTGGTTAGGGTAAAGACTTTGATGAATTTTGTTTATTCATTAACTAAGCTTGTGAGCATAGAGAAGTTCAAATGGTGTTTAGAGAATATGGTCCTTTTGGCCCCTAGCAATTAAGAGATGATGTTTTACACCCTCCCATTGCTTTTGCAGGGTGTTCAACAAGTGGGGGATTTGTTGAGTAAATGTGTCTCAACATTGCAATTATATAAGGTATTGTTGATACATAAAGTACTATTGATACGTCCGCGATGGGGGGGTGCAGGGTTTTCCCCCCGTGAGGGGTCCGGGGGGATCATCCCCACAACTGAGGGTCTAAGGGCAACGTGCCTCGGTGGGGCTCAGGGGTAGCACCCCCGAAAGGAAATTTTTATTTTTATTTTATTATTGTAAATCTGGACTATTCATCATTATGTCTTATATCCATTGACCTATATTTTATTAGCTTGACTCGCCCTAGAAGGAAACCTTGTTTTATGAGGGAATTATATTAGATTATGTATTGTGATGTATTCTGAGAGTCTGATAGTGGTTGTGTTTCCTTTGGATCTTTGGTTGGTGATAATCCTATGAGAGGCTTGCTATGCAATTATATTTTAATCTTTGTGATATCTAAATAATATATTGGATGACTTTTGGAGTGTGGGAATTTTCTCCCGGAAGGGTTTTCCCCACATAAATCACTGTGTTGTGGTATGCATGATATTTATGTCTATTTTTGTTTAAGTTTCTATAACTGTTTAAGATCTGTAAAATTTTTACATTATTCTCTTCTCAAGATTAGTGTAGGAAGTTGTTTTGTTGCCTTAGCTTCCTTACATTTGTGATGTTATATTTTATTATTTGTGGGTACTCTATAGATGAAGTCACTCATAAGCATCAATAATTTCTTACTAGAAAAAGTAATTGTAAAATATGGGTTTCCTTTTTAGATAAGCAATTGTAGACATCTAGATTTGATCACTTCCATATGATCAAAATCATCTACGCTATTCATCTATGTCATTAATAGTGATTAAATAATTTATTTAATCATTATTTCATTTTTTGCCTAAGGTTCCTAAAGTATGTAAATGAATAATTAAATAATTTAACTTGCACCTTTTCTTCTCTAAATTAAATAAATAAGACAATTTGTTTAATTTAGTCATTTGACCTATTTGGATTAAAACCAATTTTTAATCCCTCTTTTTCTCTCTCCTTGTCACATTCTCCATAATCCTCTTTTAATCTGAATTAAATTAATTAATCTGTGATTAGGATGTGCATCACTTAATCAATATTAATGTCACATCCTCCATAATCTCCCACTTGCCTCTAATCTCTCATTAATTATTATAATCTTGTGTTTGCACAACCTTAATCAAATTCATTAGCCACATTTGGCATACTTTTTTTGGTCAACCTTTCCACTTTTCTTTCTTGGCCTTAACTCTCTTTCCCATGTGAATTTTTAATTCACATTTATTCACCCAAGGCTCCTCTCTTCCCCATGTGAATTTTTAATTCACATTTTATTCTTCCAAGGCCTACCCCATCCCCATGCAAGTTCTAGAAGAATTGACTTATCACTTTACATGTGCCAAGGAATTCTAGAACCTTTGACTTGTCACATCACTCACATGTGACAAATCCCTAACTTTTTGGAAACCCTCTCTTATCCAATAGACTTTCCTAAACATGTGAATTTTTAATTCACATTTATTTCTCCAACCACTTCCCTTTTTCCCATGGAGATTTTTGAGGAATTCTAAAATTCTTCAAATGTCTCTTTCATTCTCATTTGGGCACAAGAAGTTCCTTTTTGAGGAAATCTTTTCATCCCCCAAGGTACCTACAAGGTACTTGTCCTTCATCCACATCATATACTTCTCTTCCACCTCATTTCCACATCATCCCACCCTAGACCATCTCACATTCCACATGTCAAGATGCGAGGGCTTGTGAGTCCTCAACTCACCATAGCCTTTCATCTTGGCTTTGTTGAATCAATCTCAACCTTTGAATTCTCTAGAGAATTCAAATTATCCTATAAATAACCCCTCATTTCTCTCATTTTGGGGGAGGAAGTCTTTTGCTACCAAACTTTTGTCAAATTGCCATTTGCAGTATTTTAGCTTCTCCATAGTATTGTTCATCAATCCATTTTGCACCTTGCATCCATTTAACTCCATAGCCATCCAAGGAGCACACAAGCAATCCAAAGATCAAGGGCCAACCAAGGAAGAAGCAACATGAAGGTATAATCAATCTCAATTTATTTCATCTTGCTTTCATTTTATCAATTCCTTAGGCTAATCATTGAGGTGTCCTCTTTTGTGTTATTTCCTCTTATTGCATCATTAGTTGTTTAGCATCTCACATTAGGACATAACATTTTAGGAGATCACATTTCTGGCACGCCCGATGTGACCCACAAACAGGTCTCTTTGCTTTACGTTTGTTGTTATTTTAAGTTGTTTGCAGGTTCAGGTCGCAGAGGGGCAGATTTTCCCTGTCGAGGGGTGGACTTGCCCTCCCGGGCGCTGCAGAGGGGCGGATTTTCCCACCCGGTTCAATGTTTTCTAACTGTTTTCTGCAAAGGAGCGGATTTTCCCACCTAGTTCAACGTTTTCTGACTATTTTCTACAGAGGGGCAGATTTCTCCACCCGGTTCAATGTTTTTTGACTATTTTCTGCAGAGGAGTAGATTTTCCCACCCGGTTCAATGTTTTCTGATTGTTTTCTACAGAGGGGTAGATTTTCCCTAAATAACACGTTCGGGAAGGTAAAAAAGTTGCATTTTAGTTTCGTTTTTGCCTCTATTTTTTGTTGTTTGGAGTTCTAACCCTCTAACCCTGTTTATTGGTGAGTAAAGTCAGATTTTTTGCTGATACTTTGTAGTATTTTGCTGAAATTCACAAAGGAAAAGGAGAGAAAATAGCTAACATTTTTTTGCAGGACCATCTCTTTACTCAAATTTTAAAGTTGTTTCTCTTGTTGTTTTATCTATGCACTTAGTATAATTAGGGGAAAGTAATACTTTCTATTTGTTGTGTCTGTTTTTCTTTGTGTTACCCTAAGGGGGAATTAGTTTGTTTTCACCTTCCCCTTGCACTTTGTGCAGACCGGGGGGTAGTTGGAAATTATTAGTGTCTTTTTTTTAGTGGGACTTGCTTGGGGATTTCATCACCCCAAGGGATGATCCCAACCACACGTACTGGCAGGGTATAAAAAGGGGGGAGAGCCAAAGTTGTACCCCAATCCAGTTGCATTGTAATTGGTGAAACGTTGAAGCTAGGGTGATATCTAGATAGACGTGAAGAGTTGGTCCGAGCCTTTCAGTATCTCGCTGGGGTTCCCGACTCACGCTTGTGACAGACTAGTGTTCACGGTTGTGCCTCACGTACTGAACGTATATCGAGAATTCCCTAGAAACCTTATGCATCCTAGAGTAAGACCTTTGCTAGTCATACCCCTTAACACTAATCATAGGATTATGCTTGTTCAAAGTGTCTTTCTGTGAAAAACCTGTAAATTTTGATAAGTCAGCCTCATTGAGTCATTTCAAGTCCTTGCCATAATCTCTAATCCAAACCAAGTCATTATTTTTCTGCACAGGGGTGAACTTGCCCCCCTGTTCTGACATTTTCCACTGTAGAGGGGTGAACTTGCCCCCCTGTTCTGACATTTTCCATTGCAGAGGGGCAAACTTGCCCCCCTGTTCCAACATTTTCCACTGTAGAGGGGTGGATTTGCCCCCCTATTTCAGCATTTTTCACTACAGAAGGGTGGATACGCCCTCTTGATCCATTATTTGATTGCAGAAGGGTGGATACGCCCTCCTGAATGGACACTTTCATCCATTTGACCATTTCAAGCCTCCATTTAACCTTTCTAAATGTCCATTTATCACATTCCCATTGATTATTCCACAATTTGGGATACCCATCTTACCGTGTGACCTAAACATTTGCACTTGCCAAAAAGATCACTTCAACAACACATCTTTCATTTGCATTCATCATCATCTCTCAACACAAAATCCCTTAAACCTTATTTTAGGAGTGGGTGATCCCACAATAGTGGTTTACAATTTTTGGCCAAACTCGACACTGAAATTATTATTTTTAACTAAATCTTCATATTCGGGCACCTATAGCGGCTAAACAGTGAGGAATTTGAAGATGATGCAAACTACAGTCTCATCACATTTTGTCTATAGATTCTAAAAAAAAAATTTTTTTTTTTTGGAATCAGATTGCACTTTTTTTTCCATCTCCCACGAAAACTAGTTTTTTTCATAAAACAACATTTTTAAAAAGTGACGCTCACCGTATACAACATAACTTTTTTTATATGAAGGATAAAATTTTATATTTTTCGAATTTAGATTTGTAACTATGATATCTAGCACTTTCATTTGGTATCATAGTTTTTTATTGAATATTTTTTCCTTAATCAAGTTTCAAAGTCAAACCAATTGCAATTCAGACATAGGCAGACTGTATACAACATAACTTTTTCTGTATGTATCGAAATTCAAATTTTATTTTTTTAATGGATCAAGGACATCAATACCCATCCCAAACATATTTTGATAATCTACTATTTTTCCACATGTGCAGAACAAAGAGCTTGATTTTAAGTGAAAAACCTATGTTTAATAAAACTAAAAAAACACATACATAATAAAACCAAAACATATCAAAATTATATTCGTTGGATAGCTCATTCTGAGGACTACCTGATTCTAGTTTGGTTTGTGAAGATTCCTCCATTTTCATCCTCAACCCGAGCTCCGAAGTGTAATTTTTTTATTTTTTTTTGTGTCTGAGATGGGGAATGAGGGATAAGGGGGTTCGTTCGAACCCATAGGGGTTCGAGCGAACCTCTTTGAAGGGGTTCGCTCGAACCCCTTTCCTATGCATTGCATTGGTTTTTTTCGAGGCCAAGATTCAAAGGGGTTCACTCGAACCCTGGTTTGAGCGAACCCCTTTTTGGTTTAGTCGAACCAGTAGGTTCGTACGAACCCCTAAAATCACTTTTTTTGTCATGGGGTTAGTTTTTGTGAGTTTTCCTTCCTCACTTGAATTGTAAACCACTATTGTGGCTTCACCCGAGTTATCTCCCGAATTGACCAAGGCATTAAGTTTGATCGTTATCCTACATATCAATCCTTGTCTTCAACCTAATCAATCTACTTCTATCTTGAGTTGGATTTGTGTTGTAAGTCAACATCATTGGCCCAAATCAATCCCCTTTTATCTCAAGGCAGATTCAGTGTCGTGATCATTGATTTAGCTAGCTCAATCCGATCAACCAATGTTATAGGTCACTTAGGGTGATTTCTGAATTAGGTTTTAGGATCCCTTCCATCAACCAATCCAATCCAATCTATCAAAATCCCATCATCCAATCAAAATCAACCAATCCAATCCAATCTATCCAAATCTGATCAAAATCCCATCATTCAATCAAAATCATCAAAACAAATCCAATCCTTACCCAATCATCAAAATAATTGATACATCATCAATTAATCCAATCTTATCCAATTGATCCAAACAATCCAATCCAATCTATCCAAATCCAATCAAAATCCCATCATCCAATCAAAATCATCAAATCGATACGTCTTCAATTGATCCATCATCTTATCAATCGATCCAACATCCAATCAATCCTACAATCCTAATCCAATCTGAATCAAACAATCCAAATCATCAGCTATATCATCCCTTAGAAGTTGTGTCTTGAAATCATTTAGTTGTTTTCAACGTTCATACTTCATGCCCGTTCAGACCCGTTCACAAACAAAAAAGAAAATGGCAGACCAACAAACCTAAGGTTCCCAACCAAATATCCCTCAAGATCCTAATAAAATTCCACACGATCCCCATAATGACATCTCATCTCAATTGAACATTGACATCCAAAATATCACACCACCCAGTGATGAAAACATGGTCAATCAACCCGAAACACTGTCGGTGACTATCTCAATAATCCTGCTAATGTCCAAATGATAGATCGTCTCCTAAACGAACGTGAGGATAAGATCCTTTCCACCTTACACATGAAGGGAGTCAAACCACCGTCTGGTTTTGATACATCACAATATGCCCTTCCCACATTTGTTGATCCACAAACCTCACAAAATGTTCTAGAGGGTTCCTACGTTCCTGAAGGTGCACCCACTGAAAACTGGTACCACCCCGAATTTGGAAATGTTGTCATCTATCAAGTCCAAGAATATCCTCATCTTCCAACCACAACATCTACTATTCCACCACCTGATCCTAATGATCCCCATACCTATGGAATGCCACCATACATCCCATCTGCTTCACCGCTTCCTCCCCCATATTCTAATATTGGGGGCACACCTACACCTACCAATGTGCTACCTCCTGCATTTCGACAACCTCCAAATAATCCACACCAATCCACCACACTACCAACACCACCACAACATACTGCTACTGCTCTAGCTTCATCTCAACCCTTGCATCCACAACATCTGCAACACACTACCGTTCTCACACAACCATCACATCAAGTAGTGTAGCCTACCTCACAACCACAACAACCATCGCATAACCCTTTCGTGGTCGCACCCCAGCAACAACATATCTCATCTCACCCATGTCATCAACAACAACCACAACAATGACCCCCACAACAACATGTGCATATCCCTACACAAACACACCATAATCCGCTTACTAAGTACCTTTATCATCCCTCTAGCACATACACTGTTCCATCCCATCTCAATATGAATCCTCATCAGAATGCACAAAACCAAACACATACCCAACCACCACCTTACACCAATTCTTTGCAACCTCAACATCATCCCCACCAACAAACATTGAATCCATACCCTTATGCCACGCAACAACCCACCATTGTGCAACAATACCAATCCTATCCACCCTACTTTCAACAACAACCAACTCATCAGTAGGGGGCACCTTACACTTCCTATTACCAACAACCATCATCACATCAACAAAGAGGCCCTACCTCCACATATTACCAAAATACTACACAACAACAGGACCCGTCCCTCGCTTCCTACTATCAACAACAAGTGGCTCCCACTCATCACAATCAATCATCCAACTATCAATCCACTTATAATCAGCAAACACACTCCTATCCGACTCAACCCGTCTATGATCTGACAATGGTAGGGCCATCCTCATCATATCCACAATACTATCCATACAATCAATCCACTTTGACTCCCATGACTCCAGTCAATAAGGACTTGGAAGAAGTAAAAGCAGCATTAAAGGACCTACAAGCTGGAGTGGGTAAACAAACATTCAAGTTTGAGGACATATGTCCTTATCCTTTTGATCCCTCCATTTCCTTGATTCCTTTTCCAAAACATTTTGAGATACCAAAATTTGATAAATGCAAAGGAACCAGGGATCCTAGAGCCCACCTTCAAGAATTTTATGCCCATTGCCAAGAGGTCATGCATAATGACAATTATCCTATCCGACTTTTCCCAAAAAGTCTACAAGGAGTTGCCCTTAATTGGTTTATGGGCCTTGAAAAAGGATCTATCAAAACCTTTGCACAATTATTCAAACAGTTTTTCTCCCACTTCTCTTTTAATATAGAGAAGGATATTGACATGCTAGATCTCCTGAAAGAAAGACAACGTGATGGAGAAACCTTTGCAAGCTACTTACAAATATGGCGTGCCTTGGCCAGCAGGATGAAATTCCCACCATCAAAAAAAGACATGGTCACATTATTTATCAAAAATTCCCACCAATATATGGCTCATAACTTCTAACTCCATTGTATCACCACCTTTGCGGCACTTGTGGAGAAGGGCCCCATCTTGGAACGTGCCCTTGTTGCAAAAGGACAAGTCAAACATTTTAATTCTGATAGAGAGAAATCCTTTGGGGATAAACCTCGTTATTGGAATAGAAATAAAAATGTTGTCAATGATGGTGTCACTAACACCAAACATGTTCAAGTGTCCACCACCATGCAAAGATACCCTCCTCAGCAACAACCATCAGTCCAGAACGTCATATCCATCCCCCAAGGGGCACCACGACAACAATCCAACCAAAATAACCTAAGGGGAAACAAAATACAATTCACTCAATTGGGAGAACCCCTTAGCATGGTGTTTAAAAAGCTTCTTCAAGCTAATTATCCCATCACATATCCTATCACCAAACCTCTTGATACGTCCAAACCCAAGCCTTCTTGGTTTAAAGACAACGAATATTGTGAATTTCACAAGATTAAGGGACATACCTTAGATAAATGTCAAGGCCTAAAAACCTACATTCAAGGCCTCATCGATCGACGTGAAATCCAAGTAGATGCTAACACAAAAACTTCATCCAATGCTCAACTCTAGCTATATCAAAACACTTTTCCTAACCACAATCAGGGTCCTTGTACTTCCAACTCTAATCTTGGATCTAGCAACAACAACAAGCAAGGTAACAACACCAATAACATCAGTTATAAAAATGTGTCATACAATTACCAAGGTGTGGTCTCATATGTAGAACAAGTGGAGCCACGTGTATCCATGATACATGTCAAAGGAAAATATCCACAATGTGTTGCTACCACTCGGCGAACTCACATCACAATCCCCACAGCTCCTCCATCTACCCAATGGAAAACTTTCAATCCATAATATAACATCCTAGACCACCTAGGCAAGATTGCAGCCCAAATATCCATCTTAGATCTGCTTAATTCATCTCTCATGCATCAAGACATCTTGACTAAGGCTTTGCAAAGCACATAAGTGCCCAATGATATTGACCCTACCCAATTCCAAGAATTGGTAGGTAATCTCTCATCAACCTATCAGTTAGCCTTTAGCCAAAAAGACATGCCGCATCTTGATTCAAGCCACAACCGCCCCCTCCATCTCGAGGTTGCCGTAAATTGTCAAAAAGTAAAAAGGGTACTGGTAGATAATGGTTCAGCCCTAAATCTTTGCACATTAAAATTCATAAAACGGGTTGGATACACCCAAGCTGATTTAAGAAGTCAAGTTATCACCGTCAAGGCATATCATAATGCAGAGCAGGATTCTGAAGGAATTATTTGCCTCCCTATTCTAGTGGGCCCCATTGTACAGTACACTATGTGTCATGTTCTGGACCTTGAACTTCCATACAACATCCTTCTTGGCCATCCATGGATTCATTCTATGCAAGTTGTCCCATCCACCCATCACCAATGCTTAAAGTTCCCATTTCAAGGAATGGAGGTTACCATACAGGATGATCCCCAACCTTTTGAATATTGTTGTTCCTTGGAAGCTTCCTTTTTTCATTCACATTATTGCCCAGGAGTCGAGATGGGGGCATCCCCAACATCTGATTCTGACCCATCCACCAATACACTAAACACCTCATCTCCACCATCATCCGCACCTGCTTCCACCATCACCAAGGTCCAGATCATAGACAAGGGATGTGGCAACCATGCCACCCTCACCCCGCACATATGGACAACCAACTTTGCCAATACCAAAAGTGGACGAAAAGACACTTACACTCACCTCCAAGAACATGGGTTCGACAACATTCAATGATCTAGGATCCCTTCAAGATCAAATGGACAAAGATATCAGTCAATGGGTTTATCAAGAGGAACCTAAGCCACCACGTCCCCTTATAGAATACTTTCAAGAAGTTTATCCATGTGCCTCCAAGTTTGTTGAAAAGTGCCATTACCAAGGCGGAGGCCTTAGTGCAGAAGAACAAGGAAAATGCCAGCCCATTGAAGCAACTAGCATCCGACCAAGAAATTTGGGCTTGGGTTATGATACTAAACGGAAGGGTCTTACAACATCCTCTAGCACTTCTAACAATGTTAGTGTTGATGATGGTTCCCTCGAAGACATACCAGAAGAAGAGTCCATCATACACATGTACGATGATTTGAATCACGTTGACCTCCCTACCATGTTTGAATGCTTGTCTGTTTGCACCATAACCTTATCCCTCAAATATCTTGAACTTATAGATCATGACCTACAAGGTAGCACACCTTTCAACACATTTCCCTTAGAGGATACCTACGTACATCTCATGGGATTGGGGGAAGATGAATGCCCTAACTGTAAAAGCAAAAAGAAACAAAAACAAAATAGGTCATCAAGTGAAAACCTCACTGAAGCACTTTTTGACTTGGAAAAAGTAAAACAAAGGGTGTATCTGACAGTGAAAACCTTAATACGACATTAGAATATGGGGACATTCATCTTCCCCTTGTGGGAACACAAATATCTGAGCAGTCTTCTATTCTCATTGAAGAGATGCAAGAGGTAAATTTGGGGACAAAAGAAAATCCAAGGATCACTTATGTAGCCAAATCTTTATCATAACACGAATATCTCACCATTGTCCGAATTCTCCGAGAAGGGGTTATCAATTTTGCATGGGCTTATTCTGATATGCCCGACCTGGATCCTAATCTTGTTGTACACCATTTGGATGTCCATCCAGATGCCAAACCTGTCAAGCAGAAGCTCTGAAAGATGCACCCGCGGGTAGCACTATTAGTTTAAAAAGAATTGGAGAAATTACTAGATGCTGGATTTATTAGGCCTATTGATTATTCCAATTGGATTTCCAATATAGTACACCTGTTGCTAAACCTAACGAAGACATCAAAATTTGCACAAATTTTTGGGATCTTAACAAGGCCTGTCCAAAAGATGACTTTCCATTGCCTAACATCGACATGTTGGTCGACATTACTGCAGGACACAAGATGTTGTCCCTTATGGATGGCTTCTCTGGCTACAATCAAATCTGAATTACCCCTGAAGATCAACACAAAACCGCTTTTACCACACCTTGGGGTACCTTTTGCTACAATGTCATGCCCTTTGGCCTAAAAAATGCGGGGGCAACATATCAATGAGCAATGACTATTATATTCCATGACCTCATCCACATTATCTTAGAAGATTATGTTGATGACTTGCTAGGAAAATCCGGAACTAGAGAAGAGCACCTTGCCATCCTGAAAAATATCTTTGAGCGTTTGGAGCAATACAAGCTGAGACTGAATCCGAAAAAGTGTGTGTTTGGTGTCACATCAGGGAAATTGTTAGGCTTCATAATCTCCCAGAGAGGCATCAAGGTTGAACTTGCTAAAGTAAAAGATATCATAGATATGCCTCCACCTAGAAACCTGAAATAGTTAAGGAGCCTTCAAGGAAAGCTACAATCCATCCATCGATTTATAGCCCAGCTTGCGGATGAATGTCAGTCATTCACTCACCTTCTAAAGAAAGACACTACCTTCAAATGGAATCAACAGTGTCAGTTGGGTTTTGATATGATCAAAGAATACTTGGCTCACCCACCAATCTTGATGCCATCTATCCCTGGAAAACCCCTCTTGCTATACATCTCTACCACTTTGGTTGCATTGGGGGCATTGTTGGCACAACATGATGAATCCTCAAAAGAATGAGCAATCTATTACATTAGCCAAACACTGGTCGGTTATGAGCTTAATTACTCACCAATGGAGAAAGCATGTCTCGTTGTGGTCTTCAGTACACAAAAATTACATCATTATATGCTTAGCTATCCGATAAAGTTGATATCAAAAGTGGACCCCCTCAAGTACCTATTATCTAAGACAGCCCTAACTGGCCAAATGGCTAAATGGATCATGCTTCTCAATGAATTTGATATAGAATATGTGGACAGAAAAACCATCAAAGGACAAGTAATAGCAGATCAGTTGGCAGATGCTTCGTTAGTAGATGCTTACCCCATAGAAATCGAATTTACAGATGGAGTCTTTGCAGTATCAGAAGCTACCACATGGACACTGTACTTTGATGGATCACACACTAATAATGGATCAGGGGCAAGAGTCAGGCTTATCACCCCCCAAGGCGATTACATACCAAAAATCATTCAGATTGGCTTTCCCCTGCACCAACAACATCGCCAAATATGAAGCCCTTCTCACAGGCCTTAGAATCACAGTCCAATGGAACATCACTCATCTGCAAGTTTTTGGTGACTCCCAATTGGTTATAAAATAGGTCAACAATGAGTTTCTAACAAAAGATGAAGATTTGTTGCCTTACAAACGTATGGTGGATGACTTCAAAAAATATTTCACCTCCATCCAATTTGAGCAGATCCCAAGACTCCAAAATAAGGCAGCAGACGCTATGGCTACCATTGGTTCTCTCCTCGACATGCCAAAAGACCACACAAATTGTTAGTTCCTAGTCGAGCAACTCCTAATCCCAGCGTACAATATCCCTGAGAGTGACATGCTGTGTGATATTGTAGGTCCTGAATCCCCTTGGTACCATGAAATTTACACCTATATTCATGACAACACCCTCTCGCCTTATCTCACAAGAAACCAACGTAAATCATTCATCCAACGCATTTCCCGCTACACCATCATCGGTGATACACTTTATTGACATGGGTATGATTGAACTCTCCTCCATTGTTTAGATGAAACCGAAGCCCGCACGACATTAACAGAAGTGCATAGTAGTATTTGTGGGGCCCATTCTAATGGTATGACCCTAGCCAAACAGATTCTCAGAGCAAGGTATTACTGGCCTACAATGGAACATGATGCTTGTGAATATGTCAAAAAATTTCTTCCGTGTCAGCAACATGCATATTTGATTCATGCTCTGGCACATGAGCTACAACCTATCACGACACCTTGGTCATTTTCACAATGGGGTTCCGACTTGATTGGCAAGATCTACCCTCCATCCTCTGATGGTCACACTTTTATCATCACAGCTACTGAATACTTCACCAAGTGGGTCGAGGCCATACCACTCACTCAAATCATAGGTGTTCAGATCTCTAAGTTCATCCTCTACCATAGCCTCTGTAGGTACGGTATCCCCTCTGCCATCATCACCGATAATAGAAAGCCATTCAAGAATAAGTGTGTGAAGCTCCTTTGTGACACATATCATATCCAACATCGTTGGTCCACCCCCTATTACCCCCAGGGTAATGGAAAAGCAGAAGCAACAAACAAAACATTGATCGAAATCATTAAGAAGATGGTCAATAACACTGGCCAAGATTGGCACCTCCATATCCATCCTACTCTTTGGGTGTACGTTACATCCATCCACACCCCCACTGGCGCTACTCCATACTCTCTTGTCTATGGCGTTGAATCCATCTTGCCAATCGAATTTGAAATCTCTTCACTCCGAATATCACTCAAGAATCTCATCACTGACGAAGACACCCGAGTGGCACGCCTGGCACAATTGGAATTGCTGGATGAAAAATGGGTCAAGGCTTATAACCATCTACAAGCCTATCAACACTGACTCAAAAGGAGCTATAATAAGAAAGTCCACCCTTGCCAATTCAATTTTGGTGACTTGGTCCTTAAAGAGAATCAACAGAATCAGCAAGATTGAGAAAAAAAGGGTAAGTTTGAAGCAAATTGGTTGGGCCCTTATGTCATCACCATAAAGTATGGTTATGGCGCTTACAGGCACTCTACCCCCGAAGGGGAGCCCTTGGAAGAACCCATCAACATCATGCATCTGAAGAATTTCTATACTTAGGTCAATTGGGGTATCCTTCCTAGTAAAACTCAAAAAATCAAAAAAATCAAAAAAATCTCAAAAAATACAAGCAAATCAAAAAATCAAAAAATAAAAAAAATTCAAAAATAGTAAAGAGAAATAATTCGTCCTATGGTGAAAACCACCCCTGCATGGCGCCTTGGATACGTATGATTGGAGAAAACCTGGCAACAGGCACCTCTCGTATAGGGCTTAATCATTATCTACCTCGCGTCCTAGTTACTTTATGGCTTATCCGCCGATTCCTCAATACCCTTATCCTCCCATCCGCTTGCATCACCTCGTCGCTTGGTATATTTTTGGTTGAGCATTGGATGACCGTCATCCGCTATCCGACATCTTGAGCTTATTATCCTAATCTAAGCTTTTTCCATCTCATTGTTGTGGTTGTCTTCATCTAGGTTCACTCCTCGTGTTTGTCTCCATCTAGGTCTCATTGTGTATTCTCTTGAACTACGACGCCTTTGCGCTTGCACGTAGGCAAGGCTAATCTTTGGATCAGCCCCCGAGGCATTTTGTCCTTCATCATTTGTCCTCATGGTCCACTTTTTGATCTTGTCCATCCTCAATCTTTTGTCCTATCTAAACTATGTTTCCCCTACGCTTTCACGTAGGCAAGGTTGATCTTTTGATCTACCCCCAGGGCTTGTTTTTGTCTTGGTCATCCATCAGTTTCCAACAGCCCACTTTCCGCTCTTTTATCATAGTTTTTTCTTGAACTACGAGGGCTCTGCGCTTTCACGTAGGTGAGGCTGGTCTCTTATCAACCCCCGATCCCCTAGGTCTTTAGGTGGTATCTTGTCCTCTCGTTGTCTTGTTGTCAAGTATGTCCCTATCATCGCTGATTCTTCACAAACAAGATCTTCTCGTATCAAGAAATCTTCCCAATGGCAATTATCCTACGTCTTCTAGGTCACTTTAACTTAGTATCCATCATCGGTCTTAATAGGATGCATCCTTCCTAATAGACCACATCAACCCCATCCATCCTTGGGATCTTATGCAAAGGACGCTTGCAATTGGTCATGATTTTTTGGTACTTTTGGATTTTGTTTATTATTTGAGCTCCCTCTCTTAACTAGTCAAGATTGCCATAATCCATCATATTATGGTGTGTTTTGCCTAGTCAACATAGGGGCATCTCTTGACTATTTTATTGTTGTTGTCTATTGGGATGCTCCACGTAGTACCCACCAGGATTCCTCCCGGATCCTGCGTTATGTGGGGGCATCCCTTTGTGCTTGTGGTTATTCCAATACCTGGCCCGACCAAAGTCATCGCGACTTTCGGGTATTAGGATAGCCTTCTTGTTTGTTGTGTTTGTCTTATGCATTAGACATTAATCCATCTTGGTTTACATACCCTGGCGCCCGATGTCTTATGCTATAGAAAAAACCAGTGCTCTTATGGATGGAAAATTTCATTCATGTTGCATTTCATCTCATTGCATATTCCCCCTTCATCCAATATTGCTCCTACATCTATGACTCCTGATTTTGGTTGTGCAAACTCTCATTCCTTCTTACTGACTTTCCTTCTCAGGATCCTTACGGTTCTTGACAGGTACCGTGCCCCACACACCCTATGCCTATCACCTAACCATTGATACTTATGTCTACATTACATTTTGTGCATCAATTCATTAGGTTCATTTATCCATATTGCATCAATTCATTTAGGTTCATCATTTATCCATTTGCATCAATTCATTAGGTTCATTTATCCATATTGCATCAATTCATCTAGGTTCATCATTTATCCATTTGCATCAATTCATTTAGATTCATATTGCATCAATTCATTAGGTTCATTCATCCATACATTTCCATATATTTTTATACCCACCTATGCATCATTGTTAAGGCCCATATTAATTACATCATATATACAATTGCATTACTATTCATAAATCATTAACATCATCCATAATCACATCATCTGAACATGCATAAATAAATCATTAACATCATAACATAGCATCCATATCAACACAAATCATCATATACATGTGCATAACATACATCATCTACCATAAAAACATCAATATAACACCATATGCATAGCATACATCATCCATCACAATTTTTTTTGGCATAATATCAATGGGGACCATCACATATCATCATCAAAATAATACAATGATTATATCCAAAAATATAGTCACATCATAACCACCTACATAGGATCCTCAAATAAGAAGCATAATCCCAGAATATGTGTTCCACCTCCATCTAGTACCTGTCAAAGCACTTGTATCCTATCACCTGTCCTCTACCTACCCTGAGCTGCCCACCCCTGATCTCTAAGGAGACTCAGGCACCGATCCCCTGTGTGTCGGAGTCCCCTGTGACTCACGAGCTAGAGTCCCAAATTGAGGAGTCAACTGAAAATCGCTGTTTCCTCTGGTCCGTGTCCCTAAAGACTGGGATGGTATCGACATCTGTGGTACCTGCCTAACATACCGCATTGTACATTGCGCTGGATCTGGCACTTCCTTCTCATATGCACATCTCCAGTAGCTCGCCTCATGCATAAACTCATCCCTCTGTCCAGCCTAGAACCTAGCGGCATTCCGCTCATACCTGTATCTATCCCACTCTCTACTGATGGCTCACCGCTCCTGCTCCCATGCCTCTTGTGCCACTGTCAGTATTCATACCTGCTCTACGATCCTCTCCCTCTCTGCTCGTACAACCTGTAGCTTTGCCTGCAAACCCTGTATGACTAACTCTGTCCCATCACCCTGGACTCTCTGTGACTGCCTCTGAGCTATATCCCTCTCTGCATTCTCTGCCCGGCCCACTGCCGCATCTCTCTGAAACTTTATGAGATGCAAGGAGAGATGGATCAGTGGAGGAGAGCATATTAAGGCATAATTAATTCCAATTTAATTAAGAGGGCCCAAACAAAGTGTAAAAATGTAAAGAAATACATTTTTATACACTACATTTAGTGCCCACTTTAGTGAGAGGATGACCTTGCATCAAACTCACACTAAAGTATACAAATATGCACCAAGAGAAGCCCAAGTGTACAAAGGTTAGTGAGATAGGATGAAAAAGATCAAGTAAGTGGCCAAGCCCCTAAGATCAAGATCCCATGGAAAAACAACATGAGCACAAAGGAACACACACAAGATTTATAATATGCAACAACAAGATAAGATACACAAACATACAATATCAAAGACTAAAAGAAAGGGATGGATCAAGCCTCGACTATTTGTCCAACTCGATGTGGATCAAGCCTTAGTTGTTTGTCCAAAAAATGTTTACAAGTGAAACCCGTTGTTCACTATGCAAACAACAATGCACTCACACGGGCTACTGAAATCCGTTGTCCACTAGGTGAGCCCCTAGAAGGTTTCCAATGATAGAGTTTTATTAGGATCCCATTGAACTAACCATACCAAAGTTATACCTCTTGATATCTTTGATAAGGCACCATACAATATGAACTTCGAGCTTCATAAGGCTTAGCAAGCTATGTTATACTAAGAACTTATGAAAAAACATGGCCCCACTGGAAAGCAAGGTGTGTTATGTTTATTGGCCTTTATTAAGGTTGTAACTTTGATCTTCACAAGGCTAGCAAGTTGTGTTATGCTAGGCACTCATGAACAAACATAAAGGCTCTACTGGAAAGCAAGTTGTGTTATGCTTAGCATCCTTGAAAAACATGCAATAGGATATTCAAAGGGGTTTTGATTATTTCATGAAAGGTATCCTCTTAAGGAGCATCGTGCCTAATTATGTCTCCAAGAGAGGACAAGTTGAGGATAAAAGATTCACAACTTAGGGAATGCAATCCCTAGTATCACCGCCAAGAGGAATGCCATATGCTCAGAAAGGTCACAATATTGAAGGACATCAAACCCAATGACACCACCAAGAAGAAGACACATCACTTGAAGTAAGAAGACCACACTATGAAACATAAGTTATTGTTGAAATGATAATTCCAGTGTATGCCCCTACTTTAAAGAAATTTCTAAACACCATGTTGTGAAAAATTACTTTAAAGTAGCAAATGATCAATGCTAAACAATAAAGAAAACATTAGAGATTATTCAGAAAGACCTATGTCAGACATATGTTTCCAAATAAATCTACGTCATGAAAAGGGGTTTCCCGCAAATAAAATCCCAAATACATAAGGGATCCATGGATTTTGGGTCAACGTATGTCTTTGCTACAATGATATTATAGAGCTCAAAATTTTCATCATTCCCCAAATACTCGTAGAACTAGAAGAATGACACATGGAGAGTGAAATCAAAGGAAATATTTTGGGTCAACATGGAAGAGACTTAAATGTCTCGACGCCTTGCATCATCCCCAAAAGGAAAACATAAGACAAAAAAAGGTAAAGGTTTATGACAAATAGAAGAATGTAGGTACAAATAGAGGAATGAACATAAAGACATTGCAAACAAAATGATACAAGGGATCACATTACGCACATGCAATCATGCAAAAATAACATAAAAAAGAAAATAAAAGACTAGTTAGGCACATGTGAGTCAACCTATTTGTAGGTCATCTACATCCCAATCTTGTTCGTCATATGAAAAAGGTGGATAACCTAGCCAAAGGGACAACAACAAGTGCCAAACCAGGACAAGGCTTCTAACTCCTTGCCCCCACTAAGTGCAAGACAAGAATGAGTCGAGATGGATGATAAGAATGGGCTTCTTGCAATACAGAAATGATTTGCAATAAATGTAAAACATGTAATAGTGAGCATGCTATGATTCTACAACTATCACATGGTAAGGAGCAAAGTAATTAATTTTTAAGGGATTATTTTAACACAGTCTTGTGGAAATTATTCAAATTATCTAAGGAGTCTCTTTAAAACATGAAACTTATCAGTAAGATGGCCAAGCTTTTGATGAAATACACAACAATTCATGTTTTTACTCTTACCATTTTTGTTTTCTTTGATAGGAGGCAAGTAAATCAATCCTAGGCGGAGAAGTTGTTCCATTCTTTGTTTAATTTTTGTTTTAGTGTACAAAAATGGCAATTCTTTTGACTTTATAAGGCTTTGGTTTCTTGCTTTATTGAGGTTTGGTTGAAGGAGGAGGACCTAAGATGATCCTATCATCCTTTTGAGGGATTGGTTGATCATTATGAAGGAGGACACTTTTTCTTTGGAAGATGTGGGCGGAGGAGGATCTTGATATCCTAATCCTTTAGTATCTTCAATTGGGATTTTTTCTAGTAATTTATGGATGTCATGCTCATTGGTTATGTCACATCCTTTTTTTCTTAAGATCTTAAAGCCTTGACCATAACTCTCTTCTAAGTTAATGGGTGTATTAGTAACTTGATTGGTATAAAATAGAAGAGTATCAGGGTAAAAGCACAAAGTTGTGTCACACTTTCAGCCAACATATCAGCACAACTGAATTTAAGTATTTCTAACTAAAAATCAATTTTGGTCAAACATATGACCTAGTAAGATTCATTCTGGCTAAGTTAGATACTTCCATAATTTATTCAACTAAAATTGTTGGCTAAAAATATATGGAGCACCACTTTGAGTCCAATTTACCAACAAAAAAAAATTATTTGAAAAACTTGAAGTTTTAATAACTCCTCCTCATGTAAATAACATTTTTTTAAAAATGTAAAAATAACCTTTTGTAGATCCATAAGTGTAGTTTTCAAAAATATATTTATTTTAATAGTTTAATTATTATTATTATTTATATTTTTATTTATACTAAAAGTAGGTTATCAGCAAAAAATATTAGGTTGATTACCATGCCAAGGAAAAATATTAAACCTTATTAAAAAAAATTGAAAAAAATATGATGCACTAGATAAAAGAATCTATTTCAAGTTGGTATAATTTTTTTTCCATTTTAGATAAATATTTAATATGAATGTGGACGTCCGATGGAAACAGTTGTTTTTTATTCACGCACATTTTAATACTTATAAACAAATATATATTTATCAAAATTGGAAAAAAATATATCCATGCACTAAAGTTTCAAGTTATTAATACACACAAAAAATTTGAAAGAAAAAAAATTAAAATTTACTATAAAAAGTTTAACGTCCCATGCAACTTCATTTTTCAGCATTTTATCAGCAACTAAATTATAGTGTTAATTTATGCAAAACTAGTTTAAAATAATTTTTTAATTTCTTATAAAAAATACAACATAAAATATACTAAAAAATACATATTTTACTAGTTTACATCATTTAAAAATTCAAAACATATATGCTACTTTTTAGTGATTCAAGTTTAAAAGTTGGATCAACATTGGCCGTTTCCTTTATAAAGTGTGACACAACTTTGTGCTTTTACCCATCATTGTTTCTCTTGTTAACAAGTTTAATAATCTGAATGTGTTTTCTGGATTAGATTATGTTGTTAATTTTAATCATCGGATAATTCATGGATTGTGGAAACTTGATATCTATAAGTTTAATAATGGTTGATGGTTGAGTCTTGCTTTGTGGTTCAATTTCAGGAGGTAAGAGTTTGGACATATCAATGGTGGTATGGTAGGAGGTATTGGTTGTTGCATGGAGGGGTAAAAGGATGCATTGTTCTCAAGATTGTGTAAGGAGTCTTGTATGAATTGTTGCATTATATCTTCATCTTGTCCTAAGATGTCAACCTCACTGGGACATTCATTAGGAGTGGATTGAGCATGATTAGGTTCTAGTGCATTAGGATCATTACCATAAACACATCTTCAGACATCAACCAAAGACATTAAGGACTTCCATATGTTTCCCATACACATGTCCATGATGCAAGAATGAATTGAAATGCAAAGAGATAAAAAAAAATCAGATTTTAACAAGAAATTTTTTTGATTATACTATCCAAAAACCTGAAAATGATGTCTTGTAGTTCCAATTTTGATTTTTGAAATGCACTTGAATTTGACCAATTAACCTTAATGTAAATTATTTCAAAAAACATAAATTTTGGAAGTTGAAATAGAGATCTAAATGCAGAAACACAGAATGCAGACTGAGGGTTTTTAATACCCAAAAATTCAGAAACAAGCTTGACCAGGGACTCATTTTCCCATGGGTGAATGGGTCTTGCTTCAAGGTTTTGAAAAATTGAATTACATATCTCTAAATTGATATTTGTGTTTTTGGATTCTGGTTGCAAACAAGTACTTATAGTTTCAAATTTCTAGAAAATCAGATCTAAATGTGTGTAAAATGATGTTAAATGACAAACAAAAATACCTAATTTGAAATGCAATTTTCACTCAATTTTTATATTTAAGTTTTTGATCATGCAATTTTATGTAAACACTTTGAAAAATGAATAATATTTTTGAATTTTAAATTTTTTAAAGAATGTAAAAATGCAAACCTAAACCTAAAACCTTAAATGAGATGAAAAGTAATGCAAGTTAAGAAACCTAAATGAGATGCAAATCAATGCAATGCAATCCAAAGTAATGCAAATCCTAGATCTAGGGTTTGAATGGATTCTAAATTTTAGAAGTTTGTTGTATAAAGTTAGGTTCACCAAATGAATAGGTGACAAATATGTAGAAGTTTTCAAAACCAACTTCAGACTCCAAGAACACCTGCATGCAAATGGATACCTGTCACAAGGAAGAGAATGTATGGAGAAAACAAACAAGGGTTTGAAGCTCTGAAAAATGGAGAGATTATCTTATCATAACAAAAAAGAATTATGAATATGCAATGGATCAATCCTTAAGAAGGAGATCATGCAAACCTTAAAAGAAATTCTAATAGGAAAACATTTAATAATTAATATAATTATTAAATTTCACTTAATGCAAACTAAAGTGAAATCTTAAGAAGGGAATAAAGGTAACTTAATCAACACAATTAAGTTAAAACCTTTACTCTAACACCCCCCTTAAGATGAGCAAGAGTGCAGCTACAAACATGTGCAAGAAAGCAAAGGTAACTACAATGCATGAAAGTAAACATGGGTCCCAACAACTAGGCCTAATCAGGTACCCAAATACAACCAAATCTCTGTAAAGTGGAGAAATAGAGAAAACCTCATGGGAAAAACTCTACTCCAAAAAAAAGATGTTGAAAGCCATGAAGAACATCATGGAAGCAGAAGAAGCTGCAAACAACTGTCAAAAGATGACTGCAATGGTGTTGAAGAACCTCCTCTGAAGATAAGATGATCAGGATCAAGAAGACAACAATCTGCATGAGTGCCCCAAACGACACTACTTGAATTAGATGGCAAACAAAGGCAAACACTTGGAATGAAGATACAAATGGCACAAGTACCAATAGTCTGAAAAACACTAATCAATTAAGAATGGAAGATTCCTTCCAAGGTGAAACTAAGGAAACATTAGCATGAACAGTATAACACCCCCCATAATGTTGAACTGGGAAAGCCTGACAGATCCATTGAAATGGTGTGTAACACCCTATAGTGCATGAAGGAGAAGATACAACATCTGAAAGTGCACAAGAAAGCACTTGCAACTGAAAAAGTGGTGTGCAAAACAAAGCACACATGCATGAGGCTGGAATCATATGGATCCATTGTCATCGTGGAGGGACACTCACCAGACAAAGGTGTGATGACAAAAACAAAGGCACTACATAACCCCCCATGGCACTTTATAAAACAGTGCGAGTACAAAATATGGCACAACCTTATGTGCAAAATCCCTAAAATACATGTACAATAGTGTGGCACTTTATCTCAGTGCGTTTGCATAGAAGATTGCTTACAAATGATGCTCAAAATGCCCACAAAGGACAAAAAGCTGGAAATACATGAAGAACAGCCAAAAACAAAGCATCCCATGCAAACAAGAAGTTCCCAAGAGCAAATATGTCCAGGTAATTCACTAGAGTGTGAAAACACAAAAAATTAAATAAAATATACCTGGAGGGAAATTTGGAAATAATACATGGATGGAACTGAAGAGCTCTGAAATATGGTTCCAATGTCACTAAGATCATGAAAAACGAAGAAACAGGTCAAAAGTTACGAGCTCAGGACTGAAAACAACTCCTTTGACTTAAACTGGTTGTAGATTGCACCAATAGAAAAATGAAGCGATGAGACCCACACCACTGGAAATTTGAGAGAACCAACTTTCTGACGATATCTCATTTTCCAAAAAACAATATTGTATGCCCAAGTTATGGCCTCTAGAAGAAAACAACTCCAAAGGGGAAAAAATATAGTGCAGGATTAAATTTGACGGTCATACGGCCGTCGCAAAAAAATTCGAACCTAAAATTGACTACCAAATGATCGTCACCGCATTTCTTCAATCGGACTTATTACAAAAAAGTTGTTTTTTTATATTAAAAAAACAAAATAAAAAAGACTTTGATTTATTTTTTTTAAATCATAAAAAAAGGGCCATCGTGGAAAAACGGGCCTAGGCCGGCAACCAGTGTACTGCTGTCGGCGGTACTGTCAGACCACTGGTCGGCAGTAAAGCCGACAGCAACTGGCAGTATGCCACCCGGCGTACTTAAGGGCCCGTAGGCTTGCGTATGCAGGTGCTGCGAGTACCCTGTACCAAGGCCTGAGCAAGCCTTTAAAAGGCTTTTTTTCTATTTTGATTTTTTTTTTTAAATCAAAAAAACTTTACAATATTTAAAAAAAAAAAAAATTCTGACGAAAACAAATACAAAAATTTTATTTTATTTTTTTTACTAGGGTGCAGACAGATGGCCGTATGGATAAAAATTTTTGCCTCTCAAATCAACTTTGTCCAAACTGGACGAATGAACAGTTGATTTAGGGGTTTTGGACCACTGCAGATCCAACGGCGAGGTCCGTTTGGACTCAAAATGCTTTGAAATTGCAGGTGATTCCCTGGATCAAAAAAGCAAACCCCAAAATTATGAATGTCTGATCCAACCCTTGTAGCTCCAAATTCTTCAAACAAGAACATGCATGTAGCAAGAAAGCTCTGATACCGTGTAGAAGTTGTCAAAACCAATTTTAGACTCCAAGAACACCTGCATGCAAATGGATACCTGTCACAAGGAAGGGAATGGATGGAGAAAACAAACAAAGGTTTGAAGCTCTGAAAAATGGAGAGATTATCTTATCAGAACAAAAAAGAATTATGAATATACAATGGATCAATCCTTAAGAAGGAGATCATGCAAACCCTAAAAAAAACCCTAATAGGAAAACATTTAATAATTAATATAATTATTAAATGTCACTTAATGCAAACTAAAGTGAAATCTTAAGAAGGGAATAAAGGTAACTTAATCAACACAATCAAGTTAAAACCTTTACTCTAACAAAATAGGGTAGGGGAAATGCGGGGTTCCACCAATTTGAAATGTAGACCTATTTATCACTATTTCATTAGAAAATGAGATCCACACAAAGAATTGACTTACAATCTGATGAGAGATATTTATGTTCCATTTTATGCCACATCATAGCCTATTTTGTACACACTCATATCCATTTCCACGTTCCATTTCCATTCCATTTCCATTCCATTTTAATATTATTTTATCATTTACGTTGCATATGATTAAATATTAATAAGTGATATTTAATATAGTTTTGAGATAAATATATGGACATTAATTATTGATTATCTTTACTAATATGCATTGTTATTTAAAGCCTTGAAAAATATAGCTTGCAACATGCAGTCTTCATGTCATGTTCCATACAGACCCTCATGTCACTTTCTAGCCAAGAGTTGTTGTATATTACTTTATGACCAGCAAGTTATTTTCGGTCATCTTTTCAATAGATGATGCCAGCTTTCAAGTTGAATCACGGTGGAGATGCATCACCAGAAAACCTGTGGTGGAGAAGTGTTTCCAAATCACTTGGAGGATAAAATTGAAACGTTATTATTTCCTATCTTTGTTTGTCGTTACAATTTGTGGTCAACAAAGATTCCACATTTTTCTACAATAACTAATGGGTCTGCCACACAGGAGAATAATGTGTGGCAAATGCTCTCTCTTAAGGAAACTGTAAATATTAGTTTGTGAAAAAGGATGTGTTTGGTAGCTGGAGAAAATGACATACCTATTTTTGCTCGCTGTTACAAGAGACTTGTTCCTGATTTGTGGTCATTCTCAAAGGATTTACTTGAGCCTTTTTGCTCACCAGTTTGTTGAAAGAAACTATTTAATGTTGCTTTAGTTATTAGCTAGATTATAAACTCAGCATATACTTATATATATGGGTATTCTATAAACATAGGGAGGATAAATTTTAATATCAATATTTGTGTGAGCAACAGATTTATGTAGGCAGAATATTGTGTAGACTTTGTAATAATTTTGGATGAATAAAATAATATTATTCTGATCAAAACAACGTAGAAGATATTTGTGCTCCATCACTGGGCGTACTGACAAGGCAAGATCCACTTCTCGAGATGTTTGGTGATTTATATTAGATTAGTTGTGTTAATTAATTTATGTTATTGATCTATATTAGATTAGCTGTCATTTCTATTTTATTTGTAGGAATAGTTTCTTGTTCATTTCATGTGAAATTATTTTCTAGATTAAATGCTCATGCTTTATATTGCTTTATGATTTCTGGATTAGTTTGATTTGGAGTAGTGAGTTTAATTTTTGTTGTTGTTGTTGTTGTTGTTGTTGCTTCCAGGAAGTGATAATTCATGTCAACAACATTATCTCAATTTGTAATAAGTTTATTTCGTAGCTTCATTTCATCCCCGCTCAACTCATGATCTCACCCCTTTGATTGACATATAGTCACGACACTTCTCGCAAGTCTACATCCCTGGATTGAAACATATAGACCAAACTATAATTTATTATAAAGTATTAAATCCTTCTTATTTTTTGTACCCAGTGTTGGCCTATCACAACCCTTAGGTCAGTCAACCCAATGAGGGAATCTATTGATTTCCTTATGCTTGAGGAAGGGGGTTTCAACCTGAACAAAAAATTTAGGATAAAAACTAAAAATAGTAAATCTACTAAATTATGCTCATTAAAACTTGAAACAACAATTTAAAGCTCAATATTAATAGAAACAACAAAATTTGTGTAGATCTAAGAAGGTCTGAGTGATGTGTACTAGCCACCAAAAGGCAGTTTCGGGAGGTTGTCTGGGACTCATTCATCCATGGGTGAAATGGGTCTTTGCTCAATATTTTCAACCAACTTTCGGGAGCCTTTGATGTCAATATGTAGCTTCTATTTGATTTGGATTGCAATGAAAACAAGTCATAAATCAGATCTATAGGTGAGTTTCCATGAATTGATGGCAACTTTGATAACTTTTGCAATTTTGACAATTTTTCCAATCTTGCACTTCAAGAGATCTTCAATCCTTCTTCAACCTAAAATCTGCAACACAAACATTAGAGGGAAAATTGTTTGTTTTTGGTGAATGGAGGTTTGCCTTGGTCAAACCCTATTTGGGTAATTAAACCCTGAATTGAAATAATTAAATGTGAAAGGAAATAATGAATGGGCAATGCAATGTTACAACTCACCAAACCCTTAAATAAACCTTTGGAAATTTGAAATGTCGATCTCAATCTTGCATGAAATGGCTTCAATGGATATGGATCTTGATGCTTGAATTGATGCTTTGAATGCTTGACTTGATCTTTGAAACCTGCATCACAATGTTAGCTCCAAAAATATGCATGATGCTTAAGACTTTGACGTGATACTTGAGATCTCAAATGCTGCAATAAATCACTAATAAATCTACTCTTGAATGCCCTTGATCATAATATTTTATTTAGGAATGGTTGAACATAAAATCTAATGTTGATTTGATAAAATAACCTTGTATTTATAGATATGTATCCTTGATTTCTCAAAAATTAAATATTACAAGCCGACATTGAAATTTGAATTTAGAGATGTTAAAATACCAACAAAAACATAATTTAAATTTAGGTTCAAAGGTCTAGGGGTGAATGGGTCCCAGGTCCCTATTCCTGGAGCACACATTGCTCAAGGTAAAGTGTTATGTGCTGGCATTAATTATTGTCGGATTTCCCCTTCAGAAAATGTAATTTAGTAAGCTTGTAGATACAAAATAGGGCTTATTAAGGCATAACTAAGTCCAATTTAATTAAGAGGGCCCAAAAAAAGTGAAAATGTAAAGGAGTACATTTTTCTACACTACAATTTCTTTGTCCTATAAAACAATATCTATAATTTTATCAATTTTATAGGATAAAACACATAAGAAAAGTACCTCAATTGAGTAAGAGAACAATTTAATAAACTATAATGGAAATCATTGGTTGTGTATAACTAAGTGTAATGTCCCTTGCTGAAACAATATATATGATTTTTGAAATAATATTCTCCTACTTGAAATATTGCAAATTTTAGGAAAACAATGAAATTGTGTATGAAAGCTATTCCTCCAATTTAAGAAAAATAACTTAATTAAGAGGTAAAATGATATTAGATGTCATTTTCTAGGTTTAAATATGCAAAACCACTTCATATAATACTATAATAATCTTTTGATAACAAAAAGCAATAACAACAACAAATTACTCATGAAAACATCAATATTGCATTGTCAAAATAGCACCAAACCAATGCTAAACATAACACCAAATTATTATTCAATGTATCCTTGTTCAATAAGATCTTCTATTAAATGTTTGAGTATAAATTTTTTTTGTGTGTTATGACCTTTGTATTGGTGAAATCCACAAAAATATCCTCTTTATAGCTATGCGGTTTAACTTGTGGCTCCTGATAGTTTGAGAAATCTAGGAGTACGATAAGGTTAGATTGTCTCAACCTCTTCAACACATCCTCCATAGGTTCCCTTAAGGGATTGAATTGTTGCTTAGGAGCACTATTTTTTCTTTATTGTTCATGTTGAGTATTTATGGTTTGGGTGTTTTCTTGTCTATGAGTAGTTAAGACCACCTTTTCATTAGCAACACCATGCAGAGCTTAGGATCCAATCCCTTCATATCATGATAATCCCATGCAAATGCATTTTGGTGGGCCTTCAACAAATTTTCCAATTTCAACTATTGTTCTTCACTCAATTTATTGTTGTGATATTCAGATATCTTCCTTTAGACACCTGTACTTGTATAGTTAACTCTATCATAGTTGTTTCATTAATACATGGTACCTTAAGTTCATATGGAAGCATTGTGTGGAACATACTTGTTGCTGTAGGAAATTTATTTGCTGGAAGAGTGGCTATAGGAAGTTTGTCTACATAAATAGTGGCTATAGGAAGATCAGGTAGAGCAGGCAGAAGTGTCTTCATGGGGTCAGCAGAACTAGACATATGAAAGGGTGATACCTCCTCTACCTCAAAATGGTTCTAAATTATATTAGATAACACCTCATCTTCATCTTGAAGCTATAGGAGAGTACTTCTACCTAACATCATAAGTTGTGCCAGAGAGTTAACTTCCTCAATCTCTTCACCTACATGCGGCCATACAAGATTATCCTCATCATGGGATGGCTAAGCAGGAGATAAAGAACAATCTTTTTGGTGTTCCCGCCATCATAAATGGTCATGTCACCTAGCCAACATCTAATATAAGTGCCTGTTGTTGCTAACCATGGCCTTCCAAGGATAATAGGATACCTGCCTAGTGTAGCTTTAGGAGAAAGAATCATGAAGTCGACTGGATACTCCCAAGAGTCTAGAATCACCACAAGGTCCTCTACTATGCCATCGGGCTTAACAGTGGAACTATCAACAAGCTGCAGGACAGTATGAGTGGATCTCATGCTTACAATGTTTAGTTGTTGCAGGATGTCTTTAGTCATCACATTTATTGTTGCACCCAAGTCAATCAAAGCATTCTTTTTGTGTATCCCATTTATAACAACTTCAACCATAGGACTACCTAGATCATTGTACTTGGGGATAGTTACTTTTCCAAGCATGATGTTAGCCAACTGTCCCACTACATGAATTGTAGTTGAGTCTTTCTTTTTCCTGTTCGACTTCTTGAGGCATGCTTCTTTGGTTGCTTTTCCATATATAGGAACATATTTTATGACCTAGAATAGGGGTATCTGGACACATATATGCTTTAGCTGGTCTAGAATGTCAAAAGTGGTGTCCTCCTTGTCTTCCTTTTGTTTGGAAACTTCCAACCTCTGGGGGAATGGTGGTTCTTATGTCGTTTGCTTGGCTGGAACTGGTTCAAGATTTTTAGGTGCACTAGATTGAATGAGAACGTCCAGAGGTTCCTCTTCTTCCACATAAAGCTCAGTAATAATAGGTGTGGAAGGAGTTGGTAAAGCAGTTCTTGAATGCAAACATATGTCACTTAAACTCATAGCATATGTAGAAAATTGATTTAGATTAGTAGAGTATACATGTTGTTGTTGTGGTTTATTATTTGGGTTAGCTATGGGTTGGGCCGACAACTGAGTGGGTTTAGGTGCATTTGAGCTGGGATTAGCAGGGGGAGGCATTATAGCAAGTTGTTGGGGTTGAGAAGGTGGTTGCATGTAACCAGTTGTCTGGTTTGGCCATTGTTGTCTACCTCTCCATTGAGATGTTCGTTGCCAGTTTCTTGGAGGTGGCTGCCAAGGTCCTTGAAACTGCTACCAATTCCCCTGAGATTGTTGCCACTGAGGTGAAGAATTTTGATAATTGGGCCAAGCATTTGGAGGGTTACCCCAAGAATGTGGTGGATATCCTCCATAGCTGGATGGACATGGGGGCTACCACTGGTTACTAGATGAATAAGAATTAAAATATGGCCCAATAAAAGATAGTGAATCTGGTGGCATACCTTGTCTTGGGGCCCATGGATTTCTCTGTGCAACAAAGTAGACTTGATCTTCCTCAATCTGAATTGGTTTGAACTCAGGTGGAATTGGATTGTTGTCAATGTTAGCTACCATCTTGCATCTGCAATCCTTCTTCTTTTGTTTGCAATGAGGACAATATTATGTCAACATTGCCTCTGCCTCCTCATCTTTCTTCTTGGCTTGAAGTGTATCGAGTTGAGTAGCTAGATTGTTTATGATATCTTGCTTGAAATCTACCAACAAATGAGTAATATCCATCCTTGAGACTCCACTAGTGGATGACTTACCCATAGAGGATTGGTAAGCTCTCCCTTTCTTTGAAGCTACCCTAGAATAGTTCTGGCATATCTTCTTGATATCCTCCCAAGGAACTTGAGTGATATCTCCTCCTGCCATCAGGTCCAAGGCATCGATGCAACTTTCATTAATTCCTCTCAAGAAAATAAGCTTATGTGAGTCTTCATTGAGTGTATGGTGTGGAGATTTATGTAGACAAAACATAAACATTGAAATGAAATCCTCTAGGCTCTCATCTTCCTTTTGCTGCATTTTGAAAATGCCATCTCCTCTCATATCACTACCCCTACAATAATCTTTGTATTTCTCAAGGAATTTTGTGTTCATGTCCTCCCAAGTCTCCATAGTATCTCTGCCAAGTCTCATAAACCATCTCAATACAACTTCTTTCAAAGTGGTAGGAAAAAGCTTAAGCCTGTGGGAATCAGTGGTATAGTCATAACTTCTGTAGAGTATATCAAACTCAAACAAGAATGTATCAAGATATTCTGTGACAAGTCCATAGAACTTAGGAAGGACTGAAGCGAGGATACTTTTGAGGTTGTCTACTTCATTCTAATGAGCAATGGGAAAAGGAAAAGCTAGTCGGTTCTGCCTGTTAGGCATGTTTCCATTTGCATCAGCCATGCCTATTTGATGAAGTTCCAAAATAGAGGGTTCTTAAACTGGATTTTGATCTTCAAGGGAAACTTTAGAACTGGTTAAGTTAGGAAATGTATCAGCAAAGGGGTGTGGCTCTTCTTCCTCTTCATTTCTGGGTAGATTTGGAAGCTCTACTAGCTAAAATGGTTTTGGATTATTAGGAGGGAATATCCCATAAGAATCTCTTCTTCTATGCATGCGGTATCAACTCAAAATTAGCCAACTCACACAAAGAATTGGTGAAAGAATAGTGGATCATACCTTCTAAATACTACAGTAGGAAAAACTATCAATGACTCCAAAGGACTCCCTAGTTTGACACCATCCCCGACAACGACGCCAAAAATGTCAGCCTCCTACAATGATTTAATAACTAAGCCTTTACAGTCGTGATTCAGAGATTGGAAATCTAACCTGAATAGCCATTTTAATCATCATGAAGGTGTATTTAAATTTTCAACCTAGGGATGTGAACTTGAAATGGGTCAGCACAATATGTGCACTAGGAACTCAAAGTAGTCATCTTCATTCTACAACCAATACTGAAAGTAAATTGCATGGAAAGGAACAAATTAAATGTTGAACAACACTCAACAATTAAAATAAGTTGAACATACATGACAAGAATGAAAATATGAGCAACAAATAGGAAACTACTTTATCCGCTTTGGCTGTAGGAACAATCATAGAATGAAATTCTAGTGGCTGCAGGAACAGTTAGTGCCATATTCTTAACTAAGTACTAAATAGAGACTAATAACTAATATAGCTAAACTAAAAGATGGATTACTCATCAACTGGGCCCCCTTGGATGAGTATCCTCTAAAACTAATATAGACTCAAATGCTCAACTCATAATTTCATCTTATTCATTGGGAAATGCAAATACAAAAGAGTAGCTTGTCTAGAAATGCTAGTATATCAAATCGTACAACATCAATAACTCAACAACTAACCCCTGAAGAAGGAGGATCTGAATCTTATTTATTCTACAAAATAAACAAGGCAGTCAACTCCCACTAGCTGAGAGGATGCCATTTAGGGAAAATGGAGAAAAGAATAGAAGGGAGGTTACACATGCAGGGAATTCGATCAGACATGCATGTCTAAACGCAGGCTCAACACTGCAATGACGCCCGTGTCTACTCAATCATCATGAAAGACCAATACAAGGTGGTTACATGTGGCTGACATGGGGAATCTCCTGTCATCGTCCTTCAGTTGACCCTCAAATGATTCCTCTGCATGACCAGTTGGCGGCTACATTTCTTAATTTAGTATCCTTAATTATGTCTGCATGGCAATTTCAGTACGCATAATAATTGCACATCTATAACCACCTTAAAAAAAATCATTAACCACATGCAAAATTAATATACATAGTCCACATAATCAACTAATGTCATTAAAATTGGCAGAAATAGAATTAAACCCAATGTCTATGGTTTGAGGGAAACTCTATAAAAATATCAGCATTTAAGATCAAAGTCCATGTCAACCTTAGCAAATAAACTATAGATTCTACCCAAAATTGGACCCAAAACTAGGCTCATCACCTCCCTCAGTCCTTTCATCCCTCTCTCTCAAGTTTTTCCCTCCCACCCTACCTAGATAACTCCCTCTCTCTATCTCTTAGGTCTCTCCCTCCCTCTATCCCTCCCACCATGTCTCTCTATCAGGTCGCTCCTTCCCTCTATCCCTCCCACCCCTCTCTCTCTCTCTCTTACATATCTCCCTCCCTCTATCCCTTCCATCCCCCTCTCTCTCAAGTCTCTCACTCCCACCCTACCTAGATAAATCTCTCTTTCTTAAGTATCTTCCACCCTACCTAGATAATTATCCTTCCCTTTGTCCCTCCCTCTCTCTTCATCCCTCCCTTTCTCTCAAGTCTCTCCCTCCCACCCTACCTAGATAACTCCCTCTCTCTCTCTGAACTCTCTCTCTCCCTCTATTCCTCCCACTCCCCCCCTCTCTCAGGTCTCTCCCTCCCACCCTACCTAGATAACTCTCTCTCTCTCTCTCTCTCTCTCTCTCTCTCTCTCGGGTCTCTCCATCCCTCTATCCTTCCCACCTTCCCCATATAACTCTCTCACCCCATTTTTTTCTATCACATCTCTCCCTCCCTCTATCCCTCCCAATCCCTCTCTCTCAAGTCTCTCTCTCCCACCCTACCTAGATAAGTCTCTCTCTCCCTCTCTTTCTTAGGTCTCTTCCTCCCACCCTACCTAGATAACTCTCTCACTCTCCCTCTCCCTCCCTCTATCACTCTCTCTCTCAGGTCTCTCCCTTCATCTATCCCTCCCACCCTACCTAGATAGTGCTCTCTCTCTCTCTCACTCTCACTCACTCTCTCTCTCACTCTCTCTCAACCTATATATATAATATATTTATTATATATTAATAATGCAAAATATTTTAAACATACTAAACGTAACAAATATCCATTATACGCATATCCGTTCTATGCCCATAAGAACAAAAATCCATTTCAAACAGATATCTATTTTGTCTGAAAAAATCTACAGCCTTGGGATTTCCCTCGGGGTTGAGATTTGGCTTGGGGGTTTCATACTTGGAAAGTTAACTGTAAAAACATGTTTATAAATTTTCCTTAGTTTAATGATAATAAGTTTCCACAATCCATATCATAGATCTATATAGTTTCCTTAGTTTTCCCTTGTGGATAATGAAATTTTTATCTAAATTTGATGAAACAAAAAAGGTTTATTGAGAAAATTGTTTGATTTCCACCAATATAAGATATGCCTTATTTTGAATGTAATAGATAATAATTATTGATTTTCTACATGCACTATCACTAAAGTCCTGATTGATAGGCTAATTGAAAAACATCTATAATTCTCAAACAATTTCACATTTTTCGAATCCAAAAGATGCAACACATTCTATGCTTCTCATACTATAGTATATACAAAAATTGAATTTCATAAATTTTTGACCAAGTTATGGTGGTCAAACAAATAATTTTTAATATTTTAAAAAATTTCTAATAAAAAAACTCATAACTAATTATTTACTTGCAAAAAAATTACAAAAAAAAAAAATGGCACATCCGGGCATGTGTCCTCTACTTATATTGAAAGTTTCATTTTTTTTGCTTGTACTTAGGTTGGTGAGACATACACTTGCTTTTAATTTTTTTTTTGAAAATTTAGTAAACTGCATTGAAATTTCAAAATTTCACCAAATAGATTTACTTTTTTCCAAAAAAAGGACTAGTACCTTAGAAACTACATTCAATTTACTACAAATTCTATTCTTACATATTTTTTTAATTATGTTAATAACCTATTCAAATTTTTATGTCAAGTTGCCTCTCTATTTTTTTGAATATTCATTGCCACTTCAGGGCCTAGTTTGGACCCCCATGATCCTGCATTGACCCATCCATTAACATCAATTTGCATAGAAACATCTTTATATAAAATCTTAATCATGTTATAGATATTAGGTGGGAACCTAAAAGCCTCCAACATCATATTGGTGAATGTTCCTCCAATCTCATCATAGGATTTCTAAAAATTCAACAAAAGCATGCCAACATTTTGACCAACATTCTTAGCCAAATTCATTTCTTCCCAATTGGTTCCCAGGCTTTCAAGGATAAACCTTCCTTTAATGAATCTAGTTTGAGTAGCATTAATAAACTTAAAAATAATATATGTAGGTTTGAAGGCTAGCATTTAAAAAAATGTTTTATATGGGATATTAAGGAGCACAATTGGTCTCCAATTCTTTGTTTGACTCTTATCACCATTCTTAAGAACAAGTTTTACGATGCTTATGTTAATATCCTTCCCCAAATAGCCATTATCAATAGCTTCTTTATAAACCAACAATAAACCATCAACAATCCAATCAATATTATTTTTGTAGAACTCAACAAGTAGCCCATCTATACTAGGAGACATACCCTTATTGAAGGTTTCAATAGTTCTAATGATTTCATCCTTGCTGATAAAATTGTTCAAAATTTTAGCATCCTCCTTACTAATTTTACTAGGAAAAATTTCCTTACAAAGATCTTAGAATTTTTACAATCGTTGTTATTATCCTTAGAATTGAAAATACTTCGATAAAACTTTATGAACTCGTTTTTAATGTTGTTGACATAATTAACCCGTGACTTGTCAATCTAGAAAGGGCCAATCTCTTCTTTTTTATTTTTTAGAATTGAGATAGTTATAGAAAAAATTAGAACCATTATCCCCTTGTTTCAACCACTTCAATTTGGCCTTTATTTTCATCCCTTGAGCCTTATTAGTTTGCACACATCTCAACTGATGCTTAATATCAACCATCCTAGTAATCAAGGTCTCATTATTTGGATATGACTTTAGGAGCCTTTCAATAGCACATAAATCCTCCTCGAGCTTATTTTTAGTTCTTCTCCCATCCAAATAAAATTTTACATTCTAAAATTAAATGCTAAAGAAATGGAAATAAGTATAAATAATAAATATACTAGTAGCTATGTCACCAAAGAATGAATAATTTGTATGTAGATTCTTGAATATGTCATTCTAGGAAGAAATCATGATCGTTTATAACTCACCTTGAAATTCAAATATTCTATCTATGTTGTGAAAGGTCAAGTACCTGGATTAGGATTGAGTTTATGAGCTCACAAAAATGTTTTATACCTAGAAATGATATAGAAATTTGCACAATTTTTCTTTATGTTTTGTGTGGGTCACCTCTAATTGCTAAACACTTTTTGATATTTGAAGTTGGTGGTATTTAGAAATACCTTGAAAGGGTTGTCATCATGTCACTAGGGGACATATTATCCAAGGTCAACTTACATAAATGTGTGTAAAAAATTGAAGGCAATAAATCTCAGCTATGCAAATGATCCCATAATGTATATATAGATTTATATTTGTTTTAAAATGCAAAATTGAAGTGTTTTCTTCCTTAGATGTGGATAATGCTTAAAGGACGAGACAAGGAGGTTGTCGATGCATATTGCTAACTTGAAGAACAAGGCCTCAGAGATTTCAACCAAGCACCCCAATGTAGTTGGTGATGACAAGGAATCTGGTGATAAGATGGTGGCCATTGAGGATTCCCCTATGCAGGACTTGCCCAAGGAGGAGGAGGACAAGGAGATTAGGGCTCAGGATGAGGAGGATGCGGAAAAGAAAAAATCCAAACAGGAGCCTTTGAAGGTAAATCCTCTTTTCGAGGAATTTTCTTACCTTGATGATGAAGCTACTTCCATGTATGATTTACTAGATATGGCTAGAGTCGGGGCCACTGGTACCTTTAAATTAGCTAAGTGGACTCTACAAGAGTTCAATAAGATTAATATAAAAATTAGGGGTTTGAAGGAGAATCTGAAGAATGTTTCGAGGGTTCGATACTAGACATTCTTATTGATAGAATGGTGGACCTTGAAGGTTCCTATCATGACTTTAAATCTTCGTGTGATGAAAGATTGTTTGCATTCAAAGCCAAGGTTTTAGGTATGCGGATATCAAAAAAATATTGCAGGCATTCCATATCTCTGTGAAGAACAATGTGGACTCCTTGGAAGTCCTTTTCAGAAAGATTGGTGAGCTCTAGAAGGATCAAGTTTATTTCTCCGAGCTTATGGAGAAAGAGCACGCGACCAAGGGAAAAGTTAAAAAATCTATTAAGGATGATGACAAAAGATTAATTGTCAGAGGGTCGACTGATTGAAAGAATTCATTTGATGCTGAGAAGAAGGAGTTGTTGGATATGGTAGAAAGGCATAAGAACCAACATATTGAGGTGGCCAACACTCTGAGTGGCTTGAACTAGTGTCTGGTCTTTTTCTTTGTTGCTTTCTGTTTCCTGTTGGGTGTAGGTTTCTTTTAGGTTGTTTTGTTGTTTTGTGGCTATTGGGTGTTGGTAGTTTCTTGCCATATTTTTAGGTTAGCATCCACTTTGTTGTGGTTTTTGGCTATTGGGTTGTTGTTGGTGGTCTTTTGAATTTATTTTCTTGCATCATTTTGGATCTTTTATTGTAAAGGGTTTCAGGTCCCTTCAAAACCTGTTTTCCCCTTATAATCAAAACATTAAATATACAAATATTTAGTTAGCCTTAGGATGGAAAAATAATGCGTACTAGTAACTTAGAAGATGAATTTAAATTTTTAAAAGGTATATATCAAATTATCAATGACTACAAGATTGACAATAGAAATGAATCTAGATAGATAAATGATTAAGTTTAGGTGGATAATGATCATATTAAGAAACAATAAATATAATCTTGATGAATGAATTGAAATATATACATAAATATAAATAAAACCTCATGATCACAAACATAACCTTAAAAAAGTAAATAATAAAATTTAAACTTTATACATATAAATATAATCTTGATAAATATACCATAATATATAAATAAGACCACATTGCTGCAAAAATCCTACCAAATGCTAGTAGGACAATTTTGTACTTGCAATTTAAATACAAAAATATATAATAAAAAATGCATTATCTACTGCGGCAAATGCTATGATCTTAATCAAAATTGAATGCTCTTTAAAAAATTGCATCCTTTTTTAGTCTTTTAGATTTGTCAGTGCATAGATACGAGCTAGAATAAGAACACTATTACATCATGAATAGACCCAAAAAAGATTGAGGCTGTGGTGAATTGGCTAGAACCACCCAATGACACCAATACCAAGAGCTTTATAGGAGCAACATAATACTTCGGGAAGCTTGTGAAGGATTCTCTTCCATAGCAATACCTTTTCATGCTATTACAAGGATTGAAAAATGTTTTAAATGGGGTAGCAAGAAAAAAACAAGGCCTTTAAGGAAATAAAATACAAAATCAGTTATGCATCCATGTTAGCTTTAACAACTTTGCAACAACCATTTGAGGTGGAAACAAATGCAATTCATTTAGCTACGGGGGTTGTTTTGTTAGGAGGAAAACCAATTTGTTACCATTTCAAACTCTTCCATGGAGCAGTCCTAAAGTATTGTATGTATGATAAAGAGTTGTAAACTTTGGTGCAAGTGGTGAAGAAGTGGATACATTATTTTTTGGATAAGGAAACCATAGACATCATCAAATCTTCAGTATTTGTAATCTCATACCAAACTTCAAACATGCCTTGGATTATATGTGGATGGTTTTTGTACAATAATTCCACTTAGTTATCGAGAATAAGAGGAGTGTGACTAATAAGATTGTTGGTATGTTGTCATAAGCACTTTCTCAATTGGAACCCTTTGCCAAGGACGTCTATGCAAAGGACTACAATTTAGATTAATATTTTAGAGATATATACCAAAAAACACAAAGTGGCAAGAATGCTCATTTTACATCAAAACTGAAGTTTTATTTTCATGATGAATTGGTTTTCCATTTGGGTAAATTGTGTGTATCAAATAGAGAAAGTTATTTTTTAGGGTAAATTTCTAACCTTCAATTCACCTATCAGCCTATGGAAATTTTTTCTTATGGGGTTTGTGTGTAGGCCTAGGAGTTTGATGAATAAAACTAGTTGTGTTTTAGGGATGGTTTCTAATACTACTTGTGAACTACTGCAATCATGTTTCTTATGATTTTGAAATATTGTAATCTTATTGTGTAAGATAATCTTGATAAAAGGGGCTTGTAAAGTGTTAATAATGAATGAAGTTTATTGTTGTAGTATGCAAGCTTGTAAGAAACATATAGTGTGCAAATGATATGAAAAGTATTGTAGCTCTTGTACACTACTGTAGTAACATTTTTTCTATACCAAATTGTTATAGATTAAAGGAAACAATATTTTTGTATATATCTATTATTTCTAAGATGTGAAATCTTTAGATTTATTAAAGAAGTATGGTTATTATATTATTCATTGTTCAAAAAATAAAAGAATCATGCATACAATTTACATATTCTTCTGTAACTCTTACAAAGAAAAGATGTATCATGTGATGGTGTTGTATAAAATCATTAAATTCAAACTCATTATCTTCTAACATTCATACACATTATTTTTTTATGTAGTTAATCTTGACTGCTTATATTGATGATGAATTTTTTTGATATAAATATACATTTTTTCCCCTCTATTCCCATGAATATTATTGTATTTAGAAGAAGAAAGTGTCTGAGTACAAGAATTGAACCTAGTTGAAAGGCGCTGAAATTCTCTGCAGAGCCTATTGTAGGCTATATGAAAGAATGTACATGGTTATTTACAAAAGTGAAGACACTGTATATAACTCTATTCAATCTATTATAATATTTTAAGGAAAATGCATTATGCGGTGTCATGAAAAGGAACTTTTAGTGGTTGTAGATTTGCATTGAAAACTATGCAGATAAGAATGGAGTGAAAAGAACAAGAAATTTTCAAAACTATACCTCTTCATATTTATTGTAAAAATATATTATATAGCGTATGTTGAGTCGTTGACAACTGGAGTTAATACTAAAATTCGCATAGAAAATGTTGGGCATGACAGCCTCCCATCTGGTTCAACCTTGACTTCCTTAATCTGCATTCTTTTCTTATGCTTATTCCCTTTGTTCTTACTACATCTGCTCGACAAAAGTTTTGGTGGGCCTATAATATAAAAACACCAATGACATTTCCTAGGTTGAGGCATATGCAAGTAATGGGAAGGTAAAGCAGAAATAAAGAATGAAATAAGCATGGTGGCCATGGATTTTGTGGCGCTTATTGACCTCAAGGAAAAGATAAATAGGAAGTAATAGTAAGAGTAAATGATAAAAGGATATCAGGGTGAAACATAATTAGAGAATCACTAAACTCTTAAAAGTGTTGTTTAGTATTTTCAGGGAGCCACTATTTAGCTTCCATAGTAGAAGCTAATTTAGGAATTGTAGAAAATTCACTCATAGGGAAGGCTAATAGTGAAGGCAATACTAGGGGATCTGTAAATCTTCAAAACTTTAGCATAGGTCATATGCACACTAATAATATTGGGGTTTGATTTATTAATCAACTATGACTTAAAATTATGTAGAAGGAAGGCTGTGAGAAAACTTTCTAAAAATAGAGAGAAGCATGCAATACTTTTCAATCCGTATTTGGGGTTTTTACGACCCATAAAAGATTGATGTAGCGGTTGGAAGGAAAATGGGGTGATATCTTGTAGTGCTCAACATCTTGGAGATTCATCTATGGACCATGCACATGGTGTAGTGACATCGCCAATTTGAGCAAAAGCGAAAAAAAAAAAGGGTTATAATGATTAACTGTTCAGTTTTTTGGCATGCCTATAATCTAGGTTGATATGTAGGTAAAGTGATCTTGGCATTTTCAAGCTAACTTTAATTCTAGCATTAAAGTTATCGTAGGGACTGTAATATATTTATTTAAAAAAAAATCAATTAATTTTTATTTTAACATTAAATAATTTATATCTAATCATTTCAATTAATTTTTATTTTAACATTAAATAATTTATATCTGATCATTTCAATTAATTTCTATTTTAACATTAAATAATTTTTATCTAACCATTAAATTTTGATAGACAAATGTTGTTTCCAATAATTACAATTGTGCACATGGTTTAAAGTATAGTATTAAAATTTCAAGCTCACTATCTTTAATTACTTTTTTCAAAAAGAATGTTAAGGTTAATTATACTTGTACGAAAATAATATTCATCCAATACGATAACAACCAAATATTGAGCAGCATTTTGTATTTATTGTTGTAAAGGGTTTCAGTCCCTCAAAACCTATTTTTCCAATATAATCAAAACAAATATTATTTCATAATTTATAAATATAATATTAAAATTATAAATCTTATATTATATCAAAAAACAATCTTATAAACAATCTTAAAAATATAATATTAAAACTATAAATCTTATATTATATCAAAAAACAATCTTATAAAGAATCTTAAAACTAGTTGTATTTGTATAATATTTAAAATATACAAATAAAATAAAATAAAATTTAATAAAAAAATTAATATTAATTAAAAAGTTGTCTTCTTAAAAATTGTGGGACATGCTTAAATTATCTTTTTATTCAAAATAAAAAATGTTTAATATCAAGACAAGATTTATACATTTATATTTTTAATGTGAACATTCCACAAAATGATTCTTTAAAAACAAATTAAAAAAAAAGATGTTTACGAAAAAGGATCTAGTAGTTGAGCATGTTTCAATAGTTGTGATAGTAATTGTTAATATATGCCCAATAGTTGTTTATATAATGCCCAATAATTGTTTATATAATGTTCAATAATTGTGACATAAGTACCCTAACTTAAACAAAATGTATCCCTTAGATCTAAAAAATAACCAATCATGTGATGCCACATCAGCGCTCAACTACTCATGATGTGAATGCACAAGTATTGGTAGCACTTTTTTTTTGGGCGTTTTGGACACTTTGACAAAAAGCATGCTGATGTGGCCTTGAAACGAAAGTTATAAGCAGAGGACTTGCCATGTCAGCTGCTGTAAAAAAATTGGAGTGATTTGAAATTTCCACGTAGGATTTTAGGAAAATACTCTTCTCTAAAAAAAATACTCTTCTCTAAAAAAATTAATATTCTACTTTTACACACCTTAGAAAAACATCCTGCCTTGTGAAGGTAGTTCATGGAAATAAAAAAACCTAAAAATTGTCAATTTTTTTTGTTGCAAAAAATAGGTCACATGTCACTCATTTCTTGTCCAATGAAAATGAAACGAAAATATATTTTTTCTATTCTATGTAAAAAATGATTTGTTTCAACCATTAAAATATTACAAATATTGAAGTAAAATTGTTTTAGAAAAATTTTATGTTTTTGATTTGTCAAAAGTTATATGAAGGAACTAAGAATTATATTTAAATATTATAATTATTATATAATATATTAAAAATATATTTAATTATTAAAAATTAAAATATTAAATAATTAAGAATTAAAGTATAATATTATTATATTGTAATTTATTATATAGTATATGAATATATTACATTACATAATATATTAAATGACAAATTATAATATAATATATAAAATAAAATTTATTATTACCAATTTCCAAAACTTTATTCATTTGTAACAAAACTTTTTATTTTTATTATTGTGGAGAATATAAATTTAGTTACGTTAAATTATAATGTTTTTAATTATATTTTATAAGTTTGAATTTTTATATATAATTTTTTTAATCACTATTTTAATTCTTTCAAAATTGTTTTTAATAATTTTTTACTTTAACTTTCTCATAATCACTAAAAAATTGACAAAAAAATGTAAAATAAAAATGTTATGCGTATTTAGTCAATGATAATCAAGAAAAATAATTTCAAAAATTTGAAAAGTTAAAAATTATGCATTTTACTTTAGAAAAATAAAATATAATGTTTGAAAATAAAATAATCAATTGTAATTGATTGAAATGAAAAATATTTATCACTAATTATAAACTTGACCTTTGAACTTTATATAAATCTATAAAAACATATACATAAAAATTCATAAATATAGAAAAATGAATATACCAAATTGTGAGTACCATAACTAAATGGAAAGTTGCATGCCTACGCAAATTTTACCATTACTATTTTATTTCCCTATTGTTTTAGTCGTTTGGTCTTTGGGTTAGGATGACATAGGGTTTGTAAAAAGTCATATAGACGGTTTGTAAAAAGATAAATACAAGACTTGTATGCCCTAGGGTTAGGGTTTCATTATCCGCCTTTGCCGTGGACATTGTTATCTGATATTTTTCAGCGCCGCTCCAGATGATGAAATTATCAGGTGAACAGAGTAATCACTATTATTTGAATGATTGTTTTCTTTTTTTAACAGTTTTGACATTTATGACGAGTGGTGTGGTTGAATTTTTAGGTGCCGCTACTGTGTATCACAAAGTACGATGGAAAATTGCACTGGAATTTCCTGTCTAGAATGGACGGAATTGGAAAGATCGGTAAGTAAAATTATAGAAGAATATTAAAAAAAATCAGACGAAGTGTGAAACTTTTTAAAGTTAGTTTAAAATGCTATTCCAGCTCTAGAATTGGTAAAACACGTAAGTTATTTTTCTTAAACTTAATAAATTTAATTTCTTACTCAAGGCAGAGCCAGAGCATTTTTTAGTTTAATTTTTATCATATTAGAGCCAGGAATTTTCCCCCTATTTTAATTGTATATTTAGTTTTTTCTTCACTTGCTATTCAACAGGACATTGAGTGTTAGTAAATACTATGAAAACTGTGAATAAGAGACGGAAAAACAAGGCGCCGAGATATTAATCTCCTGTAGTGGCCACACCAGATCGAACCTTTCCACTCTCCCTTGTTTCCGACCTGTTACAAAAAAAAAATAGCAAATAAACAAAAGAGAAAAAAAATATTAGCGACCTGCTATGGGGCGTTGGCAGGCAGGGTGGAAGGAGAGGCGGTCTGCCAGCTGCAGACTTCATTCCCACGCCCCTGTTTTTATCTGAGCGCTGCCTCAACCATCTTCCATCTTCCTGCATTGCGATGGGATTAGGGTTGTTTAGATGAAAACTTAGGGAAAGAAGTTAAGCGCCCAACAAGTGTTAGGGCAAAGTAAAATTACTAATGTTTGTTAGTTTTCTTTTTAAAAGAATTGCTTGCTTCTCTTGATCGGCCAAGCTGGGTTTGCCCCCAATTTGGAGTATTATGGCACGCTTGTTTTAAAACTATAGTTGCAAGTTCAAATTACATGCGTTAAATTATTACTTCCGTGACATCGAGGGTATTTACTACGGTCATAATAGTTGATAGTTTTTGTTTTTTTAATCACATAATGTTAATTGCATTATTAATTTTGTTTTATCCATGTCCATTAAACCATAAAGATATCTTAATAGTTGATATATTTTTTTTTATCACATAATGTTAATTGCATTATTAACCCTTTTTTTTAATTCATATCTCTCTTTGTAAAGTATAATTAAAGAAGTAAATTAAATAATTAAAATAAATCGAGTGAATTTTTGGAATTTGTAATTTAATTTTAGTAGTTTAGGAGGTTATGATTTTATGTATATGTAGATTGAAATGAATCAAAGTGAATGACAACAATCTACACTTAAATTTTATGTTTTAAGTGGATAATCAAACTAATTGTCCCTTATAAAAAATGATTATGATGATTTGTAATTTACATCAAAGGCGTATCCAATTTGAAAGAGACCAACTTGATTTTTTCAATCCACGGTTGCCTTATGTCTAGAGAACTAGCCAGCGATTGAAATGTTTCTGACTTTTGATCATCGATTTCCTTTGACTGTTTTTTCACGTAGTCAACCGCTACAGTGCTTGGGGCATTTGTTTTTGGCTTTCCTTCATTGTACAATATTGTCAACAAATGCAGCCTAATAAATATCTCGTTCATTTTTAAGCAAATGCAATTAGCACGTGTAAAGCTAGAATCCTCAACCTATGCGAGCATCCTCCCTCGTTGTGCCAAAATGGGAGCTTTGGAATAGGTTATGCACATCCGGATAATCAAGATAGAGGAATTTTTTCAGATGTCGCAGTTGCAACTTTCCTATTTGACATGTACGCAAAATGTGGAAGCATAGACAAAGCAAGCGAATTGTTTGGCAATTGGCAAGTGTAAAGTCAGGTTTTACAATCTTTGCCACATTCCTCAGTCAATTGTACAAAACGTGGAGGAAATAACTTCAATTTTATAAAATTGTGTAGTCAAAGCTTGGTAATAGAGCTAGAAAGGACAAATGGTTTATAATAGATCGTTTTTAGATTGTCCTCCATGACAGCGGTGTCCTCTGAGTAATGGATAATAACTGCATTTAAGTAATTAGGTATAGGATATTTTTGGTCTACTTTTTGCACAGCCAATTGGTAGAAGTGGTTGAATGCGATATTTTACCTCATTAATGCAAGAAAATTGGTTCCCAGATTTCATCGCCTCTTGATTTCTATATATAGACTTGTAATTGTAAGAAGTCAAATATAACCTTTGCAGAGAGTTTACTAAAAAGGGAGGATTGCAGAAGAACAAAGTGGAAATAATATGACACTGAAGATAAAAACAAGTATGTTTACTATCTCTGCAAAATCTACTTTCCACTTATCTTACCAGTCCACTTATCTTACTTTGTTTTGTTTTAGATTTTTTTTTACTTTTGATTGTTGGCTGGGCGTGACAAAGAATGTTCAAGCATGGTAACAGTTACATCTTTAGTCTTTGTTAAACTTCTTTATCAAATTTCTCTACTCGATCTTTCATGGAAAGACTTAAGTCTTTCTTTTTTCACTTTAGCCAGAAGAGAGTATGTACTTTATTTGTATTTTTCCCATTGCCATAAGTATATAATTTTTATAAAGCTACTGGTAGTTTGTGGTACTTGCAATTGATGTTTCAGGCAATTTACTACCAAAAGAAATCTGGAGTTTGGTCTAAGTCTAGGCCTCCAAACACTTTTTTCCCTTTGTCATTGCCTTGTCAAACTGTACATTTGTCAACAGTCAAATATTGCTATGAGAGGTGTTGCAAAACACATTTACATTTTTAAGTTCGAGAAAATTCAAAGAAATCTACTAGAGTTAAAGAAATTGTAAGCATCTAAAATTGTTAGATTTCAATGTGCCATTTGTCTGTAAAATTAATGTCCTTAAAGATTTCAACAGTAATGATTTTAATAGGTATTTTCCAAAACAAAATTTACATTGGGACCCATTTATCAGGGTGATCATGAGAGATAGAAAATCCTCGTAGCAGATGCATGATTGAGCACAAGCACCAACCGCCTCTATCATCTCCACAACATCCTCATCAGTCACTTTGTGCATTAAAATCTCCCACACTCACAACTCCATCTCCATCCCTGTCCATCACTCTGAATGCCTCCTCCAATGCATTGTTTCTTTCATTCTTTTGTTCCACCCTCATCAAACTAGTCATTAGCCTTTCAAACGCCTCACACTCCACAAACCCATTATGATCTTTGTTAGATTTACAAGCCTCAACTTTCCCAATTTTGTGCAGTTTTCTAGCCTTTACAAGCTATAAATAAAATTACAGCCAAAGAGCAACATCTTGAAACATAACTATCTCTATTTCATTGAGTCCCCCTCTATGTAGGCATATCCCATACAAAGTGTCGCGGCCCTTGCCATGCCCTCAACGCCTTAGACCAATCTCTGTAGAAGTGTTGCATCAATCTATTCATGAGCCTTTAGATAGAAGATTGCATGGCGATGAGAACAAGGAGGTTATGCAGCTACCAGGTGTCTGCTCCCTCCTAGATGTTAATGTATGGTTTTAATTTTCTTTGTTAATTTCAAATTAGGTTATGCCTACTTGAAGTGGGATATGCTTTGTGATATGTAAACATAGTTATTCATTATTTTTAAATCACCAATCAAAATAAATAAGTTTTATAGATCCCCTCTTTCACTCCATTACAAATCTTTTTGTGCACCTATTCACTCAAAAAGATGGGGATTTCATAGTATGGTGATTAATATGAATAACTATTGTGTTTAAATTGTGGTTTAGGGGGAGCATTAATTTTTTTTGAAAGAGGGGGTAGTGATAAATATTTTAAGCTTTGTAATAATATTTATTTATTATTTTTGAAAATAAATTATTGAAATATAAAATCTATTTTTTATTTATTTTGCATATTTATTTTATATTAATAAATTTCTTTATTATAATTGTTGTATTATTTACTTAATCTTCTTTCTCAGTATTCTTCATCTCATTTTCACTTTCTTGTTTGTGTCAATGGTTTTGTTTATTTGATGTATATTCTTGCACCTGTTTCTTTTCAAAATACATCTTGTTCTTTGATACCTTTGATCACTCTTCCTTGGAGAAAACTTTTAATTTCCTTGAAAACAATGAAAACTTAGATTTTTTTCCCTTGGGCACATGAAAGAAATGCCTTGTATCCAAATTCACATAAGGCTTTTTATCTGTCCACATTTCATATGGCACATAATCCTCATAAGCAAAAGTAGGAGACCTTTTTATTAAGTAGCAAGCATTACTAACAACCTTAGTTGAATTTTTTCTTCTAAATTAGCACTACTTAACAAAATTTTGGCTCTATCTATTAAAGTTTTATTCATTCTTTTGGATACCACATTCTATTGTGTTGTTTAAGATGTAGTTTTATGTTCTATACTCCATCTTTGTTTAAGACATTGAACACCTCTTCCATAGTAGGAGAAGGGCATGTCAATCCCCACATCTCCCTTCTCTCAGTGGTAGGGTATGTATAGTTGAGTTAAGATGTTTGCACTTAAAGCTTTTGTATGTAAGAATTGGTATTTTTTTAATTATTTTTGTTCCAATTTAAATAATATGAAAATTTATGTTTGTAATTTTAAAAAATAAATTCATATTTATATTAATTTTTAAAGTTATTAAATTAGTAATTACATCGATAACATTTTTTTTGGTAAATACCCTATTGCTTCTAGATTAACATTATTTGAGTTTCATTTGTAAAATAGTTTATGTAAAAACATGATTATTAAATTAAATAGTTTATTAAAATAGTTAATGTGAAAAGAAGGATGTTTATTAATTAAAATATTTATTTATATTTTTTATGGAGCCTAATTCTTTTTAAAATAAACATTCTTACACTAACTTGACTTTTAAGTTGAACTCATTTGGTATTAATAAATTGATGTTTATTAATTAAAATATTTATTTATAATTTTTATAGAGCCTAATTCTTTTTAAAATAAACATTCTTACACTGACTTGATTTTTAAGTTGAACTCATTTGGTATTGTAAAATTTAATTGGTTTCTTTTATTTGAAATGTAGTTTATTTTGGTAGATAATGTAATTTACTTGACTCTAATTTTCCTTAAGTTTACATCTTTCTGTTACTTTATGTTTCGTACTTATTCAATTAAAATGTACGTATTACCAATTATAAATATTTGTATTAGCTATAGTGTGGTTTATAATTCTTTTGCATTTTGGTTTTAGAAATAATGATTTTAGTTAACAGTACGTGCTATTTCAAATTTACTACATCCAGGAATGACACTACCTCGTTGCCAAACTGATATCATAGAAATATCAGACAGTGACAGTTCACCTGGAGTTCTAATCGATTTGTCTCCTTCACAAAATTGGGATGGAAGTTCTGTAAACATTGTAGATCTCTCCAATGAAATTATCAGTAGTTGCTTTGACAATTTCGAAAAAATAAAAACAGTTGTTCAAAATATACAGAATGTCCAAAGTTTTGAAGTGCAGGCAATGGAAGGCACACTACATGAATTCCATTGGACTTGTGACAAGATTGTTGCGTTGTGTACATTTCTATGAGAGTTGCATGTTGACGAGTTGTATGGGATGGGTGGCACTCAACAAATTATAACGTGCTTTTGAGAACTATATAAACCATGTTTGAAGAGCATTAGTTCTTGCAATGTGTTTATAGTCCACTATTGTAATGAGAATATGACCACTCCCAATTCTGCCTACTATGCTACTATTTTGTTTGAAACTTGTAAAATATATGTTTTTTTCATATTGTAACGACCAAGGTTGTGTTCCTTGTAGAAAAAAACATTCATCAAGATCCGTTAAAGTTTGTAGTACACATCTTGTTCAAAACTATGTAATTCATATCGTTATATTGAAATACAATTTGCTCATGAATTAACTATAAAAATGCCTTATTTGTACTTGGTGTTAAACTTATATCACATGCACTCTCTTTTACACTTTTATGTCATCCAATTCCAGCTATGTACCATTCTACAAAATTGTACCCATGATTGTAATAATTCATACAAACAAGAAATAAGTAAACAATTCTTTTCTTTTTTGTAAATCTATATATTTACAATCTTTTCACATTTAAGTTATCAATGCTTTATGGAGAATGTGAACCATTATTTTCCATATTCCAACATTGAAACTTCTTCAACAATAGAATGTTAATAAATTTAAATTACAAGTAAGCATTATCTATAGTAAAGATTGAAATTCTCAATCGCACTTTACAACCCTCTTTTAACAAAAAACCATTAATTCGTTGTTTCAGGGACAAGTGGTCATCACGTTTTGCACTCTTTTGTACTTTTTGTGCTCATTATCCATAGGCATGTTTCAAATTTCCTATTTTTTCTTCAACGTTATTGTGCAAACATTGACTTTTGCAAGTTTCATTTTTAAACATTCATTTTACAATGAAATTTTATTAGAGGTTAATTTCTTAAAAGATATCATGCATGTAGTGTTAGTTTTTAACAAATTTGACATGCTATCTAGTTTTATACATTAACAATCCTTGAAAAAAGATTAATTTGAAATTTTCCCTTCGCATATACTTGGTAAAAGCTTACAATACCTAATTATTTATTTCTTCTTTACCACTAAAATTACCTTCAGTTAACTATCTTTGATCATCTTGATTCTTGAAATTCTATTTACTAGATAAAATTTATGGTTTGAACCTTACAACTTTTTATACTCCACTCATTTTAGTAGATAAAATACATAGCATTCTCTTAATTTCATTCTTTTAAATAAGAGTAATCCTTGTTTGCCCTACAATATAACTATAATAAATAGGTGTTTTTCCATTTCCTATTATCTCCGTACACACTACTGTTCACATTCGATCAACTGTCTTTGACTATCACTATTGTAACACAATATAGCGTCTTGTTCCTTTTAAAGAATACAACTTAGGGGGTAAATTTACATTCAAAGCATTACCAGATTAACATATTTCCACATATGGAATCTTGCTTGTACATTTTATTTCACATATTTTCTATCACTATGATCATGTTGTTGTCCATTACGTGTCCATTAAGTGTGACCGCTTCAAGCGAACAATATCCATATAATATTTACAACTTTGTCTACATTAACTGTCCATACCTTTATATGTTTTTGTTTTATGTTTTATTCCTAATTTTTTATTTGCACCATTAAATGTCGAATCAAATTATAATATATATATATATATATATATACATACGTACATATATGTATATATAGCCTGTATATTCTACTGATTCTCTCTCACAAAACTATTAAATTTATTTTTTTGTCAACATTTCTTACTATGGAGGCAAAGAATGCAAGGATCCAAGAAAAACGTTCTCGTAAAAATGAATTGAATCTCAAATGATACCATGCAAATAAAGGTGAAACCAACAAACGAAGACGTGAAGCCACTCAAAATATTTTTGCTGCAGTCGCAACATCTACAATCTTTCCTCCAATTAACTTGTCCCACCGACAAGCTATTGCACCTCACTTGCAAAACATAGTTCAACCCGACCCAAATATCGAACTGCACCCTTCTCCACTTTTTACACAAGAGTTTTTTCTCTGCTAGGAATAACTTTCGGTCAAAGTTAGATAGCCTATCACAAATGTCAACTTGTATGGTTTGCATGGAGAGATATCCAGGAATCAAAACTAGACAATCAAATGGATTGACTACTTGTTATAGATGCACATCTGAAAAAGAAAAACCATCGCTTCTCAAATTGGAACAACATGGACCTTGGTGAGCAACCAATATGCTTAAAAGTTCTATCCCAAGTTGAAGAGATGTTAATAGCAAGGGTTAGCCCAATACTTCAAGTTACCTATGCAAGGGGTGGGCAACTAAAATATAGTGGCCACACTATCTGCTTTCCTCAAGATATATTTGCAATTGCACTCTACTTGTCAAGGCATATTACTAATCTTGATATACTAATAGTTAACAAGGAAGAAATCGGCCAACAACAATATAGCTTCATTGTTAGTAGAGGGTGTGTCCACGAGGCACTTAAATATAAGATTTCAAATGACCCATACTACAAGGATGTCCAAATAGATGAGCTTGCTTTATCCAATTTGCTAGAGTCTTCTATTGACATCTCAAACCTTATTTATGCAACATCTTTGAATCCCACCACCATAATTACAAGCATCGAGAAAACAAGTGACACTGAATATGACCCCACCAACCACAATATGTTGGAAACGTCTTTTGTATCGAACCTCCAACATGCACATACAAAGGTCGAAAAAGTGCACTCTTTGTTACAACTAGGTGCAGGACGACCAACACCAATCATTGCATGGCCACCTATTTCTCCATCTCCTATCAATGAGTACACCACAAAGGGACTATTTGCTATGGCATTCCCCACTTTGTTTCCAAAAAGAAAAGCCGCTTTCAAGCAACAACGTATCAAAGAAATTAAACTACATGAATAGGCTCTCCACCTTTTAAGGTACCATGACAATTGGTTTGGCCAACACCCTCGATTTAGGTACTTCATACTAAATATTATTATGCGGAACCACAACCAAGCAACCTCTTCTGTTTTTGTTCACAAAAATATTGATGATTACATGCCCTCAACAGTCTCTGACCTTCGCCAAAGATTGCAAGATATTCCAGATGACAAACTTGCAGATCAACTCATGCGATTTAGTTCGTCAATTCGTGGTACTCGTCCATTTTGGACCCAACGTCGAGGGGAACTCTCTAACATGGTCATTCAGATAGGTTGCTCCTCACTCTTCTTCACCCTTAGTGCAGCAGATACAAAATGGCCAGACTTGCATACCATCATGCCTACCAAGCCTCCTACAAATCCTTATATGGCCTCTAGATGGAGAATACAAAACATTGTACAAAATCCACACCTTACCGTAGTATACATGCACCACAAGTTTACTGTATTTTGAGAAGAGGTCTTGGAAAAGCTTCTTGGCGCATCAGAATATTGGTATAGGTAATAGCTTTCTTTCCTTTTGTTACACAATCCACTCTTTCTTTGATTATTTACTACAAAACATCCCTTCATTTCTTACAATATACTCTTATCTTTTTAGTTTGCTAAATATCATATTTTTGTAGATATGAATGGCAACACAGAGGATCTGCACACATCCATGGTTTTCTATGGCTCGAACAAGCACTTGATATTAGTAGATTACAATGGAACGACCTTCAATCTGTACAGGCTCACTTGATTACATAGATAGATATGTCTCTGCTTGGAATCCACGTAGCCTCCATTTGAGAGCCAAACATTTCACCACTCTGTTCTTGATGATCCTTGTTTGCTGGATACAAGAAGGATCTTGTCATGCGACCCTTCAAGTGACTATTGTGAATTGGTCAATCGTGTCGAGCGACACACAAATTGTACTTTGCTAACATGCCTTAGGAAGAAAGGGCCAACCACTGTGTGTTGCTATAAAGCACCATGGTCCATGCAAGGCAAGCCAAGTCTTTCAAATGAGGAGACCGCCCACCCTAAGCACACACGTGCTCGCAATGATGATCACTTGAACCTTCACAACCCATCTATACTCTCTATTTGGAGGGCCAATGTAGATTGTCAACTTGTACTCTCAATTGATGTTGTCCTCAAATATATTGCAAAATATGCAACAAAAGTTGAGAAAAATCTAAAACATATCATGCCATGTTATCTTGCATCTCAACCAATTTAGATTCAGAAATGCTTGCCCCAATAGCTTTTTGAAAAATGCTTACTAATAGCTTGTCGATCGTGATATTAGTGCCCAAGAAACTTGCCTCCTTTTACTAAAATTACCACTCTCCATATCCAGTAGGACATTTGTCTCTTTAAATGTTAACCACCACAAATTTCAGCGTGTCTCAATCTCATCTGCGTTAGATACCACTTCACCTACATACATTGATACCTACATGGCTCACCCCATACAACTAGAGGCAATGCCTCTCATTGAACTTACCCAAAAATGGACCTTCAAAGCATCCCAAAAAAATGAACAATGAAAGCAATGCCCCCAAAAAGCAATTGTTTGCGTCTCACCTAGGTTCACAAGCATCCCTGCAAGAGACAACAAAAGTTTTCATGAATTTTGTTGGGCTGAACTAATTCTATACCACCCATTACAGGACATTGATATTGACTTTGGCTTGTCCGAACATCAAATTATATCATAATGGGAAAGGTTTTCTTTGACATACAGGCCATGACACGTACACCGCAACAATCCAAATCCAACCAAAGAATCAGATGCTAGCAGCAACTCGAGCATTAAACATGTGTTGCAAGGACAAAATCCTGAAGAATGGTAGATTCTCTCAAGTTTGCACACAAACCTTCCTATACAACTTGATGCACTAGACATGCTTGGTTGACGTGACATTGACATACACCACAACTGTCAACATACTAGCTTCACCCAACAACAAATGCATCTTGCAACTACTTTCGTAGACTGCAATCGAGCAACCTATCAACTGCATCGTGATCTCAATGAACACAACCTTACTACTTTCTCTACTCAGCAACATAAAACATTCGATATAATTTGGTCTCATCTAACCACTTTCCCACTACAACCACCACTAAAGCTCATTGTTTAAGGAACTGCAGGGACTGGAAAATCACACCTCATAAAAAAAAAAAGGGTCTACTCTCAATAGCTCAGCTCCAATTCATGAGTCACCTTTACTACTTCTAGCAGCTACAAGTGTTGTTGCATTCAACATTCAAGCATCAACAATTCATTTTTCCCTTCAAATTCCAATCAAAGAAATGGCCCCCCTACAAGGGCAAACACTTACGGCCTTCCAAGAAAGCATGCACTTTATTAGGTACATTTTAGTAGATGAGATGAGCTTCATAGGGCCAAAGCTGCTAGAACATATCGACATGCGACTACGACAAGCATTCCCTGCCTACAACCACCTTCCCTTTGGAGGCCGCTCAATTATTCTCTTTGGTGACTTGGGACAACTACCACCAGTTAAAGATATCCCCATGTATGCTTCTACTTCATATGGTGGCATACTATGGCGCAACTTCACAACAGTGGTAACTTTGACCAGATTATTTTGACAAGTTGGTGATGCTCCTTCCCAAATTGCTTTTCGGCAACTTCTATCAAATCTACGGAATGCAGAGCTTAGACAAGAAGATTGGGAAATTCTAATGTCACGCTCAAGTTCATCGCTCAATGCTATATAAAACTTTGTTTTCTTGTCAGCCATACACCTTTTCACAACAAATGAAATGGTGTTACTACACAACAAACGTATGTTGTCGTCTTTGGCAACGCCAATTGCCCTTTCCACTACAGAGCAACTCAGGGGGTCAACATACACAAATCCAGATGAAGAGCAACTTCAAGCTCATATATTGTTGTCTATTGGCCAAGAGGTCATGTTATGTTCTAATATTTGGGTTGAAACAGGGCTCGTGAATGGTGCACTTGGTTAGGTAAATTAAATTGTATACATCGAAGGTGAAAAACCACCTCAACTACCCTTGTTTGTCGTTGTTCAATTCAAACATTACAATGGTCCACCTTGGGATCATAACAATCCAAATAATGTCCCCATAATGTCCCCATAACCCCTGCTCAGCCGTGGCCTTCGTCGTCAAATTCCACTTAAAATGGCTTGGGCACTGACAATACATAAGTCACAAGGATTAACACTTCCAAGGGTCATAGTCGACATTGACAACATTGACCGGCAAGGCCTCACATTCACTGCTATTTCATGAGTACCTGATCTACCAAGCCTTCGCATACACCCATCCTTCACGTTCCAACTCTATGCACGCATGCAACAAAGCCCATATGTTGCACACCAGAAAAATGAAGAGACTTGCTTGACAATAATGTCACTTTCAAACTCCTCAAAAAATTGAAGTGCATTCCACCTACTACAGGTACATCACTTCCTTATTTACTTCACTACCACTATTGATATATTTTAGTTATTGTAAATTATATTAATATTTTTCCTCTACTGCAGCCTCCTCATATTGCTCATTTACATTATTTCCTCATTATCTAAGCACTACAAACTAATGGACCAAAGGTAACTTATTATTTCTTTGAAATACCAAATTGAACATTTCATTTTCTATTACCTGCTTCTCAAATACTAACTACATCTTTCATTTATTTCTTTAGTACAATTATTTTCCCATCCATGTGCATCCCATACCATAAAACAAATTCGTTCTTGTAATGTGAAGTAAACAATCCATTATTAAGCTTGCTTAGGTGTGTGAAAGATCTTTTGATTTTCTTTTATTAAATTTGACTACCACCCTTAAATATTATAATCTTTGAAAATATTTGATGTCGAAATGTAAGATGGCTTCATTTTCATTTAGAACAGATAATTGCTTCACCTTTGTATGTGTAGCAATAAGTATTGATATTGATACTTCTTCTAGTTACTTCTTTCAAAGCACTTGTACTTTTGCTCCTTTGACCACAATCAATAACCTGGTAAATGTTCTCTCCAACCCCTTTGAAGGGTATTCATTTATGTTTTCTCTGTAATTTTTGAAGAATTTATTTAGCATTTGGATACTTTTGAATGATATGATGATGAAAAATGACGGGAATGCAAAATCGTGAGAAGAGATGGAGCCCCTATTTAGCTTTGTGCATGAGCTTCTGGAAGTCCTTGATAAAATGGAGAAACTCCTCAATAATCCCACACACAATTATATTTTGGACAACATAGCCATGGCTTCCACTCTCGTTGATGTCAAAGAGTATCACAACTATTATGTCTTCATAATCAACATGCCAGGCCTTCAAAATGACAACATCAAGGTATTTCCATTATAAACCACTAAAAACCTCATATTCTCTGCATCTTGGGGATGAAAAAGCTTCTAATCACTGGCCACTAAGACTAACTAAGCGGTTGTTGTGTGTTTGAAAACAAAAAGGTTCAAGTACAGGATGAAAATGTGTTGACAATCATTGGAGAGCGAAAGAAGGAGGAGGACAATCATGTCAAATTCATCTGTATGGAGCACACGGTCGGCAAATTTATAAGAAAATTGCCTAATGATTGCAATATGGAGGCCATTTCAGCTAGATATCAAGATGGAGTGCTCAATGTTACCGTTCCCAAGCTTCCTCCTCCAGAGCCCAAGAAACCCAAGACAATTGAAGTTAAAGTTGCTTAGTTGCTTGCCTTTCCAGACTATCTTTTTCCGTTTCCAATCTGTACAACAGTCACAAATCTAAATATAGTGAGTGTGTTTAAAACATAGAACTTACTGAATGTAGTGTTTTGGTCTATATTTTCACCACCGTATTTCCTCCATACATACATAGATATTTAAAAGTTTCAGTAACATAATTTTGAAAATATTAGAACCTATGTCTGAAACTTCAAAGGTTAAATTTTTCATCATTATGTGTTTTTTGGTATAAAATACCTCAATACAACAATGCACAACAATGTGTGGTTCATATTTCAATGTAACGATGACTCATTTTCCTCATTTATATAATAGGCTTACATATCATTTGGTTATACTATTATATTCAATTGCATACATTCTTGTAATGCGAATTATAAATTACATAAAAAACACTTCATTTTCAACATTGTAAATATATCCTTATTCTACATTTTTATCTCACATAATTTTAATCTCATTTATTTTTGTATACTATTTCAAATTCATTTTTAAAACGTGTTCTCATAAGTTCGATACAAACTGTTTTATTTCAACCAATATGACTACAACCTCAATTAAGGTAACCAATCGTTTCCATCAAATTTAATTCATTCTTTCGTTTTCTTATTATGTCAATTGCTATCTATTTCAACCATTTATTCAGCGTACCCAATTGCACACCTAAAGTGCAATAGCTAGTATGTATATAACTAAAGACATTAGATGTAGTAAGCTAAATACTACATATTTATGCCGAAGGTGTGTCCTTATTTGAGCTTTCAAAGCTCATTTTGTCTGTCAACGATTTAAATGGAGGGAGACGACATGGTTGACAGTTTGGTCATTGCCGACCGTTGATCGTTTAAAAAACAGCCAGACATTCCTCGCGTCATGCTTGCAAACACATTAAACTTTGCATTTAATTTTGCCTTGCATTTAATATGGTAGCGATGCAAATATCTCAAATTAGGAATGTTGCATTTACTTTGCCTTACTCTCGTCACCTTGATCTCCAATCTATATGCGAAAAAATATTTGCAACCTTAGGTTTTCGTAATACCCTTTTTGCAAGGTCTCAACAATTTCCTGTTGTCGGCATCACTAAAGAAATACACCATTAACTTGCAAATTTTTGAGGTAAGTCATTTGTCGTTGTTTCAGTACGAGATTTTGGCAACCTCTACACAACCAACTCTTTTTTATCTAATTCTATAAGTATTGTTTTGTTATCTGTACGTAGACATTTTTCGTTGTTCTTGCAAACTTTGCACATTTTCCCTTAAGCTTTATCTTCTAGGTAAGTCACTTGCCCCTGGTTTCAATGAGCTTTGTAGAACACTATTTGCAGATTGCATAATGTTAACACCTAAATGTGCTCATTATGAGGATCTTGACCGTTATTTTCATATTAATAAACATACTCAAAAACCCTTGCAGATGATGTTAGTCGTAATTTTTATTTTAATATACTCTTAAACTCTTGCGGATTATCATGGCCATGATTTTTATTTTAATAAACATACTCTAAAACCCTCACCGAAGCCTTATTTTTAGGTTGCAGCTCACTAAATTGGAGGAGTGTACGTCAATACCAGCGATGAAAATCTTGGAGGAGCGGAAACCAATAGCGGCAGGCAAAGCAGTAAAAAATGGCAATAAACAATCGAAAAAACAGTGAAAAATGAAGAGCGGCTAAGATTCATTTAACTGTCTTGCAATCCTACATCCTTATCAAGGCAAGCAGATTAAACAAATCTAACCCGCTCATCATTTTTCACCATTTTTTCGACTGTTCTTAGTTGTTTTTTGCTGCTTTCCCTGCTGCTATTGGTTTCCGGTCCTTTTTTGTTTCCCTTTAGTTCATTCACAACACTCTAGATCTATGAAGGTTTTTTTTGTTGCTTTTTTACAAATTGCTTTGTTACCATTACAACCATTACCATTTCATTCAAAAGAAGCCTACTTGAAAAAGAAAAGTAGAAATTACCTTCACCCTTCTGATGTTTCCTTGCTCTCCTCCTGTCATAACCGTCATTGCCATTTCATTGAAAACAAGGCTTCTTGAAAAAGCAATGGAATTTAGGGATAAGCTTCTATCAAATATTATAGTTAATCCTTTTTCTATGGCATAGTTTTCTTAAATGTCAAGCATAAATTTGGGATCAGCTGCATGTATGCCAAGTTTAACTTGCAGTAAGCTCCATGTTTACCATATGTGTCTAACGCGAGGTGAAACAACTGCATGTTTGCCAAGTTTAACTTGCAGTAAGCTCCACGTTCACCATATGTGTCTAACGCTAGGTGAAACAACTGTAAAATGTTAGAAACATTGCGACTTGATGACTCAAAGCAATTTTTATAATTCAAAACAATTATTTTCATTTAGAAGGATGCAAAAATCTTGGATGAAACTTGGTATATATAAATCTTAGTTTTCATTTATTAGAAATAGAAATAGAGTACAATGAAATATATAGAGAAAAACATAGATCATTATTATGGTTTGGGTTAAATTTTGCATTATTAGTATTTTAATACAATTTTGTACTAATTTTGATTACTATAGTATTTATATATCATTTATTATATTTATTTTTGTACTAAATTTTGTAAAAACTTATTTTATATTGCCAAAACCTATTCGTCGTTTGTCACTCGTTGCCATTTTCAGGTACATTATTTCTCGCATGGTTTTATTTTTTCCCGTTTAATTCTATTTACAAAATACTACATTAATTTATATATATATATATATTATGTTTTATAATAATAATAAAAAATAATTAAAATTTTATATACAATGAAATAATAAATATGTTTTAAATATTTAGCATATTCAATTATTATATTCTTAAAATACATTTAAAATTTTATATTATATAAAATTTATATATACTATATAATAATAAATAAACACTATATTATTATATAATACTATATTATATTTTAAATGCTACATTATTTATATAGTTAAATTCGTATTTATATATTTATTTTATATTGTTTATTATATTTTAATTGATATTATATAATAGTATATTATAAAATTTATATTTATATTTATATTATAGTATTTATATATCATTTATTATATTTATTTTTGTACTTTATATTATATTGTAGCATTTATATATTTATTCCATATAATTTATTATATTTATATTTATAATAATATTTTTTTATTAAATTTATATTTATATTATATACTATATTATATATTACACAATATACTATATAAATAATATTGTATAATATATATTATGTTATTCTATTATTTATTGATTGGTCTCAAGTATTACACAAATATATGCAAGCATAATATACCATACCTTTGGCTACTTGATCTTCCACACTCTTGGTCGTTTTATAAAAAGTTAAAACTTAGGTCATGTCAAGAAATGTGACACATTTGCCTTTTTCCTTTGATAGTTTAAATTCACTCCAACATTGGAATATACACTTGCAAATTCCAATAAATAATGTAATATCTTTGTCAACATGTTCTTTTTCTAAATTTGGATAGCAGGCACAATTATTTTTATGTGATTTTTTTGCATGTTCATCTCAAACTAAGCGATGTCATTTTATTTACATCTATGTTGTTAACTTTGTTATTATGCTATTTGTATTTCCATAGCTATTATGGTAAATTGTATTTACTTTGCATATCCTTTCGATTGAATGTTATGCTATTACAATTCCATGAGTATGAATTCGTAGATTCCAACTTGCCCGTTAATATGGATAGTTCACAACAATTGATGCTTATTTATGCTACCATAATAACAAACAAAAGACTGCCACAAAACCTTGTAATCTTAACTTGTGACATACAATGTTTTTCACATTCTCCTTAACGTTATATTTAGACATTGCTTATCCCTTCTACACATACTAAACAACCACTTACTTACAATTTGTTGGTGTTATAATTCAAATAACCTACAAAAAAAAAAGGCCCAAAACATCTACCGTTGTTTCCACCAACCCCAAGTAATTCAATTATTTTCATACCTTAGTAAGATATTTCAAGTTGTACTCATATCAAAGGTTGTACATACCATTTTGCACTTTATAATTACTATTGTAATGTTTCTTGATTGTCTGAATTCCCTACACTTTCTTTTCCTACATACGAGTCACTTCAAATGTCTTCCAACATCGTCATGTCTGCATTAACTACAAATGCCATTGCCGACATCTTTTCAGGCATGCTTGATGTAGATCCCTTTGTACAAATTGCATCTATCGATACCATTGAACAACCTAAAGCTACGCTTGTCAAGTATCGTATACAATTGTTGGATGAGACACACACACATCTTGCATTATTACCCACCCAGTTCAACGAGCTTGTCGTGGAGGAGGTTTTAGTCAAAGCTTCCATTGTCCACCTCAAAGAATATGTTTGCAAAAAATTTCACAAATTTACGCACATACATAATTACCTTATAGTTTTTAGTTCTTATTGTTTAAGCATGTACATTTCATTCACTTTCAAATTATCTTTTCATTGCAGGGCTATCGTAATTCATGGCCTCGAAGTAGTAACAAACAATGCATCAATGATTGGAGCTCCAATTGCTATTCACCAAGCTACAATCTGTATGCCCTCTAGTAGCTCTCAAAGACCATAGGCCACCACTCAATCTCCCAACACTTCACTTGATGAACTGACATCATCAAGGAAAAAACACTCTTGGCCCATTTGAACCAAATCCCATTGCAACCTTAATGCCAAACCATAAGCATTGGCCCATTGAAGGTTGTGCCTTGACTAAAATTCCAATTCATGAGTACAAAAATTCATGTAATGATGGGAAAGTCTTTGGGTTCAATTTTGTAGATAAAGTGGGGGTTTGAGATACATGTTACTTGCTTTAATGATCATGTAGACAGGTTCTACCATGTCATCAAGACCAATAGTACTTATGTCATCTCAAATAGCCGCATCAAAGTTAGGAACACAAAATATAGTAGTAGCACAAACTCTTATGAAATATTCTTCCACAACTCCTCAATCATAACTCCATTCACCTCACAGACTCCACTATACCAACACACAACTACCATATCGAAATCATTGAATCATTAATGTCATTGCCTATTAATTCCCTTGTAGATGTTATTGGTATTGTTCTATCTATCTCCTTTGCATCAACCATACACAAGAGGGATGACACTGAAACAACAAAGTGTAGAGTTACAATCACAAACATGTCAAGCCGTACCATTGACATCACACTTTGGGGTAGCCATTGCCAAATTGTTGGGAAATAATTAGCTGACCTTCCCCTACAAGCCAACCCACCAATTATTTTGATTAAAAGTGGTCGTATAACCTCATGGTTTGGAAAATCTATAGATACTATCTTTCCAACAAGCATTCTAATCAATCCCAACTTGGTTGAAGCCTCAACATTACAAACATGGTATGCCACTAGAGGGATTGCCCAACTTTGTCTTTCCCTCTCAAAGGGCCATCTATTGACCTAAAAATTTGAAAACCCAATTCCTATTTCAAGTATTGTGAAACCAAACTCTTTTGACAAACAAAATATTTGTGTAAAGACCACTATCACAAAACTCCACTTAGACAACTTCTACTACCTATCATGCCCTTTCACAGTGGAAAGAAAAAAGTGTAAGAAAAAGGTTCTCCAGATTACTTCGGGTGCATTTAAATGCCCCCAGTGTTCTATAGAGATTGCTACATGTGATTTAACCTACATGCTCAAGATGGACTTGCATGATGGTACATGCCATCTTCTTAATGTTACTGCATTTGAAAAACCAGCAACAACATTGTTAGGAGTTTGCATAGAAGACTTTTAGCTCCTACTAGCCAAACCAGATGCAGCGAGCCAAATTCTAGACACAATTGTCAATTGCGAGTTTCTGTTGGAACTTACCATCCAATCAAATGCTTTCGATGGGTGTGAAACACAAAGCATTATTACTACAATTATTAAACGTGCTTAGCTTTTCTATTACAAGCTTTTAAAGTACACTTGTTATGTCATGTGCAATTGCGCATATTTGTAAGCATGCCAAACAATTACACAAAACATAATCTATTTCCATTCTTGAATTACAAATCACTCTACTGCATAACATCTCTAAAATTTACTTTCACGCATTTTCACATTTAATCACACATCTACTTGCATTATATGAGGTACAAAATTTTATGGTCTCCTTTTGTGATGAATTATACTTCAAAATCTTTTATCGTTGCACTGGAAAGCATTCAACTTATATACACTTTCATATCCATTTCAAGTTTCAAACATGCAATATTGAAACACACATTTAATTATTCCCAGCTCTTATTGTTTCTTACGATTCACAAAGCTTTATGCCCAATCGATGTTATTGCCTGTTGCTTGATGTATTTAGTTTTCACATCATCTTGATTATACTATTTTTCCATTTTAGAACATTTACTGCTCCAAAATTTTATGATGTTATTCCCATTAATGTTGCACGTTCTATGTAAACTTACAATAACATACAATCTTGTTGTTTCCTAAGATTCCCAATGGTTTTCTTCCAATCAATGTTATTGCCTACTACTCAATGTAATTAGTTTTAATTATATTAATTTTCCCTGTTAGAACAGTTACTTCTCCAAGCTTTTATGATGCTATTCCCATTAATGTTGAACCTTTTATGTAAACGTACAAAAAATATTGAATGGATTTGGAAAATTCAAGCTTGTAAGTTAAACAAGCTCATCATAATCAACAACAACACACTCACTACCATGCGAGGAAAGACGTCATCAATAGAAGAAGATGAGAAAATACACAAAGCATCCTTACTAGCGCCTCCACATCTACACTCCCCTCCTTTGTTGCCCTCGCCCCTATCCATCCGCCTCTAAAATTTACTCATCTTTTTTGTTGCAAGACATTCTTTTTGTTTTATGCTAGATAGACTTGCAAATATGTCGACTTGTCTATTCTACATGGAACAATATCCCGGTATTAAGACAAAACAATTACATGGACTGTCTACTTGTTACAAATGTGCAGTTGAAAAAAATAGCCATTGCTTCTCGAAATGGAATATGGACCCTGGTGAGCAACCTCTATGTTTAAAAAAACAACTCAAGTTGAAGAGATGCTAATAGCTAGGTTCAACCCAATCCTTCAAGTTACCTATGCAAAGGGAGACCAGCTAAAATATAGTGGGCACACTATTTACTTTCCTCAAGATATTTCTACGATTGCTACCCACTTGCCTAGACGTATATATGAATTAAACATCTTATTGGTTAATAGAAAAAACATCGGCCAACAGGACTATAGCTTCTACGTGAGTGCAGAGAATGTGTTTATGAGGTGTTGCATTATAAAACCTTGCATGACCCATACTATCGAAATGTGCACTTAGATGAGGCTGCATTAGTATGTCTACCAAGTGCTTCCACTAACATTACCGACCTCCTATCTGCAACAACCACAATTATTAGCCCAACATCTACAAGCTCTATGCATATAAATGTTACAACCATCGACCCTTCTGAAGAAGACATTCACCACTCAACTTCCTTTGTAGCTAAACTTCCACGAACACGTAGAGAAGTTGAAGAATTGCATTCTATATTGCAACTAGGTCAAGACCAACCAACCTTGTCTATGGATTGACCAACCATTTCGCCATCTCCCATCAACGAGTACACCATTGAAGGATTGTTTGTTATGGTTTTCCCCACTTTGTTTCCAAAAGACATAGCTGCATTCAAACAACAACGCATGCAAGAAGTTAAGTTACATGAATGTGCTCTCCACTTGCTCAGGTACTTTGATAATAGGTTTGGCCTACACCCTCGCTTCAGGTACTTCATACTCAATATTCTTATGTGTCATTGCAACCAAGCCACAACATCTATGTTTGTTTATAAGCACATTGATACATTCTTTCCAACAACAATTTTTGATCTTCGTCAACGATTAAAGGACCCGCCAGATGAAAAACTTGTTGAACAACTCATGTGCTTTGGATCATCAATTCGAGGAACACACCCGTTTTGGAATTGTTGAAGAGGGGAGCTCTCCGACATGGTTATCCAAGTTGGTTGCCCATCATTATTCTTTACTCTCAGTGCGACTAATACACAATGGACAGACATGCACACTATCATGCCATCAATTGCACCTTCAAATCTACAAGCCGCTTATAAATGGAGGATACAAAACATTGTTCAGAATCTACACCTTGCTGCACACTATATGCACCATAGATTCACTTTATTTCGTGAAGAGGTTTTGAAAAAACTACTTGGCACGACCGACTATTGGTACAAGTATATTAAATACTACCCTCATTCATTTCCAATGGATACCATTAAAATACTTTCTAAACAAAGAAATCCACTAGGTATGAATGGCAGCATAGAGGCTTTGCACATATTCATGGTTTCCTTTAGCTAGCAGAAGCACCTAGTATTGGGAAACTACAATGGAATAACCTACAATCAATACACAATGCCCTTGAATACATTGAAATGCATGTCTTTGTATGGAACCCCTGATCACTACTGGTGAGGAACTAGGCAATTCATCAATCTCTTGACGATGACCCATGTTTAATGGACAATAGAATGATTTTGCAATCCGACCCTCTCATTGACTACATTGAACTGGTTAATTGTGTTCGACATCATACACAATGTACCTTTCAAACATGCGTTAGGAAGAAAGGCCAATCACTACAGTGTCGTTACAAAGCCCCTTGGGCCATGCAAGAACTTTCTACCCTTACAATTGATGAAGCTGGCCAATCAAAATTCACCGCTGCTTGCAATGACGACTGCTTAAATCTACACAACCCTTCCATCCTCTCTATTTGGAGAGCTAATATCGATTGCCAACCTATTATCTCTATCCACGTAGTCTTCAAGTATATTGCAAAATATGCAACAAAAGTTGAAAACAAGTCAAAAACATACCACACAATGCTATCTCATATTCCAACCAATATAGAGTCTGACAAGCTTGCCCCAACAACTTTAAAAAAAATGCTTGCTAATACACTATTGGACCGTGATATTGGAGCCCAAGAAACTTGCCACCTCCTACTTAAACTTCCACTCTCCCTATCTAGCAAGACTTTTGTTTCTTTAAATGTGAACCAATTTTTTTTTCAATGTGTTTGGCTCTAATCTGAATCAACCACCACCTTCCCAAATAGCATTGATGCTTACATGGTTCGTCCAATACATTTAGAGGCTATGCCACTTTTTGAGGTCACCTAAAAGTGGACCTACAAGGCATCGTGAAAGCATAGTCAATGGAAAGAGTGGTCCATTAAAGCCATTATTCGTGTCTCACCACACTTCACTCTCCATCCTTGCAAGAGATGACATTTGCTTCAAAGCATTTTGTTGGAATGAACTACTATTGTACAAACCATTTCACAACATTCACAATGAATTCACTTTGTCAACCGCTTGTATTATAGAACAATGTCAGAGTTTTGTAGGCAGTTATCATCCTTGACATGTGCTCCGCACACCATCCGAGACTTCCGAAGGAACCGATTCTACCTCCTCTTCCAATCAAGAAGGAATAATGCCATACAACAACCCATCTAAATGGAAAGTATTATCAAGCCTATACCCAAGCCTTCTTTTTCACTTTGATGAACTAGATATGTTTGGTCGTCGTGACATTGACTTGCACCATGATTGGGGTTCTTCCCAACTCAATCCCCACCAAAAGTCTGTTAGGTCTCAAAAACGTAGGTTTGAACCACGAGAGGTTGCCAAGCTCTCACAACGCTTTTGGCCAATGGACAAGGCCAATTGATGTAATTGAACCTTCTACTCTTTAGGCTCTGCTAAACCTAGACGGGTGTACCTATGAAAGTGATGCAAACTTTGTATGATTTCTACCTATGTGATCTATCCCTAATGGCAAATTGTGAGGGATAGATGAAAGCTCAATAATTATTTCTACTCCTAATAATGTTTGGAATATGAAGGTATGGATAAGATTTTATGAGATCCTAAAATGGAATTGGTATGACCAGTGCCTACTTTTGTTGGGTAAATGGAGTCAAGATGTAAATGATATGTGAATCCTATTTTTGGATACAATTCTAATTGTTTAGCACTTTTATGAGTTTATGTCTGGCATAAACGGGCAAGAATGTAATTATCAAGTTCTTCTTACTGATCCAAATGTCCTTTTCCAAATTACTGTGATTAATTAAATGAGTTTAATCCTTCCTTGAAGGAGCCAATTAATTGAACCACACAAGAGCAACAAATGTGCTTTGATAAACTGAAGATACCCTTGATATATCAATTTAAATAATAAAGAAATGACAACCTAAGAGACAACTGGATAATATTTTTGATAAATTCAATAAACAACTGACACCATAATTGGATCACAAAATTTATGCATTCTTCTCCATTATATGATTTGAAAATATTTTACAATATACATCATGACATTTTGTTTCAGCAACTGCTCACCCTATCCAACTACGTAAATCTACCACCTCCTTTTCATGATTTTATTTCATCTCACATATATACATTGTATTAGGGTTACGACCCTTCATATTTCTTCTATTGTAGAGCTTCACCTTATTTTAATTAATTGCCTTTGGCAAATTAAAATACTATAATCTTCGTTATCTCTATTTCTCATGAAAATAATAATATTTCCCCTTTTGCATTTATATTTTCACCAAACAAATATCTCCTTTGAGTAATTACTCATTACCTGCTCTCGTAACTCCTTAGGTGAAAAGTATTCCGCTTCCTAATGTAAATATTTTATAGATTTTGCCCTTTGTACATTTGTGAGTAAAATAATTACTCACCTTATAACTCCCTTTGTTAAAATATTTCATATTTCACTGAAAATATTTTACTTTATGAAGAAAATACTCACATTCACCTTTATCAAACAAGTCTTTACTTTATTTCTCCCGCAATTTTATATTTTAATCTTTTTTTAATCTTTACCCATATTGCACATTTATTTTAACTTTTATTTCCACCTTCAAGTTTTCGGCCTAACATGCACCATTGAAGAGATATTATTTTTTTATCCCAATAGTATAAGTCTCCCCGGGCGTGACAAACACACTCACTATGATTTTACAAAACTCACTCCGATCGCCTTGCTCTCGCAGTTGCATTATTTATTTTAGGGTTTTCTGTTGAGTTGTTTGTGGGTGCGTGGGAAATACCTGGAGTTATCTGTGCATTTGTTTCCTGCTTCTCAAATACTGCCTCTTTAAATTCCATGAGCCATTAAAACCATTGTAAAAGACAAACAGATATGGGCACAATTTTTTTTAAGATCCAACTGTCTGGTTCATCTCATTCATCTTGTATCAAGATCAAGAACTCAATAGCACCATCACTGTCAACATATGCAATCACTGGTGTGAATTAATTTTTAAAAGCCTTCTTTTGATGCTGGGTCTCAGCCTGATTTTCATCTTGCCACTCCTTTTGGCACTTGAAATCCATTCTCCCCTTTCATCAATTTTGTTCAATATCATAGACTTCAATAGAAACATGTATGTCTATGAATTTATACAGATATTCAAGCAGCAATATGTAGATTCAAAGCATACACCACATAAAATTGTTCACACTTGCATTTGATAATTCCTTCATCGTGCAGATCCATCCATGTACCTGTGTGCTTTTTTAGGTAATCAGCCACTGCAAAATCCTTTATCCACAGGATTTGGGAATGTGATACCATAGTGTTTATTCCTTGATTCTGATATTGCCTAACAAAGCTCATTAGTAATACGTTTTTCTTTTGAAGAGTGAAGCTAAAAACCTCTGTATTGCTACACCAACATGTAATTGGAGGGTGCTAATTCACTTTAAAACTGTCCCAAATTCATTCTAAAACATATCAAATGTTTTAAAAAATTATGCCGCTTAAACTTTAGCACATAGGAAAATTTTAATTTCGGCTGTCGGGAAAACAAAGTAATTTCATTAAGGGCACATGGAGCCACAAAAATTTGCAAGGAACCGTGATCAATTATTTTGGAAGAGGGTTTCTGACGGGTTTCAAACAACTCACCAAATCAAGGTACTTCCTTTGTAAACTAGCCCTGTTGGAGCGTATAGTGAAGAAAATGAATTTTTAAAATTAATACACCAAATGACCTTGGAATTCAATGAAATTGAAATTGGAGACATTTGAGGCCAAAATACCAACTGGGTCATCCTTATAATTTCAAAGTTTGCAACTTTTTTGGGGTGCCAAATCTAGCCCAGGAGCAGTCGCAAAACAATTAAAAAACATACCATAAATCCTCCGATGACCATAAAAATGCACAAAAGTATAGATATATGATCCAAGAATTTATTTCAAAAAACGTCCTGTAGAAACTCATTCTGAGGTGTGAGATATTAATGTTCAAAGTAGCCCAGTTGGCATTTTCTGAAACTTGCCACTGTCAAACTTAGCTGAAACTCACCAATTTGCAATTTTGTAAAAATATCAAATCACTTCTTATGAAGCCATAACTTAGGAGATTGGTTCATTTAGGGTTCATTATCATGTGTGCAAAGTGGCTTTTCATCAATCTCCGTTGTTTGCAAAATATCAAGCCTCCAATTTGACCTTTTGTGACAATTTTCTAGAAATGTAGATGCGAAAACTGTGTGAAATCATTTTGCTTTTGGCTTTGAAAAAATACCAAACGATGTCCTGAAGCTCTGAAAATTGACATGGAAGTACATCGAGATAAGGACAATTATAGGCACCAATTAGTTCGTTATGATCATCATCCATTTGCTTAATATTTACCCTCAAAGTTGACCATTTTGACAGAATTTTTACTGTGCTGACAACAGATTTTCTCAAAGACCTTGCAACATGTTGCTTTGAAACTTTGTCAAATTTGATTGTATGGAGCTGAAAACTGACGTGCACACTCACATATGTTAGATGAACACACCTGTAAGACGACATTGCATAAAAACGAACAGGTCCCAAGTTATGATTTTCCAAAGTGTGCTTCTCGGGCTACGTCTTCAACTGACTTTTCTGAGTGTCATATTGAAAATTCTGACATGGCACTTTCAAATTTTGCCAAAATTTGAAGGTTCTAACAAAGTCTATGCTACTAGCTACATAGAATCCAATCGTCCAAAATTTGTAGTCCCCCATCTTCCCACTCCCCCTACCCAATATGAGCTCTTTGTCGAACAACAAAAAGCTGATATAGTTTTCTTGCATCTAAATGCAAGTACTTTCTAAAATCTTTTTAAAATGATTGTTCGAGGAATTGCTGGAACAGGTAAATCACACCTAATAAAAGCCATCCAATTTGCAATCCATAATTCATCCCAAAATGTCCCTTTGTTAGTTTTTTTTATGATCAGATGTATATAAAATTAATAGTAATCAAAATATGCAACACTGAAGACAATAAACACAACAAGATACCCTAGGAAAACCCTCCAACTTGAGGGAGAAAAATCCAGCCAATATATCTCTTATATATTGATATATTAAGAGCAAAAATCTGCTTATAACTCAGGCATAACTCAATGCCGATTGAATACAATGAATAATTGCACCTCGCCTAGATGCGAAATACAAATGAATATGTTTCTCCTTGAGATCGATCTGTTGCTACATAATGATGATCTGCTGCTCACGTCTGAACTTCTTCTAAGAGTGTGAATTATGATGAATGAACTTGATGCCAAAATGAATGATTCTCATGCATATAAATACACGCCCAAGGAAAAGACGTGTCTTCTCAAGTCAAGAGGTTGACCATCAAGAACAAACATCTTCTTTAAAAATCATGCCTCTCCTAAAGTCGGCCCTAGTTAATAATAATTAAATATTAATTGTTAAATATTAAATAATATGAATGAGGTGCCTCCTCATTATCTCAGATCGGTCTTAAATAAATTAAATATCCATTGGCTATATTTAATTTATTTCCTTCATAAGAATTTGTGCTTGGAAGGTATGAGCCCTGTGGCTGTAAGTAACATCAACACCCTTCACCATTACTACTTCTTGCACCTATAAGTGTTGCAGTATTCAACATCCAAGCATCAACAATCCACTCAACCCTACAAGTACCTATCAAAGATATTGCCCCCTACAAGGCCAAACACTAGCAAGCTTCCAAGAAAAAATGTACTTCATTCGCTACATATTAATAGATGAAATGAGCTTCATTGGTCCCAAGTTACTTCAAAGCATTGGCATGAGGCTACGTGAAACATTCCCCAACCACAACCAATTCCCCTTTGGAGGACGTTCAATCATGCTCTTCGGTGACCTTGGCCAAATTCCACCAGTCAAGGAGGACATTCCTATGTATGCCTCGACCTCATACGAGGGGGTGCTTTATGGTGCAGCTTCACAAAAGTTGTAACACTAAGCAAAATATTTCATTAGATCAGTGAGGAACCAACACAAATTACCTTTCATACTATCCTCTCCAATTTGCGCAATGTAGAACCTACGGTAGAATATTGACAAGTACTAATGTTGCGCTCAAGCTCATCATTGGCCTGTACAGAGCAAACAAAGTTCCTGTCCTCATCACACCTTTTTGCAACAAATGAAATGGTCTCACTTCATAACCAACGAATGTTACTATCTTTGGCAACACCTATTGCCTTGTCAACTGCAGAGCAACTAAGGGGGTCACCATGTTCCAATCCTGATGAAGAACAACTACAATCTAAGGTCCTTTTGTGTGTTCAACAAAAGGTAATGTTATGTTCAAATTTATGGGTGGAAACAGGCCTTGTCAATGGTGCACTTGGGCAAGTCCAAGCTATAGTCTACAAGGATGATGAAGATCTACCTTTACTTCCATTGTTTGTTGTAGTTCAGTTCAAAAATTACATAGGTCCAACTTGGGATGTCAATAACCCAAAATATGTCCCTATTGCCCTACTGAGTCGTGGTCTTCGTCGTCAAGTCCCTCTAAAAATGTCTCGGGCTTTAACAATACACAAATCACAAGGTCTTACACTAGAAAAGGCAACCACCGACATCGGCAATGTAGATTGACAAGGCCTTACATTCACAACTATGTCTAGAGTTTGTGCATTGGCAGGCTTGCGTATCAAACCAACCTTCACATTCCAAAGATATGCATGCATGACACAAAGTCCATTTGTAGCACGCCGGAAGCAAGAGGAGAAATGCTTATTGGCATTGTCTGAAATAAACTCTTGAATAAACACTCATATTGCAAATAACTATAGGTTAGTTCCTCGAAATATGTCAACTGTAATCCTCTACCTCCACAATGCTTCTTTAAAAAATCCTTTTTATGCAACTCCTTCAATGCTCACTATTATATTTGTTGGAAAATTATCAAGCAATTCACTAACCTTATCTACACTTCCACATTGTGCATACATGTGTATTTGGCACGTGCAGGGAGGATGACATACATTATATTTTCTTGTTTTTTTGTAAGCTGGAGCAAAGTGAAACCTTAATTAAAGAAGTCAAATATTGCATTTCAATCAATTATTTCCTTGGAGATATGAAAGAGTAGTTGACATCTAAATTGAAAGTAGTCAGTGCTGTCAAATTTTTCTGTAACTTAAAAGACTATATACAACATAGAATAAAACTATTAAGAACAAATAATACTAGATTTTCCAAATATTATATTGTCATGTATTTTTGTCAGCAGGGGCAAAATATAACCTTAATTAAAGAAGCCAAATATTGCATGTGAATCAATGTAGTCAGTGTTGTGAAGTCTTATCGTAATTGAAAGACCATATGCAGATTTCTTAATAATACTATGAAGAACATAGTATACTACATTGTATGATATTACACAACCCTAAGTCAAATAGCTTAGAGCCCGTACAACAAAAGTAACACAAATAGCTTACAACCCCTACAAGAGACCAATTAGTAACACAAATAGCATCATAATTATTTAATAGTTGTACATAATCAAGAAAGCTCACCCACGAAGATTATAACATCCAAATCAACTGGTCATAGCCTAGAAACCGAGATACATCATCATATAATCAATTATTTATACTACCAAATTCAAATATAGATTACATTTCTCATAAATACTTGCTATATATTTAATTGAAACGTTTGTTTTACATAATGTTTGTTTGATCTAATGATTGTAAAGTGCAACATATACTACATAGTTCTTCTAATTTGTTCATTCTTTTGTAATTAATTGCCATGTTTTTGTCATTCATTCGCATGCTTACAATCTAATGTTGTACTTCAACTTATACATATATTTCATCCACACATGCCAGGTCATGGCTATACATTCAAATACTCCTATACAACCAAGCCCCTCCAACCTGACTCAAACTTGCATGTCAGGCAACAAGTTCTATTGAAGATTTGGATGTTGAGATGCTTCAAGCCTCAGTGTCAACTTACCAATCCAGCTGCACAAAACTAGAGGGATTGTGCAATTTCCTAAGGGAGCTTAAATATGATCAACACTATAATATTGTTGTAACACCGACGATAATTGCTACTTTTCAGATTTACCTTGACAACTTGTAGTCCATTATAAGTTTTTTGGTTGTGTATATACTATGCCTACTTATGGTTGCAATGTACATGAGCTAGATAGTCTTCTATAGCCGTCTTTAATATTCCCTCCCAATATAATCATTGTAGTTTTTGTCTCGAACAAGATAATTTTGCCAAATTTCCCTATATTTTCTTTTGCCAGAAGAGCTTTAATATTAACAATATATTTGTTTACCATGCAAGTAAATGGTGTTTTACAATTTTCATTCTTTCAAATTAAACTTTACTAATTACTGAAATGCTTGTTTCCATATGAAAGTTCTAGGTATTTGTAAATCTTAAAAACTAAACACACAATACGTTGATAAATATTGGTATAGATTGTAACACAATACATGAACCACTATGAGTTGCATATTTTGTAACTTGCAGCGTCTTGGAAAAAAGATGATAAACATGTTATAGCATTGGTAGTATCTAAAAATGAAAGTTATGACTCCAAATTTTGAATATTCCAATCACAAATAGGCTAACATGGTTAATAATTCATTTGTTAATGAATGCCTTTTCTTTAGATATTAAGAAAGAGTTTTTGGAGTAGGTAGGATGGAGGTAAGCAGTAAAACACATTTGACTCCTCCAAACCAGTTTGAAATGGAGTTCTTCCATGCAAATGCCCTTGTTTTGATGCCCAGTGAAGAACTTATTTGCTGTGAAGTTTGTTTGTTTCAAATATCTATATCAATGGAATTTATTGTATGCAAAATTTAAAAAAATACATAGATTGGATATCAATTACAGGCATCCTGGTTGCAAGTTCTATATAAGGCAATGCACAGATATGTAATTAAGAAATACCCTTCATTTTTTCATTATTTTCTATATACATGTAATATCTCTGGAAATTCATATCATTCACATTGTATCTTCCTCAAAATTTCTACTCCAAATGAACATATGTTTCTACAGTTATGTAATTATGAGACACAAATTTCTATGCCTAGTTATTAAAGGGCTGGTACAAAATCCTCTGTAAACTTATAATGCTCTGAAATACATGTTTTGTTTGTGGACAACATTTTTCAATCTCAATTTTTTTTTTAATCTTTCTTCCTAGTTGGACCATTGAAATCAGTTCAAATTATGTCAATATCATTGCTCAATAGGTGTTTGTATGTACTATTTTTTCCTTTGAATGCTTCAAATGTCTTTAAGTTCAGGGTCATTATGGAAAAAATATCTAATGGTAGATCATTTAGCAATTATGCATTCACTTACATTGACTGAAACACAACTGAAACCAAACCTTTCAATTAATAAGAAACTTTCAGCCAAATGTAATTTGTGTAGAGATACTTTCACCCAAATGTAATGGGAAAATAAAAATTATTTCAAATTCTAATTCATATCAATACCGTTGCTCAATAGGTGTTTGTATGCAAATCTTTTATTTCTTTGAATGCTTCAAATGTCTTCAAATTTTGGGTCATTATGGAAAAACAATTGTGCAGCAATACTTTCATGCATTTGTGTAATACATTGATATCTAATGGTAGATCATTTATCAATTACACATTCACTTACAACGACTAAAACACAATTAAAACCAAACCTTTCAATTAAAAAGATACTTTCAGCCAAATCTATTTTGTGTGGAGATACTTTCAGCCAAGTGTAATGGGAAAATAATAATTTAAGAAATTGCAGTTTAATAATTTGATATGATGTTCTTACAAATTAGATAGATATGATGTTTGTTACAAATAATTTTGCTCATCATGGACAAAACAAAATACTGAATATTAAACTAAACTATACATTATGCGAACTTTACTCATCGTTCTTGGCCTTCATATGTAGCAACACAACGATGCCCAAAGAGCTTTTGGTTACACAAATAATACCAAAATCTCTCCCTAATTGACCATCCACAAACTCTTCAGTGTACCCATTGCACACTAGGGTGCCATTGCTAGTAATAAATTTAAATTGTGAATTGTTAAGTTATGCATAGATAATAATTATTAACAAATTTTAAATAATGAGATTTGGAGATATTCACAATTATCAACTATTAATGAAATTAAATTGTGAAATGTGGAGACACTCAAAACGTAAGGTATAAAGATCATGATATTGATTTTAATTTAATAATGAAATCTAGGTTGAATTAGATTTATGTAATGTCCCCTACTTGGAGTATGCTTGAATTTGCCTTAAGGGACAATTACACAACATAAAATTGTTCTACAAACGATATTCCATAGTAAATTATATAATATATATTAAACTTAAGAATAAATGAACTATTAACATTTATAAAAAAATGAACAACTTAAACTTGAATCCAATTTATAGACTCTCCAACTTAAACTTGAATACAATATATAGACTCTTTTCAATAACCAATCATGGTAGGGATTGGAGAGAAACGCGTGACAGGACACCAAAAAAGATTCATTACAATTAAGTCTAAGGGCGTGTTCATACCTTGTTGGCCCCAAGTGGCAAAAACATCCAACCAAGACAATTCCATCCAACATAGTTTTTTTTTAATTAAATATTGTTAATTGCATTATTAACCTTTTTTTATCCATATCCGTTAAACCATAAAGATACACCTTGTAAAGTATAATTAAAGAAGTAAATTCAGTAACTAAATTAAGTCAAGTGAATTTTTGGAATATGTAATTTAATTTTAGTATTTTAGGAGGTTATGATTTTTATATATGTAGATTGAAATAAATCAAAGTGAATGACGACAATCTACACTTAAATTTTATGCTTAAGTGGATAATCAAATTAATTGTCCCTTATAAAAAAAAATGATTATGATGATTTGTAATATATATACAACTAAAGACATTAGACATAATAAGCTAAATACTACATATTAATAAATTTAAATTGTGCATAAATGATACCTATTAACATATTCTAAATAATGAGATTTAGAGATATTCACAATTATCAATTGTTAATGAAATTAAATTATGAAATGTGGAGACACACAAAATGTAAGGTATAAAGATCACAAAATTGTTTTTAATTTAATAATAATGAAATCTAGGTTGAATTAGATTTATGTAATGTCCCCTACTTGAAGTATGCCTGAATTTTCCTTAAGGGACAATTACACAACATAAGATTGTTTTACAGATGATATTCCATAGTAAATTATATAATAGATATTAAACTTAAGAATAAATGAACTATTAACATTTATAAAAAATGAACAACTTAAACTTGAATCCAATATATAGACTCTTTTCAATAACCAATCATGGTAGGGATTGGAGAGAACCGCATGATAGAACGCCAAAAAAATTTATTCATCACAATTAAGCGTAAGGGTGTGTTCATACCTCGTTGGCTCCAAGTGGCAAGAACATCCAACCAAGACGATTCCATCCAACATATGGTGGTGTACTTACATTGTGAGAACATATACACTATTCATCTCAATTAAGCCCAAGGGCGTGTTTTTACCCCCTTGGCCCCAAGTGGTAGGAACATCCAACCAAGACAATTCCATCCAACTTAGGGTGGTGTACTTACATTGAGATAACTTATATCGCCCTTCCCTAACATGTTTCTTTGCCAACTCTACACATGGTTGCTTAAAGAGAAGGATGCATATTATAATAATATAAACAAATTCACCGTTTCATTTATTTACCAATTTAGACATAAATCCTCTTCTTATTGCATATTAGTCACTATTGATGAAGTAGAAACTCAACCTCTCAAAAGGGGATACTCTTTAAATCCCACTATCAAATCCTCTCTCAAAAACCATTCAACAAAAAACAAAGATTTTAATGTAAAACAACTATGATGCAATTTCCATTAATTCAAACTTGCACAAATGGCATACAAACATCCATATATCTGATTATATCAGATATTACCGTCAATAGGACTGATATACAACCGTAAAAACAAATCATAATTGGATTTTAAAAATGAAACTACTAAGAAAACACAGTTGCAATTTCTCTCCCTTCACTTCAAATTTCAAACAACAAAAATATGCATTTGCAATCTTCAATCTTTGGATGAATCCACCTTCAACCATGGAATTAATCTTCCATTTTTTGTCTCAACACTCTCTCAGACCTGCAAAATCATGGCTTCTACCTTCTTGTTTCAAAAATTGGTAAGTCATCCTTGTCTATCAAGAAATGGTCCCCGAAAATGGACTTTTCAGATACTTCTTTTGAGCTAGTGCCTATGTGGGTTTGATTGCTAGGCCTACCTATGGAGTTTTGGAATGAGGATGTTTTTAGGGGAATAGAAAATTCTTTTGGGGAATTGTTATCCATTGGCACCATGACCTCGGCTAGAAAAAGGTTGGTGTTTGCTAGGATCTTTGTGGGTATTACCCAAACTATTGATTTGTCGTCTTCTATAGAAATTGTATTGAAGCTAGGGAAGTGGGTTCAAACAATAGAGTTTGAAACTCTCCCTTTTGTGTGTTTTAATTGCAAAAAAGCGGGGCATTGGGCTAGGAAATGCCCAAACAGTGTATCAAAACCTGAAACCAAGTCGAGTATTAAAGAGACCAAAATTTGGAAGGCTAAAACGATGGAGAAATCCCTAGAGGATGGGAATAAGGGCAAGTTGAATAAATTTGTGAATGGTCAGGATAAGAATGGGGAGGGTCAGAACTCCAACTTGGAAGATAAAAATGATGAAGTGCCTTTGAATGGGAATGTTTTGGACAATGTTGTTAGTGGTCAAAATAAAGATACCACAGACTTGAGCACCAAGGGGTCTTAGGGTGAGGATGAAAAGGAAGACGAAGGGAGCATTGGAAAGTTTGATGAAAGCTTGAACTTAGAAAAGAAGGTTCCAAACACCTTGTCTGGAAACTTGGAGAAGACTTCTTGTTGTGGCCAAGAGGCAAGAAGTAAAGCTAGTGGCGATTGAGGAGAAGACTTCTCCCTCATCTCTCAGGGATAGTTCTCAATGCTCCTCGGTGGTAGTGAAGGATACTTTTGGGAGTTCAGAGGAGACCAGCGAAATGGGGAATGACTTGAGGAATTCCTCGATCATTAATGACGTTGCAGGAGATGACTTTATGGATGTGAAATATTTCATGGGTCTTGAAGACCTGGACCTTGAGGAGGATAGCTCATACACACAGGTCGAGAAGAAGAACAAAAAAGGGAGCAATACTTTGGGGGTTTCCATGAGAAACAGATTGAAAGAAGATTGTGGAGCCCAAAGAGGTTTGGGCAGAAAATCAACAAGATGGTATAGAAAGCAGGAACGCATCCAAAACATTGTTGACGGGGTTCAAAGAACCATCCCGAATATCTGCCGGAATAATACCCAATCAAAGAAATGAAGTTTATGTATTGGAATATTCAGGGGCTACACAACTCCCATAAATAAGAAATTTTGTACAATTTTGCTAGGGACCATAAGCCAGATATTTTAATTATTCAAGAAACCAAAATGCCTAAGGAAAGGGTGAAAATAATTAAAATCTTCAAGAATAGTGGTGTTCAGGGGAGGAGCTCGGAGGGCGCTTCTCAAGGTCTTGTGACTTTTTGGAACCAAGATCATATCCTAGGTACCCCGGTTTGGGAAGATGCCAACCATGTGGCTACTAGATTCAGGCACATTAGAGATGGCTTCAGCTGGATTTTGTCTAATATATATGCCCCTAATAAAAAGACTACGAGAAATAATTTTTGGAAAAGACTTGAGGCTCTCAACCTTAGCTTCCCTAATGAGAACTGAATTATTATGGGAGACTTTAATACTCCATTGCTTGAATCGGAAAAGCTTGGAGGCTCCCAAATTCAGATGGACAGTAAACTGGACTTGATGGACTTTATCAATTCTCAATATTTACATGATGTGGACCTAAAGGGTGCTACATTTACTTGGTCCAATAGGAGGGCTGGGAATTATCTTATTCAAGTCCAGCTTGACAAGGCTTTAATTTTGAATAACTGGTTGAAGGACTATTTTTGCTCTCTAACTGCTCGCTCAAGGATAGGTTCAGATCACTATCCCATTAGCTTTGTGGTTGACTCTGTTTCAGGTAAGAGAAAATTCCCTTTTAGATTTGAAAAAATGTGGTTGTCTCACCCTCAAATTTCTAGATGTATTCATAAATGGTGGAGCATAAAGGTCAATGGTACTGCCATGTTTTGGGTGGCCAAGAAGCCCAGTGAGGTCAAATCTAATAGATGCTAGAATACAAAAGTTTTTGGTTATATATTTGCTTCTAAGGCTACTATCCAAACGAAGTTAAAGGATATTCAAGATAGGATCCAGAAAGATGGCTATGTGGGAGATCTCCTTTCCAAAGAGAATGGAATCCTTACTAATTATCATGCCATAATCTCTAAGGAAGAATAATTCTTGAAACAAAGATCTAGGTCGATCTGGCTGTCTTTTGGGGATAAGAATACTAGATTTTTCCACATGACTACCATGAAACATAGGGCATCCAATCGTATAACTCATATTATGAAGAATGGTATAAGAGTTGAGAAGGAGGATGAAATAAGGAGTGAAGCTATTTAGTTCTTTGTGAACATGTTATCTGTTGATGGAAGGCTGGATGTGAATGCTCAACAAAACCTCATTGATGTTATTCCTAATATTCTGAATGAGGCTCATAATAAATCTTTGACTGCCATGCCTTCAATGGATGAGGTCAGAAAGGTTGTGTTCTCATTTGAGGGCAATAAGGCCCCGGGGCCTGACGGTTTCCCTTTGTTCTTTTTCCAAGTCTTCTGGGAGATTATGGCTGAGGATGTCACTAATGTTGTTAAAGAGTTTTTCGGATCTAGAAAACTGTTAAAGGAGCTTAACTCTACATTTATTTTTCTTATCCCTAAAATCCCTGGTGCAGACACATTTAAGAATTTCCATCCGATTAGTTTATGCAACTTCTTTTATAAAATCATCTCTAAAGTGGTTACTACTAGGTTGATGGGTGTTCTCCCGCTTCTTGTCTCTCCTCAACATAATGGTTTCGTCCTTGGAAGAATTTTTTTGGACTCTATCATTACTATTCATGTGAATATTCATTCTCTAGAGGTGTCCAAGAGTCAAGGTTTCCTTCTAAATTTGGATATGTCTAAGGCCTATGATAGAGTGGACTAGGAGTTTTTTCTGAAAAATTTAAGAGCTTTTGGGTTTTCTGAAAGATTTGTGCAATTGATAAAGGAAATGATAACTACTACCAGCTCTATTGTTATTATCAATGGGTCCCCTTCTCATTTTTTTAAAGTAACTAGAGGCGTGCGATAAGGAGACCCTGTTCCGCCGATCCTCTTTACTCTTATGGCTGAAAGTCTTCGAAGGATTTTGCACAAAAAGGTGGAGGAAGGTAGTTTGAAAGGGCTAAGACCATCTCGAACTAATCTTGTGTGTTATCATCAACAATTTGTTGATGACACTATACTCATGGGAAGTGCAACTGTTGGAGAAGCCAGAGTTTTGAGGAACTCCCTTTTGTTGTATGAGGATGCTTCTAGTCAAAGAATCAATAGGGGGAAAAGCTCTCTCTTCTTTTTTAACACTCCTGAACGGAGGCAAAGGAAGATTGTTGAAATCATTGGTTGTTTTATTAATTCTCTACCTTCCATTTATTTGGGTCTTCCTTTGGGATCTAAACCACCTAAATCTTTATGAATTTCTCTTGTGGACTGGTTCAATTGCAAGTTGGTGGGATGGAAAGGGCCCCTCCTCAGTTAGACTAGAAAAGTGTTGTTGCTCAAATCTTCTTTGCAGAATTTGTCGGTCTATGCTTCAAGTCTGTTCAAGATTCCTTCAAAATATGCTGAAATTATTGAAAAAATGAAAAAATGCTTTCTTTGGTCATGAGTTGAGGAAAGGAAGCGTGTCCCTTTGGTTTCTTGGGAGAGAGTGTGCAATCCTAAGAAGTATGGGGGTCTTGGCCTGCGAAGTGTGAGCATGTTTAATAAAGCCCTTTTGGCTAAGCAGGTGTGCAGACCTTTTCTGAAGTTCGGGAGTGGAATTCTATTTGGCTCAGTAAATATTTACAGGGTGTTGCTTCTATCAAAGACTTCCTTAGTTCCCAATCCCTTCCTTTAGGTTCTTCTCTTTGGAATAATGTTATTAAGGCCAGGGATATTGTTGGGAAAGGAGCGATGTGGAAGCTTGGAGATGGGAAAAAAATCTTGTTTTGGGAAGACAAGTGGGTTGGGAATGAACCTCTTTGTGATATCCTTGCCTTTAGGATTCACATGGAGGAGTGTAAGGCCAAATTTGGTACCTTTATTAGGGACTATTGGAGAACTGACAAGTGCACTTGTATTTCATCAATCAGTCCGGACCTCTCCCCCATACAGTCTTTTCTTAATTCCATTGTGCTAAATCTAAGGGGCTAGGGGGACCACTTGGTTTGGAAATTATCTCCCTCTGTGATTATTTTTGTCTCTTCGGATGTTGCCTCTTGCTACCATATTTCTCCCTCTCCTATTTGGGTGAAGGCTTGGGTGCATAACCTTATACCCAAAATCAATATTTTTCTGTGGATTCTTCTCCAGAATAAAATCTTGACTAATGATAATCTTTGTAAGCGTGGTTTTTATTTTTCTAACAAATGCTACCTCTACTGCGCAAATGCTGAAAGTGTTTCACACCTTTTTCTTCTTGGTCCCTTTGTCTATAAAATTTGGTGTAGTATTTTGCAGTTGTGGAATCTCAACTGGATCTTTCCTAGATCTATTTGGGAATTCTACTGTCAGTGGAAGGCTCCTTCAAATAATTAGGTGATGAATATTCTCTGGAGATATATCTTTCCACACCTTGTGTGAGGAATATGGAAAGAGCACAATAATAGAATCTTTAGGGATTCCGCTCTCTGAGAGGAAGTGGTCTTTGAGAAAATCATCAGAGCGGTGAGAGAGAACTTCAACATGCTAAACTATAATTTGAAGGCTAAAGGGAAGATGAAATTCCAAGACTATGATCTCAAAGTTGTTGAGGCATGGTTGATTAAGGCTGATATTTCTCATGCTCTTAGACCTACTAAGGGTCATAGGGATGGTATCTACTAGAGTCTCCCTCCCACGGGATGGGTGAAAATCAACTTTGATGTGGCGACCAAGGCTAATCCTTGGCTTGATGGGTGTGGGGGAGTGATAAGGAATGAAAATGCCAATTTTATTTCAGCAGTGGTGCTCCCCTTGGGCACCCAAACCAACCACCTCGTTGAAGCCATAGGGGTTTACCAAGTCCTTAATCTTGCCCAACAATTGAATCTCAAAAAAGTGTGGATTGAAGGGGATTCTAATAATATTATTCAATGTATTAAAGGTTCTCAAAATCCATCTTGGACTATAGAGAATTGGATTAATTTATCTAAGGAAATTATTAGCTCTTTTGAGAATCACTTTGTAACCCATGTCTATAGAGAGATTAATATGGTGGCAGATTTCTTGGCCAATAAGGGGGTTAAGGCCTATAGTAAGATGACATGGCAGAGGAGTGATGGTTTAGAGGTTGATCTCGTGACCTTACTTATGTATGATCGCACCCATGGGAAGGTCCAATTTCCCCTGCCAAACAATGATTAAGGAGAAGGCATGTATTTTGATGCAGTCTTGGAACTGTTGCTTCATCATTTTTCTTGATGGGCTGGAGTACCGTAGTATTAATTGCCCCATTAATATTTGGTGTTTCACATGCTTTCTGGGCATTTTTCCGATCAGGTTTAGTGGCTTTCTGGAGTCTTTGCAGAAGGGTTGCACCATTGACAACATGTGAGGTGAATGCTGCAGGTTGGAACCAATGGAATGCAAAAATTTGAAGAGTAGCGAGAAAGTGTGGCGAGTGTTGGAGAGGGGTGGCATCACAAGCCACTTGGAAAAACTTCATGGAAGGGATCAGGAGATCACCAAGATTTTTGCGAAGGAATGAAACAATGGTAGGATAAAACTCTTTGGGAGAAAAGTGGTGATTGATGAATAGCTAATTTCTGATGTCACTACAATGTCCATTGAGGGGCTTAAGTTCTACAAGGACCGGAAGCTCTCCAACCAGGCGGTTAAGAATTTTACTAAGTCTGATAAGGAGAAGGAGGATCTGCTGAGAGCTACCAAGAGTAGCTATGACTCCACCAAAATTAAATTGCTTTGGTGAGAGGTCTTGAGAGTGATTATGGAATATATTACTTTGGATAGTTTATATGCTAGGGTTTTTGGCTATCACTTTGTGCTCTTGAATGATTTTTGGCACTAGGTCAGGGTTTCCCTCCCTTTCTATCTCTCTACTTCTTTGAATGCTAGTCTTCAGGACCATTTTCAAACCTAGTGAGGTACCTGATTCTTCACGAGGGTTTGCTTGTTCTCATTTATGAATATTTTAAAGCAATGCTGGCTATTACCATAAAATCCGTTCTCCACACTCTATTTTTGATAAGGAGGAATTGGGTGCTAGCTATATGGATAAAGATGAGTGGGAAACTGATATGGAGGAGGAGGAAGAGCACCCTTCGAAGGATAAAAGGAAGGGTAATAACAAGCCTAAAGCCTATTCTCTTCCTAAACCTAATGCTATGACCTCTACTGGCAAGGAAAAAGTCATCTTCACGGGGTCTAATGTAACTAAAATGAAACCGAAAGGTAAACCCAGTTTTTCTCCTCAGGGGAAGGGCAAGAGGAAGGTTGTGGAGGACCCCTCCTATGATACCAACCAAGAGGAGTCTTAACATACCAACTCGTCTGAGAATTCCAGCTACCCACCTACGGATAGGGAGGACAGACTTTGGTACCCCAGTGACCTTAAGGAGGATGACCACTACTTTAAAGCTAATCGTGAGTATCCTGTTGATATCCTTGCAATTTCCTGCAATGGGTCTGTGGATTTTTTTCGGTTGATTAGGTAGGTTTTCATTGAGATTAAGGAGATAAAGTTGAACCAAAGGGCCTTTAACAACAAGCTAGAAAAGAATGAAATGATGGATAATCCTAATAAGGATAGAGATAAAACCAAGGATTTGTGGACCAAAGATGAAAAGAGATACATGGTTGATTGTGTGAAGAAAACTATGGAGGATTTGTAGCAATTCAAGAGCAATCATGACTGTAAGCTTTCAAAAATGGAGGAAAAGCTAAAGAATGTCAAAGAGTGAATTCAGAAGGTTATGGAAATGAGTCACACAATCCTGAAGTTTATCACTAGTACCATGAATATGATGGTTAAAAATTTGGAAAGGGCTCATCAGGTAAGAATTGTTGTGGATGTGGAAGAAGATAAAGAACAAAGCCAGGTTGAGGGTGCAGGGCCGAGCAAATGAACCAGAGCTAACCTAAAAAGGAAGGCAGATAAGGCCCTTGTGGATATTCAGGAGATGAAGAAAGAAAAAATTAGTATGAACAATTTGGAAAAAGGAAGTAGTTGATATCCTAAGCAATTTGGCTTAGCGACTAGATTTCTACTGGACCCCTACTGGTTTTTTGTTGTGTTGTCTCTATGATGGTCTTTGTATTTATCTTTGTAGGCAACTTCTTATCTTATATGTTGAACTGTTTAAAGCTTTATCTTTACTATCTTTTTTGTTAAAGGGTTTCGGGGTCCCTTCAAAACCTATTTTTACCTTAATCAAAAACTTCAATCTGGCAACAACCCCCGAAAATGACCAAAATAAAATATATAAATGAACTCCTTCACACCTTTCCTATAACTCCCAATTTTCTATGCTTGTAAAATGGACAATATGCTTTCAAAAATGAATTTAAAATCATTAAATATTGGAAGAGCATATTTTTGTAACTTGCATCCATGATTGGTCAAGAAAAAACAACCACTTCCTCACAAATAGGAGCCTCAAAATAGAAAAAGCCAAACCACTTTCTCTCAAGTGTCCAAAGTCTTCATGAAAAAGTTTAGGAACATAACACTAGGAAATAGGGTTCCTACCTTTTGGGAGATGGAACTAGGGTGTTTAAGACCTATTTCACTCTTGGTTCATTCAAGGAAACCCTAGAGATCCCTCAATCAAGAAACTCAATTGAGGGATTGTAATGTCCCCATTTTCGATATCCTCTTTCAGATTAGTTTGGTTTTGACACACTTACTATTTTTTTTTTGATGATTAGGCAGATATTTGTATTAATTTAAAGATAAGAATACATATTCACAAAAAAAGGGTGGGTAGTAAAAAGGCACACCCCGAAAGTCACATGGGAAACACCCAGAAAAAACCAAAAAACAAGTCACGTGGGCCTAGTCCAGAAGTCCAAGAGCAAAAGAAATAAAAGAAAAAAATAGGCCATTAAGTGGCCAGAGCAGTGCCAACAGAGTCGGGAGGGTCTCTGTCATCCATATTTTCCCCCATACATCAGCGAGGTTTGGAGTGATGTCAGGAGGAGCACCCCAACTATCGTCAACATCTTTCTTATCTTTATCTTCTTACTTGTGTCGGGGTGAGATTGCAAGCATCGACCGTGGAAAGCTTTTACCAATAGCTAGCCATCCAGAACCAGAGGCAGGTAGAGTATCAGAGGGCCACCCAAAAAATTCCACCACCGCTCCTCAAAGCACCACCTATAGGCCATCCTTGACCAGCCCGTGGCGAAGGAGAGCGAGCACACCGAGGAGGGCGAGAGTCCCATCGAGCAGGAGGCTGAGAGAGGGGATGAGCAGAGCCACTCCGTTGCTAGCTTCGAGAGGGCGATTGACCATGGGAGGATGAGGGCGTGTTGGGGACCCAAGCCATAGTGCATGAGGCATTGCCTCAGTGGTCCAAAAGGACTTGGAGGTGAGCCACCTCTAATAAAACCTTGTTTGCTTGCACCTATATCTGTAAGAGCACATTAGAACAAATAATTGCTTTAGCATAGAGAGAAACATTAATATCTATTTGAGAATGAGAAAATATACAAGAATTTTTTTCTTTCCAGATGTTGAAGAGGATTTCAACCTTGGAAGTGTGCCAAAGTTGGTTGAACTTAGCAGGGATCCTAGGCAGATTTCCCAACAGAACCATATGCCAAGATAAAGGTTTCGATCGAAAGGGCCGAAAGAAGTCATGAATTCAAGTCCAAAGCTGTTGAGCTCTGGGACAAAACCATAAAAGATGCTTAAAGATTTTAGGTTGCCCACAAAAAGGGCAACGAGGGTCCTATACCCCCAAGTGTATAAGTCGAGAACCCACAGACAAGCCTTGGAAAAGAATACACCAAGCAAAGTGGGCTAACTTCAGATTAACACTTGCATACCAAGTGGCAATAAATATCTTTCACCAAACATGAGTAGAGGAGTGAAGAAGCCACCTCTGGTTCAAACTATTGATAATAGGAAAATGGGGTGAAAGCCACCCATTAACCAAACTGTGGCTTGTAGCTCCTCAGAGGAGTATCTGGAAACCACTTCTAGTCTTTCCACCAAGGTTTGTTTCTACGAATGCCAATTTTATGAAGCATTTATGCTAGAATAGCACTCACCAGACCATTAAAAGTAGCATGATCCTGGTTTTGAAGTTCGTATTGGGCCTTAAAAGTATCACACTGCATAATGTGCATAGTGGGTCGATGAAAGACTTGTTGCGGGGTTTGAATGCCCTTTTTGTGAAATATAAGCGCTTTAAGCCAAGGTGACTTAGCCAAAGGCTGACCATTATGTGCAAGAAGAGGAGACCACCAAATATTCTGCTGATTGAGAGAAATCCCATCATGAAATCTAGCATCGGCCCATCAGATCCAAGGCTTAACAACCTCCCAGACACGCCAAATTTTTTTGGCCATAAAAGTTCCAACAATTTGAATAGGCTTCTTCATAACTGGGAGGGTTTGGAAGCCTATTTCTTTCTAGGTGGGTCTGTGAATAGGAAATTTGGAATGAATATAATGCCTGAGGAGAATCTTCTAGGTTTCATCTTTGGTGAGGACCCAGATAATCCACTTGACACAAAGAGCAGTTCCTTGCCATTGAGTGGAGAGTAGCCCAAGGCCTCCAAAATCTTTAGGGAGGCAACAAAAATCCCATGCAACATGATGGAAACCCTTATGGGTTTCAGAGGAGGCCCATAGAAAATTTTGGAGCAGCTTTTCAAGCTTGCCATAGACAGCTTTGGAGGGAGCCCAACAAGAAGAGTAGTAAACATGAGTGGCCGCCAAAAATTTAGAGCACACTTGGAATTTTCCAGCTAGAGAAAGAGGCTTGGTAATCCAGTAAGCAAGATTCTACTTGACCCTGGAGAGCACAACTTGCCAAAGCTCCCTAGGAGAGGCCTAAAAAAGAAAAAGGGATGTCCAAAAAATAAAATATCTCTCCTTGCCCAATCCACTTCCAATTATAGTTTTGAAGCCACACAAGAGTTGGTAATATAAAATATTTGTAACATAAGTTCTTGTGCCATTGGATGGAAGAGCCAGAGGCCAGACATAAATTATTGAGACAATCAAGGGCAACAATGATCAATTCTTCTTTCTCCAAGAGAGTGAGAAAGGAGTCATCCACAAAGTGTCCATTAACAAGCTACTCCTGAGAGTTCAAGAGAAGAATCCCTTTAACACACTGTTGAGAAACAACATGGGCCAGAAGGTAGCCAAAGCCCTCAGCCGCAAGCACATACAAAGAGGGGGTGAGAGGACACCCCTGCGGGATTGAGTGAAAAAGGCCAAAAGCAAAAGATTAGCGTCCATTAATGGTTATGCATGCTGAGGCATCAACAAAAAACATACAAATAGATTGAATGAAATTGGGCCCAAAACCCAAAGCTTGCAACATCCCAAGAATGAAAGGCCATTCAATGCGATCATAGGCTTTGGAAAAGTCAATTTTAATGAACATAGCTTTTTGAGTTGAGGGTCAGGCCCACTCCATTCCTTCCCAAACAACAATAATATTATCCATAATGAACCTGGATTTGATGAAGCCATTTTTCTCTAGGTGCACAATCTGAGGCAAGAGATGGCAGATTTTTAGAGCTAAAGCCTTGGCAATGATTTTGTAAGAGACATTGAGAAGCATGATGGGCCTCCAATTGCATATGTCGTCCAGATCCCCAGGCTTAGGTATGAAATTTATATTGCCCTTGTTTATTAAATTTCCAAGAGAGTTGGTTTGAAAAGCCTCAAGATAAACATGATGCAAATCATGCCCAACACAGCCCCAAAGGGCTTTGTAGAATTCACAAGGGAAGCCATCAATCCCAGGGGCCTTGTCATCGGCCATAGAAAAAATAACTTCCTTGACAATTGATCACCAAATTTTTTTTGGGTTGAAAAAGCCTATGTAACACAACAACAAGGCAATCATGAATGGCTTGTTGTCGCATAGGCGTGGAGTCCTGTGTAGTGAAAACCTGCTCATAATGTTGCACAAAATCTTGGAGAATTTCAAGGAGCTTAGAGAGCACCCGAGTTCCATCCTTAATTTTTTTGATGCCTGGGGATGAGTGCCTAGCATGAACTACCAAAAAAAATTCTTTGGAGGCACGATCACCGATCTTAAGCCAATGCAACCAAGCTTTGATTTGCGCTCCTTTGACAACATAATTATCAACTTGTTTTTTGTGCCTTAATTCCGCCACCCTGACTTGATGTGACGAGGAAAAAGGGCTGGCCGCTAAAGCCTCCATAGCTGAACGCAAGTCAGTAGTGGTTGTCTCATAAGAACACCGACAAAAAATGGCCAGCTAGCGCCCATAAATGCCCAAGAATCGAGCAGTATGAGTAATAGCATCATTCCACCAAGTAATCCAGCCTGTTTGAACAGCTGGTCTGCACTCCAAATTCCACACTCGACAAATTTCGGCCAGAGTGGGCTTGTGGTAGAGCAAAGACATGTTAAAAAAGAATTGAGTTTTACACGTGAGAGGCTGACAAGATGCCCATTCAATACAAAAAGAAATTGGGAAGTGATCAGATAGAGTCGCATCCACTAACGGCTTCACTGGCAAGACAGAGCTGGCAAAAGAAAAACAAGATTGAGCTGAGATCATGGCACGATCAAGGCGCTTAAATACTCTGTCAAAACTGACCCTGTAATTACCCCAAGTGTGCTAGAGGGAATGAGAATGGCAACGACCAATATTGGGATCAAAAGGCCCCAATTTATTACGCATGTAAAACCACGCCTCTCGTTCACCAGCTAGCCAACAAAAGGGCAAGGTTTCATCCTTTTCATACGCCACCTCAACCATATTAAAATCCCCGCAAAGTAACCGAGTGGCAACTGGTAAAGAATCAACAATCCAACGTCAAAGAAAAGAGCGCTCCACAACATCATTAGAAGCATAAACATTAATAATCCCAAATGAATGATTATCAATGTTAAGGAGAATCCAAACTATCCGCTGAGAAGGATCAATCCCATGATCCACAACACAAGAATGCAAGTGCGGGGACAAAAGAGTGATGGCTCTGCCATGCCTAGACACTATTTTTAGTAAGTGCTATATTTAGTAACTGGTTTGGCAGGCAGAGCCGTGTAGGGTTTCCTATTTGGGCAATGTGTGGAAGTTGTTCGATGAGCTTTATTGCTTGTGTTAGTGCTTTCCATGGGGTTTTTCTAGTGTTTCAACGGGACTTTCTCTTTATAGCAGTGGCCAGTTTACAGTGCTTACTATTCTTAGTAAGCCAAAGGGCATCTCAGTGATCTTCAATTTTGTACCAGTTGATGTTTGGTGAGTACTCACTATTTTAGCAGTTGTTATTTATAGTAAGTCTATTTTGAGAAACTGGTCTCAAGCCCATTGTGTCTTCAACAACGTTATTTCTAAGGTGGCGTTGGAGAGCCTAAGATTGAATTATTTAATAGTTGCTTTTAATTAGTCACTTAAGTTATTTTATAAAATAACTTTATAAATTAAGTGAGGGGGTAAGTGGTCATCAAATAAGTACCTTGGTGCCTAAGTGATAACTTTAAGTCGTTATGAGCAAGACACCCCTTAGAGGATTATTTGATAATGTTTTAAAGTATAACACAAAAATATTAAAAGGTTTTTTTGAGGGAAACTGATTCAAAACCTAAAGTTTCCATTTTTCCCTCACCTTCTATAAAGTAAATTTTTGGCTCTCATTTGCTCATGGATGTTTTGGTTGCTTATGGAGATGCTTCTGGTTTTTCACCAGGAGGTCTGATAATTGGAGTTGAGGATGAAAATCTTCGATATCTAAAACTGGTTTCGGCAGTGCAAGACCTACCCTAGCTGGCAGAAGGGCGGTTTCAATCATAAATCACATTTGAGCTTCAATTTGCAGATTATAGGCTTCCGAATAAAGAATTTTCAATTCTTTTTGTGTTTCAATTTGGTTTATGGAGTGAGTTTGCACCTCTTTCAATTTGGAGTGGATTTCTTGAAGTTTGGTATATTTTTTTATCAATTTTTGGGCACATTAATTTTGGACCTGAACCTGGTTATTAGCTCATTCCTCCAAAATGGTTTAGGTTTTCCAAATGGGTATTGGATTAAATGAAAGCTCTCTTCAAGGCAATTATATCAAAGTATTATTTCACATTTTTTGGAGCTACGTGGTATTTTTAAGGTCAAGTCGACCTTCTACAGGGGGACGCCCTTTGCTAGGTGAAAACTTTCAGTTTGAGTCTGCTAGTGAAGTCGTTGTTCCAACTTGCTATTCTGGACTGAGTTGCAGTGATTCAAGATGTGGAAGCAAGGAGTTAAGAGCCAAAGTTCTTGGTGTTGTGCGTATCTCTTTGAGAACTTATTTTGGCTGCTAATGCTTTTACCAGGTCCGATTACCTCCATCAATATGTTGTTTATCATTGTAAAATTTGAACCTAGCTGTTATCAATATTCTGAGTTTTGAAAAGGAGAATTTATGTTATTTACCTAAGCAATAAGGCTACAAATTCATTGTTGAAAAGTATCTTATTTCAAGAAAGCTTCTCATTATTTTTTGTTCTATGTTATCTATCCATTTGCATGTTGAAACTATGAAAAAAAACATGAAAACACAAAGGCAAACACACTCAGAAAATTATAACAATAGTGGTGTAGTTTTCAAAAATAAAATAAAATTGAGGTCTTCTATTATAGTGGTGTCAGAGCACTAATCATCCTGCCAACCAGTGGGTGATACATAACTATGATCAATAGTGACCGACAAAGAAGGAACCAAGAACAAAAAATGGGTGAAAGAAGAGAAGAAGCTAAAAGAAATATTGGTAAGCAAGATCATATGGTGCAACTCTTGGATGTAGTGGTTAGGGGTCAAGAAAGAGCAGACCAATGTGCTCAAGAGACCAATCAAAAACTCACATAGCTGGTACAAATATTAGACTGTTTGGGGGAAGGAAATGATGCGGGTCAAGGTGGGGCAGCCATTCAAAACAACAGGGCAGCCATGGCTAGGCCTCTTATGCCTATATTTCCACCAATAGTAGAAGCACAACCCAATCAAGAGCTTACCTTAGTTGAGTTGCAAGATCAATTTAGATAGGATTTGTTGGATGCAAGCCTTGGTTTCCAACATGACATATCACTTCAAGATTATATAGATCTCAATATGAGTCATATCCCAACATGGTAAATAGAGAACATCACAATGACTTACGAAGGAAAGATAGAAAAACTAGCATTCCTTATTTTGGTGGGTCCAATGAGATTTCAACGAGAGCATGGGTTCATAGGGTGGATACATAATTCAATCAAAACCCCATTCCTAAAGAAGAATCCATAATATATGTTACTATGCACCTTGATGGAGTTGCACATAAGTGGTGGCATCATGGGATGATCATAATAGGGCATGCTTAGATTACATATTATACCGAGTTTACTAAGAGACTCATAGAGAGGCTTGACAAGAAGGAACCAAAACTTCATTTTAAGGAGGTGGCAAAGTTGGAGCCATGCTTATTCAATGAAGAGAAGGTGGTTGAAGAGAAGTTCATAGCAGAAAAATCAGATGAAGTGATTGATTTGAAACATGATGAATGTGAGACAGAGCCTTGAGATGACTCTTTGGACATGCATGCAACTATCATGGTTGAGTTTTTGCATGAAGGAATTTTCAAAACAACAGCCTTATATACACCCTTAGAGCTATCCAATGAAGTTGAGACACCTTTAGATGATGGGCATTTTGAAAACAAAAGGGATAATATCTTCCTATCAAGTGATGACTCTTTACCTCATGTTAGTAATGATGAGATAGATGGAATTTGGTTTGACTTCCAAACGAAGCCTATGGAGAGAGACGCTTATGATGATTTCAATCCTAATGAGTTGGGGAGTGACTTATTCAGAAAAATAACTATTCATGAAGAACACAATGAGAACCTATTCTCTGATCAAATCAATCAACCTTTTTACATATGGGATCCAGGTGTGTTGGCACCAAATTATGATAAAGATCCACTTCGAGATGAATTTCCTTTGGTTTGTAATGATGTCCTTACTATATTCTGGGAGCCATGCATAAAGGATGGCATCGATAGTGATGGTTTCAATCTTGAAAAGAAATCTGATTTCACATTGCAAGAAGCTGATTTTGAGCAGAGACCTTGTAATTTGGTTGGTTTGGATTCAAAGTCCACTATTGGGAATGATAAGGGAGAGTCTCAGGCGATTTGGGAGGCAACCACTCAGGGGATATACATTGAGCATACTCGTTCAAAAACAAAACATCAACTTATTGGGTCATGGGATCTAGGTGTTTGGGGACCAAAGTATGATGAATAATTAGTTTGGGAGGAATCTTCTCCTGACCAAGCTACATTTCCAACCTTAGAGCATCAAGAATGTAAAGAGGAAGCCTTAGAGGGAATTAATTTTGAGGGACATAATCTCGAAGACAAATCAGAAATGTTTTTTCGTGGGGTTAATTTTGATCGGAGGCCTAGTGATGAAGGAGAGGCACGTGAAATTTGGGTTAGTCATGGAAACTTTGATGACAAGTGTGAATTGATTTTTGATTTTTACATGCCACATAATAGTATTTCATCATTTTTTCTTGATCATGATTGGAAAAGATAACTCTTGGTATCCATTGAAAATGAGGTGCACATTTTATCTAGTTTAGACAACAAACATATGCATGTGGAAAACTTATTTTGAAATGCATCAATGAGACAAAGTGAGATTAATATCTCATTTTCTGATTTACATACAATGAAGAGCTCCATGGAAGAATTTAAAATAACTTACACATGATGCATGATAGAGATATAGCCACCAAATTTGCAGATGAAACTCTGTCTATGTCTAAGTAGTTAAGAGAAGAGGTTAGTGAGCTCACCATCGAGCTTGATTCCAAAAGGCTTGCTTTGGAAAGTGTCCAAGAGGCACTTCGTGAAGCGAATGATCAACTCTATGAGACTAAAAAGTTTAAGGAGAAGGAAGGTAGATAAATTGCAAAGGAGATTAAACAGGTAATGATGGAGTTTGATTTCATCTAGGAGGAGTATGATCTCACACATTGTCCAAAAAAATCAAAAACTAGGAGTTCGGATCAGCAAAAGGACTGGTTTAATTCAGGAGTTGAGGATAACCTTCAATTTATTGATAATCCTTTGTTTAGGGTAGATGTTGATGTGTCGTATGACAATCTGATTTTTGAATTGGATGATGGGATTACTCCTAGCTGTAGCATTTATTTGGGTGAAACTAGTAAGGTTTGGGACCTAGGTACAGTTTCCAGTCATGAAGAGTTGTCTTAGGATTGGAGTAGCGGGTCAAGTTCTTATATTAGTACCGCTGCCCACTTTTGGATCAGTTGGTACATGACTTCAATTTTGGATCCGTAGATGATTTTGATGGTTTCTTAGGTTTAGCAGTTGAGTAGCCCATGGTTGAGTTTGAATGCAAGTGATGATTTGATCCTTGGTAATGATTATGTTTTTACCTCCATACTCATCTCTCATATGTTTTCAATGGGATTTTAGTTTGAGTGCTACTGCCCTCACTTTCTTTCGCTGGTTATGATGACATCTTTTGATGAGCAAATTGATTTTGAGTTTGGGCAGGCTTTGGGGCATCTAGTTGTGATTATCTTTCTAGACACAGTTTACCCACTTGTTTTTTCCACTTTGGTGAGTGATGCTCACTGCAGTTACTTTATGGAGATGATATGCACTATTCCAGATGATGTCTTAATGATTGCAGTGCTTTGGGCGTGTTGGTGTATTTGGGACCATTCTTTTGACACTTGGAGGTTGAGTGTTGATGTTATGATTTTGGTTTGTGTCAGCATAGGCTTTTCCTAATTGGTAGATTTCAGATATATGGCAGTGATTGACTTGCCCCATACTTGGGGTATCTTGAGGTGTCATGTCGGGGTTTATTTCTTATGGTTGAGTAGGGTTTTTCTCATATTGTCCAGGATTGTGATTGATCATGAGTTTGTTGACGCAGTCTTCTTTGAGGTGTTTTGGCAGGATATTTTTATGGCATTGACTTCAGACCTATTAGGTTTTTTAGTATGGGCTTTGATGATTTTTGTTCCTTGGGGGTCAAAGATAAGGGAGCACAATTTGAGTATGTTGGTTCATTTATGATCAGTGTGGTATGACATTAGTATGGTGGTTCCTTTTTGAGACTAACTTGGAACCTAAGAATCACACTGTGTTGTAGTTCAACTACAGTTTGGGATGAGAGAGCCAATGCTGATTTTCTTGAGTTTACTCTTGTGGCATATCAATTTGGTACTCTCGAGGGGAATTCTTTTGAGGAGTTGGTCGAGTCTATGCAGTATTTGATTACTCTTAATACAAGAGGTTTTCAAGAGGACTCTTGTGTTGGTGCCTCACATGACAAAGATTTGAGCAATCAATGCTATAGAGCTCCTAGATTTACTTGGGACCTTGGGATCATTTTTGGTTTTAGTGTGAATCAAATTGTTGGTTGCAGGGATTTACTGGAATTGCTTGAGGACAAGCAAATATTTAGGAAGGGTGGACTTTAATGTCCCCATTTTTGATGTCCTCTTTCAGATTAATCTAGTTTTGGCACACTTACTATTTTTAGTAAGTGCCATATTTAGTAACTGGTCCGACAGGCAGAGCAGTGTAGGGTTTCCTATTTAGGCAATGTGTGGAAGTTGTTCAATGAACTTTATTGCTTGTCCCAGTCCTTTCTATGGGATTTTTTTGGTGTTTTAGTGAGACTTTATATTTATAACAGTGGCCAGTTTACAATGCTTACTATTCTTAGTAAGCCACAAGACATCTTAGTGATCTTCAATTTTGTACCAGTTGATGTTTGGTGATTACTTACTATTTTTTGCAGTTGCTATTTATAGTAAGTCTATTTTGGGAAAATTGTTCTCAAGCCCATTGTGTTCTCAACAACATTATTTCTAAGGTGGTGTTGGAGAGCTTAAGGTTGAATTATTTAATAGTTGATTTGAATCAGTCACTTAAGTTATTTTATAAAATAACTTTATAACTTAAGTGAGGGGGTAAGTGGTCATAAAAAAGTACCTTGGTGCCTAAGTGATAACTTTAAGTTGTTATGAGCAGGACACCCCTTTGAGGATTATTTGATAATGTTTTAAAGTATAAAGCAAAAATATTAAAAGGTTTTTGAAGGGAAAATGATTCAAAACCTAAAGTTGCCCTAATTTCTCTCTCACCTTCTATAAAGTGACCTTTTGGATCTCATTTTCTCATGGATGTTTTGGCTGCTTATGAATATGCTGCTAGTTTTTTGCCAGGATATTTGATAATCGGAGTTGAGGATGAAAACCCTCGATATCTAAGACTGGTTTCAATAGTGCAAGACCTACCCTAGCTAGTAGAAAGGTGGTTTCAATCAAAAATCACATTTGGGCTTCAGTTTGTAGATTACAGGCTTGAGAATGAAGATTTTTTAGTTCTTTTTAGGTGTTTCAGTTTGGTTTTTGCAGTCAGTTTGCATCTCTTTCAGTTTGGAGTGGATTTCTTGAAGTTTGGTGTGGTTTTTATCAATTTCTGGGCACATTCATTTTGGACCTAAACCTGGTTATTAGCTCATTCCTCCAAAATGGTTTAGGTTTTCCAAATGGGTATTGGATTAAATGAAAGCTCTCTTCAAGGCGATTCTATCAAGTATTATTTCACATTTTTTTGTGTTGTGTGGGATTTTTAAGGTCAATTCGACCTTCTATAGGGGGAATCCCTTTGCTGGGTGAAAATTTTCAATTATAGTCTACTGGTGTAGTTGTTGTTCTAGCTTGCTAGTGTGGACTGAGTTACAGTGATTCAAGACATGGAAGTAGGGAGTTAAGAGCCAAAATTATTGGTGTTGTGCGTATCTCTCTGGGAGATTATTTCAGATGCTAATGCTTTTACCATGTCTGATTACCTCCATCAATCTATTGTTTATCATTGTAAACTCTGAACCTAATTGTTATCAATATTCTGAGTATTGAAAAGGCGATTTTGTGTTATTTACCTGAGCAATAAGGCTGCAAATTCATTGTTGAAAAGTATCTTATTTCAAGGAAGCTTCTTGTTATTTTATGTTATATGTTATCTATCCATTTGCATGTTGAAATTATGCAAAAAAACATGAAAACATAAAGGCAAACACACTCAGAAAATTATAACAACAGTGGTGAAGTTTTCAAGAAAAAGTATTTTGGGTCTTATATTATAGGTATGGGCTTCTAGGGAGGTTTCCTTGGGTGTGATTAAAGAAAAAATGGGGTTCATCACCAAGCTATTAGAATTTATGAAGATATAGGAGATTAGAAACAAGCACATTGACAATGCATAAGATTGTATTTTGTTGACCCTGATAAAAAAATGAAGTAAATAACATTAGGAATGATTACAAAGTTATAGGTTTAGGATGCACTTGTCAAGAATGACAAGTGTCCTAGTAAACTTGAGTTATCAAAATACCAACTTAACTTAGATCCCTGAATGGTGGAGTTCTGATTGAGAGAGGAGTGACATAACAAAATGCATGAATTAGTTAAGTGTGGTTATCTTGTGTGTAACACAAAGAATAAAGCACATGACTGATTGATGATGCATAATTAATGCAATAACTCTCACAATCAAAACTATATGATATTTTCCTAAGTTTGCATGAAGCACTAGAGTAAACATTGATTAATTTACTCTAACAACCCCCCTGAATGAAAATTGAGAAGCAAAAATTGATGAAGGAAAAGAATGCAATGATGGATGTGTGCCTCTGAAAAATGCTCATGTGTCCACATGTTGAAAAGCGATAATGTCAATCCACGATCTTGTGATGACTGATATAGAGCAAGCTACAAAGATGACAAAGATGGTGGGCCAACAACGATGATGTGGCTGTCAAAAAATTATTCAAACTAAAAAAGAAAATTGCAACTGCAGAAGAATTGCAAAGATGCTCTCCGTTAGGGATGATGCCATAAAAAAATGCATGAATTAGTTAAGTGTGGTTATCTTGTGTGTAACACAAAGAATAAAGCACATGACTGATTGATGATGCATAATGAATGCAATAACACTTGCAATCAAAACTAGATGATCTTTTCCTAAGTTTACATTAAGCACTAGAGTAAATATTGATTAATTTACTCCAACACCCCCCCTGAATGAAAGTTGAGGAGAAGAAAAAATTGATGAAGTAAAAGAATGCAATGATGGATTTGTGCCTTTGAAAAATTCTCACGTGTCCACATGTCGGAAAGTGATGATGTTGATCCAAGATCTTGTGAAGACTGATATAGAGCAAGCTACAAAGATGACAAAGATTGTGGGCCAACAATGATGATGTGGCTGTCAAAAAAATATTCAAACTAAAAAAGAAAGTTGTAACTGCAAAAGAACTACAAAGATGCCCTTCGTTAGGGATGATGCCATTGGTTATCCAATGCTCAATATTGTCCTGCTAGAAAGAAACTCTAGAAGCACATGAGGATGCGACTCTAGAATCTCATGTAGTTAGGAACCCTGTTAGAAAGAAACTCTGGAAGCACACAAGGATGCGACATTGGTATCTCATGTAGACATGAATTTACAACAAAAGAACACTTACTTTTTGCTGCCAATTGGAGGAGTAGTGCAAAGCTTGACAGTTAATTAACAACTTTTAATATTCTAAGTTTGTTTATTTAGAAGAAAAATGAAAGAAACCTCTACTAGATGTATCTAGAAATAAAGGTTTAAATTTGCCTCCAAATATGCACAACAAATCTCAAACGCCAAGTTTGGAGATTGGAGATATTTTGGATGTAGGCCATGTGGGTAGTCGTAGATGCCTTGTGGGACTTTTCACCCTGATTGCTAGTGTGGGAACACCATGGACATTTTTTTTCTAATGATGCATTTAGGTGTCTAGGTTAGCATTTTGAGTGTTTTTTCATTTATTGGATGTAATAAGGTCGACATAAGACCATTTTTTCTTGTATAGTGTCATGTAGGGTCATTTCTAGGCATTAGTTAAAAGTTGTTTTGCAACTTGGCAAATTGCATGTTGGAGGAATATGAATAGTCACTTGAGTGTTTTCTTGTTTGTAACTAATGAGCTATAGTTTCATGTTATGTTTTGAGCCTCACAAACTTCGAGGCATGAAGATTGTAACTTTTGGTGAAGAAAGAAAGTGAAGAAACTCTGTTTTTCTACAATTTTAGTACATTTTCTATAGTTTCTTTGCTTTGTACGGCCCTATACAAACTATTACAGGTCTAAGACTTATATGGATGGAAATATGGTTTAATTTTAGACATTTTTCATTCTTACCAGGTTGAAAGAAAAGGTCATTTAAGTTGTCTAATGGTCAAATCTTTCTAGCAGCCTTGTTCAGAAATTAAGATTCTAGTTTGAAGAAAAAGATTCATTTCTTGAGATTTTACCATTGAAAACCATTCAAAATTTGTGATAAGGTCTATTTTTAGGTTTTTGATAAATTACCAAGGTTGCATAGGTTGTCATGATGCCCTAGGCCGTTTTTGCCTGATTTAAGCCATTTGAGACCCATAGGGTTGTGGGTTTGATAAAATAATCTTGGAAATGAATGGGAGATGGTTTGGATAGCTTGATCAGGTCACAAATGATGTGTATGAGGAGTTAGAGAAGAGTTTTGAAAACTAGGAGTGCTAAAACTAGTAAACGCCCATTTGAGGCCCATATGGTTGTGGGTTTGATAAAAGAATCTTTAAAATGAATGGGAGATGGTTTGGATAGCTTGATCAGGTCACAAATGATGTGTATGAGGAGTTAGAGAAGAGTTTTGACACCTATGAGTACTAAAACTAATAAACCCCCATTTGAACTAGTCAAAATAGGCCTAATTAACACAATAACAGTCAAGATTTGAGGGGTAGGTTACAAGGGACCTTATATTGGTTTCAAGATATGTTTTATAACTCTGAAAAAGGTATCCAAAATGTTTTTCACAATCTAGAGTTGAGGTCTCTATCAAGATATATGAACAATTGTCCTATTCTTGATGGCTAATAGCAAGGACAACTTGTGTGTGGAATCAACATTGGTTGAGGTCTTTAGGCTTGGGAAATGAGTTAGTTGGATTGTCTAAGCTCTCTACACCCTATGTAAAGGGTTCCATGTGTGGGTTAAACCTTTTTGGTGCTATTGAACCATTTGGTGATTTGCTATCTTGATTTAACTATGCTGAAAGAGAGTAATTTCATGATGATGAATCTTGAGTTGTGAAGTGTGTTTCCTTTGTGTTGAATTGAACCCTTGTACCTCTGCATCGGAGAGTTAGAGGGAGTGAGAAAGAGGGAGTGGGAGAGAGAGAGAGAGGGAGAGTGTGTGTGAGAGAGAGAGAGAGAGGGAGTGAGAGAGAGATAGAGGGAGTGAGTGAGAGACCTGAGAGAGGGAGAGGGGTTAGGAGGGAGAGATTTGAGAGAGAGACAAAGAGAGAAAGATAATGACCTAAGAGAGGGAGATGGAGTGAGACAAAAATACTAGAGGGGGAGAGAGAGGGAGTGTGAGAAAGGGGGTTGGAGTGAGATAGATTTATCTAGGTAGGGTGGGAGGGAATGAGACCTGAGAGAGAGGGAGTGTGAGAGAGGGGATTGGAGTGAGAGAGAGTAGTCTAGGTAGCATGGGAGGGGGTGAGACCTGAGAGAGAGAGACTTCAGAGGGATAGAGGGTTATCCAGTTAGGGTAAGGAGGAAGAGAGCATATGAAAGGTAAAAACCTCAACTATCTATCTACAATCATAAAATGCCCACTCTCAGCATTATCAAAGTGGTCGACCAAAGAGAGGGGAAAGTTAGATTTTGTTCAAAACAGGTCATTTGGCGAGTGCCAAATTTGGCGCTCACCAAATGACTTGCTTTGGATGAGTGAATCGATAGGATTTGCCAAATTTCTCCATATTTTTCGTTTGCACTCATCATCACGTTTGCACATATTTCAATGAAAGTATAAAAAAATCGTGATGGAGTTAACCTCTCTTATCTATCTAAATATATAATTCTTTATTTTGTTTTGATTTAGTTAAGGTTTTGATCCATAGCTTCTATTGTAAATACCTTTGTTTTTGGTCAAAAACCAACATGTGCTAGTTTTAGGATACATTTTTACTCGTTCATCAAAACATGAAACAAATTACATTTTTTAAAACTAGACTCCATTCTACACATGATAAAAAAAAATCAATTTTTGATTAGTTTTCAAAAAAATTATTGGAGAGCACGCTCAAATTTCAGCCTTTCAGGATGTGTCCAGTTTCAAAATTAATAAAATATTATATATTCATTAAACAAATTATCCAAAAGAATGAGGATAAACTACATGGTGTTAGCTAATTTCTCACTGCTCAGATTTTTGAAATTCTAAAAACAAGTTAATCAAAAAGGGAGGGTCCTTAGGCACTATGCTATTTTTTTTTTTTAAAATAGGACCTATTTCCCCCCTCCCTTTTAAGACCCATAATATTCATTAATTTCAAAAATAATTAGTAGCTTAGAAACTAGACTCAGAGCACTTCAACTCTTGTTCTTGTTGCATCTTGAAATTTTGAGCGTAACTATCTTCATTTTCTCATGCAATTCAGATTTTGTTGATTTTAGAAAAAAAAAGTGGCATCTTAAGTCCAAAATTGTGTCACAAATCCATGCACTTACCCTATATATCTAAATGAATTTATTGATAGGTTTCACATGAGCTATGAGAGAATGGTGATCATTATTTACACATCATAATGTATAAAATAAGGAAGGATATAAAAAGAACATGTGGCTTTATGGACATATCTAATCATAATGACATGTAGAAAGAATATTATAAGATGCAACAATTTCATGTATAAATTTAAGGGAGAAGTAGCTTTGAATCACATAATACATTTAATGATTATCTAAAACACACTAGGTGAAGTTAAACATATTTTTATAAATTTCATAGTATAAGTTTGTAGGTGCACTTGAATTATCCAAAATTGTGGGTCTTTGTACATGTGTACACCATAATCTAATAACCCTAGTTCTCAACCATATTCAAATGAAAAATAGTGAAAACTAACTTCAAATGCACTCATGAAAAGAATGACACAATCAATTATAAGTTGAAGATCAATGTACCTTCAAAAATAGCTCTCCTATTGTCCAAATATGTTTTCTATTGTCGAAATAAGTCTTCTATTGTCGAAATAAATCTTCTTTTGTCAAAATAAGCCTTTTTTGTTGAAATACGCCTTCCTTTGTCAAAATAAGCCTTCCTTTTTATTTTATCGAATTTTCTTGAGTTGAAAAAATCTAAAAAATATATATTTATATGAATAATTTTCAGCCTAAACAAATTCGATCGACCACCTATTAGTGATCATGTTTCAGTTGAGCATTTTCCGGTTGAGAGGGTTTCAACCAAAACCTGTTCAACCAAACATATCTAGTTGGCATCCTACTTGGCAACCAACTCACCTTTTTTAAAGTTTTCTAAAACATTCAACTTCAACAAAGTATTTCTTGAGTCAAAATGAATTTTCTATAAAAAAGAAAAATACCCTTTTGTAGAGCTCGAGGTGGTGAATCCAAATATGTAATTTTTTAAATATTTTGATTAGTTTTAATATATTTTATTTTTAAAATAATACAAGTAGGTTGTTAAATTTTTAAAAAGGTTGATTAGAAATTAAAAATAAATAGTAAAACATATTATTTTATTTTAAAAATCTATGGTGCACTAGAGGAGAGAGTCCTCTTCAAAAGGTTATAATTTTTTTTTGAAAATGATTAAAAAAATAGGCAATAGTTGATGTCCATTGAAAATTGTCAAATTCTAACAAGTTTGACTTTAAAACGTTATTACGAGAAAAATATACATCAAAATTTGAATTTTTTTTTTTCATGCACTAGATATTGAAGTTACCTATTTGGAGAAATTTTTTTTAGGGAATTTTTTTTTTTTTCAATTTCTTTCTTGCCATCCAGTGAACGCCACTTTTTTCTGAAATTTTCAGCATTACAAAATTTCTTCTTCAATTGATAAAAAAATAATGAAAACAATTTTTAAAAAATCTAAAAAATTTCAAGAATAAACTTCATCAAAAGGTCTACATTTCATTAGTTTACATCATTTCGAAATTCAACACATAAAAACCACTTTTATGTGGTTAAAGTTCATTTTTATTTTGTTGTTGACCGATTCCTTTATAAAGTGTGACATAGGTTTGTGCTTTTACCCATTACAACCTACATGAATAAGGTGAAAAAAGTTGTCAATTCCATCAAAGTTCTTGGTGGAAAACTTGATGAAGATGAGGTGGTAAAGAAGGTACTAAGAACTCTTGATCAAGCTTATAGTCATAAGGTTTCTGCAATGAGGAAATTTAGAATTTGAATAATTATTCTAGAGATTAGTTGTTTGGTGCATTAACTACTTTTGAATTAAGAGAATTTGGCCCGTGATGTGAAAAAGAATAATTCTTTTAAAGTTGGCAAAATAGAGAAAAATCAGGAATCTGATCTAGATGAATTTGATGAGATAGAAGCAATTTTTTTGAGGAAATTGAAAAAGGGCACTAGAAAATACAGAGGAAAATTACCTTTTAAATTATTTAACTATGCAAAGATTGGTCATTATGCTTCAAGATGTCTTGTCAAAGCTTCAAGAAATAGACCTAAGGATAATAAAGGTAAATCAATTAGGAGAAGTTATTATGTTAAAGAAGATGCCAATATATATGATGATGAATCTAATTACGCTGATGATGAGGATGATGAATGCTTGTTTATGGTTCTAAATGATGGAATTAACTCTACTAACTATAAGATATGTATGAAGGAAAGTGCTCTAGAAGTAGGTCATAACATTGGAGGAGAAATTGTGACTTCTTTTCATGCTAGAGAAGAGAAGAACAACTGGATCATTGATAGTGGATGCTCAAATAATATGACAGGTGATAAGAGTAAGTTTTTTAAGCTTGAGAAGTTTGAAGGTGGTTTAGTTAAGTTTGGTGATGATACATCTGCTAAGATATGTGGAAAAGGTTCAATCAATTTTGATATGTTAAGGGTTTGTGGCATAACCTTTTGAGTGTAGGAAAAATGTGTAGCAAATGATATAATCTTGTGTTTCAGGATAATAGTTTGTGGCATAACTATGGTTATAGTAGGAAGAAGGACAAATGGAAATGTTTATCAACTTAAGGGAGAAAATTTTCAATGCTTTATGACTCATATTAACGAGAGATGGATATGGCATAGGAGAATGTGTCACATCAATTTTGATAGCCTAGTAAGGATCAATTCAAATCAAGTTGTGAGAGATTTTCCAAAGATTACTAAACCTATCAATGTGTTTTGCAAGCAATGTCAGATTAGGAAGCAAGGTAGAAAGAGTTTTAAAATCAAAGAACAATCTACTATCGGTCCTTTGGAGTTGGTGCATACATATATTTTTGGACTTTTAAGAATCATAAGTTTTCAAGGTGATAGGTATTTCATGCTATTAATTAATGATTATTCTAGAATGACTTGGGTTACTTTTCTCAAAGAAAAATCAAAATCTCTAGAAAATTTTAAGGAATTCAAAGCTATGGTTGAGAATGAAATGGATATGAAGATAAAATGTTTGAGATCTGACAAAGGTGAAGAGTTCACCTCTAATGGGTTTAACACATTTTTTGAAGATCATGGAATGAAGAGGCATTTGTCAGCCCATATGACTCCTCTATAGATGGAGTTGTGGAAAGGAAGAATATGACTAGTCAAAAGGCAACAAGGACAATGATGAAGGAATAAAATCTATTGGATGTCTACTGGAGAGAAGAAATTCATACTATAGTCTATATACGTAATAGAGCACAAGCAAGGACAAATAGTTCAAAGACTCCCTACGAATTATGGTATGTAAGAACCCCTACTATGAAATATTTCAAAGTGTTTAGAAAAAAATGCTATATCAGAAGAGATGAAGAAAACTTAGGAAAGTTTGATGCAAGATCTGATGAAGGAATATTCCTTGGATATTTTACAAGAAGTGAGGCTTACTAGTGCCACAACAAGAGGTTGAAAAGGATTGTTGAAAGTGCAAGTGTCAAAGTGGATGAAGACTTACACAAAATTTTATTAGTGATAGATAGATATGAATTAGATGATTCCTCTTGCAGAGAAGAAGAGAAAGATGATGGTAAGGAAAAAGAAGTGCAGGTTGAAGAGGAAGAAGCTCTAGAAAGGATCCCCAAGACCCCTAATTATGTGTAGAAGAATCATTCAAAATATTAGATCATTGGTAACAAGAGTAGAGGTGTGTTGACAAGAAGAAAGGATGATATGATTGAAGAACAAGAAAAATTATGTTTACTCTCCAAAGTTGAACCTAAAATAGTGATCAAGGCATGCAAAGATGAATATTGGATCAAGGCTATGGAAAAAGAGTTAATGCAGATTGAAAAAAATCAGACTTGGGAACTTGTCCCAAGACTAGCAAACAAGAATGTGATTGGAACTACGTGGGTATTTTGGAACAAGTTGAATGAGAGTGGAGAAGTGGTAAGAAACAAGGCAAGACTTGTGTGTAAAGGATACTCACAAGTGGAAGGAATAGATTTTGAGGAGATATTTACTCCGGTGGAAAGAATGGAAGCTATTAGGACATTTTTGGCTTTTGCAGCACATAAGGATTTCAAAGTATATTAGATGGATGTGAATTATACTTTCTTGAATGGTGAGCTAGAAGAAGAGGTTTATAATGAACAACCAAAAGGCTTTCGATTATCAAATAGTCCTAATATGGTCTGTAAATTGAAGAAGGCATTATATGGACTCAAGCATGCTCCTAGATCTTAGTATGAAAGATTGGATAGGTACTTGTTGCAACAAGGATTCAATAAAGCTACCACAAATAGTAATCTTTATTTTAAAATTGAAAAAGATTAAATATTGATTGTGGTTGTGTATGTTGATGATATAATCTTTGGAGGAAATGAAAGTATGTGCAAGAGATTTGCAGAATAAGTGTATAAAGAGTTTGAGATGTCTATGTTGGGGAGATGAATTTCTTCCTTGGAATTCAAATTAATCAAACAAAAAAAAGGTATATTCATTTCAAAATCTAAGTATGTCAAGGAAATGTTAATGAATTTTGGGATGGAAGACTCTAAACCAGTAGGTACTCCTATGGAACTAGTTGCAAGCTGAGTAAGAACGATGAATCTCCTAAGACTAATCAGAGTAAGTATATATCATTTTTTGGAGGATTTCTATATCTAACTTCTACTAGATCAAATATCATGCACATAGTTTATCTTGTGGTTAGATTTCTAGAAGATCCTAGAGAGTCACATGTGGTAGTAGTGAAGAGAATTTTTAGATACTTGAAGGGCACTCCAGAACATGGCTTGTGGTATTCAAAGGATACTGATTTCTCTCTGGGTGATTATACAGATGTAGATTAGGTAGGTTGTATGGATGATAGAAAATGTACAAGTGGTGGTGCATTATTTCTTGGAAGTAGGATGGTGTCTTGGCTAAGCAAAAAGTAGAATTCAGTGACATTATCTACTTCAGAGGCAAAATACATTTCAGTAGCATCATGTTGCACATAGGTGTTGTGGATTAAGAAAAATTTGAAGGATATCAAAGTGGTATATGATGAAACTATTTCTATCTTCTGTGATAATATAAGTTTTATCAATATTTCAAAGAATTTGATAATGCATTTAAGGACAAATCATATTTCAATTTAGTGTCACTTCTTGAGAGAGAAGATTACAAAGAATGAGGTGAAGTTCAAGATGTGCCTACTAAGGATCAAATTATAGATATCTTCATGAAGGCTCTTCGTAAGGATAATTTTGAGTATCTATGAGAGAAGTTGGGGGTTATTGCCCCTCCTTTCAACTAGATGCATAAGGATATGCATCAGTCCAGTAGATCTCAAGATTTATTCCTTGTTCTAATTTGATGTTAGTGGCTACCTCTCAGGGGGAGTAGATAATTGTAGAATTTTTTGGTTGTTGCAGTCAAGGGGAGTAAGTGTTGTCATTATGTGGTATATAGGTTTTTTCCTTTGTTAGTTGTGTCAAAGGATATGAGTAGTAGTTGTTGGTTAATGCAGTATGTTGTTTACTCCTAAGGGGGAGTGTAGAAAAGGTGTGAAGAAAATAGAGTGCAATAAAATAAAAGGTAGTTCCAGAGTAGTAGTTTCCTTTGGGGGAGAGAAAGTATGTATGTTTGATGTCAAAGGGGAAAGTGTAAAGCACACAAAATTTAACACATTCCAATATGACCTTTCCCATGTTCAATGTAAATTACAAGAGAGATTAAAAGATAACAAGATTAAAATGCACATCCACATGTGTTCCAAAATGGTTTTAATTCAATTAAGTTCCAAGTTTGAGTTTACATACACCTCATAGGGGTGTTACAAATCATCTATTTCAATGATATAGAGTCAAATGTACATCAATAGTTACATCCATGATATTACAATTTACAAATTGGCTATCAAGCCATACAAGGTACAAAATAAGAAGCTTATCAAAACAATAGGATCACTGAACCTCATCCGCCTGGACACCGTCGGTCTTTTCGAGTTGAGGCCAAGAGTGTGGTTAAGGTGCCTTTTCTACCCAACCACGAAGAACATGACTTCCCCGGGTTTCTTCCTAACTCGAAGAAATCCCCAACCCTGCATGAGGACCCTAGCAACCTGGAACAATAAAGCAGGAGGGTACTCTTGATGCATGCCCGTTTGCCTATATGCATTCCTAACTAGAAAGAAATATTTCTTACAAACAAGATGTGGCCGAGACAAATACATAAAATCTAGGATTTTAATCCATCTATTTCAATGGTACAATGCTTGACCAAGCATAAAGAAATATAAAAATGTACTTTATGAAAAAGATAAACTATTGTCTTTGTGAATCCACATTCAACATCCTACCCCGGAAATTTCCCAAAATACAATATAAAATTAGTAGCACAATTTCAAAAGTGTCACATACAGTGGAAATAATACAATTTAATTCATTTCAAAGAAAAACTCATAATAACGTTGAAGTTCATGACAACTTCTAAAGAAAATAAGGAACTTCCACATTTCACTTCACAGTTTGCATTGTCTAACTCTATCAAATTTCATTACATAGCAAGGGAATATCTTACTTCACCTTTACATTCCAAAAGATGAGATGATTTCAATTCCTAAAGGTTTGAAGCCAAAAGAAATGTAATCATTTAAAGAGGGGTTTATTGGTGACTTATCTTGTTCAATTGTTTTAAGAAAAGATTATGGAAATACATGGTTAATCATTTAAAACCCAAACTACTTCAGAAAAGAGAAGTTAATCATCCATTTTAATCATCTATCTTAATTCAAAAAAATTCTTATTCTTTCTTTTTAAAAACAAATTAGCTGCAATTATATGTTATTGAAGGGTGAGAAAAGAAAATCATGTTATGCCACTAAATTTCATATTCAACTGGTTCTTTATGTTCAATTCAACATTTGAACAAAGGTTGTTTGCATTCTTATTTGACAAGGAAACAATATGACAATTTTGGAATAAATCGTTCGTAGCCAGCAATATGAATACACAGTTGAATATATGTAATCTAATCTTAGATATTTTTAACATAAATTGGTATTTAAGAGTGTTGTTTCAATATTAGTTCATGTATGTATATACATTCATTCTACTTATTGATGTTTGTGCACACATATTTATACATACATTCAGATAATATATATACCACTGTAGAAGATAAATACATAAAAATATATTCAGATTAAATATATGTATACCCCTGTAGAGGATATATACACAAAAAAGACACTCCTATAAAGGAAAATATATTTATATATACCACTGCGAGATATATATACATTAATATATTCTTAACATTGTATATCTATATATCTCGGCAGGTTATATATTTTAACAAGAACATATTCACTTTCATATGTATATATATCTATATATATATATACATATATATATATATATATATATATTTCCAGAATAATATATATCAAAAGACGAATGGATAAGGAACTATGCATAGGTTTTTCACAGAGGAAATGAGGGGGAGGGGGGGTTGGCAACCCCACGAATGGGGAGTGTCAGCCTTACTAGGCTGCAACCCCTTTGTGGGGGTTGTACACAGCTTGTGAGGATTGTGTCTCCCCACAGGCTAAACGCAGCCTCCACAGGGTTGCTTCTCCATTGGGGGTAGCAGTTGGGTTGTCGTCCTCCAGTCCATCCAGACCATGTAAAATGAAAAAAAGAAAGAACAGATTGCAGCATAATTTGGACATTCGTTTCCACAGTCTGATGTAAATTGAAATCAAGCAATAAAGAAATGAATTCAATACTAATTTATGCTGAAATAAATAAGTATGGATATATAAAATAATTACATATATATACATGTATATTTAATCATATATGTGTATATATATATGTGGTATATATATATATTTAAGCATCAGGGTCTGGTTTTCTTACAAAACAAAAAATCTGGAAAAGATGGGTGCACACAATTTCAATATTTATAAAATATATAAATTCATCGAATTTAGCACAACTGAGATAGGGCATTTTTGTACAACAACACTAAATAATTAAAAGATCAATCAATTTTCATTAGAGTCATAGTAATCTTTCACAATGAGATATTTCAAGCTTGTAAGAAAAATTTAAAAACATTGGAATAGAAAACACCTAGAATACGCTTTCCCCTTGAGGATGGTTGTAGAAATCCCTTGTTGGATGATCTCCTCTACTCCTTGCTTTCCCTGTGCTTTCCACTTCTTCTCAATTCCAAAATTCTATCTTGCAAAACTATGGACAAAGAGAACCCCCATTTTCCCCTCATTTCTTTCTTGCAGAGCAACCAAAAAGCTTGAAGAATAAAGAAACAATTGTTTTCCCCGTGAGCACAATTCATTTTTTTAAAAGGTTTTCCCCACTTCCCTAAACCTAATCTTGAAATTGGGAAAATAAATAAAAGGAAATGAATTGATTTTCTAATTACCTTTTTTTATTTCCAAGATAATATTTATTTCTATTTAATTTGCTTTCCAACATTCTTTAAAAAAAAAATCTAAATAAATTATTTATTTGCTCTCTAATATTAATATTCGAACATGGCATTCACAATAATTGAAAAAAAAACAGTTATTTAAATGTCATCACTCAACATTTAATTGCACATGCAAATATTTATTTATTCTAAAATTTATTTTCCTTTCTTTTAATTGCATGCATATATAAATATAAAATTAATTAACCATTTAAAATTATTGAAATTAAGACAATCACTCTAAACACATGCTAAATGAATTTGTATTACTCTAAGTGTTGTGTGTGATCAAGAGCATCGTTCCTGCTTTACCCTACCAAGAGGCTAATCTCCCCTCCTTAACCACACCCTTGGTCTTCGATGACTTGCCACTCACATACACTCAAGTAACAAACATAGAATTAGTATCAAAATAAAATCAAAACAACTTAACTCATAGCATCAACATATATTAATTCTGGGTGACATTTTCCATTTTGCATTATTTCCAAAATAAGATAATATTTCATTCATTGCAACTTTCCACAAAATAAAATGCCACATTTATTGTCATTTAATCTACCACACACAAGCATGAAAACATGAAGTGGAAACCAGATGAAGGAAAAGTGAGCATCACCAAAATTAGAGACGTGACAAAAAGTGTGTCACCATTTTCCATTGATGTCAAAGGGGGAGAGAGAGTTATCTGAAAAACCATATGAAGTAAGGAGGAGAGAATTAAAGTATGGAATAAAGTATAGATTCTTGAGTGGGGGGTAGAGTGCACATTGGTTTAGTATATAATTTGGTGATCAGAGTTTTTTTTGTTATTGATGGTTTTTCCATGCATTGCCATCAATGAAAAAGGGGGAGATTATTGGAATTTTGTGTTTAGTTTATGTTTTCCTTCATGTCAACAAATCTTTATTGTTGCATTAGTGTTAATAGGTCTATGGGGAGATTGTTGGAATTCTATGAAGATGATTTTATTGGTTGCATTATGTTTTCATTAGTAAGTATCACTGATGTCAATCTCTAGTGATGTTCAACCTCTTGTGTGCTTGAGATGTTGTAGAAGTATTCCAGATTTTGAGTTTGATTTTATGGTGCTTGGTTTCCAAGTGCTTTTGAAAAAAATTGAATAAAAGAGGAAACAATATCGTGAAGAGTGTTCAATGTGAAAAAGTGGTGTTCAGTGTTTTGATCCACATTCATTAATGGTTGAAGATCTTCATGTGCAGTTCAAATATGTTGGTTAGATGTGTTCAGAGGTATTATATCAAGATTTTCAAGTTTTGGGTTGTTGTGTGAACTATGTTGCAATGTTGTCTGAGAGAAATGGTTTTTCTCTATGTTTCTCTACAATTTGGCTTCTAGTCTTGTGGGTCTAGAAGTATGCTTATATTTCTTGTATCTATCTCCAGTCTGATTTGTTTGTGTTTTGGTGCTCCACAAGGTTGGATTTAGGTGTTGCAGTGTGTGGAAGATTAGTTGGTTGTGTAGAATGAATATGTTCTTCTAGTGTATGATGTTGTAAAGGATTTTTGAATTTCAAGGTGTTGATAGAATATTCTAGATCTTGTTAAATTGATGTATGTGGTCCATGAGTCATCTTTGGATCAAAGGAAGCCTCTACTTAATTGTTCAACAATGTTAACACAAGTTCAATCACCCTTGAGTGTTTACACTAATTACATATATGCTTTGGTGTTTTTGGAAATATTGTATGGCATATATGTGTGTATTTTGGTCTAAGGTAAAGTGTGTTGTGGTCCACCTTTATTCCTCTCCATCACATGAATGTTTTGGTGCCAACCTAATTTGAATTTGCACATTTGAGGTGCATAGTCGACCTTGTGAATTATTTTCAAGGTTGAAGACGGTATATATGAGTGGTGATTTGATGGAGGATGTGTGATGTGAAGTGTGAAATACAATGTGAGATATAATACCTAAGACTACTGGAAGTAGTGAGTAGAAGATGTCCACATTCTACAAAGAGAGTGTGAATGTTCTGGTGAAGCAGTGGTGGATCTTTCTATTTCTCTCAGATGGATTTCTCATTGTAACAATCTTCTTCCATCGCTTCGGTAGTGAGCCTATTGGATTCGATGTTGCAATTAATTTATATTGTGAGTTAATCCTCACCATCGTTTTTCCCTTCTTGAGTTTTCCATGTAAATCTGGTGTTCTCATGTGTTTGGATGTGATTGCATTAATGTTTCTCATGTTTACATTTCGCTAATGCATGATAAGGGTTTATTGGTTATTAAGGGTTTAAGGACTAATGCAGATCTGAATGTTAATGAGCTTTTTGATGTTTTGATGTACAATTGATTTACCCCCCCCTCTCAGTTGTCTTGTGCATTCAACATTTTATTATTAGATTGGGCTATTTATAGGTCAAGTTGTCTCATTCCATAGGATTAGGACACTTGCCACAATCTTATCAAATCCTCATTTAGGGTTTGCACTTTTTCTTTTATAAACATTCATTAGTATATTTTATAACAATCCAAGTATTCATTCAATATAAGTGTGATCCCTTAAATGTTCTAACCTATTCTAAGATGAAAAACTAACTAATGATGCACTAAAAAGAAAAACACAAGAAATACTATTCAAGATTAGCCTAAAGGAATATCTATGCAACAAAGATAAACAAAAAAATAAGATAAATTGTTATACCTTTTGTGTTGCAGATTTCCTTGGTTGGCCCTTGATCTTTGAGAGTTTGTGTGATCCTCGGATGGCTATGGAGGTGAATGGATACAAGATGAAAAATGTAATAATATGCTAGTGGCTAAAGGATTTGGTGGATTGATGAAAAATTCTTGCAAATGGCTAAACTATTGCAAATGAAAATTGGCAAAATTTTGGTAGCAAAAATCTCATTCTCTTTAATGAGAGGAAGGAGGGGGTATTTATAGAGGGATTTTAATTCTCTAGGGAATTCAACGGTTGAGATTAAACCAACAAGGCTAAGATGGAGGGCTATGATGAGTTGAGGACTCACAAGCCCTCACATTTTGACATGTGGAATGTGAGATAGCCAAGAATGATATGATGTGTAAGTGAGGTGGAAGAAAGGTACATGATGTGGAGAAAGGATAAGTACCTTGGAAAAGGGATAATGTGACCTCTCAATGATCACATGGGGAAGAGGAGAATCTTGGGTGAATAAAAATGAATTAAAAATTCACATGATTGGAGAATCTTGTAGATAAGACAAGGTTCCAAAAGGAGAGGTGGAAATTACCTTGGATAAAACAAGGTCCTTAAAAAGGTAGGATTCACCCACATATGACTTGATGTGACAAGTCAAAGATTCTAGAAGACCTTGGCACATGTGAGTGATGTGACAAGTCAAAAGTTCTAGAACTTGCATAGGGAAGAGAATATTCTTTGGAGGAATAAAAGTGAATTAAAAATTCACATGGGGAAGAGAGGAGCCTTGGATGAATAAAAAAGAATTAAAAATTCCTGGGGGATGGGGAGAGTTGACCAAGGTACTAATTAGGCTTAACTAGTCAGTAATTAGAAGATAATTAGTGGTTAATAAGGATTAAAAGCCAACTTGCAAAATTTGGAGGATGTGACACATCCTAATCAAGGATTAGGCATGTGCACATCCCTAATGAAGAGATTAAGAGGTTGATTAAGATTAAGTGAAGGATGTGACATGTGAAGAATTAAATAAATGTCATATTTATTTAATTCATTTGATGAAAGGGGAATTAAAGGGGTAAGGTATTTAATTATTTAACTAGATACTTTGGGAATTAGAGGAAATTTAGAGGTATTAATTAAATAATAGTGTTATTACTTAATTAATGTGGATAAGGGGATATTTAGACCAAAAAAGGAGTAAATTTGGACAAATGAAGTGTCCAAATTTAGTTGTCTACATTTTTCCCCTCTTTGAGATGGTGTTACAAAGTAGCATCATTTCAAAGAATATTAAAAAATAGAACTTAGAAGAAGATGGTTAGATTGGAAAAGATGCCCCAGTCATTCAAAGGAGTGACTTAGGAAGGAAAAATAAATGATGAAGATTAGGGATTGAGGATGCCCCCTCAAGAGGACCTATGGGTTCAAGAGAACACGGGTGTGCTCTCGAAATGGATGAGATGATGAAAGGGGATATGAGGATGATGATGTAAAGTGGTGGATAAGAAAGGAGGATAAACAATGGGAGATGAAGGTGAGCACAAATGGATTCCAGGACAAATATGATGTTGCCCCAGTCAAGCTACAAGCCAGGTTGGGCAGATGGTTGATGGAGTATTGTGGATGAGGGAATGATATATCCTAGAAAAAAAAAAAGGATAGGGAAGGATACATCCTGATGAGGATGAGGATGAGTGTTGTTAACGAGGGAAGGATACATCCCAAAACAACACCAAAGGATAGGGAAGGATTCATCTCGATGAGAGTGTTTTTGATGAGGGAAGAATACATCCCATAACAACACAAGGATAGGGAAGGATACATCCCATGGATGATAATGATGATGATGATGATTGGATCAGGGCTTGTAACAAGGCCGAGAACAAGACCAAGAGTGTGATTAGATGATATGTGTTAGCTTGAATGGATGAGGATTGGATTGGGATGTGAGATGGATGACAATATGATAAGAGATTGGATGGATAGGGGAGGGAGATTGATGATAGATTATGGATTGGTGGGGAATTTTGATGGATGAGAGGATGAGGGATACATGCAAGACGATGGAATGGAAAATGAAATGCAATCCTAATGCAATTTGTCATCTTTCGAGCATTGATTTTTACTATAGCATAAGACACCAGATACCATGGTATGTGGAACCAAGGCAGATTAGTTTCCAAATGCATATACAAACACAACAAACAAGAAGGCTATCCCAACACCCCAAAGTTCTAATGACTTTGGTCGGGCCAAGTATTGGGATAACCACAAGCATAGAAGGATGTCCTAGTGTAACACAAGACCACAAAGGTCTTGGTGGGTACTACATGGGACAACCGAGAAGACAACAAAAAAGAAAAGAAAAAGCAAGATATGCCCTTATGTTAACTAGCCAAAACACACCATAATATGAGAGATCATGGCGGCCTTGACAAGTGATGATAGGTAGCTCAAATGATAAACAAGATGTCAAAAGAATCAAATGATCACAATCAAATTTCAAACATCCTTTGTCATAGGATCAAAAGGATGGATGGGAGAGATGCGGTCTATTAGGAAGGATACATCCTGTTGAGACCAAAGATGAAGGGTAAATGGGTTGATCGACATGACGCAGGATACTGGAAACTGATTGGATCTCGTGATATGAATGACCCTTGTTTTGAAAGCACCAGCGAGGATAAGGACATACTTGATGACCCAACAAGACGATGAGACAAGACACCAGACAACAAAACTCTAAAGACCTAAGGGACACAAGACCGACACACCCTAAAGACCTAGGGGCTCGAGGGTTGATCAAAGGTCATCCTTTCCTACGTGAAAGCGCAAAGCCCTCATAGTTCGATAACATTCCATGGATAAATGTGGAAAGGGACAAGGGTGACCAATGATGGATGAAAAAAGACATGAAAGATACCATAGGGATAGAGAGAATGATTTAGCCTTGCCTACGGGAGAGCGTAGGGGTGACGTAGATCAATACAAGGCCAATGACAAATGATGGAGGATGACAAGACAAATAAAAGACAGAGCCCTGGGGGTGGATGAAATGATCGACCTTGCCTACGTGAAAGTGTAGGGGCAACGTAGTTTAGAACAAGACCAATGATAGACAACGAATAAGGGATGATGAGATGACCATGATAAATGGATAAAAGGATGGAGCTGATAGGATGAGGATTGGATAGGACAATATTTGATATGTATAAGATATGTATGATGTGAAGCTCAGGGATGGGATATGTATGCAAATCATTAGAATATGAATTGGGAAGGTGAGACGATGGATAGATGAGTGATGAAGATATGAGAAATATGTGGGAAATAAATAGGAATGATGAGAGGGAGTTGGAAGGGCATTGGATTGCATGGGGTATCCTATAGCTAGATACCAATGACAAGGGATTATGAGATAGGAGGAAAATAGAAGTAAACAGATGGATGGATAAATATGGGGAGATAGAAAGATGCTAGAATAGGTGGATAAAGGGATAAGGAATTGGAAGTATGGAATGGATTAATGGATAGGGAGATGGGCGGGATGCTTATATAGAGGGATGGGTAGATAAGGATGAAAAAGGACTAGTGGATGAGAGTATAGGAAGATAAGGATTTGGTAGATGGCAGGGATTACTGGATGGATAAATGGATGGGGAGGTAAGGATGGGCAGGATGGGAGATGGAGAGGATTACCTGGAGGGATGGATGGATGATGTCTCCAAGGACCCAATCACAAATAAGGAGATGCCCCCAATCTACATGTGTCATGCATGATGAGGCAAGAGGGATAGCAAGATGGATGGATAAGGGAGTGAGATGGGAAATGGAAGATAGATAGAGGTAGATAGGATGCAGGGACAATGGAAGATAGATAGAGGTGGATAGGATGCAAGGACAATGGGAGATAGAGGGACGTGGATAAGGAATATGATAGTGTATGGATGAGGGGAATATATGCCAACAAATGTCCAAAGCATGTATATAGGTTTTTCCCCTATATTTATCAAGATCACAAGGAAGATGGAGGGACTCGAATAAATGGGATAGGATGGATAGGATGCAGAAGATAGGCAGATGTAGGAAATAGAGGAAAGGGATGTGTAAGTGGATGCTGCCCCCAATCGTGGAAGGAGACGAGATGGGGGAGTTATGCATGACACTTGTTTGCCAGGTTTTCATCATGGTACTTATTCAAGGTGCTTTTTTTCCAAGTTTTCACCATTCGATGAATGGTTTTTCTCTTTACTATTTTCTTTTTTTTCTTTGTTTTTTCTCTTTTTCTCTTTTTTGACTTTTTTTTTTTTACTTTTTGGACGAGGATGTGGATGAAGATGGATAAAGATAGGGATATGGATATGTGGATTTAGAGGATATTTGATAAGGAGATGGATGAAGGACTCAAGCATCAAGTTCCATACGAGGTAATAAGAGCCCATGTGTAAAGTGACAAGCGGATGTTGGTACAACCTTAGTAGGGGAAATGGATTATGCAAGAGGATCAATTAAAGGGATTTGCTGGGGTAGATATGTGGGATAATGGATGGGATTTTGGAAAGGATATGGATGGAATGATGGAGTGAATGTGTGATGGGGTACTATGTGATGGGGAACTGTTTTTAGGACCAACATTGGCATGTGTGATGGTGGATACAAAAAGATAGGTGGATGAATGGATGGAGAGTGTGGCGATAATGGTGGCATTGGGATAGTGAATTTTGGGTCGTAGGGACCCAAAATAGATTTAGGAGATGGAGGAGGTGAATGATTTTGTGGTGGACTAGCAACTTTGGATGTCATTATGGATTTTTCATTTGAAGGTAGGACACCTTTTTTCTTTGGGATCCACATGGTTTTGATTTTTGCTTTGATGGGCCTTTGTGGCCGTTTGGATTGATTTGGATTTTGGATTCAATTTTTCTTTTTGTCAACATATCTTGTGAAGGGGACATGAGGAGTTGTAGATTCATGTGGACGTTTTGATTTATATACTTTTTCTTTGGCATCCAAAGTGCTTGTAGTAGCAAGGGGATGGGTATGGGGAGATGGATGATGTGGAGAGGACATGGATGGAGTGATATAAGTAGGCATTTGATGAGGAAGTGTGGATGGAGGATGTGAGATAGCATGCATGGAGGGGTGCCTTTGTTGATCCCGATTAGGAGTTATGAAGGTAGGATTTTTATGTTGTGTACGAGGAATAGGGGGTGGATGAATGAAAGAATGAATAGGATAAGATGGAGGGGGTGATTTTTGGATATAAGGACCCAAAATAGACTGTGTGGGGTTTGATGGAGGGCTATAAGAACCCATAGTGGATGGAGGATGAGCAATGATGGATGGAGGGACATAAGGAACCAAAATGAATTTAGAGGATGAGGGAGGAAGATGGATGGTTATTTGTAGGTAATATGATGGAGGAGGGGGGATGGCGGCAAATGACTTGGTAGAACGATGGAAAGTACCTCTTGTGCTTTTAGAAGAGGGTCGTTTAGGATGTACAGAGGTTGTACCAACATATTTAGAGTGCAAGTTTTGGGAGAGGTATCCAAGACCATGTGTGCCTAGATGTTCTTTGACTTGGATGGGCTCTAAAGTAACTTGCTCGTGAAGGCCTAAACCTTTTCCTTGATAGTTCATGTTCTTAAGCATATGATCTAGGGTAGGATGCTTATTCTGTTGGAAGCATGATGCAAGCGCATTAGTAGGTGGAAGAGGTAGGATGGTGCATACACATTGTTCTTCTTCTGCAAGAAGGCCACCATGGATAAGTGTAATGTGACCAAGGTGATACAAAAGTGGTGTTGGGATGGTAGGACTAGATGGCGATGAAGGATCATGTGATGGAGATGAGGGGATAGTAGTATCAAGAGGAATGAGTGATAAGGGATCATTAGATGGATTAAGGAAGATGATAGGATCTGGATTTTTAGGAGTGGATGATGAGTGCTCATGAGATAGATTGATTGGATCTTGAATGAAAAGGGGATCATGGGATGGAGTGGATGAGCTAGTGTGATCTTGAGATGGGGTGGATGTGAGGATAGGATCATGACTTGGTTAAGGATAGGAATCATGAGATGGGATGGATGTGGGATTATGATCTTAGGATGTAGTAGATGGGATGGTAGGATCTTGACTTGGAGGAGGGGGTATGCTTGTATACTTTGGATCAAGCTCTTGGCATGACTCATATATATTGTGTGGGATGTATGATGATGGAAGATTGTTGGAGGGACTCCTCAAATGGGGGAGATAGGAAGATGGAGGATTCATGAAGGTCATGGGATTGAAGTTTGTGAATATTAGGACTAGGAGGAGGGGATTGGATGTCTTCAATGGATTGGGTGGATCTAGTAGTAGAAAATGGGGATTCAATGGATTCAATGGGTTTTACCGGCTCAACCGTTTGGACGGTGTCAGGAATGGTGATGGGAGGGATATGTGTAGGATGGAGAAGGGCCTCATCACTAGTGACAGTACATGATAGAGTGGGAGGGCATGGTGTCTCTTTTGACATGAGTCCTTGGGAAAAATTTGGAAGGGATGTAGGATTAGGTAGAGTGATGGAAATGGATGGAGGATCAGGGATGGATGTAGGATTAGGATTAGGGATTGGTGGATTAGGATTAGACATGGGGATGGGATTGGATGGAGGACTAGATGGAGGATTCGGATTAGGGTTAGATGTGGGGATGGGATTGGATGGAGGATTAGGATTAGGGATTGGTTGATTAGGATTAGATGTGGGGATGGGATTGGATGGAGGACAAGGAGGAGATGGAGGATTAGGATTAGGAATTGGAGGATTAGGATTAGGGATTGGAGGATTATATGAGTGGATGGGTGGATGAGGATTATATGTAGAACTAGGAGGAGGTGGAGGATTATGATTAGATGAGTGGATGGGACTAGATGGAGGACTAGGAGGAGATGAATGATTAGGGTTAGGGATTGGAGGATTAGATGAGTGGATGGGACTAGATGGAGAACTAGGAGTGGTTGGATAACTAGGTGAGTTATGTTTAGATGGATGATTAAGATATAATGCAGTGAAAGGGAGAGTGATGTAGGAAGATGCAGATGTGGGATTAGATTGGGGAGATGTGGAATTAATGTAATGATATTGGGATGGGGGATTGTGATAGGAGGGTGTGGATGTTGGATTAGAACAAGAAGATTGAAGTGGTGAACCACCATAGGAGGACACGTATGGTGGGTTAGCATAGGAGAATATGGATGGTAGATTAGGATGAGAGGATTGAGATGGTGGATTAGGAAAGGAGGAATATTGGGATGGGGGATTTTTATAGGAAGGTGTGGGTGTTGGATTAGGATGGGAAGATTGGGATGTGGGATTAAGGTAGAGGTATTGGTATTTTTGATGATGATAAGGAGAGGAGGATATGGATGTTGGGTAGGATAGAGGTTGAAAGGGAGGACATGATGAATATGTCAATGGTGAGGATGTTGGATATCCCTTGTCAATGGTAGCATAAGGATCGTTATTAGATGCAAATGAAGGCGTGGTGGGATAGTTTGAAGAAGTAGTGGGATTTTGGGAGGTGATTGAAGAGAGCTTGCTAGAAATGATAGTATCAAGGGGATCTATATAACACTCTTTTTGATCAACAAGAATTTTTTTATCGTCATCAACATAGTTAAGATTCCCCTTAAATACTATTATTGGTCTTGTTAGAGGTGGATACAAATTCATGATGGATACAAATTAGCAGGAAAAAATAGATGATGGATAAAGAACAAGGATGGATTGGAAGCTCATATGGGGATTGGATGAAAGCTTAGATTGGGATTGAATAAAAGCTCAAATTAGGATGATGGGATTAAATCTCAAATTAGAAATGGATTGGAGCTTAGATTGGGATTGGATCAGAGGATATGATAGGATAAGTTTGTTTTGGATTGGATGATGAATTAGGATTGGTTGAAGGAAAGGGTCCTAAACCCAATTTAGAAATCAACCTCGGTGACTTAATATGTTGGTTGATTAGATTAAATTGGCTAAACCAATGATCATGACACTGAATCTGCCTTGAGATAGAAGGGGATTGATTTGGGCCAATGATGCTGACTTTCAATAGAAATCCACCTTAGGATAGAATCAGATTGATTAGATTGAAGACAATGATTGATATATAGGATAACGATCAAACTTAACGCCTTGGTCAATTCAAGAGATAACTCCTAAAATAAGGTTTAAGGGATTTTATGTTGAAAAATGATGATGAATGCAAATGAAAGATGTCTTGATGGTTTTTAATATGATAGGGGTGTTGTTGAAGTGATCTTTTTGGAAAGTGGAAATGTTTAGGTCACACGGTAAGATGGTAGAATGGGTTCCCCAAATTGTGAAATGATCAATGAGAGCATGATAAATGGATGTTTAGAAAGGTTAAATGGAGGCTTGGAATGGTCAAATGGATGTTTGGATCGGTTAAATGAATGTTTGGGATGATCAAATAGTCAAACGAAGACTCAGGGTGGTTAAACGGAGGCTTGGAATGGTCAAACGAGGTGAAATTGTCTGTTCAGGAGGGCATATCCACCCTTCTACAGTCAAAATAGTGAATCAGGGAGCAAATCCACCCCTCTACAGAAAAACAGTGAACTAGGGGGGCAAATCTGCCCCTCTACAAAAAAATAGTGGACTAGGGGGATAAATCCGCCCCTCTACAGAAAAATAGTGGACCATGGGGGCAAATCCACCCCTCTGTAGAAAAATAGGAACTTGGTTTGGATAAGAAAGATTATGGCAAGGACTTGAGATGACACAATGAGGCTGACTTATCAAGATTTACTGGTTTCTCACAAAAAGAAACTTTAAGCAAGCACAATCCTATGATAAGTGTTAAGGGGTATGGCCAAAAAAGGTCTTAATCTAAGATGCACAAGGTTTCTAAGGATTCCTCGATATACTCTCGGTACATGAGGCACAAACTATGAACACCATCCTATCACAAGCGTGAGTCGGGAACCCCAACGAGATACTGGAGGGCTCAGACCAACTCTTCATGTCTATCTAGGTATCACCCTAGCTTTGATGCTCCGCCAGACACAACATGACTAGATTGAGGTAAAACTTTGGCTCTACCCCCTTTTTGTAGTATGCGTGGTTGGGATCGTCCCTTGGGGTGATGAAATCCCAAAGTAGGTCCCTCTAAAAAGAAGGCACTAATCACTTCCAACTACTCCCCAGGTTTACACAAAGTGCAAGGGGAAGGTGAAAACAAATTAATGCCCCCTTTGGGTAACAGAAAACATGCACACCAAGTAGTAGATTTTAATTTCCCTTAATTAAACTGTGTGCCTAGATGAAAACAACAAGGAATTTTTTTAAAATTTGAACAAACAGATGGCCATGCAAGCAAATGTTAGTTTTTTTATTCTCTATTTTTTGTGAATTACAATAAAATGCTGCAAAATATTAGCCATAAATCTAATTATACTCTCAAACAGACAAGGTTAGGGGGTTAGAACCTTAAAACAACAAAAAAATGAGCCAAAAAACAAAGCTAAAATGCCCATTTTTACCTTTCAAAATGTGTTGTTTAGGGAAAATCCACCCCTCTACAGTAAAATGTTAGAAAATAGTGTGAAGAATAGGTCAAATATTAGCAAGAAATCCAATTATGCTTTCAAACAAACAAGGTTAGGGGGTTAGAACCTCAGAACAACAAAAAAATGAGCTAAAAATGAAACTAAAATGCCCATTTTTACCTTCAAAACGTGTTGTTTAGGGAAAATCAGCTCCTTTGCAATGAAAAATGTTGGAACAGCAGGACGGGTCTGCCCCTCTATAGTGAAAAATGTTGGAACAACAGGGCAAGTTCACCCCTCTATAGAAAAATTGTTAGAAACAATGAAATAGGAGGGAAAATCCGTCCCTTTGCAAAAAAGTTGTCAAAAATGTTGGAACAGCAGGGCAAGTCCGCCCCTCTGCAGAAAAACTGTCAGAAAAGTTGAAACAGGAGGGCAAATTTTTCCCTTTGTAGAAAAGTTCTCAAAAACATTGGAACAACAGGGCAAGTCCACCCCTCTGCAGAAAAACTGTTAGAAAAGTTGGAACAGGAGGGCAAATCTGCCCCTCTGCAGAAAAGTTGTCAAAAACGTTGGAACAACAGGGCAAGTCCACCCCTTTGCAAAAAAACTGTCAGAAAAGTTGGAACAAGAGGGAAAATCTGCCCCTCTATAGAAAATTTGTCCAAAAATGTTGGAACAACAAGGCAAGTCCGCCCCTCTGCAGAAAAACTGTCAAAAAAGTTGGAATAGGAGGGCAAATCTGCCCCTCTGCAGAAAATTTGTCAAAAACGTTGGAACAATAGGGCAAGTCCGCCCCTTTGCAAAAAAACTATCAGAAAAGTTGGAACAGGAGGGCAAATCCACCCCTCTGTAGAAAAGTTGGAACAGGAGGGAAAATCCGCCCCTCTACAGAAAAGTTGTCCAAAAACATTGGACCATCAAGGCAAGTCCGCCCCTCTGCAAAAAAACTATCAAAAAAATTAGAACATGAGGGAAAATCCGCCCCTCTACAGAACAGTTGTCAAACACATTGGAATAGTAGGGCAAGTCCGCCCCTGTGAAGAAAACATGTCAAAAAAGTTGGAACAGGAGGGAAAATCTGCCCCTCTGCAGCATATGGGAGGGCAAGTCCGCCCCTTTGCAACTTGGACCTACAAACAACTTTAACAACAACAAACGTGAAATAAAGGGACCCGTTTGTGGGTCCCATCAGGTGTGCCATAAATGTGATCCCTTAAATGTTCTAACCTATTCTAAGATGCAAAACTAACCAATGATGCACTAAAAGGAAAAACACAAGAAATACTAGTCAAGACTAGCCTAAAGGAATATGTATGCAAGAAAGATAAACAAAACAATAAGATAAATTGTTATACCTTTTGTGTTGTAGATTTCCTTGGTTGGCCCTTGATCTTTGAGAGTTTGTGTGCTCCTTAGATGACTATAGATGTGAATGGATGCAAGATGTAAAATTTAATAAGATGTTAGTGGCTAAAAGATTTGGTGGATTGATGAAAAATGCTTGCAAATGGATAAAATGCTGCAAATGAAAAATGGCAAGAGTTTGGTAGCAAAAATCTCATTTTCTTTTAATGAGAAGAAGGAGGGGGTATTTATAGAGGGATTTGAATTCTCTAGGAAATTCAACGATTGAAATAAACCAAGAAGGCCAAGATGGAGGGCTATGATGAGTTGAGGACTCACAAGCCCTCACATCTTGACATGTGGAATGTGAGATGGCCAAGGATGAGATGATGTGTAAGTGAGGTGGAAGAAAGGTACATGATGTGGAGGAAGGACAAGTACCTTGAAAAATGGATGATGTGACCTCTCAATGATCACATAGGGAAGAGGAGAATCTTGGGTGAATAGAAGTGAATTAAAAATTCACATGATTGGAGAATCTTGTGGATAAGACAAGGTTCCAAAACGAGAAGTGGAAAGTACCTTGGATAAAACAAGGTCCTTAAAAAGTTAGGATTCACCCACATGTGACTTGATGTGACAAGTCAAAGATTCTAGAAGACCTTGGCACATGTGAATGATGTGACAAGTCAAAGGTTCTAGAACTTGCATGGGGAAGAGAAGATTCCTTGGAGGAACAAAAGTGAATTAAAAATCACATGGAGAAGAGAGAAGCCTTGGATGAATAAAAAAGAATTAAAAATTCCTTGGGGGATGGGGAGAGTTGACCAAGGTACTGATTAGGCTTAACTAGTCAGTAATTAGTGGTTAATAAGGATTAGAAGCCAACTTGCAAAATTTGGAGGATGTGACACACCCTAATCAAGGATTAGCCATGTGCACATCCCTAATGAAGAGATTAAGAGGTTGATTAAGATTAAGCGAAGGATGTGACATGTGAAGAATTAAATAAATGTCATATTTATTTAATTCATTTGACAAAAGGGGAATTAAAGCGGGTAAGGTATTTAATTATTTAACTAGATACCTTAGGAATTAGAGGAACTTTAGAAATATTAATTAAATAATAGTGTTATTACTTAATTAATGTGGATAAAGGGATATTTAGACGAAAAAGGGGTAAATTTGGATAAATGTAGTGTCCAAATTTAGGTGTCTACAATAAGTACAAGTTAATCTCAATATTAGATACTTGTGTAGATCAATCATTCTCCCTTGCTTCCAAAAAAATCAATTTCTTTGATCTCTCGAGGCATTTTAGTTGCAAGTGATTTTTGGGAGTTGTGGGATTCACTATCAACTCCAATAATTTTCATATATCTCTAGTTGAGTACATTGAGTGACTAATCCTCCCCTTAGTCCCATTAAAATTATCTATTGAATTCATATCTTCATGTTCCATCAATATTAATAGATAGTATATGCGTTATTGAAATTCTAATGAGCTCTTAGAATTTAGAGTTTGTTTAGCCAATGAGATATGAATTTTGAGACTAAACTCACTTTTGAGCCCCTTTCCTTTCGAAAATTCTCTTAAAATGTTCTAAAGGAGAATAAATTTCAAATGGTTTCTAAAATGAAAGGAAAAAGGGTGTTCAATCTTTTGGGAAGATGGAACTAGGGTTTAGGACCTATTTCACTTAGTTCATCCAAGGAAACCTTAGAGATCTCAATCCAAGGATGGAATGAGGGAAAGAGATCTTGCAATAAGGTATCCTAGGGTGTGATTAAATACTAAAAGGGGGTTCACCACCAAGCTAGCGATTGGAAAGACTAGTAACAGGGTATGTGCAGGATCATGATGAGCCAAAAAGTGGAGATATGTAAGTGCTATGATGACCCATGTGGCTAACGATTTTTTTTTTACCCAAAATTGATGAAACAAAAAAGGTTTTTAAAAGAGTTTCTCAACTTTCCACCAATATAAATAATTATTTACTTAGAATTAAATAAATAATTGTTGTTTATTTTCTATTTGAATTATGACTAAAGTTTTGATTGATAGGTTGATTGAAAAATATCTATAGCTTTCAAATGGTATCACATTTTTTGAATTTGAAACATGCATCACATTCTATGCTTCACATACTACAAGATTAAAAAATAATAATTTCATGAAGTTTTGACCAAGTTAAGGTGGTCAAACATATGAGTTTTTATATTTTTTAAAATTTGTAATAAAAAATTCATAATTAATTATTTACTTGGAAAAAATTACAAAAAATATGTATCACATTGGGGCATGAGTCCTCTACTTATATCTAAACTCTAATAATAAAATACTATCATTTTATTGTAGTTAGGGTGGTCAAATAGACACCTACTTCTTATTTTTTTCCTGAAATTTAAGTACCACTGCATTGAAATTTTAATTTTTCACCAAATAGATTTTTTTTAAAATAAACCTAGTAGTTTAAAAACTACATTCAATTTGCTACAGATTCTATTCTTACATATTTTTGAAATAATATAGATAAGTTATTCACATTTTTACGTCAAATTGCCTAACTCTGATTTTCTAAATTTTCATCGCTACTTAAGGGCCTATTTTTTCCATGATGATCCTGCACATACCCAACATGCAAAACCTAATGATGTGCAAAAATTAAGTAAATGGCCTAGAAATGAATGCAAATCGGAACAAAAAATTGAGAAAACACAAAGGTGCACCTAGAAACCTATAGAAGCTCAGAACAAGGTCTAAAATGCTGAAAATTCTAATTTTAATGCTCATTGGGACTCATATGCTAGGTTGGGCAATTTAGTCCCAAATTAGAATTTTTGGGCAGAAACAAAATTCTAGCAATGTCAAGTCTAGAACTCTTGAAATTTGGAAAAAAAACCTATATTGGGACTCATACGCCACAAGTGGTGTATCATTCATGTTTATCTTTTTTGGGGGGTCAAAATCTGAATCTACTCTCCTATCTTCACTCTTCTTTCCAATCCTGATTTTTGGATCTGAAATGCTAAATTCTGCTTTGTAGGTGTTTTTTAGTGATCTTGAAAACAAGGTGACAACTTTGAAAACTTTGCAAACTTTGAAAAATTCTCCCACTCTTTCTCTTCACTATATCTTCAACCTAGATCTACAAATCACACACTAAGGAGAGGGGAAAATGTTGTTTTGTTAGTAGAAAGGGGTTTGCCTTGGTCAAACCCTATTTTGGTAATCAAACCTTGAAATGAAATGAAATGGAAATGAGGAATGATGAATGAAAAAACTGATATGTTACAACTCACCAAACCCTTGAATAAGATGTTGCAAACATGTGTGAAATGGCTCCAATGGATGTGGATCTTTACTCTTTCTTGAATGGTATGGATCTTCACTTGAATGCTTGCTTGGATCATGAAATACCTACTCAAATGCTAGTTCAAAAATAAAAATAATGCATGATGACTTTGACATGATGCTTGATGCTTGAATAATTCTCCAAAATGCTTGATAATCATCTCTTGAAGGATCTTATATGCTCTTGTAATCACAAAATTCCTATAATGTATGATAATTGAGTTGCTAGAAGAAAAATGAGTGAAAGAAGGAAAATGAGTGAAATAACTTTGTATTTATACTTGTTATTCCAAATTCCTTGAAATTACAACACTACAAGCAAACTTTAGATCTAGGAGAATAAAATCCCGCCAAGAATCTAAATTTAATTTAGGTCTAAGCTAAATGGGACTCATACGCCAATTGTGGCATATGAGTCCCATTAGGCTGAGCTAGGACACATTTTTCAAGAAAGGCTTAGATCAATGTGGAATCTAGATTAGGGCCCTGAAACTTAGGTGGACCCATACACCCAAGGTGGCGTCTGAGTCCCAGATCAATAAATCTGGGCCATACAATCCAAAAACATATCAATTATGATTGGTTATTGGTTAATGTTGAGATTAATCTTGGAAGGATGCATTAATTAAGGCTTGTGGATGTAAAATAATACCAAATAAGGCATAACTAGGTTCACTTAGTTTACAAGGGCCCTATACTTAATGTGAATGTGTTAAACACATTACAACAATAAATCAAAGCAAAATTATGCTCAATTTAATAGAGAGGGCCCAAATAGTGTGAAAATGTAGAGGGATACATTTTCTGTCAGTACATTTAGCCCCCATTTTAGTGAGAAGAACTTGCTTCAAAATCACACTAAGTAGACAAACTCGTATTAAGAGGGGCCCAAGTGTACCAATGTAGACAATATAGGATGACAAAGGATCAAAGGAGATGGCCAAGCCCCTAGGATCTAAGATCCTATAGCAGACCAACATAGGCGCAAGAGAACACGCATGAAAAAAATGTAAGAAACAACATCAAGGCACACATACATTGCCAAAGACCAAAAATAAAATCAAAAAGAAAAAGAGGGGTGGATCAAGATTTGACCATTTGTACCGCACATTGTGGATCAAATCCAAGTTTTTTGTCCAAGAAACATTTACAAGTGGAACATGATGTTCACTATGAAAACCAGATGCACACTCACAAGGGCTAGTGGAATCTAGTATCCACTAGGTGAGCCCCCCAGTGAGACGCATATGCACATGACCGATATGTACTCACACAGATAAACAACTGGCTATGGGAAAGTCCAGCCTAATTTTGGCTCCCATTCATACAACCATACCAAAGCTATACCTCATGATAACTTTGATAAGGCACCACACAATGATGAACTTCGATCTTCATGAAGCCAACAAAGCTTTGTATGCTTGAAACTCATGAACAAACAAGATGGCACCATAGGCAAGCAAAGTGTGTTAAATGCAAGGTAGCCATATAAATAAAAATGAAAAAGAGTGTTGGGAATTTTCAAAGGATTTTTTCTTAGTTCACGTAAGGTCTTAACTTAGGGAAGATTGTGCCTAATGTCTCCAAGAGAGCACTAGTCAAAGAATATAAGATTCACAACTTAGGGGATGTAGTGTGTCACATCAAACCACTAAGAGGAATATAATATGCTAAGAGAGATCATGCTCTTGAAGGACATCACACCCAATGTCACCACAAAGTGAAAGATGTGTCGCATGAAGTAAAAATACTACAAAATGAAACACAAAGTGCAAAAGAGTAATGCCAAGAAAAAGGGTTGCCCCCACAAAATCACACAAGGGATCCATGGATTCAAGGTCAGTATGTATTTGCTATAATTTTGTTAAAGAGCTCAGAACCGTCATCATTCCCCAAATACTAATGAAACATGAAGAATGACACATAAAGAGTGAAAACAAAGAAAAGCCTTTCAGGTCAACATGGAAGAGACCTAAATGTTTCGACGCCTTGCATCATCCCCAAAATAAAAACACAAGAAAAATGAAAAGATAAAGGAAAAACTTTATGACATAGAGACGAATACATAGGTACTTATAAAGGAATATCACAAAGAGAGAGATAAATCAAACATAATAATATGGGGAGATCACATTACACACATGTAATCACACAAATAACATGCAAAAGTAAACAAAGTGAAAGACAAGTAAGGCACATGCAAGTCAACCTATTAGCAGGTCATCCACATCCTAATCTTGGTTGGTATAAACAAAAGGCAAACAAATAGCCAAAGGGATAACAAAAAGTTTTGAACTAGGGTCGTTACCAAGCTCAACACTCTTCTTAGGAGAATTATCATTTAATCTCATAGAAGAGGAAAACAATGTATTAAATTAATTATGCACTTCTTCATCAATTTTAGCAACATCATCATCATCATCCAAGTTAATCACAACAGGAGGTCAAAGGATAATGTCCAAAGAAGGATTTTGTTCTTGTTGTGATATAGGATCTTCTTGTTGCGACAGAGAGGGATACTCATCATGTGTTGCTTCAGTCAATTTTGGATGTTGATTTTCTTTGTTGTTTTCATCATTTAACCTTTGAGGAACAACGCGGCATCTATGCCTACACTCTCTAGAATTTTGGTTTCTTCTAGTTCGGTTTTCAAGTTGCATTTTGTAGGATCTATTTTATCAACCATAGATTCAAACTCTTCCCTAAGGGAAGGAACATAAGGAACCATAGGAGGTTGATCAACCACTTTCTCTTTAGCTTTGTAAACTTGTTTTTTAAGGAGGTGCGGAAGGATTTTTTTCGTTATCTCTTGGTCGTTTGTAAGAAGTCATAGGAGGACTTTTTTATAGGTGGTTCTTGGATATGTGGTGTGTCTTTAGGTTCAATCATGTAGTTTTTTCAAGGATAGGAGGATTAATCATAGGTTCAAGCATGTTTATGAGGGAAAGTTTTTCTATGCATTTTGCCTTAAAATTTTGGTATGATTTGAAAAAGAAGTCTTCACAAGGTATAATAGGTTCCATAAGCTCAAGAAAAAATAAATCCAATGAGAAGTTCCCATGGGAAGATAGAGGATTGAAGCCACTATGATGCACATTAAAGATGCCATTGTCAATGGGAAACTTTAAACATTTATGCACAATCGACGGGATGACTTCCATGGAGCGTAGCCATGGATAACCAAGCTTCCCATGAAATTGGTCTAACGTCGAGATGATGGAGAATGAGACAAATAATTATTTTGGTCCAATAGTTAAAGGAAGGGTGATCGATCCCATCGTACGTAAAGCGAAACCATTATGTTTATTTATCCATGCTTTTGGTTTATCATACTTGATATAGTTCATGTACAAGTAATAATTCCTCGGTGAACACATTCTCTCCACAAATGAGATCAATTAATATCCCATTAGTAGGATTGTCATAGATTCAACTAACTATGTAAAGAGGACCATCAGGTGCATGTTTAATTATACCTTGTGAGGAGAAAGCAATGTCAAGAGGATTTTTAGTTCGGCCCTTACGAGGTTGAATTTAAATCAATCCTACCATATCATCCAAAGAACTTTGTTCGTTAGTATCCAAAAGATCTTGTTCAATAGTATCCATATTGTCATCATCTATGTCAACATTCATCACATCATTCTTCTTAGTTTCTTTGAAAAATGAAACATCATGGTTTGGCATAGGGTTGGTAAAGATTTGCAAGTTTCGGTTGGGAGGGGCAACAAACTTATTTCCTTGATCATTGACACCTCTCGTTTAAATCCAACTGGAATCAATGAGGTCTTGCACAAGATGTTTAAGATGCTTACAATGTTATGATATCATGTCCATTTTTTTAGTGATAATGGCAATAAGCATTCAATCTAAAGTTTTGTGATAAAGGTTTATTAGGATCATATGATCTAACAGGAGGCAAAGTGATCATTTTTTGTTCTAAAATTTGTGACATTGTGTTATGAAGGGTATCAGGTAAGGGAGTAAATTGCTTAGTTGGATCCCTATATGTGAAAGGAGTTATCTTCTTTATAGAAGCCACTTGGGTTTCAACATTTTGAATTGGTTGAGGTGGATTTAGTTGAAGGAAACCTTTATTTTATTTTCTAAAAGATTGGTAATTGTTTTGGTGTGCAGATTTAGACTTCTCAGAACGACTAGAGGTGGATTTTATTTCACGACTACTAACCGAGTTTTGATAATCACAAAGGGTAGTGCACAAGTGAATGAAGGAAGGGAATTTCATTATGCCAATCTTACCTTGTATCTTAGTTTGCAAATTTTCAATGAACATCCATTGAAGGTGAGGATTGAGAATTTGTATGTTGATTTGGGAATAAAGCGATTGGTAGCGTGAAATAAAATCAATAACCTTTCCATCACCCTTTTGTTTACATCTCCTCAAATCAGCTAAGGTCATCTTAGGATTCATGTGCACTTGGAAATGGTTAATAAGGCCTCAACAAGTTCGTTGAATGAACAAATTGAGTTATTTGATAATGAGGAAAACCATTCTAAGGTAGTGTCTTTCAAGGATCTCAAAAATAGTTTAGCCAAAAGTTTTTCTTCAAAGATGAAATCACTACATAGGGCGGTAAAAGCCTAAACATGGTTAACAGGATCCCCTTTCCCACCATATTTATCATTTTATTTGGGAACTTCTACACCTTGTGGCATTTGTTCTCTCAATGTCCCCAAGGATAAGGGATTGGTTTTGATGTATTGTGAAGGTTGACCATTATTGTTTTGATTTGGGGTTGCGACTTGTTGTTGAAGGGATGCCATGCTTTTTAAAAGTGTGTTAATGATAGCATCATTGTTGTTGTAAGGTGGAGGGGTATAAGGTGGAGTAGAGTACGTATGCAGAGGACATGTGAACTATAGAATTGTGATGGAGGAGATTTGAGGAGATATTGTAGTCAAAGACACAAAAATAGAGGAATTCCTTATGGAAATACCTAAGGAAGTGTTCACACTGCTAGTAGGTTGAATTTTTATGTTAGGTTGAGTACTAGTGTATGCAGGAATAGAAATGAGTATCATAGAGGTAGGGATGGAAGTTCCACCTTGGCTTTGAGTGCATCCCAAAGCTTGAGTAGAACTAGGGATATTAGGAATAGTGTTGTTAACATGAAGCACAGTGGTTGAAGGAATTGTAGTAATGGGAAATGAATTATAAATACTAGGATCCATATAGGGTTGATTATCAACACTATCAGGAAGAGAGCTAGAGAACCTAAGATTCACAATGAATGGTGTATCGCGGGATGACATGAGTCTCAAACTACACCTTAAAATAGTAATGATAATAGGGCACCAAGTTGTAAAGCTCATACAAGACTTCACAAACTTAGCGTACAAACCCAAAATGGAAAGAGGGTAAAGGGAAATGCAAGGACCTAAAATGAAGTGTGCAAATGCAAGTTTTTGATTCTAAACAAGGTAATTTACTGATTACGCTATGCAACAATCTGGAATGAGATATTCTGAATGCAATTTTGAATTTAAGTAATGCACAAAATGAACCAATTTAGGCTAGATGTGATGAATTGAATGAAATAGAAACTCTATAAACTAGAATAGAAAGCTAACAACAACAAACAAAAGCATAGAAACAAGGTTTTTAATGTTGTAAATGTAGTTTCAGATTTGACACGAGACTAAATTGCCTAGAGAGGCATATGAGTCCCAATCAAGATTTTTCAAGGATTCAAAGGTTGATAAACAGTCAACATAGATTACCCAGAAATCAAGCAAAACTACCTGCACTAGAACTAAATCACCCAAAGGGGCGTATCAGTCCCAAATTAGGGTTTTTGCACAAATTTCAAAAAATTCTGAGTCGGTGTTAGGTTTTCTGGTTTGTATGATGTCTAGGCTAAGTGCAATTATAGATTTTGGATGAAATTCAATGATGGAAGATACAAAAATGCAATCTATATGCACTTTCACTAATGCAAGATTTAGAAACCCTAGAAGCAAATTAACTAATTTGCAAAATCTTATTGCAAAGTTAATGTAAGCTAAATCTAGGAATATGACACACTCCAAATCAGAAATGAGGTGTTCACGTTGGGTTCACCAAAATGAAACTAAATGAAATAGGGTGTTCAATCTTTCGGGAAGATGGAACTAGGGTTTAGGACCTATTTCAATTATCTCATTCAAGGAAACCTTAGAAATCTCAATTCAAGGATGGGATGAGGGAAATAGATCTCGCAATAAGGGGGGTTCAACACCAAGATAGGGCTTGGAAAGACTAGTAACATGCAAAACCTAATGATGTGCAAAACTTAAGTAAATGGCCTAGAAATGAATGCAAATTAGAACATCAAATTGAAGAAACATAGAAGTGCACCTAGATGGAAACCTGTAGAAGCTCAGAACAAGGTCTAAAATTTTGAAAATTCTAATTTTAATGGTCATTGGGACTCATATGCTAGTTTGGCGATTTAGTCCCAGATTAGGGTTTCTAGGTAGAAACAAAAATTTGGCAGACAAGTCTCAAACTCCTGAAATTTGGAAAAAACCCTATTCTGGGACTCATATGCCACAAGTGGCATATCAATCCTGCTCAAAATTTTTAGGGGGTCAATGTCTAAATTTTCTCTCCTATCTCTTCTCTTCCTTCCAATCCTAATTTATGGATCTGAAATGCTAAACTCTGCTCTGTAGGTGTCTTTTAGTGATCTTGAAAACAAGGTGACAACTTTGACAACTTTGCAACCTTTGATAACTTCTCCCACTCTTTCTCTTCAATGTATCTTCAACCTAGATCTGCAAATCACACACTAAGGAGAGGGGAAAATGTTGTTTTGTTAGTAGAAAGGGGTTTGCCTTGGTCAAACCCCGTTTTGGTAATCAAACCTTGAAATGAAATGAAATGGGAAGGAGGAATGATGAATGAACAAAATTCTATGTTGCAACTCACCAAACCCTTAAATAAGATGTTGCAAACATGTGTGAAATGACTCCAATGGATGTGGATCTTGACTCTTGCTTGAATGGTATGGATCTTGACTTGAATGCTTGTTTGGATCATGAAATACCTACATCACAAATGTTAGCTCAATAAAAAACATGATGCATGATGACTTTGACATGATGCTTGATGCTTGAATAATGCTCCAAAATGATTGACAATCAGCTCTTGAATGCTCTTGTATGCTTTTGTAATCACAAACTTGCTATAATGTATGAATACTTGAGTTGCTAGGAGAAAAATGAGTGAAATAACCTTGTATTTATACTTGTTATGCCAAATTCTTCGAAATTACAACACTACAAGCTGACATTAGATCTAGGAGAATAAAATCCCGCCAAGAATTTGAATTTAATTTAGGTCTAAGCTAAACAAGACTCATATGCCAGTTGTGGCATATGAGTCCCATTAGGCTGAGCTTGGGACACATTTTTCAAGAAAGGCTTAGATCAATGAGAAATCCAGATTGGGGCCCTGAAACTTAGGTGAGCCCCATACACCCAAGGTGGCACATGAGTCCCAGATCACTGAGTTTTAAAATGCTCCTCCCCTCTATGAATCAACTCGAAAATGAAACACGAAAATAAGACCTGCAACATTAACTCAACATTTCACATAAGTAACTATCATAAGAAAAATACAATTTTATTAAATTGACCACAAATTACATTCTGATTTGGCCTTTCATGGCTTCATTCCTCTTCGAACTCCTAATCTGCCTCTGCTCTATTTTTAAACATCATCTCATACATTACTCCCACTCACTCAAAACAATCGTTTCATAGCCAATCTCCCTTATCTCTGTCTTTGACTTAAACCAAATAATCTCCTTCAACGCAACCCATGACTTGCCACTTCTATTCACGCCCCTCTCTTTTCATCGTGCTCTTTCACTAATAGTTTTATCACATCATTGTATTTTGGTTTTTCTTAAAGACACAACCTTTCCCTATTCATTCCATGCCTTTTTAGATTTGATCTTCCAACAATAATTCTGCCTTCACAACTCTATTGCCCCCTACTATCTGGCGCCCCTCCTCTCTTTAAATGTGATCCATAGAAATGTAAATATGGAGGATCAATTTTCTATGTATGGTGTTCAATATTGGTTTGCAAAATGGAATCTTAGAAGAAAATGGATATAATGAGCTAACGAAGAAGCATAAATCACACATTGGGGTGGGTGAAGAGGAGTCAAATAATGAGCAGGAACACATGGACTATGTGTATGTGAAGTTTCACTGCCACCCATCTAAGGGCTTGGAGTAATGTTGTTGTTTTCCATAATAGATTTGCACAAACCTTTTCAAAGGGAGACAATGATAAAGTTTCTCAGAGCTCATACCCAAAAGAAAACCTGCATTTGGGTATTTTATTGTCATTTCGATACAATTGATTTTCTTATTTTGTAATGTTGTTTATTTGGTTTTCTAAGGCCACTGATTTGATCTTCTCTACAACCTCTTAGAAGATGTCAACCAGACAGAGAAAGCTAAAACTGAGTTTCAAAAGAGATCAAATGGAGCTATCATGAGACGAGACAACCAAATCCTTTCAACTGTAAGTATTGATGCTCTGACAGAATAAGTAGTGCAGTATTGTTCTTTCGTTGCATTTCTTGTAGTGTAGAATCGGGCCTTTGCTAATGATTACTTTTGAAACTGAGGTAAACGAGGGGTTTCAAAAGGGTCCCATCTTTTGTATAAAGAAATAAAAATAATTTTGAGTAAATGATTATTAGAATCGATAGTTTAAGTTAATTTGTTTTATGTTAAAAATGTGGCGAATATTTATATTTTTGCATATATATAGTTGTGGCACTTCTATATCACTATTTCCTTATCATTATGCATATGTTGAAATCAACATTATCGAATAGCTTTGATGATAGAGATGCTATTATTATAAATCTTTGGGTTGGTGTTTGATTGTCAGGCTACTACTAGGAGTAGAAAAGGTCTAGTTAGTCCAGGCCCAAATAAAGGACATGGCCCATGTGATTACTAACCACATTTTGGTATACAAAATGAGCTAAAGAAAATATAAGTATGGTAAATTTATGCATAGATTACGGTAGTGAGAGCTTTGTGTTTTGATTACCCTGGTGTTGGAACTCAGCTGATGGAAAATAAAAGTGGTCAACTTGTGTTCATGGCTTGCTTCACTTGTATGACATGTTTATCCTTACCATCTGTGGTAACAAGCCAATATATTAATATTTTATATGAAGATCAAAATATGACCACAATATGTTTGGAAGCCTAGGATAGACACACACAACTATAATTGGCATACATTCAAAGCTAAGGGCTTGCAAAAATGGGTTCCATTCTTTGAGGAAATAGGCGATACTATGATAAAATGAAGAATTAGCATGCTAGCAAATGAAGTTTCATTATATATTTTATTCTTGATTAAAGTTTTTGATGTCAACTTGTTATTTTTTTTCAGATGGATTTTCATATAATTTAAATTATATCTAATTTAATGTAAGAGTAAAAATAAAAAATTTATTGATGTCTTTTTTAAATTGTTTAATTTTTATTTATGAAAATTTATTTATAATTTATATTTAAAAAAACATCATATTAGAACAAGGTCGGTCCTCTCTAATGTAAAAAAATTGAGAGTAGTGGTGGTTTTGGTTTTTTTTTTTTACGCTAGTGAGGAAAGGTGAATGCAATGTTGTCAAATATGAAACCCCTCTAATCACTATGTATAATTGTTTTTTTGCCATTTTTTATAAACAATTACTTTCCTTTATATGGGAAGACCTATAATACCAAACATTTTGTTTCTTGAACAACAATGTCTATTATTTTTAGGTAAGGATTTAATTAGGCTAAAATTTTGAGTTCAATTATGGTACAAGTCAAATTTCAATTAATTTAATTAGGGTTCAAAGTTAAGGTTAGAGCCCAATTAGGGTTAGGATTCAATAAATGGTCAATTAGAATTAGGGATATGGTTACAATTATATCAGGGTTAGGGTTCAGCTGCAATTATGGTTCAACTAATGTCTGAATTCTACTGTGGTTGATCAATTTTTGTAATGATTTTAAAGTCACTTAAGCTAATGCTAAATTCTTGAAAGCCAAACTACAAAATAATACGTAAAGCCCCATTAAGATAGAAATCATAATCTCAAACTTACAAGATTGCAACAATCTCCTCTATATCAACAATAAATATCTATCTGTAGAAATAAATGATTGCAATAATTTACATGTTTTTTTAAATCTTAGCAATTTGTAAGCTAAATTATGAGAAAATGGCAATTTTCTACCAACCTAAAACAAATCTTCAATCTTTTGGATAGTGATGCCTATGCATATGAAGATGCTACTTCAATCTTTGAGCATGAGGAATATTTTTTTTGATGCAAGGGGAAATGGGATTGGAGATTTTTTGTGAAAATATTCAAATGAATTGTATATGAAAACTTGAGAAATTATATAGTGAAAAGGGATATGCTCTCATTTTAAACGAAGATGAGCATGTAAGTTCAAAATTTTCTCATAATAGTGCAAAAAAAATTAAATGCCTCATCCAATGTAGTATAGGTGGAGAATATAGAATATTCAAAATTTTGATGCACAATAAACATTAGACCTGATTTTAAGTGAACACAATTCAATAATTTTTTACTTTTAGTGATGATTTATCACCAAATTTTTCACTTGTGTATCCACCATGCAATACAAGTGAACAAAAAAATAGAAGTGATGTCATTAGAGGTAATAAGCCATCAAAAATTCCATCATTTGAAATTATTGAGCATAGGAAGGTGAAAAGCTATAAGTTTATATTATATTTTATATGCATTGCATTTGGGGGTGAACACATTGCAAAATTGATATAATGGATCTCTCTTACTTTTTACTTTAGAGCCATTTAAGGATTATTTTATTTTATTTATATTATAGGTGTCTCCAAAAGGATATCTCTTGGCGTACATTACATATGTTTTTTAAATATAGGTATGCTAGTTATTTAAACAACCCTAAGAAAACTTCAAACATTAAAGAAGGAAAAAAAAAACAAAAAAACTAAAATACATGTTCAATATCACAATTTTTTTTTAGCTGGCATCTATACTCTAAAAGCATATAGTAAAAATATTTATCTTCTTTCATCTATTCCCTCTAAAATTGTAACATCATATATAAATTAAAGACTGACTCTCTCACCCTCTTATTAAAATTCAATACCCAAACCATAACTCAATCCAAATGACACTGCCCACCCCTTCATTTCAACATATCAATTCTCTGTTTCACCACCTAAATCAATACTTGTGTAGTTGGCATATTCAAAAGAGTCGTTGGAGACTCTTATATTGCTAAATGGAAATAGACTTGGAGATATTTTATGCAAACTCTTCAAACCTTTGCAGTCCTCGTGTAGAGGAGGAACTATCAATTTTTCAAGTTACCAGGATAAGGGAAGGGGTTTTGTTGCTCTTGTGCATTTGCAGGTTTAGGGGTTCACATTTTGGCGCTAGAAGGAGGGTTTGAATCGAAAATTCAATCACATTTTTCAAAAATTCCACGGTTTCTAACTTTTTTTTTCAGACACAGCAAACTCGGCCGTGCGGCGCTATATTGCACCACTTTCAGCACCGCGGCGCTATATTGACCCATGCCTAACTTCCAAACCTCGCCGCGGATTTTCCCCGCCTGTCATTTTTTTCAAATCTCCTAACTCCACCGCGCGGCGCAATACTGCACCGCTTTCAATAACGCGACGCTATATCGCACCGCGTTTCCTCCAAACTCCGCCGCTCCATCCTGCCCGCCTAAAAACTCAAATTTTCAAACAGGGCCGCTTTTCAAACTACGCCGCGGGACACTATATAGCGCCGCTTTTACCCAAACTGCGCCGCTTTTGCTAACTGCGTCGCTTTTGCAATTTTCTGTTTTTTTTTAACTTTATTTTTCTGATGCCGAAACTTCCAGAGGTCATAACTTTTGACTCGGATGTGGGTTTTTGCTGAAATTTTACAAGGGGTTTCTTTATGAGGTGGCATGTGACGATTTTGGGGGCTTGAAACTTTCATCTTGGCCCTCAAAATGACATTTTAGTGTTTTTTCCTAGTTTTTTGAAAGCTATTTTTGTTAATAACTCAAAATCCATGTATCCAATTTCAAATGTTAGTTGGCAATTCATCCTACCTTAGTTTTAGAAAGTTTTTGGTTAAAAATAGGACTCTCAAAGTCATAAATGCAAAATTACCAAAAATGGAAAAATCTAAAAAATGTTGAAATTTGCCTAAAAAGGAAATTGTTTTGATCAAAAGTGAAGGAAGGAAAACGAAGGCCAAAGGTTTCTTTATGAATTCATCATATCATTGTATCAAGTGTTTTTAAACACTTTTGGGAGAACTTATAATCCTTTTCTAAGGATTTGTTTACATTCATGCTCTTAGGAAACACTAGACTTCTTTTGGGTTTAAAAAGAACAAGCCAATTTTCTTTTTTGTTATGACACCATGCTCATTTTGTACAAAGTGTTTTTAAACACTAAAGTGTTCTTCAACACTCTTTACGGAATTTGATAATTTCATTTGATCTTAGAACACTAAATTTCTTTTGGGTTCTAAAATAAACAATCAAATTTCTTTTCAAAAGTTGCCAAGGGGCTAGAAAGAACCTTAGACAAACATACTAGATTTTGTTTAAAGGTTAACAATTGAACAAGGCAATCTCACATTTCCTTTGGTGCTTAAAAATAACTCATCATTGCTTTGAGGAATTTAAAATTGAACATGTTTTTTTAGTGTTTTGTAATCCTTTTTGCAAAGTAATGTCATTTAAAAGGGAGTATGCACTTCTCTTGCGCTTCACGACGATCTTCAAAATCAAAAGTCCTTTTTGGTGACACTAAATTGCATAAAATATTGCCTCCACATTTCAATTTGGGCATTTTAAAACTGAACAAAACATGCGAGTGTGAGCATGACATATTGGGGAGGTTCTCCCCTTTGTTTTTCAATAAAGGTTGTGTAAACGACGAGATATGTTAGCTCACTTTTGTTTATCTTAGAGGGCCTGCCTTGTGGGAAAAAGTACTCACCCAAGGGAACGACCCAATCGAGCACACGCTAAAGCCAAGCGACTTCCAACCGGTATATAAGTGTGGATTCTTGAGGAAAGTTCAAGAATCATGAGGATTATTCTGATAGAAATGGACTCTCGTCGATGTTGGATAATCCCCCACGAACGAAATGCCCGCATTAGAGCCCTTTGTTTAGAAAAAGGCCAAAACCTTGTCTATCTTGTTGGTGCAAAAGGTCATGTCCTTTGAAGGCGCTCCACATTATACATGTGGTATTGTTGTAGAAATGGAAGGTATGCCATGAGAGATTCATGGGTACTAATGCTTGACTGACTGGAGAAGTGTGTTCCGTGGAGGGGAGCCAGTGTGGTCAAGCATTTAGCCATTCGCACAAGATATGCGTAGCTGGATTTATCCAAGTGGGAACCCAACAAGGTATTGCCTCATCATCCTAGGATTATAAAAGTGCTTGGAAGAAAAGAATACATTGCTTGGTTCCAAAACAGTGGAAAACAAACATTCAACACTATCATCAAAATTTCAAACCCTTTAGGAAGCAAATACCTTTGGAAAATTTCAAGTGTTATTTCTTGCCATAGGGATTCTATCCTTAGAGGCTTCTAAACATTTGAATTTATATCTCCATTTGCTCACTAAAGTCAACAATAGGTAACCTTTGCCTTGATTTCCTTGATTTCCACATAATACACTTTGTGGGATGAAAGAAAGTTAGGACATTGGACATTCAATTTGAAAACATAATCAAGAAAGTGTTTGTGGTAAAAAGAACCAAACCTAAGCAAGATAAAAGACAATTGAACCACACATGTGCTTGGTCTCTTTTAGGTCATTGAGTTTTCATGCAAACTTGGATCTTTTGGTTTGAACTACCTTTAGGGAAAAGCATGTTCTTCATCACCTTGGTCTTGTAAGTAAGTCCTCTTACGTTCATCTAGGATCAAGTCAAATGCTTCACCCATCTCTCAAACATCAATCAAATTTCCATCTCACCAATAACTTTTGGAACTTTGCAACATCACTTATGCTAGAATTCTAGGAAAAATCAACATCACCTTGTTTGGCTTAACACACCTAGCCAAATTATCATCTTGTGTACACATTTTCTCTAGGATAACACAAATTCCTAGAGTTTACAAGTGCATTATCACTTTGATTGGCTTAACACACTTAGCTAATTTATTCTCTTGAGCAAGTTTCCCTAGGATAACACAGCTTCCTAGGGCTTACAAGTTCACCATAATCTTGTTTGGCTTAATACACCTAGTCAAACTATCATCCAAATCAAATCAAATCAATTCCTAAAGTCTAGCATTGATCCAAAGTTCCTAGAAGTTCAAACACCCATATCACTCACACTTTCATCTTTCATCTCATCATTGTTCCTAAGCACCTTAGAGGTTCACTCTCGCAACAAGGTCAAAACAAAAGAAGAGCATGGAATATAAAATTGATCCATCCATCATGAGTAATCAGCTGAACTATCCAAGTCTCGCAATGCCAATTGATTATCAAAACTCACATTTAGACATAGCATTGTCATCGTGTCCAAACTTCAAAAGTACAACAAATGTGAGTATGCCCAATCCAAAGTCTGGAACACCTTTCCCAATGGTAGATTTAAATCCAAGTCAAAATTTGAAAATCTATCAACCAAATGCTCAATGCATGAGTTTTCCAAACAACATTATCCCATAAAATCCATACATGCCAAGTACAACTTTACCAAACATGTCCATTTCAAATCCACACTTGGTAAACTTTGGGGTCAACATGTTTGCAAATCCCATCAATGTTGTTCAAAATCCAAGCAATATGTTGACGAATCTAGGTATTGATCCAAGTGAAGGTAACACCATGCAAAATTTAGTTACCTAAATCAACCTATAATGCCAAATCAAAAAATCATACCAAATCATCCCATTTTGCCATCGATATCGCAAGAACAAATGGCAACCACTCAAGCAACCCTAACAATCAACACCATTCCCCATCCACCACCACCATCGCCAAAACACAACATGACCAATTCATTCTCCATCATGTTGCAAGCCTCTCAAGAAGTTACCTGCCAAAAGGAACTCCAAGCCCAACAAGCCACACAAGCTGCGCAAGTGGCTCAAGCAGCCCAACAAGCACAATTCCAAGCACTATTGCAAGCAATCCATCAATGAGACCAACAACAAGCATTGTTGGCTCAGCAAAAAACACAGGGTTTACTCCCAAAGTAGAGTTTGCAATAGATTCACACCACAATTTTCAAAAACAATAATCAAGATCTATCCATCAATGAACACCTTGAGGATGTTTCCACCTCATCTGATGATCAAATCAACATACATCAAGAGCCATTTTTTAGTCATAATCAAGACCCCTTGGTGTAAGAGGGTTTGGATGGAAACACTCACTGTTCCATGCTCCGGGTCACACCTTAGCAACTCCCTTTGGTGGCTTTCTCCACCTACTCAACCTATAGGTCCTGACTCATATGTAGATACCCCTGGTTCTACTGGTTATCCCCTCTTTCAACCATTGTTTCACAACACAACCAATACTTGGTGCTTAACCTCTGTTTCACCCTTGACCCTTAATCTTCCCTAAAGGCCAAATACACACAACACTCAACTAGATCCTTGCAGGGGTGTAAATACATGCTATCATGCTTCCTAGCATCTTATTAGGCTTCTTGAACAACCACTAGTCTCCATTTCTCCATCGCTCCTTCCAAACCCTCATTTAGGGTTAAAAAGGCTACAAGCCTAGAACCCCTATTAGCCCTCCTAACCCGAGAAAAGAGGATGTTGCTCAAAACTTCTCCAAAGAATCTCAAATATTTTCCATGGATTCTTTGTCCTTATACCGACCTCCTCAAGATTTCCAAATCCTTAGGCCTTTCCTTGCCGTACACAAGACTATCCTCAAACTTTGCAAAATATAGGGTTTTTAGCCAATTCTTGACCACTCGATTGGAGTGTCAAAGATTTTGCTTAGAAAATGGATTGTTGGAACCTCCTCCTTGGTACTAGACCACTATGAGACCTCCTTCCACACTTCTACCATGGGGTTTTCCCTGGAGAAGTATTCCCTGCAAGTTATGTTCTTTTTAGCGCTGTCCTTCCTAGTCAGGCATTGCCAAGCTCGCCTAGGAAGTGACTTTCCTCATGAAACTTCTACTCCTAAAGACTCCTAAACCTAAGCTATATATAGGAATGGATCTTAGCCTCATCCCCCCCCATAGGCTATACACCAGGTATAGTGGATGACAGAGGTCTAAGTCTCCATGATTAACAGTTTCCTAGACTAATCAACAATGGAAAGAAACTAGTCTATCTAAGAAATCAACTAAGAAATGATGAGAAAGATTAACTAATATCCACACAAATATTTTAAGAATAATTAAATTACATTCCAAACATAACAAGATGCCTGGTTAATTCATTCACACACCACCAAGAACACAAAACAGGAAATTCAGTTATTCTCTACTGTCCTTGATTACCATTGATGAAAACTGTCAAATTACAAACTTTTCCAACATTCACAAAGCCTTCCAACCTTTCACACAGGTCGAGGCACACCTTATAAATTTTCAAAAGGTGGTTATCCTTCCCCTTGGTCGGAAATACCCACCACCTTAGGCCAAAATTGCTTAAAGCAACATTTTGGGCTTTATTTCTAATTACTAGAACTTACCCACCATGAGTGTTTAAACTCACTACTCTTCCACTCCTGATAGCTCCTGACCAATCCTGATAGATCCTGATTGATCTTCTTTAAGTCTCACTCACAATGCAATAGTCAACATGACCTTAACACAAGAAAAGAAAAAATTCACAAAACTTTCCTATTTCCTAGTATTTGCCTAGGTGCTTCCTACGTGCTCCTGCACCATTCTCCCCCTCCCTGCATAAACACTATGGATTAGAAGGAGAGATCAATGAAAAATCAATGCCAAGTTTCTTGAACGATCCACTTGTACCCATGTAGCTTCTGATTCATGCTTATTCTTCCACTTGATAAGGTGCTCCATGTACACCTTGTGTCTTGTAGACTTTTGCACCCTTGATTCCAAGATTCTCTCAGCTTGGTGCTTGTCCTGAGTAGGTAGGGGTATGTTGCTGATGTCCTTGAAGATCTCTTGACTATTCTGATCCATTTCCTTGACTGATCCCTTGTATTTGATCAAGTCAACAATATTGAAAACTGGTGAGATTCCTAAATCAGTAGGTAGTTCAACCTTGTATGCATTTTTCCCATACTTGGCCAAGATCTTGCATGGCCCTACCCTTTTCATCTGTAGCTTGGTTGAAACTCCATTCTACAACTTGGACTTGTTGAGGTGAACCATGACATAATCACCCACTGCAAATTGCACATCCTTCCTTGACAGATCTACCTTCTCCTTCAACTTTTGTGTAGCTTCGGTGACTATTTTCTTCACCTACTCCTGGATCTCTTTCATGGTCTGATTGAAGTCTTCAGCATGTCTACTTCTATGTTCCATGGTTCCTAGATCTCTGAGTTCACAAATGCCTCTTGGGTGCATTCCATACACAACCTCAAAAGGACTCCTCCCTGTAGTTCGGTTCACACTGTCATTATAAGCATACTCAGCTTGTGAGATCACCATGTCCCAAGTCTATCCATATTCCTTTGTTAGGCACCTAAGAAGATTACCCAACACTCTGTTAACCACCTCTGTTTGACCATCGGTCTGAGGATGGTAAGCTGATCCAAATGACAGATTGGTTCCCAATCTACTCCATAGAGTCTTCCAAAAGTGACTCATGAATTTAACATCCCTATCAGAAACTATGCTTAAAGGTAGGCCATGAATCCTTACAACCTCCTTGAAGAAGAGATGAGCTATGTAACTATCATCATGAGTAGTTTTACAAGGTATAAAATGACTCATTTTGCTAAATCTGTCCACCACTACATACACACTGTCAAAACCAGTCTTGGTCTTAGGAAGGCCTACCACAAAATCCATGCTCACACACTCCCATGGTCTATTAGGAATTGGTAGGGGTTGATAAAGACCAGCATTACTAGCTCCTCCCTTAGCTTTCATAAATACAACACACTATACCACATACTTTCTAACATCTCTTGCCAATTTAGGCCAATAATAGAACCTTTGAACTAACTCTAATGTCTTATTGATACCAAAATGGCCACTAAGACTGCCATTATCCTTCTCTTGAATGAGGTTTTCCCTCATTGACCCTTTAGGAACACACAACTAATTTCCTTTAAACAACAAGCCACTTTGAAATGTATACTCAGCATATTGACTATGAAAATGATTCTCAAAGTCTAAACATACCTTATACGCCTCTGAAAAGTCTTCATCCTCTCCATAGAGATCTTTAAAGCTTTCAATCCCTATGCTCTTCACTTGTATCTCTTGAATTGTCAACAACCTCCTGCTCAATGCATCTGCTACCTTATTCATCTGCCCCTTCTTGTGCTTGATGGTGAAGGTAAGAGCTTGGATGTATTCCATCCACTTCAAGTGTCTATTGCTCAACTTCTCTTGGGTATTCATACAGCTGAGTGCTTGGTTGTCTATAAAGACTACAAACTCCTTGGGTAGAAGGTAATGCCTCCATTTCCTAAGTGACTAAACCAAAGCATAAAGTTCCAAGTCATAGGTTGAGTATTTCTTCTTTGCTTCATTAAGCTTCTCAGTAAAGAAGGCTATAGGCCTACACTCTTGACTTAGCACTCCTCCTACTGCCACTCCACTTGCATCACACTCAACAGTGAACAATTTGTCAAAACTAGGTAATAAGAGTATGGGTTGAGTTGCTACTTCTTGTTTTAGTTTCTCAAACCCTCTCTCAGCTACTTGAGTCCACACAAACTTGGTTTTCAGACCCCCCATGATTGTTTCTAGAACTGGTGCACATATTCCACTAAATTTCCTTATGAAATTTCTATAAAATTGATCCAATCCATGGAAAAATCTTACCTCAGTCCTTGTTGTTGGTGTAGGCTAGTTTATTTTTGCCTCCACCTTGCTTGGATCCATCTTCAATGATCCCTTAGACACTACAAATCCCAAGTATACAAGTTCCTGTTTGAAAAATTCACACTTTTCCAAGTTGATAGCCAACTTCTCCTCTTGCAATCTTCTAAGTACCAACTCCACATGTTTGAGATGCTCCTCAGCTGTTTTGCTAAAGATGAGGATGTCATCAAGGTATACAACCACAAATACTCCTGTGAAATCCTTGAGCACTTCATTCATGAGTCTCATGAATGTGCTAGGTGCATTGGAAAGGCCAAATGGCATAACTCTCCACTCATATAAATCATCTATTGTCTTGAAAGTTGTCTTCCATTCATCACCATCCTTAATTCTGATATGATGGTATCCACTCTTGAGATCCAATTTGGTGTAGTATTGAGCCCCTCCAAGACAATCCATTAAGTCTTCAATTCTAGGAATAGGGAACCCATACCTAATTGTGATTCTATTGATTGCTCTACAATCAGTACATAACCTCCACTTGCCTCCCTTCTTGGTTGCCAAAACTACTGGTACTGCACATGGGCCGATGCTCTTTTGAATCAATTTTTGATCCAACAACTCTTGCACTTGTCTAGCTACTTCCAAATTCTGATCCGGTGTCAACTTATATGCTGCTTTGTTAGGTAATGATGCTCCAGGTATGAAGTCTATTTGATGACTAATAGCTCTTTAAGGAGGTAAATTTGCAGGTGTACCATCACTTACTATGTCCTTGTACTTGTCAAGTAAATTCTGGACTGCTCCTGGTATGACTGGTTTTTCAGTCTTATCTTCCTCTTTGGATTGCAATAGAACTACATATCCTTCTCCTCCTTCATGTAGGGTATTGAGGAACTCTTTCCCACTACTTAGTAGCACACTTGGTGTCTTGGACTGTCCTTCATCTTCTTCTGACAGTGACTGCAATTTAAAAGTCTTCCCATCCTTCTTAAATGAGATTATATTCTCTTTTCCATCATACACAACACTCCTATGATATTGCCATGGTCTTCCCAATAGTAGATGACATGCATCCATGGGTAAGACATCACAAACTAACTTGTCCTTGTAGCCTCCAATGGAAAACTCCACCGTTACTTGTTCATTTACCAAAACACTTTGCCCTTTGTTAAGCCATGTGACCTTGTAAGGATTGGTGTCGGGTACCTTCCTCAATTTCAGTTTCATTACTACCTCCTCTGAGATTATATTGTCTGTGGAACCTGAGTCTACTATTACCTTGCATACTTTACCAAGTATCTTGCACCTTACCCTGAATAGAGCTCTCCTTTGTTTTGGTTCTTCTTTGACCAGTTGTCTAATCAAGACTCTTCTAAACATCAAACTCTCTCCATTCTTAGATTCAATATGACTGGCCTTAGTTGCCTTAAAACTCATGGTGTCCTCTTGTGCATAAGCCACTCTCTTCTCATTGCTTGATGAAGATGCTTTCTCTGGGCACCTATAGGCTGGATGTCCAACTTGGCCACAATGGTAGCACTTTATGTTTGCAAAATAGGAATTACTCCTGCCTGCGCCTCTTCCTCTATTGGATCCTCCTTGAGAACCTCTACCTCTATTATACCCTCCTCTAGAAGGTGTCTCATTGCCATGATCTATAGTTTTAAACTCTCCTTGGTTTCTTTGGTCATTCCCTCTTCCTTGGTAGCCACCTCGCTGTCCTCTTTGATCTCTTTGATCTTTGCCTTTACCTCTGCCTTTAGAAGCCTGATCTTGCTTCCTCTTGCTTCTCTCCTCAATCTTGATAGCTAATTGATAGAATTGATGTACTATTTTAGGACTTAGAAGAGTCATCTCTTCTTGGATGTTCCACTTCAAGCCATTGAGATACCTAGCCACTTTGAGACTTTCATCTTCTGAGACATTGGACCTCATACAAATTTTTTGAAACTCCTAGGTGTAGGTGTTCACATCTTGGTCTCTTTTCCTCAAGCTTTGTCTCTTCTTGTGTAACTAAATTTCATAATCATCTGGTATGTATGCTTCTTTCACCTTTGCAACCATACCTTTCCAAGTTGAGATGGGTTTCTTTCCTTCCTTCTCCCTCTCTGTTTGGATGAATTTCCACCATGTCAAGGCTGATCCTCTCGATCTTGATTTGGCCACCTTTACCTTATGTGCTTCAGTGACTCCATCACATTCAAAATGGTTCTCCATGCCTTCTATCTAATCTATGACTAGGTCATCTTCCAACTTTCCACTAAATAGTGGTATCCCTTCAAGTGCCTTCCCACTCAAAGCTTTCAGTGCCTTCAAGAAAGGATCCTCTTGTAGAACAGGGTTAGGTTCAAGGATCTTGTCCTCCTCTTCAACCTCTTCTTTCTTAGGTACCCTTTTGTTGTCCTCATCGTCCTTGTTTAGTACATTACTCAATGTCTCCTCCAATTGTGCTAATCTTTCCCTTAGTCTCCTACTATCTTCTTCTTGGTCTTCAACCTTCTTTGCCAACTCAGCATTTGTCACCATGATTGTGGAACCACTGGATTCCAAGTCTGACATACAAAGTTCACTCCCAAATCTTTAACTTTCTCTGATACCAATCTAGTGTAAGAGGGTTTGGATGGAAACACTCACTATTCCATGCTCCGGGTCACACCTTAGCAACTCCCTTTGGTGGCTCTCTCCACCTACTCAACCTATAGGTCCTGACTCATATGCAAATACCCCTGGTTCTACTAGCCATCCCCTCTTCCAACCATTGTTTCACAACACAACCAATACTTGGTGCTTAACCTCAGTTTCACCCTTGACCCTTAATCTTCCCTAAAGGCCAAATACACACAACACTCAACTAGATCCTTGCAGGGGTGTAAAGACATGCTATCATGCTTCCTAGCATCCTATTAGGCTTCTTGAACAACCACTAGTCTCCATTTCTCCATCGCTCCTTCCAAACCCTCATTTAGGGTTAAAAAGGCTACAAGCTTAGAGCCCCTATTAGCCCTCCTAACCCGAGAAAAGAAGATGTTGCTCAAAACTTCTCCAAAGAATCTCAAATCTTTTCCATGGATTCTTTGTCCTTATACCAACCTCCTCAAGATTTCCAAACCCTTAGGCCTTGCCTTGCTGTACATAGGACTGTCCTCAAACTTTGCAAAATGTAGGGTTTTTAGCCAATTCCTGACCACCCGATTGGACTGTCAAATATTTTTCTTAGCAAATGGATTGTTGGAACCTCCTTCCACACTTCTACCATGGAGTTTTCCCTGGAGAAGTATTTCCTGCAAGTTATGTGCTTTTTAGCATTGTCCTTCCTAGCCGGGCATTGCCAAGCTCACTTAGGAAGTGACTTTCCTCATGAACCTTCTACTCCTAAAGACTCCTAAACCTAAGCTATATATAGGCATGGAGCTTAGCCTCATCCCCCCCGACAGGCTATACACTAGGTATAGTGGAAGACAGAGGTCTAAGTCTCCATGATTAACAGTTTCCTAGACTAGTCAACAATGGAAAGAAACTAGTCTATCTAAGAAATCAACTAAGAAACGATGAGAAAGATTAACTACTGTCCACACAAAGATTTTAAGAACAATTACATTATGTTCCAAACATAACAAGATGCCTAGTTAATTCATTCACACACCACCAAGAACACAAAACAAGAAATTCAGTTATTCTCTACTGTCCTCGGTTACCATTGATGAAAATTGTCAAATTACAAACTTTTCCAATCTTCACAAAGCCTTCCAACCTTTCACACAAGTAGAGGCACACCTTATAAAGTTTCAAAAGGTGGTTATCCTTCCCCTTGGTCGGACATAACCACCACCTTAGGCCAAAATTGCTTAAAGCAACATTTTGGGCTTTATTTCTAATTACTAGAACTTACCCACCATGAGTGTCTAAACTCACAACTCTTCCAATTCTAATAGCTCCTGACCACTCCTGATAGCTCCTGACTGATCTTCTTTAAGTCTCACTCACAATGCAATAGTCAACATGACCTTAGCACAAGAAAAGCAAAAAATCACAAGACTTTTCTATTTCCTAGTATTTGCCTAGGTGCTTCCTAGGTGCTCTTGCACCACCCCTCCTACAAAGATCTATTTCAAGGAGTGTTGATGTTATTTGATCCTATTGACATAAACCAAGATCCCTCGACCAATTATCATGTTGAAAATGTCTCTACATCGCCTTATGAGTTAGAGGACATATCTCATGAATTTATTCTAAGCATGATCAACATCTTCCATCAAGGTCTAGCAATGTTCCTTCCCAAGAAATATTGACATCCTTTGACCTCATGGTTACAGATATTAAATAAATTCTCAACTCGCCATTTGATCCAAGTCCACTCAAAGATCAAGAGGATATTGAGCCACTTCCAATTCCTTATTACAATGTCCAAGAACCCTTTGAAAGCAATCCATCCTTTGAAATTCACCCATGTCAAGAACTTGATCCAAAGCATGTTGAAAGCAATTGCGACATTAATCAAGATCAAGAATTTTTATATGCAAGATACTACAATGAGGTGATGGCCACTCTCCTACAAGATGTCACAAATAATGATCATATCCATATAGCACATATTCCTCCGCCTACCCATGAGATTCTTTCCTTGGATGGACACGTAGATTATCTCCATTCAGAACAGGATTCCTTTACTCCTAACATTATTAAACAAAAAAGACCTCTAAACCTCTCTAAAACTGTTTTGTTTAGGCATCATGGAGAGGTCCTTGAAATGAGTGCAACATAAGATAAGTCTAAAAAGACCAAGATAAAGTAAACAAACAAGCTAATGTTCTTCGTACCGCTAGCCAAGACTAACTACTATGGGGTACCTGATGCTTATGTCCATTGCAGGAAAGCTTCATCCTAAGACATGTAGTGATTAGGGTTTTAGTGAGACTGATTGGATGATAAGCTATTGATACTCCAAGTTGACCAACTTGTTTGCTTACTAATCTAGACTTGAGACTCCTGACGATTAAGCGTTCACTTTGGAACCTGCTAAACTTGCTTCTGACCTCTCCATGTGCTCAAACATCTTATTGCATCCATAATAAAGCCAACATTTCAGCCATATCATCCATTCATCCATGAATCGTTTATCCAACCCATTGCCATTTATCCAAGTTATCTTGATCTTGATAAAATTCTGGGGCACACTTTACACTTGCTTGTGGTAAACATCTTGACATGGGTCATTTTCATTGATCCCATCCTACCTACCGTTATCTAAGCCAAGAAGTACTAGGGTATGTGCAGGATCATGATAGGCCAAAAAATGGTGGTATGTAAGCCATATGGTGGCCCATGTGGATGACGACCTTTTTTTACCCAAAATTGATGAAACAAAAAGGGTTTTTAGAGGAGATTCTCAGATTTCCACCAATATAAATTATGATTTACTTTGAATTTAATAAATATTTATTATTCATTTTCTATTAGGATTACGAATAAAGTCCTAATTGATAGGCTGATTGAAAAACATCTATAACTTTCAAATGGTATCACATTTTTTGAATCTAAAACATGTGTCACATTCTATGCTTCACATACTATAAGATTAAAAAAAAATGAATTTCATGAATTTTTGACCTAGTTAAGGTGGTTAGACATACGAGCTTTTATATTTTTTAAAAGTTGTAATAAAAAAATCATAATTAATTATTTACTTGGAAACAAATTATAACAAAATATGCATCACATCGGGACATGAGTCCTCTACATATATCTAAAAGCTTATAAACAAATATTATCATTTTATTGTGGTTAGAGTGGTCAGACAGACACCTACTTATTATTTTTACCCTGAAATTTAAATACTACTACATTGAAATTTCAAATTTTCACCAAATAGATTTTAAAAAAAAAAAAAAAGGTCTAGTAGTTTAGAAACTAAATTCAATTTGCTACAGATTCTATTTTTACATTTTTTTGAAATAATATAGATAACTTATTCAAATTTTTACGTCAAGTTGTCTAACTTTGATTTTTTGTCTTTTTATTGCCACTTAAGGACCTATTTTTTCCATGATGATCCTGCACATACCCACTATCCAAATGAGAATCCTTTATGCGAACACCTTATCTTATCACAAGATGATCCATATTCATTCATCCATCCGCCTATCCAAGAATCCACCCATGATGGTCATTCAAACATTGCTAGACACTGGGGGTAGATGTTTACATTTTGCTTCGGAAATAAATCTTGATCTATATCTTCACACTTATGTGGTGATCCGAGCATTGGAAAACGTGAAATCGACTTGGTCAAAGCATTTGTGGAGACGAATCCAAGTCACTAGCCCATGGCATATTTTTATAGGAAGATGTTCCTTACCAAGTTTTATCTTTCATTGAACATCAATCTGAACAATAAATATCAGTTGCATCTAACTTGCGCATCAACGTCGCATAAAATCATCAAAACATTTTTTTTCCAAATCAAGCTTCATCAATCTTGATCAATCGAATCCATTATCACCTTCTTTGACTTAACACACCTAGTCAAACTATCATCTTGTGCACGAGTTTACTCTAGGATAACACAACTTCCTGGGGTTTACAAGTCCATTATCATCTTTGTTTGGCTTAACACACTTAGCCAAATTATCAAATCCATAAATCGCCTCGTTTGACTTAACACACTTAGTCAAACTACTCCCTCGTGTACAAGTTTACTCTAGGATAACACAACTTCCTAGAGTTTACAAGTGCATTATCATTTTTGTTTGACTTAACATACTTAGTCAAACTATCAATCCATCAATCCGATCAATCAACATTAAGCTTGGTTTTCAACAAAATCCCAAAACAAAGCACTGATATCATCACGTATCCATATCCAAATTGTCAAAATCATGCGAAAAATCCAAAAAAACATTCAAAAAATCATCAAAATTCAAAAAACTCATCAAAAATCCAAAACATGTCAAAATATCAGAAAATGTTCAAAAATTCATCATTGAGTCTTGTCAATTTTTCACCTTGTCGAACTACGTCGTCTCTGAGCTTGAATGTAGGCAAGGTTGATCTTTGATCATCCCCCGACACAATTAGAGTCAGTCCTTAGGCGTCTGTCACATTGACAATTTGTTTTCCCATCTAGTCTGCATCTTAAGTTAGTCCTTTAAGCATTAAAATGGCAACCCATTTTTCCATCTTATCATCAAGTCAGTCCATCATCAGTCGAACTACGTGGTCTCTGCGTGTATAACGTAGGCAAGGCTAATCTATGGATCAGCTCCCGAGACCCCTAGGATAGGTCTTTAAGTTAGTCTTTTCATCATAAACCTCGAAAATACCAAAAACAGCCTCAAAATATCTAAAAAACCCAAAATGGTGCACCCATTTCATCTTGCTTTCACCTGTGATTGTCATCACTCATAATAAATCATTCGTCGCCTTCACCCTTTGGTGAGTCAATCAGAAACAAGTTTAGTAGGTTCCAAAGTGAACGCTTAATCGTCAAAGTCTCAAAAAGCCGAGATCAGTAAGCAAGTAAGTTGGTCAACTCAGAATATCAATAGCTTATCATCCAATCAGTCCCATCAAAACCCTAATCACTACATGTCCTAGGATGAATCCTTTCCATGATGGACATAAGCATCAAGTAACCCACAATAGTTTAGCCTGGCTAGTGGTACAAAGAACATTAGCTTGTTTGTTTACTTTATTTGGTCTTTATGACTTATCTTATTTTGCGCTCATTCCAAGGACCTTTCGATGATGCCTAAACAAAACAGGTTTAGAGAGAAAGGAATGGGGCAATGATCATTATCTTTTTTATTTGTTGTGCTTGTTGGATGTTCTTGTAAAATAACTTGGCGAATACTTGTTTTGTTAGGTCTGCCCTAGCAAGGTTTTCGTATGTCAAGTGTGAACAAGAATACTCCTATCTGATTGACAAGTCAAATTCCATCACACTAGGTACAACGCCATCCTGGTCCTTTATACCTTGATGCATCGTACCTATGTGTGTTATCAAACATAAAGTAATTGGCCCTTTGAAAATCCCAACTCCTAGCAATGCAAATCATCATCATCATCGGTAATAATGTGAACTTGTGTGGATCCTCCTTCCATCCATCTTATTCTTCTTATTCTTCTATCTTTACTAACATTTCTATTTAAAATCGATATGTTGTATCAAAATATACATGAGGCTACCCATGGCTGATGACTGTCTATACATCATCTGAATTGTCTACATCAAAAAATTATCTTTAACCCTCTAATCAATAGAACCACTCCTCTCACATTTTATCACGATCTCGATCTGAAAATCGTACATTTCCGCTCGATCTCTCGAGGGGGCAATATAACAGCATAATCCTTCTTGTTGGGGCAATAGTGGGGCATCTGAAAAGTTTGAAAAAATCTTGAACTTTTGATCATAGCAGTTTATTTTTTTGAATCAATGCAACAAGTACATTGCTTCAAAGAGGGGCAAAATGTAGACACGTAAAATATACATGCATTTGATTTTGATCCTACTAACATCATTTCGTCTTGAATCATACTCTCAACTTATCAACACCTTTCATCCCTTAATTGAATAAATCATTATTTATTTAATTAGGTCTTTCTCCTCTGGTGATTAAATTAGTCAATTTAATTTAATTAATCATCTTTCTCTGTTGATTTAAATAATTCATTTTCTTTAAATTAAATCTCTAAAGTCCTCTTATTAAATTGAATAAATTAAAACATTATTTAATTTAATCTAACATATTCCTCCTTAGTTAAATAAATCAAAATCATTTATTTAATTAAACCCTTCCTCTCAATTTGATTTAAATCAATTCATAAATTTAAGTCTAAATTGTTACATCTCCTAAATTCCTCATTAAATTAATCAAAACCTTGATTAAGTTAATCTCTCCCACTAAAATCCTCTAGAGAATGCAACTTTAACAATAAATCAATTACTTTGATTTATTAATTCATCTATTTTCCCTCGCAAAGCATCAAAAAGAAATATTCCCTCATTTGAATTCAAAAAGGCCAAGTGGGCTTGGTCCTTCCAACAAGGCATTCAATGCCTCTTACATGTCCTTATGCATTGAGCCAAGTGACATTAACTCTATTTCTCTTTCCCTCTCACATGTCACATTCAAAATTCAAATTTGAATCCAATGGCATTTATCATGCACATTGACCAAAATGTGCTCATTCCTCAACCATTCACATCTTGACAAATGACACTTGGCAATTGGATGTTGAATGATCCTACATTACTTATTTTCACTCATTCTTCCAAAATTGAAATCTATAAATGAGAGACTCTTCCTCTCATTCAAACATCCACAATTTGAGTAGACTTACTATACTCAACTTCATCCTCATCCACAATCTTCATGCAAAGTTACTCTCTCCAATTGAGAACTAATTTTGCTCATTACATCCAAGCATTCACCATTTTTCACATTTGTACCAAGGTTATGCTCAAATCTCTTTGGAGATTTGACCATTTCTAGATCATCTTCATTGCAACCTAGGAATTGGGAAAGGGCCAATTGCAACACTCCATTGGCACCAATTCCCCCATGAGATCATCAATCTATTGGCTAAATTAGGATTTACTCTCGTATTGTTTAAGTTTTTGTTATTCATTTCCTAATAATAGTTTAAATAGGTGGATTTCATGGGGAATCTCTCATCCTTGTGTTATGCATTTGATCTAACAATTAATGTGTTTTGTTTCTCTTGTGCATTTGCAGGTTTAGGGGTTCACAAGGTTTGTTTTAAAACTCAAGGTAGAGACTGACTTATTCTCCAAATTAGTAACACACAACTCCCAAAGCTTAAAATAAATCCATACCAACATCATTCAAGAAAATTCAAACTTATATATGGCTAGATACAAGTTAAATTCTATATGGCTGAAGATCCAAGTGAACAAGTTTAGAGAGATTTACGATGGAGAGAAGAAACTCGCCTTTTATGGTATACATGATAGATGAAGACTCTTCAAGGATGAGACATTCCCTATAGCAGAGGCAGTTAGTGTTAATTTATTGTAGTTCAGATAGCTGTTTTCTCCAATTCCAAGAATTATTATTTAATTCTTGAGACTTCTAGAAAGAAGTTAGTTAGGTCCAGATATTTAATTATTTAATTAAATAATTGATTCCTCTAGAGACTTCTAGAAACCGGTTAGTTAGGGTTTGTTAGAGTCTAATTAATCTTAGCCATTGATTGAGATTAAATCATGGCCATTGGTTTTCCAATGAGAATAGTTTAAAAGGGGGTCAATGGGCATTTGGAGAATATACAAACACACACTTGAGAAAGATTTGCAGTGAGAGCAAATAAATTTGTAGTGAGAGAAAATAGTCTTGCAGTGAGAGAAAATAGTCTTGCAGTGATAGCAAGGGTGCAGTGATAGCGTTGGAAGCAACAACAGTGGAATTTTAGCAAGATAAATTGAGGGAAGAATTTTCAGAGAAGAATATTGTCGGAGCTTTGTCAGTAAAAGGCAAGCAGTTTTATGTATCTCTTAATTTACTGAAGATTAATATAATTCCTCATCTATAGTACTGGTTTTCCCTCCGGGGTTTTTCCAGGGACAATTTGTCCAAAGATATTATGTTTATTATTTTGCATGTTTTCTTTTCTATTCCTGTGAATTTTATTTGTGAAGTTGCAATTGTATTATTTTTCAGTACTTGCTGTGAATTAATTTTCTGCAGTCAAATAATCTTTAATAATCAGCAACTGCAATAGAATTTTAGATAAGAAATTAATAATTAGCAACTGCAATAGAATTTTCACATGGTATCAGAGTAGATCTAAGGGCAGAAAGAGCTCAGCGCAGACACAGGAAGAAAAATTGAGGGTTTATAAAACCTAGTTCTACCTCTTCAGTATTATTATTTTTGTTATTATTATATTTGTTTGAGATGGCCTCGACAGGTTTAAGAGATCAAGACAGATTGGATGGAGCCTCAAATTTTGGTGTCTGGAAAGCCAAAATTTCTTTATTGCTGGAAGAGAATGGTATCAAGGAATATGTGACCAGTGTTGTAGTTGTACGTACAGATCCAACACAACTCTTAGCATATAAGAAGGAAGATGCCAAGGCGAAGAGGTTGATTCTTAACGGTGTTAAGGATCATATTGTTTCCCATATCGCAGAGTTGGATACAATGAAGAAGATGTGGGACGCCATTCTGAATCTGTACCAGAATGCTACCACTAACAGGAATTTGATTCTCAGAGAAAAGTTGAGGAATACTAGGATGAACAAGGGAGAAGATGTTAGAAGTTACCTCACCAGACTTAGACTTGTCAAGGATGAGTTGGCAGTTGTTGGAGATAAATCAGATGATGATGAGCTAGTACAGATAGCCCTAAATGGGTTTACCAAGCAATGTGATGTCTTTGTTCAAGTTATTAATGGATGAGACACCTTACCAAGTTGGGATCAACTATGGAGTGACTTCACTCAGGAGGAGCTTAGACTAAGCCTTGTTAGTGGTACCAACAATAAGAGTCAGAAAAGTGAGGCAAAACAGAAAAATGTTGCCCTAGCAGGAAAAGGGAAAGCAAAGGGGTCTAGCAAAGGATCAAATTCTAAAGGAGAGAAAAAGAGGGACTTATCTAAAGTCAAGTGCTATGGTTGTCATGAGTTTGGCCACTATGTCAGTAATTGCCCACAAAGGAAGAAAGACAAGAAGCAGACGACAACTTCAACAAGTGCAGATGAGCTCTCTAGTAGAATGGAGGATGAGTTTGCACTCATAGCTTACATATGATTAGTTCAACCTCACAGGGTGTTTGGTATATAGACAGTGGGACGTCATTTCATATGACAGGAGTTAGAGAATACTTCTCCAGTTATAAGGAGGAGGACATCAAAATCCATATTTCTATGGGGAACATGTCCAAACTAAATCCAGTTGGGAAATGGATTGTTCTATTTCAGAGGGAGAATGACAAGTTGATTTCCATTCATGATGTGTTGCATGTGCCAGGCTTGGGTATGAATCTGATTTTCATATCTGTCCTTCAGAATAAAGGCTACAATGTACTCTTTAGAGGGGAAAATATGTTAATCAAGCACAAGGATTGGAAAACACCCATAGCTATTGGAGCTAGGAGCAACCAATTTTACAGGTTGCAGTTTGATACTCATAAGGCACTGATGAGCAACAGTAATTCTAGAGATCAAGGAGAGCTATGGCATAAGAGGATGGGCCATATACATCATGGAGCACTTAAATTGCTTCGTGAGACAGTGACAAGTGTTCCAGAGGTGAGCACAGAGCATAATGATGTATGTAAGGGATGTGTGTTGGGAAATTTTATGGAAGTAGCTCTTCCAAAGAGTGAGCATCCAACAGAAGCTCCAAGGATTGAGCAATCAGATTAGGGACAATGAAGCTCGAGTACAGTGACTAGTACAAACATAGGCTCAGGTGCTGAGAGTTCACAGAGTATGGAGCAACAGATACAATAGATCCAAGAGATGCATCAGGAACACATGGAGGTTGATATTTCATCCTCTACAGTTGGTAGCAGTAACCAACAAAAACAAAGGGATACTCAGGAGTTTGTGGGAACTCCTAGGATGAGTAATAGATAGCAGAGACAACCAACTAGGTATGATGACTATATGGCATTAGTTAGTCAGTTGGTAGATAGTGAGTCTTCTAGTTATCAGGAGGCCGCACAACAACAGGTGTGGCAATATTCGATGGTTGAGGAATATACCTCAATAGTGCAGAATGATGTGTGGGAGGTTGTGCCTAGACCAATAGATATGGTAGTGGTTGGATCACGTTGGATCTATAAGATCAAGTATGATACAGATGGTAGCATTGAGAAATACAAGGCAATGTTCGTGGCCAAGGGTTTCTCTCAAAAGGAGGGAATAGACTATGAGGAGACATTCGCTCCAGTGGCCAAGTACACTTCTATATGAGTTGTGATCTCACTTGCAACACAAATGGGATGGAAAATCCATCAAATGGATGTCAAGATGGCATTTCTTAATGGTAAATTGAAAGAGGAAGTATACATAAAACAACCAGAGGGCTTTTTAGCACACAACAATGAAACCCACGTGTGTAGATTGAAGAGAGCTTTGTACGGACTCAAGCAAGCTCCTAGGGCGTGGTATGAGTGCATTGATGAATACTTGTAGAGAATGGGCTTTATGAAGAGAGGTAGATGCTAACCTCTACTACTTGGTGGTTGAGGGTGAGGTTATCATTCTTGTTCTATATGTGGATGACTTGTTTTTAACAGGTTCATTGGCGCTCATAGAAGAGTGCAAGAGGGACCTTGCAACAGAGTTCGAGATGAAAGATTTGGGGCTTATGCACTACTTTCTAGGCATGGAGGTATGGTAGATAGATGGTGAGATTTTCCTTGGACAAGGGAAATACTGCATTGAAATCTTGAAGAGGTTCGAGATGGAGGATTGTAGAGCCATGTCTACTCCTATGATCACGAATTGGAAGAAGGTAGACACATCTAGGGAGAAGGATGTAGACTCTACCTTATATAGGCAGTTGATTGGGTCTCTCATGTATTTGGTCAACACCAGACCAGATATATCCTTTGCAATAAACTCTCTTAGTCAATTCATGGTTGAGCTGAAGAGAGTGCATTGATCAACAACAAAACATGTGTTGTGGTATTTGTGTGGTACAATCAAATATGGGATCAAATATTGTCGAGGTGATGGTATCAAGTTGATAAACTATACTGATGCAGATTGGGCAGGTAGTATAGCAGACAGGAAAAACACTTCAGGGTGTTGTTTTAGCTTGGGATCAGGAGTTGTCTCTTAGTACAACAGGAAGCAAAAGTCTGTGGCTCTGAGTTCTGCAAAAGCAGAATACATAGCAGCTAACATGGTGACATGCGAGGTGATATGGCTTCGGAAGTTACTGGTAGCTTTGTTAGGTCAGAGGGTTGAGACTACAGTGATACACTGTGACAGTCAGAGTTGCATCAGGTTGTCTGAGAATCCGATGTTTCATGATAAGTCTAAGCATATAGACATCAGGTATCATTTCATCAGGGATTGTGTACAATGAGGGATTATTCAACTACAGTACATACTTACAGATCAGTAGGTAGCAGACATTTTGACAAAAGCATTGGGGAAGGTGAAATTCATCTTCTTCAGAGATATGTTGGGTGTTATGCAGAACACCTTCCTCGCTAAGAGAGAGTGTTAATTTATTGTAGCTCAGACAACTGTTTTCTCCAATTCCAAGAATTATTATTTAATTCTTGAGACTTCTAGAAAGAAGTTAGTTAAGTCCAGATATTTAATTATTTAATTAAATAATTGATTCCTCTAGAGACTTCTAGAAATCAATTAGTTAGGGTTTGTTAGAGTCTAATTAATCTTAGCCATTGATTGAGATTAAATCATGGCCATTGGTTTTCCAATGAGAATAATTTAAAAGAGGGTCAATGAACATTTGGAGAATATACAAACACACACTTGAGAAAGATTTGCAGTGATAGCAAATCAATTTGCAGTGAGAGAAAATAGTCTTGCAATGATAGCAAGGGCACAGTGATGGCGTTGGAGGCAACAACAATGAAATTTTAGTAAGAGAAATTAAGGGAAAAAATTTCGGAGAAGAATATTGTTGAAGCTTTGTCAGTAAAAGGTAAGCAGTTTTTTGTATCTCTTGATTTGCTGAAGATTAATATAATTTTTCATCTGCAGTACTGATTTTCTCTCCAAAGTTTTTCCAGGGACAATTTGTCCAAAAATATTGTGTTTATTATTTTGCATGTTTTCTTTTCTATTCCTATGAGTTTTATTTGTGAAGTTGTAGTTGTATTATTTTTCAGTATTTGCTGTGAATTAATTTTCGACAGTCAAATAATCTTTATAAATAAAAGATTAACAATCAGTAACTGCAATAGAATTTTCACAGTTATAACTTTTGGGTACACATTCTGTTCATTTTTAAAACCATCGCTCACATTTGACCATTTATGACTGCATTCGTCTATGTCTAAAGATTCATCATCATTATCGTTAGAAGCTTTAAGATTTTGAAGAGAAATGATTATAAAAGAGAATACATAATACTAATAATTGTTCTCATTATCAAAAGTGCGGAGATAATACCTGCGCAATCGCCATAGAGTAACCACTTCCTACATTTGCATACGTGCCCTTCTTCTCAAGAAAGAGTCAATGCATTCTGCGTTGATGGAGCAAGAATAATTGGCAGTTGTTACCTTTCTGAAGGCCGATACCCAAACCCATTAATGCGGAGACCATAATAACCCTTCCCGCCATCTCCCCAAAGGAAGCTTGTTTTACTATGGTCTCCGCCTTAACTGGGGCTTCGGCCACCAGTAAGGTTACAGTCATCCAAACCAGGATCAAATCATTCGTTGATATCTGCAGCGGTCGGAAACAAAATCAGAAAACTTAAAACGTTATCATCTAAAACTGCTGCCTTGAAATCGAGCAGGAGATTTCTTTCAGGGAGGAGGCATACGATTGCAGGAGAAGAATTCAGGGGAAATGAGTGATGGATAAATCCCTTACCATGCTTAAATATTGTTGCGTGAAGAGTAGAGGCATGTGGAAAGGAAACAGGAGTGGTGCGTATGCAAATAAAGATTGTCACGCCTACTCAATAACACTTTTGAAATTTTCTGTGTTTTTCTGACACGGTACCTTCCTCGAAGGAGCGTCCACTTTACTACTCTGTGATGGCTTTCCCTGCATGGGTAATTTCTCCATTTGGATAACTTCCCAGAATAGATAATTTCTCCACTGGGGAATGACAGCGTTTATTACAGAGACTAAAGCTCTGAGTGATGTGACACAATATCTTTCCTTGAAGGTGACAATTCCTTTAGCTATTTTTGCCTCTAATCCGGCCATTCCGAGCAAGTCTTGGCTAAGGCATTCCAAATTAACCCTGCTGAGGTGGATACAATCAGGAAGAACCTCGGTAGTACTTGAAATAATTAAATGTTTGAATTCTAGTATTGGAGAGATTCTCATTTCGAATCCTGCTTGCAGAGTTATCAAAAAATAATAGTATCATCAAATTATGGTGCTCAACGAGCATGTGGCTGCTCTGGGTATTATAAATATCTTGCTTGCATATGTGAATGCACAAGTAGAAAACAGTCGAAATAAGTAGCAATATTCCTTACCCAAATAGCGAGGCCCAAACAGACCGCAGGCTATTAAAAGAGATCACCTGCTCAGTCCTGCAACACACGCCTACACATAGGGGAGCCTATGGAAACGAATGTCCATGGTATTCTCGAATACATTATTTAAACACTTCTTTCTTAACCCTGCAAAGCTTTTAATCATGTCTATTCTCTATTTTCATGAGAGATATATTCTCTACACACAGCACCCAACAACCAGATATTCTCTACATCAATATTCCCTCCCACGTCTAAACACAGCCAGCTGCACGTGCTCTTCTTGCAAAAACAGCAACGAACCTTGGAAGTATTCTTTAAATGTTACCTGGCCTCTGATTCGTTGAATGGCGTCTTTTTGAAAATTTGGGAGAATTTATTATTTATGAGATATACTACATGCATCTCTAACATGGTCTATTAGTTGGTTCTCATCATAATTTCAATCATTTCTCTTTAGTGTAAATAGTGTCATTTTAAAATTAGTGAGATTTTAGTTAATTTAGGAGATTCCTATTCATACTTATAAAGTCTTCATTTTTCATTTCACTTCATATAATTGAGACACATATAGTCATCTTTTAAGACACCTATAGTCATCTTTTAAGACACCTAGTTCATGTGCATATAACATTTTTATCACACATTTCTTATGCATATGACATATTATGGACACACATCCCACATTCATGGAGGTGGTTGGAGTCCACAACCACCTTCTCATCTCACCTCTTTTTGTATATAATCCAATGGATCATATGTAATTATATGTCTTTTCTCATTACACACATATTGTATGAATATCTTTATATTTTTAACATTATCAAAATCTTCTTGCATGATTGGTGGAGAAAGATGTAAAAATTTGAATTATGAAGCTCGTCAATCCTATAGCTTAACAAATGTGAAATATCTTAGACAACCATTACATTAGCAGCAATAACAATAGTTGATAATTCTAACAAGCGTATGAAGAGAAACGATAAGTTTATCATATGAAGATGATTTAATCTCTACTATCTACTCTATGAAAAATTAATTCTAACAACCATTGTCTTTACATCATCAACAATAGTAGAAAAATTATCTCAAAATAGCATCAAGAACAAGGAAGTGATATAAACTAATGATCGTACCCAATTATGAGTCAAATCCAAAATGCTACACTTTACCTCCTCCTAGTCGTATGCCCGCCCTCCTCCCCAATCTCCAAGCCCACAAAGGAGATTAAGAAAATAATCTATATTTTCCTGAATGCTACGCTTATGTAGCAATCATTTCCTTGATTTATTGCGACCAGGGAGGTGAAGGAAAATTTGTAATAGCACCCTATTTTTTCCCATACAATCAGGAAAACTTCTCTTGACTCATTTTGGCACCTCCTTGATTTGAAGTTGATATCCCATAGTCATGACCATTTCTTCTCAACTAGTCACAAAATTGGTCACTTATTAAATATATATCAGAAAAATATATATTTGATGGTTTGAGGTAAATTCATTGTTAATAAATTCACCTCTAACAATTTATCGCCATGACAAATTAATCTCGTGGAAAATTCACTACCAACAATTCATGATGAGATGAATTTGTCATGGCGATGAGTTGTTGGTGGTAAATTTTTCACGAGATGAATTTGCCATGATGATGAATTGTTGAAGGTGAATTTGTATATATATGAAAATATTTGTTTAATCTAATCTTCAATAATTTAATAATTTGGTTGAATAGAATTTATTCTAGAGTTAAATGTATGAAAATAATTCTTAATAAAGACGACATGTACATGCAATCATAATGTTGAACTATCTATATGATTTTCTATGTGGTGTGTGTGTGTTTGACCCCTTCACAAAACTTCACCTTTGAGATCGCTAGATGTCTTCTCCCTAATGATACTCTCTATAATGAGAGAGTGTCACGTGTTTCCTTGTTGCACCCACACAACACAAATAAGTATTTAGTTGTTATCAACATTAACCTTTCTAAGAATTTAATGTCAAATTTTTAAATAACATGTAAATTTTGATTTGTTTGCAAAATATTGAAATGTGCTTTCAACAACAATATTAATCATAATAATAACCACAACTTAATAAGTTCAAGGATGATTCATGATAATCAATGTGTGATAAATCAAGCAAGTATCTCATCAACATACTTAACTATGAATAAGTATCTCATTATTTAGGCTTATTACTAGCTAGGTTGTTATAAGAGTATCCTTATGTATATATTGGAAACCAAAATCTGAGGTACCCTAAATATATCTAAAATGCATTTTTAATCCTTCTAATGACTCTCTTGTGCATCATGGGAGAAAGAGGAGACTAGGCCAACAAGAAAAATATATCAAGACATGAATGTGTCAAGTATAAAAGAGTGTCAGCTAACTACATGTATATTCTAGCATCAACTAAAGGAGTGAAAAAATTGGAAGATAATACAACTCCTAATTAGAATGAGGTGGGGGAAATATTGAAATCAAGCATGCCAATTCTTTAAATAAAATCAAGAATAAACTTCTAAAAAATGGAAATCCCATATGAAGACTAAATAACCTATAAACTAAGAAATTAATGTAGAAGTTCAAGATCTTTCATATCAAACTACTTCATTGGCACTTGCTAAATATTCTAGACCATAGAAGATGAACTACCAACAAGAATCAAGTCGTTCACTTACAACACAATAATAAAAAGATCATCCCCTTGTCTCTAAGTGTAAAATATGAGATTGAAATAGAATTGGGCGAAACCAAAAGAAAGCATGAAATGGTTTGTCTCAATATACCAAGACCAAAGGGCTTACTTGAGACCATATAATGAACAATGAATCTTACAAAAAAGTGAAGAATCTTGCATAAAACCTAGAGGGTGTTGCATATATATCTCTTCATGAAGATCACCCTATATGAAGGAACTCTTAACATCCATTTAATAAACTGACTATCCTTGTGATGCATTAAGTGAAAGGACAAGACAAATAGAATCCATCTTGGAAACAAGAGTAAGGATCTCAAAATTGTAGATGTCTTTGGCTTATGAAAACCATTTTACAACAAGATAGACCTTGTAAGTTTATCGATAGAAACATCACCTACATATTTGGTGTGGTACACCCACTTTCACAAAACCAACTTTGTTTATTTAGGAAGAGGTAAAAGATTCTAAAAATGATTCTTCGTCAATGAAGAATATTCCTCTACCATATGTGTGTCCCACTCAAGAATACCTACCACATTTGGAAACTTTTGAGGATCATTTGAAATGGCATGAATCAAAAGACCAACACTTGATGCTTGTAAGAGAGTATGAAAAGAATCTAAAGGATTACAGTTAAATATCCAACTACATAAAGAGTCATGCAAGTCCAAGGAAAATTCTATGTAATTGGCAGTAATGGATTCAAAACAACATCATCATCATCAATAAATAAGTAATCCTTGAGAGATGAAGGAGTAAGTAATGAAGGAGAAGCTAGTGGTAAAGAACCCATTAGATGAAATCTCTCATCAATTTGGACATCCCACCTAACCAAGACATCTCTAAAACAAGATCAAATAAATTGTAAGCTTTAACACCCTCATAGTAGCCAACAAATATGAGTGGTCAACTTTTCCTCTATATATTTTTGCTAGCCATCTAGAATAAATTCATAAGACTCACTACCAAATACTTATAATGAAGATACATTATTCTTGACATGGGACCAATCCTTCTCAAGAGTCATATGTTGTATTTCTTTATGTGTCATGCAATTCTAAATGTATCAAAATCAATTTTTTCAGCCCAAAAGATGGAATCCTCATTTTGTGATTGAATGATACATTTGATCATCTATCATAAATTTCTCTTCTTTCTCTTAGCTCAACCATTTTTCTAAGAGGTGTATGGAACTATAAGGTAATGTTGAATATTATACTTAATGTAAAATCTTTGAAAGACTAATTGGCATATTCATCCTCATTATCTATGTGTATCCTCTTGATAGAAAGAGCAGACAAGTCCACAAATTCTAAGTAGGTCCTAAAAGTATCATATGTACCTTACACTTGTATGTAAAAATTTATGCCCATGTATGTGTAGAGAAGTCATCAATTAAAGTGAGAACAAACATGGCCCTTGAAAATGAAGGAATCGAGAATGATATGAGATCATTATGTAGCAACTCTAAAGGTTCCTTCACTCATGTGGCCTTACCTTTAAGAAAAGAATATTAGTGATGTTTACAAAGTACACAACCTTTATAAACCTCAATGCATGGAATTTTAGTTAGACCTATCACTAATTAATATATACTCATGTCTAATATAGATACTTGTAATTGACATGACCAAAGCATTCATGTGAAATCTTATTCAAAGAATCAACATGTGCTATTATCCTGATGAACTCTCAAAACCATAAAATTTGTATAATTGAGATGCATGATCAACACTCACTTAATTTACAAAAATCTCAACGTTTTAAACTCTCAAATAACCACATCATGATGTGAAAACTCTATTGTCCTACCAATGCTAGAGTAAAAAATTTGATACATAGAAAGGAGGTTGAATAAGATAATAAGAACCAAAAAGGCGTCATGAATACAACCATCCTCAAGCTAGATAATATCTAATCCCAAAATTGAAAGTTCAGTGAAATACCCTTTCACAATATATGAATTATTGCAATCTAAAAATGATGTGAAAATCTCTAGGAAATGTGTCATATGATGAGAATCTCCTAGTTCAATTATATCCAACTTGTTATAGAAGACAAAGCCACTACATAAAGGGTTTGTCCTTTACCTATACTGGTGAAAGAAGACTTAGAAGATGAAATGTGATGTATGGATTCTTCTAAAGCTTGTAGTCTCTTCCAACATCTAGTTATGTCATATCTCATTTTTCCACAAAATTGCAAGGATCTCATGATTTTTTCTTTTTCTTAGATGACAACTTGCTAGACAGAAGAATTATCAATCTTGAATGTGGATTGCTTTTTATATTTTTACTTATAATTTCACTTGGAGGAATTCTCACCACCTAATGAAGAATTTATCTTAGGATTTTATTTCTTCTTCCTTTTCCCTTTGGATGATTGTGCTACTATTGTTTGGTTTTTTGAAGTACAAATAGAATCTAACTAGACCAACTTAACTTATTCTTGTGTTATATGATCACAAAAATCCTCAAAAGTAGGCATGATAAAAGTATCATCCATTGCATCCATAGAATAATAAAATGTAGAAGAGAAGACCTAAAACAACCCTTTGAGCTTAAAAAATCATAAAAATGCACTTAGTCAATATTTTCCTTTCCACAACCTTGTAATAATGACCTTAATGACTTAAATTTGACTAGGAAGTCTTCAATGGAGGAGAAGAAACCAAGTTTCAAGGTATGTGCAAGATCATGATGGGCCAAAAAGTGGTGATATCTAAGTGATATGATGGCCCATGTGGCTGACGACTTTTTTTCACCCAAAATTGATGAAACAAAAAAGGTTTTTAAAGAAGATTCTTAGATTTCCACCAATATAAATTATGCTTTACTTTGAATTAAATAAATAATTATTATACATTTTCTATTTGAATTACGACTAAAGTCCTGATTGATAGGCTGATTGAAAAAAATTTATAGCTTTCAAACGGTAGCACATTTTTTGAATCCAAATTATGTGTTACATTATATGCTTCACATACTATAGGATTAAAAAAAAAGAATTTAATTTCATGAAGTTTTGACCAAGTTAAGGTGGTCAGACATACGAGTTTTTATATTTTTTAAAAGTTGTAATTAAAAATTCATAATTATTTATTTATTTGGAAAAAAATTACAAAAAAATATGCATCACATCGGGACATGAGTCCCCTACTTATATCTAAAATATTATAAAAAAATATTATCATTTTATTGTGGTTAGGGTGGTCAAACAGACATCTATTTCTTATTTTTTCCCTAAAATTTAAGTACTACTGCATTGAAATTTCAAATTTTCACCAAATAGATTTTTAAAAGTAAAAAATAAAACTAGTAGTTTAGAAACTAAATTCAATTTGTTACAGATTCTATTCTTACACATTTTTGAAATAATATAGATAACTTATTCAAATTTTTACGTCAAGTTGCCTAACTCCGATTTTCTGAATTTTATTGCCACTTAAGGGCCTATTTTTTCCATGATGATCCTACACATAACCTTCAATGTATTTAATTATATCTCAATTTGAATTTCTTGGAACTCATGAAATATACCAAAAACCTCTTTCTACTTATCTCAAAATTTCTTAGAAGTTCTACAAGACTCAATGTGAAACAATAGGCTATTTGAAACATGTAGCAAAATCAATCCCATCCATTTTGTTCCTGTAACACCCCTCCGTTTTGCTTTCTGGATTGGATAGTGTTTCCTTGTGTTGCGTTGATTTATGTTTCTGGATATCCTGATACCTTATCTTGCGTGTGTATTTGAGCGCTATTCATTGAGCGATAGACTGTATTATGTGATGTGATTTGGTTTATCTGATGCTTTAGTTTACATGCTTTAATTGGTGTAAAGATGTTAGTTGATATAACATGTAATTGCTTATGAGATTATTGGAATTATGATGGTAGTGTTAGTTTTGATGATTGTATTGGTGAAGGGGACGGATTCGCATCACTCGCTTGTGAGCGCCCTGCGAATCTAAGATTTCTTCTTCACGGTGTGTACTATATGATGGATATACTGTATTATGTTGTTTATTTGATTTCAGGTTGCAGGTACATGACATCAACTCCACCTAGTTTCACAGGTCTGAGCGTGTCGATCCAATGGTTAAGTTGAAGGGAGATAGTAGCTAGGTAACATGTGTCAAGTCTACACCCTAGCCTTAGTGTGTCGTCAGTCGTGTGTATCGAGTCATTGTTTGTCTTGCTTTTAATGTTATTCAATTCTGAAAGGATTTTTGATTTGGAAATTGATGTTTAGAATAATTGCATTAAATCATGTTGATGGTTATTTAATTTTAATTCTTTTCTTTCCTTTAATTTTCTTGCATCACAATTAATTAATTATATTTAATTTATTTAGTTAATTAAATTTAATTTATTTAGTTAATTAAATTTAATCCAAGGGGGTTGAATTAGTTATTAAATAATAAATTAATTAATTAATTGTGATGCAAGAAAATTAAAGGAAAGAAAAGAATTAAAATTAATTTGGAATTTAATTTCAATTTGTGGAAATTTAATTATTTTGGAATTTCATTTCAATTAGTTGGAATTAAATTAGAAATTGAAATTGGATTTTAAAAGCAAAGTTAGTTTTCAATTTTTGGAGATAATTGATATTTAGATATTTTAAGTTTCAGATTTGCATGCAAAATCAGATTTGGTTGTGCAAGATATTTTCAATTAGGCATGCATGTGTGAGTTGAATTTAGGAATTAAGGATTGATTGCAAAAATGAATGGAGGGAGAGAGAATTTTAAGGAGGGAAAAACTTCTTTTGGTGTGAGAGGATAATTTTGGAAAAATTGCACAAAGGAGGGTTTGAAGAAGTTCTTGGCTATAGTTTCACAGTGAAGTTAGTCTGGAAATCTTGTTTGTGGTTGTGAAATGCTTTCTTGGTTGGAATCATTCAATTGTTGGATAGAACTGGAAAAGCTTTGGAGGAATCTCTGCATCAAAATTTTCATTACCTGTAGCTTCTGGAATCAGGTTTTCTTCTGTGGTTATGTTTTGTTCGTTGAATGCTTTCAAAATTGTATTGATTGATAAATTTGTTGTTAAATCTATTGAGAAAACGAATTTGTGAATAGAAGAAAGAAATTAATTAATTAAATTTAAACCTTCTATTGTTTTTGTGGAAACTTCTTCAGGAAAATTGTGTAATCCTCTGTAGAATTTAATGTAGTTGAGGAAATGGATTGTTTTGTTATTTGATTCAAACCTAGAGGTTGAACAGTATATTTAGATTGTTTTTAGAAAATTTAAACTTCTCTGGAAAAACAAATCTGTTTTGAAAAACTTCTGAAATATAATTTAGATCTGTTTAAACTTTATTGTTATTTTATTGGTTAGGAAATTCAGGAAAAAGGGTTTAAAGAATTAATTTGTAAAATATCTGTGAAATTTGAAGTAATTTGTAAAATCTCTATGAAATTTGGTTTTTCTGAAAAAGTTTTACAATTTCTCTTACTGGTGAATATTTTTCACATAATTTCCTCAATTTAGTTATTGTGGAAATTCGTTATATATATATATATAAAATTTACATATATCAAAATATACAGATTTAATAGAATTTTCGCCATTGTACGACATCCATGTTTATGGGTTTTAGATAACCGAAATTTCTTTGTTAATAAATTTTTTCTTCCGGAATTTGTTTGTTTGTAATCCAACCAAGGGTTGGAAGGGGGGAGGTGTGGGAGGCGCTGCCTCCACAGCCGCCCCCATGAGGGGATGACTGTCGAGGGAGACCTCCGTAGTCTCTCCCCACTCCAGTATGGCCATGCCCAAAGGGTTTGGGGCTCGGCTGTGCTAAGGCACAGTCGCCTCCCCAAACCTTTTGGGGATTTCTCATATTTTTCGAGAATGGCATTTGAATGGTGAAGGCTGTGGAAAACAAATTTGTGAACCCTGCTCAATCCGTCTGCCATTCCTTAAGGATTCTTAGGGTTTGGTGTATAGTCCTTGGTTTTAATAAAAATATTAATATGATATTTTTATTACAATATAAATTTGATAATAAATATTAGATATATTAGTTAATAAAAAGAATAATAAAATATAGTGTGTATATAATATGATATATTTATATATATCACTTGTTCATTTTGAGTTTAAAATTATAAAATTAATTTAATAAATTGTGGATGAAATTTTGTGTATTTTCTTAAATGAAAATATATTATATACAATGTATATATATAGATTTAAGGGTAAATTTAATATTGGATTTTAATTCGATTTGATGCATGCAATGTTGCAATGAGTGGAGATTTAAAAGAAATGACTTGTAGACGTGGGCAAATTTATAGAGAAAAGATATTTTATTTAAATAGGAGTAATTACTTGATTTTAATGAAAATTGAAAGTTTTACTTGTAGAGGACTTAAGTTGGTTTTTAAAGAAAACATTGAATTTAATTTAAATTATTTAAATTAGTATTTCTTATATTTGTAAATTAAATGCACTTGTTTAATTATCTCAAATGTCTTGAAAGGGAAAAAATTTTATATTATGGTGCATGGAGATCTTAAATAATAAGTTTTGAATGCATGGGAAATTAGATAAGGAAAAGATATTGTATAAATGACATGTTTTTAAAAGGAAAGTTAAAGAGATATAGGATTTAGATGGGACATGGAAAATATTATTTGTAATACTTTTTATGTTGTTTTAAAAGTAAATTTAGGAAATGATTATATTGAAAAGGCAGTTAATTATTTTAACTTATTTATTTCTATTAGAGCAATTTAATTATTGTGAATGAAATTATGAATGAGATATGGATTTAGATTATCCAAAAATAGCAATATCCTCGTGATTGTCTTTTATAAGTATTTTCCTCGTGCTTCGCAAAAGGTTGTGAATTTAAATAGTTTAAATTCCCTATTATGAAAATGGAAAATGGGTATATGGTTATTTGAGTAAACCTTGTTATTGTGCCTTTGCCTTTGTAGAAGTTACCTATTGCTTGAGTATGGATTTAGGAAATCCAAATTATTAGATTTGATTAATGACGTAAATGCTTTTGTAGCTATGTCATCATTTGGGATGTGGGATTATGTGTTAGTCCAAATTGGTAAGTCTTTCAGAGAATCTTAGAGGATCTAAGAGGGTTGTTGATTCATTATGTCAACTTGTTGTTTTCCCTTGGGTAGTACATGGTATCTTTTCAGTATTTACCCGGTTTCCTCAAACGGGGATATTTTGTGCCTCCTGTGAAGGAGTGGTCTATGTGTTATGTTGCCTCCAAGATGTTTGGAGTGAGTTCTTTTATTTGTTTCCTCCTTGAGTTGGAGTGGTTTGATGCCTAGGTTGCATGCACTTGTGTTTCCCTTGGTGATTAGATTGGTATGGTGTGTTGTCCATTAGAAGAGTGGCTTCTGTTAGGCGCCAGAGCCCAAAGAGGTAAATTGGGTAACCTTCAAGAGTGATTTAATCAAGTGATAATTAAAGTAATGTACTTAGAAGATTAGGACTAACTTCTCACTAATCAAAATAATTTTACCTCACTCATAGACACAAGGGCTTGTTTAGACTTGGGATGAGTGGGAAGGCTTGGAATGGAAAGATCAACTATCTTGTCCCTACGAGAGGTAGTTGATTCTGCATGAGTGAGTATGAGGGTCAGGATTCGGTTGAGGTCACCAGGATTACCGTAGCCGGAGCCTATGAAGGATGCCCAAAGGAGATCTCATGACTACTATGCGATGACACTCTATCTAGGACAACTGTTGTTTATTGTTGTATGTGTATGGTTCTTTGAACATACTTGATCTATTTTATGTCTGGAAGCAATGTGATCTATGTCAGTGATGTGAATGTTGTACTTGTTTATTGCATTTGTTTGGTTATGTCAGTATGAGTCTGCCTTTGGATAGTGGTTGTAGATTCTTTGTCCATGTTACTTTGTTACTATCTCCTAGCATGGGGGGTGGGCCTTCGCGTACCACTTGGTTGGGTGGAACATGCACCAAAACTGTTGGGTCCCCATTGATCTTTAGTACTTGGTGGTGAGATATACAGTTGGTCGGCTCGCGGTTCTTGTTGTAATTTATGCATTGTAATATTTCAAATTGTATAAGTTATTTTATCCCTCTTATGTTATGAGGTGGAATTATGTAATTGTATCACATTTATTCTATTGCCTCATTCTGGGAATGAGTGTTGTAACTATCGGTTTAAGTTAATGATTATGAGATTGTATCTTGGATGTTTATCTTATTATGTCATGTGGTATCCTTTTGGTGTATGATGTTTTAATGCTATGGTTATATGTTATTTGTATGTGTGGGTTTAAGTAATCCTAACCTTGTAGCCTTAGAGGTTGTTGTTAATTAGTAAGTGAATGTGTATGTTAAATGCACTTTATATAAAAAAAAATTGGTTCGCTTAAGACGTTAATTACAACTTCCTTTAAGGTTACATGGCGGTGCATTACAGTTCCTATATACAAATTTATCATATTCTTAAGTGAAATTGAGTGTTGCATTATGCAAGGTGGACCATAACTCCTTGGACATTAGCAATATAGTCATTTTTCATTTCTAGGTAAAATAATTATACAATAAAAGATGCTTAAATAGAAGAGGTTTTTTTCATTTTGCGTTGAAGTTTGATTGTAATTTTTTTTACTAATTTATATAAAAAAAAAATTAAAATTATCTCTTAATGTGTTTTAGGGAGAAAATTTAACTCCCCCTCTCCCCCTACACAACATGATTTTTTTTTTTTACAAATTTTCATAATAGTAGAAGAGTAAAATTTCAAACATATGTCACACTTTTATAAAGGAAATGGCCAACAAATACAATTTTTCAACTTAGACCATTTAAAAGTGACATCTATGTTTCGAATTTTCAAATGATATAAATTGATGAAATGTACAACTCTTAATTTAGTTTATGTTTATAATATTTTTTTTAAATTAAAAAAAAAATTGGATATATATTTTTATAAATTTAAAAGAAGAATTTTAATTGCTGAGTTTTTTTTAAATGAGGTTGATGGAGCATCCCAACAAAAAGATAGTTTTTTCTTTCTCTATTTTTTTCTCCACATAGATTACTTGAAAATCCATTGCATGGAAGAACAAATTCGACAAATATTTATTTATTGATAATTTTTTAAAATTAAACTTAATTCAAATGGCATATTTTTCAAGGGATATCAACTTTAAATATGATTTTTTATCATTTTTATTTTAAATTATACACTCTTAGAGAATATTCTCTCCTCTATTATATTGTATATTTTTTAGTTTTTTAAATATATATTAATATATTTTTTGAATTTCTAATCAACCTCATGTTTGATTATAATAAGTTATTACGATAATTTTTTAAAAATATATAATAAAACTAATCAAAATATTAAATAAAAAGGATTTTAATTTCTACAAAAGGGTATTTTCAATTTTTCATGAAAATACCCTTGATTGAAAAAAATCTAGAGTTGACGTTGAGTTTTTGTTAAATTTACCCCCCAAAAAGAGGTTAAGCTACCACATAGATAGTTTCAATTGAAACATTCCATGCAAATTTAGCCTTGTTTAAATTTTAAAATTAACTAATAGTTATATATTGGTTTCGAGCAAAAGTGTTTTGTTTAATATGCTTTATGCCACATAGGTGCCAAGTAGTTTCGAGAAAAATTGTTTGGGGTTAACCAATATCGCCTTTAACTATTTTGTTGGTTGAAAGTATGATGTAGCTCTATCCTTTTTCCAAGAGAAAAAATAAACAATTCACTTCAAATTGAGTTTTTGTGTACCTATAAAAAAATTTAGAAAATCTAAGCATATGGATGCATAGATCAAATAATAAGCTTATTGACATCTATTTGTTTTTGAAAAACAAACATTGTATGCCCGAGTTACGTCTTTTTGATGAAATTACTCCTTTAGGGTCTAAGGCAAAATTCACCTTCTAGGTTTATTCCCTGGTCACCCACATGGCTAGGCACTTGGGTGTAGTAGGGCCTTAGAGTGGAGTTATTCAGGTAGTTGTGATGAGCACTATGGTATTGGTGGCATTGCTAAAGTGGTGTAGGATATATTGTCATGATCAAATGGCAATGGTAGTTAGTGTTTATAAAAATGTTGGTGGCAACACAAATTACATGGTACAATTTGTAGGCATGTACCTTGGCATATTAGTTGGGCAATACAAACCACAAAAACTCAAAAAAACGCACTATTAAAAAGTAAAACTACCTTAAAAAAAGTTCACTTTAAAAAAAATTGCATGCTTAAAATTGTAGAAGCCATAAAAAATACTAGAGTGTTGAAGTTGATCATTGAACCCCTACAATTTTGAGAAATCACCTACAAGCAATTATCCTATCACAAACAAGAGTTGAAAGCATGATTGTGTGCTCAAGAACGTAAGAAATATTATTGATGCAATAACCTAAATAAATGATTGCAATGAAGGTGCATGCTTATAAAAGCATAAAAAAGAAAGCCCTAGATGAGGATTTGATTAGATTGTGATAAGTGTCTTAATCTCATGGAATGAAACAACTTGTCCTATATTTAGTTCCATCTAATATAAAAAATAATTCCTAAGTTTAGCTTAAGTAATTAAATTAAAAAACATCTAATAGTTAATTAAAGATTAATTATCTAATAGTGGCATGGTGTGATGGATAAGTTGTTGTGTTGTTATTCTTGCCATCAAGGTTCAAATCCCATTGGGGTTTAATTGTTGAGAATTTATATTGGGGATGAGGTCCCCCATTTGTGACCTCACTGATTCATAGCTCTAGCTCAAAAGTGTTTACCCTTTTGAAAAAAAAATAATGCTTAATTAATTATTAGATAATGACTCATTTACTGCAACACCACCCCTTAAGATCAAATTGAGGAGAAACTGAAAACTTGATAAAGGAAGCTAAAAATAATGTAAAATGGGTCTTGGCTAGAAGGCCTGATGAGGTGCCCATGAGCAAGCAATTGAAATCCCTCATAACTGGAGAAAGGGAGAAAACCTCACGGTAAAAACTCCTCTCCAAAAGAGAGATAAAAAAAATGAAATCATACATGTGACAAAGAAAAGTAGGACTCAAAATTCCCTCCCAAGTGTTGCTTTGGTCACATAAGTACAATCAAGATACCCCCCATAGAAGAGAAAGGATGAGACAATGAATCCCCCCTAGAAGGAAGAAACTCCTCTACCAAAAGTGAATTTTTGAAGAAGGATTTTGAAGATGATCCAAAAATGACAAACATTGTTATTCCCCTTAGGAAGAAACACATATAATGGTGCATGAAGAAGAGACTCTCTCAGGAGAAACGGTCTCATGATGGATGCCATGGAAGAATGCTCAAGGGTCCACATGTCTAAATCAAATGAAGCTAATCCAAACAATTGTGAAGATGCTTGTAGAGCAACCTCCAAAGGCAATGTTGATGTAATGGCAGGTGGGCCATATCTATCATCAAAAAGGAAGTGAATATCCTCAAGTGTGTCCTAAATATCAGTAATGTGTGACTCAATGAATTATTGTGTTATAGAGACCAATCAAAATCAGACATAAAAATATTCACCATTATTTTTCATTAAATAGTTTGCTACACTTAATAGATATTTGTGTTGCACTTGTATTTAAAAGAACAATTATAAAAAAATATTAAATGTTGGAAATGAACAGTTACAATATTTAATATAAAATAAGACAATTGAAAATAGTAAATGTAACTGCCCAAAGGAAAAGTGTTATTGGGTGCATGAGTAGAAACCAATGGCTACACTTTGTTTCTAATTAATGGGACATATGTGGGAGGGTATACAAACACTTGATTCTAAGTTTTGAGAGTGTCTGGACATGAAAAACGTTAGCGAAATTTCATATTTTAGTGGTTGGAAAAACATAGGAAGTGTTGCAGGTACACACAATAAAGACTGTGTAAAAACAATAATGGTAAAACGTGGAAAAAATGTTGCAAGTTGCAGTAGTTGCTACAATCTTTGTAAAGATTATTTTCTGGAATTTTAAAATATATTGGACCCTCTGTTGGTGGAAGTAGCCTATTTTTGGGTGAACCACGTTAAATCTTTGTGTTTTCTTGATGTTTCATAATCTCTATGTGTTTAATTTTTTTGTTTATACTTCTATATTCATATTTAATTGATATAAATCTACCTCAAAACTCTAACAAGTGGTATAAAAGCAGGTTGTGTTCAATTATCCTCTACAAGAAGGTCTCATGGTTGAGTGGGAGTCTCAAGGTTGAGTGGGAGTAAGGCAGACAAGGGTAACTTGAAGGTAGACAAATTTAATGGGAAAAACTATCAGTTATGGAAAATGTAGATGAAGGACTATCTCTATCAAAAAGATTTATGATAGCCATTGGAAGGGAAATCCAAGAAACTGTCAGTAATGTATGATGAGGATTGGAATATTCTGGATAGAAAGATACTTGGAAATATTCGTTATGCCTAGCACAATCAGTGAAATTTAATATTTCAACAACAAAGACAATGATAGATTTGATGTAGACCTTGGAGAAATTATATGAAAATCCTTTCACTTTGAATAAGGTATTTCTTATGAAGTGTTTGTTTAATATGAAAATGGTAGAAGGTGGGCCAGTTGTTGATCATTTAAATGAGTTAACATAGTTACCAGTCAATTGATTTTTGTTAATGTAAACTTTGATGAAGAAGCTAGGGCTCTTTTGATTTTGTACTCTTTTCTTAAAAGTTGGAATAGCTTGGTAATGGCGGTTAGTAATTTTGTTTCTGGTTCGAATGCACTAAAATTTGATGATGTTGTTGGTTCTATTTTGAGCAAGGAAATTCGTAGGAAGAGCTGAGGTGGTACATCCACATCAGGAAATGTTTTGAATAAAGAAAGTAGGTGAAGAATAAAGGAGATAAGAAAGAACTTTGGAGGTCATGGGAAGTCACAAGAAAAATCAAAGGACAAGAGATCCAATCTAGAGAGAAGAAGGATTGTTGGTACTCTGGTAAGTCGGGTCATTTAGAGAAATATTGTGGGTCTAGAAAGAACAAAGAAGGAGACAAAAAGAAAGACAATAAAGAGGTAAATATAGTAAGTAATAAATTTGATGATGATGCTTCGATTCTTTCCCTTGACAATGTTGATGATTCTTGGGTGTTAGATTCAAGGGCTTCATTTCATGCTACGCCTATAGAATTTATTTTCTTGAATATGTCCAATGGGATTTTGGGTTCGTTTATTTGGGAGATAACGAACCTTGTCAAATTGTTGGAAATGGAAGAATCAAGATTAAGTTGCAGATTGGGAATCATTGGCTACTACAAGAGGTAAGGCATGTTCCAAGGTTAAGCAAAAATTTAATTTCAGCAGGGCCACTAGATGATGAAGATTGTGTTGTTACATTTAGTGATCAAAATTGGAAAGTTACAAAAGGTGCCTTAGTGGTAGAAAAAGGTGTGAAAGTAGGAACCTTATATCTTTGTATAGTTCATACTATTTGTTCTACTTTAGCTACTGTAGATAAAAATCTAACAAGGAAGTTGCTAGGAAAAATAGATACAACAATTGTTGTGGGTTCAACAACAATTGCTAGTATGTGTTCAACAACAATTGTTGTAGGTTTCATAACAATTTCAAGAATAGTTGTTGTAGGTCAGGAGGCAAAAAATTGAACAATTGTTGTGGTGAAACAACACTGTGGCGTAATAGACTTGGGCACATGAGTGAAAAAGGTATATGAAAGTGCTTCATTCAAATAAAATTTTACTAGGTCTAAAATGTGTTAATATGGATTTCTATGAAAGTTGTGTGTATGGAAAATAAAATAGGGTTAGTTTTCTCAAGGATGGGAAGCAAAAGAAAGATGAGAAGTTGGAGCTTGTGCATACGGATGTATGGGGACCAGCTCAAGTATCTTCTCTCGGTGGCTCTCAGTATTATGTTGCATTCATAGATGATGCAACTAGGAAGGTATGGATTATTTCCTTTGACATAAATCTAATGTTTTTGAAAGATTTAAAAATTGGAGAAGCTTGGTTGAGAATGAGATGGGTACAAGATTAAAATGTATCAGATCTGATAATGGTGGTGAGTATTGCATCAAATATTTTGAATATTATTGTTCTTCTAATATAATTTGTAGGAAAAATGTGGTTCTAAGGACTCCACAATAAAATGGAGTAGTTGAGCACATGAATAGTAAAATAATGGAGCATGCAAGGAGTATGAGATTGCATGTTGGGCTACCTTTAAACAGGCAGGCATAAGATGTAAACATTGTTGTTTATTTAATTAATAGAGGTCCCTCTAATCCTTTGGGATATGGTATTCTAGAGGAAGCATGGACATGTAAGAAGGTGAGTCATTCTTTGTTGAAATGCACAAGACAACTAAGAGGGGGGATGAATCAGTTGTACCAAATTATTTACTTCTTAACTTAATCAATTCCACTATAAATTTAGTCTGTTATTAAGTATGAACATGAAATGCAAATAACATAAACATAACACCAAAGACACTAGATTTACGTGGAAAACCCTAATGAGGGAAAAACCACGGTGAGGATTAACTCACAATATAGTAGTAATGCAATATCAGATACTTAGGATCACTGCCATAGGGTTCATTGCCCAGATACAAAGGATCACTAGCCAGGTTAAGGGCTCACTGCCTTAAAACCGACTGTCTAGAAAGGGAGGCTCACTGCCTATAGAAAAATACAAAGAAATTGGATAAAGATCCACCACTAGGAGTTCCACACTCTTCACAGCTTGATCAAAAGATTATGAAAACAATGAAGTATTGTTGCCACAATTCACTCTTCCACACTCTGCTTTTCACACTTGTTCACACACTTTCTCTTGCTTGAATTGAATGATGGATGGATATGAAATTTTCCACAATTTAACTTGCTTTTATACCATCTTCAACCTTAGAAACATTCATCAAGGTCAGCTAAACAAATTGAAATTACAAATTAAAACTAGGTCGGCTACTCAACATTCCCACGGTGAATAAGTATGTGAGGGGACCAAATACATATTTAATTTAGGACCCAAATGACATCTTGGATCATGCACATGCTTCTTCAAGTTGATGCAAAAAACAAATTATGTAACGTGTAAACACCAGGTCGGCCAAACCTAATGAAAACATAGATGATCTTTGAAGTACATGCATCACCAGCAAGATAATCACACGTGGATTGCTCAACATGCTTCACCAGTCATTTTAGCATCTCTGAGAACAACTCAGATACATATGCAACAACTTCAAAAAAATCATTCGCAGAGAACACTTCACTAGTTCAATCGAGACAACCAACAAAAACATAGGAGCTTTGGAGCGGGTCTTCCGAAGCACCAAATCATAAGAAATTTTTTCAGAACACATAAACCATCAGAAAGAGTAATCTCCCAGATTTGCAAGATCTGAAACTAAATCCCAGAAGACTGTGGAGCAAAAAAATTTCTCCCAGTCAACAACTAGATAACTCTGACAAACCAGTTCACACACTGGTGAACATAACTCTAACTCTTCATCGAACCAGAAGCTAAAACATAGAATATACAATCCATTTAAGCTTATGAACACAACTACAAATCTGCATAGGCATTGGATCAACAGAGAGAAAATGCGAACCACAATATCGGATCACGCTCAAAACACAACTTTCATTATTTCTCAAATTTTCTCAAAAGCGCTTGGAAAATACACAACTTACTCAACCTGTATAGTGTTGACATCAATGAAAACATTAATGACAACACCATCAAACGCATCCATCCTTGCAAAAATCTCCCCCTTTGTCATTGATGGCAACACATGATGTGAAAAACCATCAAAGACAACATACATGATTCTCAGAAGCGACAACCTTCCAAGCATAAAATTCTCACATGATTCTCTCTCCCACATCCTACATGATTTTTCCTACATGATTTTCAGAAGTGAGAACCTACCAAGCATAAAATATTCACATGATTCTCTCTCCCCCTTTGACATCAATGGAAAAGGAAATTCTTTCCATATAAAGCTTTGTTCACAGTTCCCCCTAAGGAGTACATCCACACCACATACTGCAACAATTCACTTCTCTACTCCCCCTGAGGAGTAGACCCCAATCATCAGTCCAAAACAAAAGAGTCTGTGAATCCACTGGACTAATGCACCTCCATGTGAACTTAGTTCAAAGAAGGAGGGGAAGACACCCCTAGCTTCCCTCTGAGATACTTAAAAGTATCCTTCGAAAGGGCCTTAGTGAATATGTCTACAACTTGTTATTTGGTAGGTACATATTCAAGTCTTACTTCATTCCTCAATACCTTCTCCCTCAAGAAGTGATACTTGATAGATATATGCTTTGTTCTAGAATGCATCACTAGATTTTTTGAAATGTTTATAGAACTTGTATTTTCACAAAATATAGAAGTAGGTTCATCACTCACCACACCTATATCCATCAAAGTTTGCTTCATCCAAAGTACCTGTGTACAACAGGATGCTACTGCAATATACTCCACTTTTGCAGTGGATAAAGAAATTGAATCTTTTTTCTTGCTCAACCATGAAACTAATCTTCCTCCAAGAAAGAATGCTCCTCCACTTGTACTCTTTCGGTCATCTATATATCCATCCCAATCAGCACTAGTGTAGGCATTCAAGGTAAAATCATTGTCCTTCGGATACCATAGCCCATAGTTTGGAGTTCCTTTAAGATATTTGAATATCCTCTTCATAGCTATAACATGTGCTTCCTTTGGTTCTGCTTGAAATCTTGCAACTAAAAATACTGCATGCATAATGTTCGGTCTAGTAGCAGTAAGATACAACAGTCTACCAATCATGGATCTATACATGCTCTGGTCAAATTTAGCAAATTCATCATCCTTATTCAACTTACATCCAATTAACATAGGGGTACATACCGGTTTAGAGTCATCCATTCTGAACTTCTTTAACAATTCCTTAACATACTTGGATTGTGAAATAAATATCCCTTTGTCAGTTTGATTAACTTGAAGTCCAAGGAAGAAATTCAATTCACCAATCATAGAAATTTCAAATTCTTTTTGCATCTCTTCAAAAAACTTCTTACACATGCCTTCATTTCCACCAAAAATGATGTCATCAACATATACCACAACTATCAATATCTCGGCTTTCTCAACCTTGAAGTAAAGATTGATGTATGCGGACCCTTTGCTGAATCTTTTGTCAAGTATCTATCCAATATAGCATACCAAGCTCTGGGAGCTTGCTTCAAACCATATAATTATTTCTTTAACTTACAAACCATGTCCAATTTTTCTGACAATAAAAAACCATCTGGTTGCTCCATATATACTTCTTCTAGTTCCCCATTCAAAAATGCAGACTTGACATCCATATGATATAATTTGAAGTCTTTATGAACTGCAAATGCCAAGAACATTCGAATGGTCTCCATTATTGCTACAGGTGCAAAATTTTCTTCAAAATCTATGCCTTCAACCTATGAATATCCTTTACATAAAAGTCTTGTTTTATTCCTTACCACTTCACCATCTTCATTCAATTTGTTTATGTATACCCATTTCGAACCTATTACATTCTTTTTTGCAGGTCTAGGGACTAATTCCCATGTCTCATTCTTTTCTATCTATTGTAGTTCTTCTTCCATTGCTCTCATCCAGTTTTCATCATTAAATGCTTCATTCACAATCTTTGGTTCAATCTTAGAACTTAAAAACAAGTTTACCTCAACCACTTTGCTTCTTGTCTTTACTCCACTTTTGTCTCCAATTATCTGTTCCTCCGGGTGATTTTTTTGAACATATTTAGGAGTCTTAGGTGCAAGTTTTGTAGTCTCTTCTTCACTTTGTTCTTTTTCTTCCTTTTCTTCTTCTTGTATTTGTACACATATAGGCTCATTAGGTTCAACTTCAGTTATTTCCACTGGTCTATACATAGCTTCATCAACTTTCACATTAGTAATTTCAATTATTTTTCTTAGTCTTTGATTAAAGCATCTGTAAGCCTTGTTGTTATTAGAATAACCAAGGAAAATTCCTTCATCACATCTAGCATCAAACTTTCCAATATTTTTCTTCATCCTTTTTAATGTAACATCTACTACCAAATACCTTAAAGTATTTTATAGTAGGAGTCTTACCAGTCCATAACTCATAAGGAGTCTTAGTGTTGTTACCTCTGATTTCAACTCTATTAAGAATGTAAACAACAGTGTGAATAGCTTCTCTCCAATACATATCAGGAACATTTGATTCTTTCATCATGGTTCTAGCTGCATCTTGCACAGTTCGGTTCTTTCTTTCTACAACTCCATTATGTTGTGAGGTTCTAGGAGCAGAAAAATGTCTTTTTATGCCATGCTCTTCATATAATGCATTGAACTCATCAGATGTAAACTCTCCACCTCTATCAGACCTTAAGCATTTAATTCTCAGGTTTGTCTCATTTTCTACTCTTGCCTTAAACACCTTGAATCTATCAAGAGCCTGAGACTTTTCTCTAAGAAATGTAACACATGTCATCCTAGAGTAATCATCAATTAAAAGCATAAAGTACCTATCACCATTCAAGATTTTTGTTCTTGTAGGACCTCAGAGGTTTGTATGGATTAATTCTAGCATTTTGGTGGAAGATTGATCCTTTCCTTTAAAATTGGTTCTTGTATGTTTTCCCATCTAACAACATCCGCAGATTGAATTTGAAGGCTTTTTTATTCTAGGCAGATATCTTACAACTTCTCTAGAACTGATCCTAACTAGATTATCAAAATTCACATGTCCCATCCTCCTGTGCTAGAGCCAACTCTCACTAATCTGAGAAACAAAACACTGACTATCACCACCTTTAAGTTGATAGATGTTTCCATGAGTTTTTCTTCTAGCTGCAACCACAACTCCAGATCCTTTTATGATCTCACAAGTGTTATCCTGAAACACAAGCTTAAAACCTTTGTTGCACATCTATCCAACACTTAAGAGATTATGCCTTAAACCCTTTACATAATAAACATCATCAGTATTATGTTTTCCATCAAAGCTAATCATTCCTTTACCAACAATCTTAGCACTAGAATCATCTTCAAACATGACTATACCTCCATCATACTTCTCAAGTTTAGTAAACTTACTCTTATCTCCAGTCATATTATTTTAACATCCTCTATCAATTACCGAAAAGTCTTCATCATGTTTGGCATGAAAAGCAATCACCAGAGTACCTTCTGCTTCATCCTTCTTGTTCTCTGGACTAGATTCCTTTCCACATTTCTTTTTCAGGGCTAGAAATAAACATTCATCTTTGTCTTCCTCAAGGTCAGATTCATCATTAGAAATTCTTGCATCTTCTTTGGCATAATGCAACTTCTTGAACTTCCTATCCTTCTTATCCTTGTAATTATTGTTATTATCCTTGTTCTTCTTTTGTGTAGCTCTATTAGGAAATATTGATGCATAGTGACCAATATTTGCACAACTAAAACACTTAAAGGGAAACTTACCTTTGTATTTACTATTACCTTTCTTCAATCTCCTTGTGAAATTTGCTTCCAAATTTTCTGCATCAACGTCATCATCATCTATCTTCATTGCTTTAAAGGTTTTTTCAATCTTCTCCTTATCCCTTGCAAATTTTCTCATCTCAAATGCAATCAAGACACCAAATAGATGTTCCTTAGTAAATGTCTTTGGATCATACTGTTCTTCAAGAGCAGATAGTTTGTCACTGTAATTTTTTGGTAGGGTCATCAAGAGCTTCTCAATTATATCTTCATCCTTCATAGTACCTCCTTGGTTCTTGATTTTAGTTGCTATAGTTTCAACTCTCTAATAATAGCTTGCAATGTCTTCTCCTTCTTCCATTCTCAGATTCTCAAATTTTTTCTTAGTTGTTAGTTTCCTTGACAACTTTACTCTCTCATTTCCTTCATAAATGTCTTTTAATTTTTTCCACATTTCATTTATTGTAGTTAGAGAAAGAAATTTCACTCTTTCATTTTTAGATAAAGCACTAAAGATAGAAAACCTTGCTCTTTCATTCTCTTCAAAAGTTGCAACCTCATCAGTAGAGGAAGTTCTGGCTGTTGGAATCACATACTTTGTCTCCACAACATTCCAAGTATTAAAGCTAAGTGAAATCAAGTAACTTCTAATCTGTTCTTTCCAGTCACTGTAATCACCTCCATCAACATAGGAAGCCACAAATTTTGTGCCATCTGATCTACCACAAGTGGTTAAGCTTTTCACTAAGGAACTAGAGCTTTGATACTAATTGTTGAAATGTACAAGAAAATTAAGAGGGGAGGTGAATTAGTTGTACCAAATTCTTTACTTCTTAACTTAATCAATTCCACTTTAACTTCAGTTTCTTATTAACTATGAACATGAAATGCAAATAACATAAACACAACACCAGAGACACCATATTTACATGGAAAACCCTAATGATGGAAAAACCACGGTGAGGATTAACTCACAATATAGTAGTAATGCAATATCTGATACATAGGCTCACTGCCAGAGGGCTCACTGCCCAGATATAAAGGCTCACTACCTAGATTAAGGGCTCACTGCCTTAAGACTCACTATCTAGAAAGGGAGGCTCACTGCCTATAGAAAAATACAAAGAAATTGGATAAAGATCCACCACTAGGACTTCCACACACTTCACAACTTTATCAAAAGATTATGAAAATAATGAAGTAGTGCTGCCATAATTCTTCCACACTCTGCTTTGTGCACTTGTTCGCACACTCTGCTCTTGCTCAAATCAAATGATGGATGGATATGAAATTCACCACAAATTAACTTGCTTTTATACCATCTTCAACCTTAGAAACATTCATCAAGGTTGGCTAAACAAATTTAAACTAGGTCGGCTACTCAACATTCTTGTGATGGATAAGAATGTGAGGGGACCAAATACATATTTAATGTAGGACCCAAATGACATCTTGGATCATGTACATGCTTCCTCAAGTTGATGCGAAAACAAAATGTAATGTGTAAACACTAGGTCAACCAAACCTAATTAAAACATCGATGATCTTTGAAGTACACGCATCACCAGCAAGATAATCACACGTGGATTTCTCAACACGCTTCACCAGTAATTTTACCATCTTTGAGAACAACTCAGATACATCCGCAACTTCAACAAAATTCATTTGCAGAGAACACTTCACTAGTTCAACTAAGACAACCAGCTGTGTCGCCAAAAAGTGCATACGTTGGCACTTTTCACTCACTTTGGCCTTTTTCACTGGATTTTGGCCTTGTTTACCTTGATTCAGTCTTGTAAGCTTGCATTTCAACACTAATATGATGGTGTTTTACTAAGGTGTTGTGAAGTGTTGTAACACATTTCCTCACTTTAATAAGACCCTTTCAACATAATTCACCTAAATAATACACTCTTCCACCTTCCTAAGCCTTAAAACAAAGTGTTGTAAAGTGTTATGTTGCATTTTCACACTTATCTAGGCTTATCACCCCTAAATCAACCCTTTTCATATGCTAATTTATCCCTTTAATGCATCTTTAGTCCTGACCTAAGTGTGTTTTGGGAGGCAAATGTAATGGACTTCATTAAACATAAATCAATTCTCGAGAAAACATCAAAATCTGCCTAGGAGGACTAGGTCACCACTTTGGGTGACCTAGTCCCTCTAAGCATAAAATTCAAATTTTAAATAAGATTCAACGGGTTTCTTGCCTCCTAAACCCTAGGGTTGGCCTATTAGGTTGTATTTCAAGAAAATTAGGGTTTCACATGTACAAATAAGGGTTTCTACCTCCATTTTGCTTCTCTCCAAGCTCATTTTTACTCTCTTACTCTCTCCTAGTTCATTTTTTACTCTCCTAACTCTCTTACTCTCAATCATCAAGTACTCAAGCAACCAAGCAAGAAAAAAAGCATTAGGGTTTTCAGAACTCCTCAATTAAAGCTGCTCATGTATGTTGCAGATCATCAACAAAGGTTTGGTAAGATACTCTATTGTGTTATCTTTCAATCTTACTTTCCTTTGTGCTTGTCTCATTTGGGTTTAATCACCTATCAAGGGGTTTGACTTAGGCAAACCCCTATATCCTAACCCTAAATATTTATGGTATTTGCATGTTTTTGCAGGTCTTTTGTTGCAGGTTAGGTGAAGGAAAAAGGTGTTGCAAGAAGTAAAAATACTCCTCTCAAGTCAACCTCAACTATCAAATCCTAGAAAGGACAAAGGACAAGTTGCAAGTCGCTTTCGGGACTTCCTGTCACAGGGTTGTTGCAAAAAATGGGAACATTCATGGGGACCCACAAGACCAAGGCTTAAATCCTCAGAAATTCACAAGAGGACTAGGTCACCACTATTGGTGACCTTGTCCCTATGCCTAGCCCGAAAAAAGGGTTTTTGTGTTTTCAGACACCTAGTTCCCCGAAACCAGTTTCGGGAAAGTTTTCCAATTGGAGGACTAGGTCACCCCAGTTGGCGTAAATTTCCTTCTATCATTTTCTAGCACTTTCCAAGAGCTTCCAGGAGCATTCAACTACCACATCATTTCTCTAGGTACACACTTTATGTCCCACTCTGTCAATTTCTAGAAAACACTCATTTAGGGCATATAGTTAGCTAGTTTGCATTTGTTGAGTTTTGCTTCATTTACATTTACATGTTCTTAGATTAGTTTCATTTTACTCTTAGTACCAACCACACTTCACACACTTAGCACAACCACCATCAAAATCCCTCCCCCCTTTTTGAATGAACCTCACCTTAAACATATCTACCTAGTTAGGCAAGAGAGCCATTCTCCCAACTAAGTGCTCTTAGGGTGCAAAACCCTAAGAGCCTAGCTAGGGAATCCTCTTGCCCTGGTAAGATCATATGTTTTTGGTGGTTCATTTTAGTGAACCTAACCATTGACACTAGCTAGCTTTCTGATTTTTTGCATTTCATCTTAGAGATAGCTTGCATTGCATTAAACTCTTGCATTGTTTGCATCTTAGGGTTAGTGACAAAAGTGCATTTAGTGAAATTTCATGGTAATTTTGCACCTTGCATTTCATTGTTAATAAGAAAACACATAAATATTTGCGCTTTCACTTTCTGTTTGCACTTAAAAGTTAGAGAAATCCTCAAAATCAGCCAAAACCTCCAAAATTTACCCTAAATAACACTATTAGGACTAAGTTGCCATACTGGGCAACCTAGTCCTTTGGCTCTGTTTTCTATCAAATTCTTAGGAATTTGCTAATATTTTCTGGCTTTTAGTTACCTAGTTTTGCCTTCCTGTGTTCAATTGTGGAAACCTAGTTATAGACCTTTTGTCATCTTTGCCCACATTGCCTTAGGAGTTTGTCTCTACCCAATCAGTGTCCCTTTGCCAATACAGTTGTGAGAAGAAGTTCAAGGACCCATGGCATCTACTAGCACCACCCTCATTGTCGATCTTGGCATCCCTCCAACTTCAACTCCTGGTGTGGCCAAAGGTGCATTAGGCTTAGACACAATCCTTAATAACTCCTTGCACCTCAACGATACTACTACTGATAATACCCTCCCACATGATATTTTTTTTCATATTCATGTTGATCTCACTGATTATGAGCATGAAATCAGATTTGACTCCATTTTGGGGACTACCATCCCTGCCACTGAACTCATACACCATCTCATTGACCGTGATAATGGCTTAAGTGTGATGAATAAGATTGTAGAAATCTATGAGAAACATGCACCTAAGCCATCCCCTTCGCCCACCCATAGGTCTAGCCATGGAGGACCTTCCACTCCTCCCTCTTCAACTATGGCTTCCATCTTGACCTATACCCCACCTATTGTAACCACTACTATACAACTGGTATTAATGTGGTAACTCCTCCCCCCATCACCGCTAGCATCCCTACTTCTTCTATAGCATGCCTCCCCATCATCCCTTCCACTATCCCACTTATCACCATTCCTACCACTTATCCTTCCACCACTCTCACTCCCTCACCTCTTTCACTTCCATCACATAGCACTTATAGTGACCCTTTCATCACCCAACTATTTCACATCGTCACCAATATGCAACAACAACTCTCTTCCATTAACCAAAGCCAATCTGGCTCTCCCTCTCATTACATTCATAGTAACCCATTGTCCCTTGACATCCTCCGCAGTCCCTTGCCACAGGGAATAGAGATCCCTCAGTTTGAAAAGTATGGAGGAAGGGGTGACCCTTCTAACCATGTCAATGCCTACACTTCTCTCTGTAGCGACTTTTCCCTTGATGATAGGTTGCTCGCCAAATTATTCCCACAAACTCTAAAAGATGCAGCCCTGGATTGGTTCTCTTCTTTACCCAATAACTCCATTAGTTTGTTTAACTAGTTAGTGGATGCTTTCATAAATCACTTTCAAGTACACATGGCCCCAAAGAAAACCCTGACTGACCTCATGAGATGTAAATAGGCTAATACCGAAAAGATCACTGATTTTATCTCTCGCTACCAAGCCCTTTATTCCTTGATTGATGTCCAGATTCTAGACACCCATCTGCAGAAGATGTTTACCGAGAACCTTGTGACATCCCTTCAGGATAAAATCACCCTCATGAAGTTCCCCTTCTTCATGCATCTATGCCAATCACTTTTTGATTACCATAACTCCACTAGTAGTCGTGAGTCACGGTCCACTACTAGTCGTGATGAAAAATTGGATAAATCTTCCCAACCAACTTCCCAACCTTTCCGTAAACCAAACAAAGGATTCCTTCGATTCAACCCTTCATCTCCTAACCCCTCACCCATTAATAACCAATTGGCCTTTGTTAATTCAATCATTCCCTTTCATTACAGGGATCCCAAGCGTACTTTCACACCCCTACCCAATACCTTCCACAATACCATGACCCAACTGCTCCAGTAACACATGATTTCTTGACCACCCGTTCATACATCTAATCCTAACAAACCATTACCCGCTTCCTACAATGCCACTGCTTATTGTTCTTTTCATCACCAAAACAACCATGACACTGAACAATCTAAGCATTTAAAGCACTTAGTGCAAGACCTCATTGATTTAGGGCATCTATCCATTGCCAGCGTTAATGTTAAAAGCAACACATCAATGGCACCCCTAATCAAAACTTGCAAATTTTTACCAATCCCATGCCTAATCATAACATGTCATTTGTCAAATCAAGTGAAACTTCCACACCTGATGTAATGAATGTCAATTCACAATATTTTTATCTTGCTTCTCTTCCATTGGTAACCCAAGTTTCACCTATTAACGAGATGGTCGGTGCAATTGATGTTATCCATCGAAAGGGCCCAACCAAAGGACCTCTTGACATATCCTTCTCTACACAAGATATACTACAAAACCTTCCTGATGGCCCTCTCTACATTGTTGGCCACATCTATGATAAACCCACCAATGGGATACTCATCAATCCTGCATGTGGCAAGAATGGCATCACCGAAGAGTTTCTTGTATTACATAATCTTGATCAAGATATCTATAATCGACCTACTGCATGGGTCAAAATGCACCATGGTTTTGCGTGCTCGATGATTGGATCAATTTTTCTCCCCTTGCACATAGGTCCCAAGACATTGGATGTTACCTTTTCAATTATACCTCAGTCAAACCCATTTCACTTTAGACTTGGCCTTCCATGACTTCGTTCTATGAAAGCGGTCCCATCCATCATTCACAAGTGTGTAAATTTTCCTGTCGACAATGACATATTTATTGTCCATCATAGGTGTTCTAACCCATTATCCTCTAAGGGTAACTTTTCCTTGGACATCTTTTGGCCTGAACCTATGTAACCCATCACTCCTAAAAAAGACTTCTTTATTGCCTACCAAAAATTCAAAGCCAAAAAGATATTTGATCTCTCTTTGTGCAACATACCTCCTTCTACCTTGGATTCACCCATCCTTGATGAAGCCATGTTGCCACCTGAATCTAATACGCCTAGCCAACCTACTCTTGAAACCTCATCCACATCATCCAATAGGCCTCAGGATCATGATAGTAATTTTGTTCTCCCTCCTTGCACCAAACAAATTCACAAAGCCAAAGAGAAAGTGGATGAGCCACCCTTAGTGCCTTCCATTCCTCTCTTTAGGAAGGATAAGCAACCCATAGTGGACCAGACCACTCCTTTACCGATGAACCTTGATCGCAAAGCCAAACAAAATAAAGAAGCTCGGGCACATAGGCATTGCCGTTGTGCCTTGGCCAGTCAATCTCATGAGGAAGACCAACTTGAAGAGCCCAACCCTCCTATGCCTGAGGCCATCCCCATTGATCCCCCTCCTCCACCCCCACAACCAGATCCAATATCTCCTCCATCCCCACCCATCTTACAAGCCACTACCGACATTTTCATCTGTCCCACCATTGTCATCAATTTAGATGATGATGACGAGGAGAATGCCAAGATTGATGAAGAGGTACACCACACCTTGAATTCACTCTTCTCCTCTTCCATGAGCATCCATGGTAATTCTCCTCAAACAAGTGTTGATATGGATGCTAGTTCGGTAATTGTTGTTGTTCCTCTCGCTAGTCACCCTCCCAAGTTTTCCACTAAGCAAGATTGGGAGGCCGATGACTTGCCTAGCTAGTGATGTTTCCTTTTCTTTTTTATTTATTTTTTTGTCTATAATGTATTCCCATCACCTATCTCGGTTCACTTTGGCCTTCCACTCATTGGGGGCAAGAGGTTGCTAGCCTTGTCCTAGTAATGCAATTTCCTTTGTCCCTTAGCTTTTTTGTCCACCTCCCACTTTCCCTACTAAGATGGGGAGGTGGATACTTGGATTCACAGTTGACTTACACTTTCCTTACTAGTATTGTGTTTGTTCTTGTACGTCATGTATTCCCTATCTTGTTTGATGTTTGTGACATTCTTCTATCTGAATCTCCTTTCTTCTATATGTCATGCATTTTCTTTGGTTTTTGCCTTTCTCCTTTTGTTTCTCCCTTCCTTTTGGGGATGAGGCAAAACATTGAGACCACCAGGTATCTTTCATGTTGACCCAAAAGGAAAAACCTTCTTTTTCTTTTTTTTTTCTCCTTTTCTCTTTGTTTTTCCCTTTCATTTGGGGAAGATGCAAGGCATTGAGACCACAATGTCTCCTTCATGTTGACCCAAATGAATCTCTTTTCCTTTCTCTTTTTCACTTTTTGCCCTTCATTTGGGGATGATTCAAGGCATTGAGAACACAATGTCTCCTTCATGTTGACCCAAATGGCCTTTTTCTTTTCTTTTCATGCTTTTCTTGCCTTTCATTTGAGGATGATGCAAGGCATTGAGACCGCAAGGTCTCCTTCATGTTGACTCAAACATTAAGGCACATTTGCTTTTGTCTTTTGTCAGTTGCTTTCTTTGGTCCTTTTTAGGGATGATGCAAAGTGGTGAGACATCCTATCCTCCATGTTGACCCAAAATGACTTCTTTTTTTTCATTTTGTCTTTGCTCTCTACGTGTCCTTCTCGTTCTATGTGTTTGAGGAGATGATGATAGTTCCATGCTCTCTAAAATTTGTAGCAATGAACATGCTGACCTCAAATACATAGATCCCTTGTGTGTTTGGTGTTTTCAATTTTGGGGGCATCTTTCCCCTTCTCTTTTGCTTGCTTTCTTTTTCACATGATGTGGTCTTTCATGGTCACTCCTTGCATTGTGCCTCTCTCTAATATAAACTTATTGCTCACACAATGGTGCATGGAAATCCCTTTAAAGTGGGGGCATACATTGGCACTATGCTAATTTACTTTTATTTTTCTGCATTTCAATTTTTTTTCCTTTACCCGGGCGGGTGCATGGAAATGGGTAGCCATTCCGTGGACACCCCCTAAAACAAAATATGAAAAACCATAACGCGAGCGCATTATAAAGCACTTGCATTATGGCCCGGTATGTCGAGCCTAAGGCTCTGAAACTACAAACCAATAATGTAAGCGTGTTATAACGCGCTCACATTATTGATTGATAAAAGCAAAAAAAGAAATGAAAATCTCTCATTTGCATTTCAACTAGTTTTTTTTTGCAGCCGCGGCCGAAACCTCCACAATTTTTCGCTCGCATTCTAGGAGGAGAATTTCATCAAATTTCTTCACCAATAATCCCTATTTCTTCGTAACGATGGCACCACAACGACGAGGAACTGTGAGAGGTAAGGATTCTATGGTTTTTGTTTTGAATTAGTTAGTTTTAGGTTGAATTTGATATCTATTTGTTTGAATTTTTAGGTGTTGCAAATCAACCTGCAAACCCTCAAAATTCTCAATAGGAAGACCAACCAAATCCTCAAGATCAAAATCAACCAACACATCAACCTCCTCCACCAATCACTCAACCCCCTCCTGGCACTCAACAAAATTTAACGAGTGAAATTGAGAACAAAAAGAGAATTGATGATTTGATCAGTAGGTTGAGTGATCCAAATGGTTCAACCGCAGAAAGAATGACCCTAGCAAATTCATTAAAAGATATGTTAAAAAATGTAGATTCAATTAGCAAACAAATAATTGGATGGCAAGATAGGAGGCAGGTGGCTAGGGATTATTATACAAATCAACTATCATATAAGGATGTGAAGGATTTAAAAACTACAAAAGGTGATTTGTGCTCATTATTCGCTGACCCACGCACAAATCAAAATCTTACCCTCAATGCGAAGAGGTTTCCTATCCATTGGTGCCACCACCAACAGATTAGGGACCAATTTTATGATAGGTGGTACATCGTCTTCGATTACCCACCGTGCAACAATTGCGAGGTCCCACAATATTTCCTTAGGAAACTATACAGTGAGTTCATATTGAACAAAATCCCAAACTATTTTGATATGAGGGATTTCTAGGGGAGAGGTGGGGGGTCAGCTCAGGATAGACCTGGTGCACAGCCGGATCATATGCGGCAAGGTAGACGAGCTCTCGCTAGGCCACCTCATGAGCACGTTGTTATGCCTTTTGTCGCGAAGGAAAGTGTTGGTGTAGACACATTGTAGGAAATCAACACTTTGACCCAGAGTGTCATCCATCATACTAGCCCTATTCTACAGTGCCATCCAGGGGAGTCTTCGAGTGGTGGCCTTCGAACACATGTGTGTCAATCTTGCGGGGCTACTTGTTCAAATGACCCCACCGACACTCAAGATACTAGTACGCAGGATCCGTCTGCAGCTATGGATATGGAGAGGGCAGTTGGCATTTTGCATGAGGCATATGACATTGATAGTCAGGTTAAATTTAGTGCATGTGTTCATTGAATTTAATTTATTAAATTTTGATTTTGAAATGCAAGATTAACTAAAAATGTTTTATGATTTTAATAAAATTGCAAGGTCACAGTGTTGAGATTGGATACACCAGCTCCCCACCAACCTATGTCTGCAATACACCTATCGCTAGGGTATGTAACTAGTATACAATTATAAATTTATTGCATGTTAATAGCATTGTTTTATGAATGGTAATTTAATATGCGATTTTGGATGTTGAACAAACTAATATTGGAGGTTTTGATGGAACACTTCCCAGTGGTGGTGGATTTACTCAAAGCTTCACGCAGGTAATAGAATAAAGAGCTTAACTAATGAATCAAGTACTTAATAGATTTGTGTAGTTTATATGCACATCGTTGATTATGTTGAATATTTTGTTGTTTTATTTTCAGTTGTTACGAGACGATACACCTCCGAATGTGACGAGGGCAATGGATATTGGTGTGACATCTGCTATACAATCCTCGATGGCTCTGACAGAAGAGGTATGAGAAAAATTAGTAAATTTCAATTTACATTTGTTGTTATAGATGTTAGTTAGTGAAAAATCAAACCATTATTGATTCACATAGTTTAATTTCTATTTGTATGGTTTATACAGGGCTTGAGCACGCCTGAGCATGGGCATGAGAATATTTCCCTCATGGAGAGAGATCATGAGATGGTTGTAAGTGATTATTTTGTCAAATATATCATTTTTTATAATGTAATTTCTATATATTCATGTTTTTACTTCTTATTGTAACAGTTAAAACTTCACCATGAACTAAACCCTAGGAGGAGTAGCAGGAGCACTCCACGAGTGCAAAAACAATGAGTGACAGACCTATCACCATCCGAGCGAAAAGGAAAGGGAAATATTTTATTTCCAAGGCATGGAGATCAATGACTTTTGATTCCAGAGTCCTTTGTTGTATGCCTACATGGTAGTTTTGTACATATTTTTTATTGGACATATTTGACATTGTATGTCTATATGGCATTCTCGTAAGACTATATGGCTATTTTGTACATATATTTCATACTTATATCGACATATATTGATGTATTCCTACATGGCCATTTGGTTAATACAAATATCTTTTATCAATGCCTATCCATATTTGCATTCTAAATTGATGGTTCAATAGTTATGAGTTACGCGTATTCAAAGTAATTTCTATGTTAATACAAATATCTTTTATCAATTCTTATACTTATGTGATTGATGTATGTTTTTGTATGGGATCATAGTAAATTCTATTCGATGATGCTATTGTGTCTTTAAGGTTTATTTATTAAAGGATGCATGAAACAAATTTTAAATCCTTAAAAATCTTTGAATTTCTTAGGTTTATCTATTTGTCGAGTCTAGTTGTCGAGTCTAGGCTCGAAGCCCGAGTCCAAGTCAAAAATTGGCTTGTCAAGTCCAAGGCGAGTCCAAGTCTTTTAACACTAGTGTGAACACATCGAGGAATAATGTATATGCCGATGAAGAGAAAACCCATCCTTGTTTCCAAACAAACCATGGTATAGATATGGGTGGTCGAGATAAAACATCACTCTTCTAGATAGTTTGAACCATAATCTTTCATGGCTGCAAACACACCTTCATTATGTGTGTTCTTGATCCTATTGAAGAAATGGTGGAACATGTTGTAGATCAAATATTGCAACCCTAAGTCCACAAAAAGGTTACTTGTCCCGATTTCCGCAAATGTCTTTAAGATGTTCATCCTTCTTGAGTAATGCCAACTACTATCATCGGTTGCCATGCTTCTAATGGAAATTCAATTTGTTGCAATACCCAAAGGCTACCAGGTTCATTCACTCTAATACCACTGTAATGACTCGAACTCTGGATCAATAGATTTTTGATTTATTTCTTATTGGATTCACAAAGGTTGTCATCCAATATTATTAAGATAGATAACAAAGTCCCCAAATTATAAATGAAATAAATTCTGAATATGAAATCTAATTCAAATATCAATTTGATAAATAAATATAATAGTTGTTTCTAATTAATCAATTAAAATCAAGTGCTAGCTTTGAGTATAAATCTACCTATCATTGATATATAGGCCTTGAGAATTGGGAGGATGCCTTTCCTGATCAATACTTTGTACTCATGCATCTTACTCTGAGTCCTTTCCAGATTATATGCTTGAAACGTATACTCCCATATTATAATTTGTTTTCTCATATAGACCAATCCCACACTAGGTAATTCAATAATAAAAATAAGTCCACAAATTGATTACCCTGATCCTCCCTTCTTATTCTCTTTTATACTCGAAAACTACACAATTGAATCTTGATAGCAATATCACAATTTAACACATTGTAGAAAATACCTCCTTCTTATCAATTGATGAGCTAAAGGGGCTCTATAATGAATGTTTCATAAGGCACAAAACTTGCTAGAGGTTTTGCAAATGGGGTTGCAAGCTAAGTGGGCTTAACCTTCGGGAAAAAACTTTGTCGTTAAGCGCTTGAGCTGGAGTAGTACTGGGATGGGTGACCTCCCGGGAAGGCCTAGTGCCTCACCTCTATGAGCATCACCTACATGCAATGAGTGCTAAGTGGGCCATTCATTATCATGAGAGATGGGTTCTTGTGAACTCAACCCTCTTTCAATCCATGTTAGCCTTGGGACTGTATAGGAAGCTGGAGGTCGTACCAAGTATGGGATCAAAAAGTTTGTATAAAAAATCTAAAAAATAGAGAACAATGTGAATAATTCTTATATTATCTTCTCCAAAAGTTCATCAACAACCTCCATTCGAGCCTCTCAAGGATTTACATAGTGTTTTACACCCTTTTCTAACTGATCCATGCCCTTAACTAACTAAAAACCAACTTTCAAAACAAGTAACTGTTGGATTTCAAATTTGTTGCTTTCAGCAACTTACAAATTTGCAACTTTAGACTCCTCCAACCTAAGGGATCGATATGGTGGAACATAGCTCAAAGCGATTCCACGTGTTTCAGTGTGAAAGAGGACCATGCCTAGTGTAAACATACCTATTCATATGTGTTGGAATAGTCCGCTTGGTCACACAAGTTGTAGAATGAAAGTTGCACCACTTTGCAACTTTGCATTGCTTGCATTTGATGTTTTTTCCATCAAGTGAAAATCCGCCACCACGCAAAAAACACTCTGAGATAGCCAAAACTAAGAGAGGTTTTTGTAGAGGGGCTCAACATGATCCTGTAGAATTAGACGAGAAGTTTATAAGCATCATGGTATCCGAGTAATAACATGCTAAAGTTTGCAATCATTTTGCACTTTGGACCCTTAAGGGATCGATCCGGTGGAACGTAGCTCGGAGTGATTCCACGTGCTTCGGTGCAAAACAAGACTATGCATAGCATAAAAATACCTATTCAAATGCGTTGGAGCAGTTAGTTTTTTCATACAAGTTGCAGAGCGAAAGTTGCACCACTTTGCAACTTTGCACAACTTGAATTTGACACTTTTTCCATCAAGTGAAAATCTGCCGCCATGAGAAAACCACTCCAAGATAGCCAAAACCAAGAGAGGTTTTTCTAGAGGGGCCCAACATCTTCTTGTAGGATTAGATGAGAATTTTCTAAGTGTCACGGTATCCAAGTAATAGCATGTTGAAGTTTGCAGCCATTTTGCACTTGGACCCTTCAGGGATCAATCCAGTGGAACATAGCTCAAAGTGATTCCACGTGTTTCGATGCAAAAGAGGACCATTCCTAGCATAAAAATATCTATTTAGACGTGTTGGAATAGTCTGATTGGTCACACAAGTTGCAGAACGAGAGTTGCACCACTTTGCAACTTTGCACTACTTACATTTGATGTTTTTTCCATCAAGTGAAAATCTGCTACCACGGGAAAACCACTCTGGGATAGCCAAGACCAAGAGAGGTTTTTGTAGAGGGGATCAACATGATCCTATAGGATTGGAAAAGAAGTTTCTAAGCATCAAGGTATCAGAGTAATAGCATGCTAAATTTTGCAACCATTTTGCACTTTGGACCCTTAAGGGATCGATCTGGTGGAACGTAGCTCTGAGCTATTCCACGTGTTTCAATGCAAAAAAAGACCATGCCTAGTATAAACATACATATTCAGATGCGTTGGAGCAGTTAGTTTGGTCATACGAGTTGCAGAGCGAAAGTTGCACCACTTTGCAACTTTGCACAACTTGAATTTGACACTTTTTCCATCAAGTGAAAATCCGCCGCCATGAGAAAACCACTGCAAGATAGCCAAAACCGAGAGAGGTTTTTCTAGAGGGGCCCAATGCCTTCCTGTAAGACCAGATGAAAAGTTTCTAAGTGTCACGGTATCCAAGTAATAGCATGCTAAAGTTTGCAGCCATTTTGCACTTTGGACCCTTTAGGGATCGATCCGGTGGAACATAGCTCAGAGAAATTTCAAGTGTTTCGGTGTGAAAGAGGACCATTCCTAGCGTAAAAATACCTATTCAGACGTGTTGGAACAGTCCACTTGGTCACACAAGCTGCAGAACGAAAGTTGCACCACTTTGCAACTTTGCACTGCTTGCATTTGATGTTTTTTCCATCAAGTGAAAATCCGCCACCACGGGAAAACCACTCTGAGATAGACAAAAATGAGAGATTTTTTTGTAGAGGGGCTCAACGCGATCATGTAGGATTAGACGAGAATTTTCTAAGCATCATGGTATCCGAGTAATAGCATGCTAAAGTTTGCAACCATTTTGCACTTTGGACCCTTAAGGGATCGATCCGGTGGAACGTAGCTCGAAGCGATTCCATGTGTTTCGGTGTGAAACAAGACCATGCCTAGCATAAACATACCTATTCAGATGTGTTGGAGTAGTTAGTTTGGTCATACGTATTGCAGAGAGAAAGTTGCACCACTTTGCAACTTTGCACAACTTGAATTTGACACTTTTTCCATCAAGTGAAAATCCGCCGCCACGAGAAAACCACTCCAAGATAGCCAAAACTAAGAGAGGTTTTTCTAGAGGGACCCAACGCATTCCTGTAGGACCAGACAATAATTTTCTAAGTGTCACGGTATCCAAGTAATAGAATGTTGAAGTTTGCATCCATTTTCCACTTTGGACCCTTCAAGGATCGATCCGGTGGAACATAGCTTAGAGCGATTCTACGTGTTTCGATGTGAAAGAGGACCATGCCTAGAAAAAACATATCTATTTAGACATGTTGGAACAGTCCGCTTGGTCACACGAGTTGCAAAAAAAAAAGTTGCAAATTGTTTACATGATCTTTTTCACATTGTTTACATTTCAAAATTCAAAGTTTACAAATTTTCCTATTCAAGGCATTTACAGAACAAGATGCTACTACACCAAACATGAAATCCAACCTTACAATATTTGATTATATCTCATTATGTAATTAAATCTTATTACAATGCCTCAGGCACTTCATTCTCACATATCTTTTACAATGTCACTCATACATTCGAGATTCTCTTTAAATGTCTACATCATAGGTGCCCATTATGAGGTTAACTTCAAATGAGTAACTTGAGATTCCCTCGCTAAGCTTCGCACACTCTTTTATAATGGCTTGAAATAAAAATTGAGATTTGTCAAGATCATCAAAATAAGGATGTTGCATTGCTTTTTTGGCTGAGATTCTCTTTGATGGCTCTTAAATCAGCATTTTCTGTAACGAAAGATCAATCAATTTTTAGTAGTTTACTTACAAATACGCAAAGTAGAAGAGAAAAAGAAAGAGAATCCAAAATGGAAATGAAATAAAAATAGATGGAAGGCACTTACAGATGTTGCATGTAGGCATCAAAATAAGTATGTTGCATTGCTTTTCTGGCTGACATTCTCTTGGATGGCTCATATATCTACATTTTTTGCAAGGGGACACCAATCACTATAAAAGAAGATGATAGCATTGGCATCAAAAAAATTAATGTGCATACAAGTATAATTAATAAGAACCAATGTGTATATACTTACAAATTAATCCAATGAACCATCCAGGTCTTCTCTTCTCTTTATTGTGTCAAGTATTGCCTCATGGTCAGACTCACAGACCTTCCATAGCATCTTGTTCAAAGTTCTACCCCCATATTTTTTCAAATGAACATTCGATGCCACGACAAGGTTCGAGTAATGAAGAATCTTACAATGCATGTCAAAGTTCTGAAATGGCCAATGTTTAACATTTGAATGTGGGTACCTTCTAAGCCATGTTCCAGTAACCACAACTAAGTCTGTAGGGTATTTGATGTTTTCTTCATCTATAAGTGGGGCCTCCAATTTATTTTTGGTCTCAACACAATGACACAAGTAATAGTTTGTTCCCTCTTCATTGTCTTCATCTACAATAACTGCATAAACATACCTTGCATTGATATGTGCAAAAAATCTCTTGAAATTTGTCAACATTACGAATACAGTACAAAGTAAGATAACGATATGGAATTTCAACAACTAAGAAAGTAGATATATATCACCTAGTTGAACTAGATTTGATACATGGTCAAAGTCGACCGATGATTCCATCTATGTCAGTTCCAATGCCGTCGGAGGGCGATACGTGTGAAGTGGGCTAAGATAAATTGTGAACCATTTTTCAACCCACCTCCCTAACTCACAATCATTCCAGGCTTGCATTTTACATGAAGAACAAAAGCATGACATCTTTTGTGTATTGATACTTGATGAACTTGCATTTGAGCTAAGGAAAGAGTGTACCTCACTCGATCCTATTAGTGTACAACAGTCCTCATATGGTACAATGTTAGTATCATCCACCAACCAAAAAACTCTAAGAACTGAAGATGTACCTTCATTACCTGGACCCATCAAAACATTACACCACTCGATGATTGATTTTGCATCTATCAAGTTTGTACTGTCTTTATACTTTAACTCTTCTCGTGCTAATGCTCTTTTCATGCATGCTCCTGCATTATCATGCTCACCCTTTCCATGTCCGGCCTCACAAAAGTTCCACATATGTTGAACACCTGTAATGGCATGCATCCTGCACAACCAGTAGAACATGCACGAGTTCTTGAACTGTGCTGCACAGTTATCAAACCATATTATATGTTGATCATATTTTATGCCTCTCTGAGCCAAACCACTATAGAACATCTGGAAGCAACTGTAGACATCTAAATTTGACCACTTCTACATGATCAAAATCATCTACTCTATTCATCTATTTCATTAATAGTGATTAAATAATTTATTTAATCATTATTTCATTTTCTGCCTAAGGTTTCTAAAAGTATGTAATTAAATAAATTAAATACTTTACCTTATCCCTTTTCTTCTCTAAATTAAATAAATATGACAAATTATTTAATTTAGTCTTTTTAACATCATCTACTCTACTCATCTATTTCATTAATAGTGATTAAATAATTTATTTAATCATTATTTCATTTTCTACTAAGGTTCCTAAAGTATCTAATTAAATAAATTAAATACTTTACCTTATCCCTTTTCTTCTCTAAATTAAATAAATATGACAAATTATTTAATTTAGTCTTTTAACCCATTTGGATTAAAATCAATTTTTAATTCCCCTTTTTTTTCTCTCCTTGTCACATTCTCCATAACCCCCTTTTAATCCAGATTAAATTAATTAATTTATGATTAGGATGTGCACCACTTAATCTTAATTAAATGTCACTTCCTCCATAATCTCCCACTTGCCTTTAATCTCTCATTAATTATCTTAATCATGTGTTTGCACAACCTTAATCAAATTCATTAACCATATTTAGCTTACCTTTTCTGGTCAACCTTCCCACTTACCATTTTTAGCCTGGACTCTCTTCCCCATGTGAATTTTTCATTCACTTTTGTCTTCCCAAGGTCTTCCTCATCCCCATACAAGATTCTAGAAGGCTTGACTTGTCACTTTACATGTGCCAAGGACTTCTAGAACCTTGGACTTGTCACATCACCCATATGTGACAAATCTCCAGCTTTTTGGAGACCTTCTTTTACCACTTCCCCTTTTCCCATGGAGATTTTTGAGAAATTCTAAAATTCTTCAAAAGTCTCTTTCATCCTCATTTGAGGACAAAAAATTCTTTTTTGAGGAAATCTTCTCATCCCCCAAGGTACCTCAAAGGTACTTGTCCTTCATCCACCTCATGTACTTCTCTTCCACCTATTGTCCTTCTCCTCCACCTCATTTCCACATCACTCCACCCTAAGACATCTCACATTCCACATGTCAAGATGTGAGGGCTTGTGAGTCCTCAACTCACCATAGCCCTTCATCTTGATCTTGTTGGATCAATCTCAACCGTTGAATTATCTAGAGAATTTCAATTAGTCTATAAACACCCCCTCATTTCTTCCATTTTGGGATCAAGTCTTTTGCAAACAAACTCTTGCAAATTTACCACTTGAGCTCTCATCTCATCATCATTACATCTTCATCCGTTTTGCGTATCATTTTCATATTCAACATAGCTTGTCATCCAAGGAGCACACAACTCTTCAAGATTAAGGGCCAACCAAGGAAAGAGCAACATAGAAGGTATAACAAACAACATTCAATTTGTTTTATCTTACTTCCATGTTATCCATTTTCTTAGGCTAATCATTGAAGTGCCCTTTTATCTTGTTATTTCCTCTTGTTGCATTGTTAGTTTTTATCTAGTATCTCACATTAGGACTTGACATTTTATTAGGATCACATTTTTGGCACGCCCGTTGGGACCCACAAAAGGGTTTCTTTCTTTCACGTTTGCTATTTTTTTAGCTTGTTTGCAGGTTTGGGTCACAGAGGGGCAGATTTGCCCTTCCGGGTGCTACAGAAGTGCGGATACGCCCTCGCAATCTGATGTTTCTGACAATTTTTTTACTGCAGAAGTGCGGATACGCCCCCACAGTCCAACGTTTTCCTAACTGTTTTCTGCAAAAGTGTGGATACGCCCCCGCAGTCCAACGTTTTACTAACTGTTTTCTGCAGAAGTGCAAATACACCCTCGCATTCCAACATTTTTATTGACTATTTTCTACAGAAGTGCGGATACGCCCCTGCGTTTTGATTTTTTTTTTTGCCTAACTGTTTTCTACAGAAGTGCGGATACGCCCCCATAGTCCAACGTTTTGCTAACTATTTTTTGCAGAAGTGCGGATACGCCCCTATTTTCTAATGTTGTTTTTGCCTAACTATTTTCTGCAGAAGTGTGGATACGCCCTCACATTCCGATTTTTTTACTGACTGTTTTCTGCAGAAGTGCGGATACGCCCTCGCATTCTGATGTTTTTACTGACTATTTTTTGTAGAAGTGTGGATACACCCACATTTTGACATTTTTATTGATTTTTTTCTTCAGAGGGGCGGATTTGCCCACCCAGTTCAACATTTTTCACTGCAGAGGGGCGGATTTTCCCTAAACAACACGTTCAGAAAGGTAAAAAAATTGCATTTTAGCTTCATTTTTGTCTCTTTCTTTTGTTGTTTTGTGCTCTAATCCTCTAACCCTATTTGTTGGTGGGTGAAGTCAGATTTCTTGCTGATATCTTGAGTATTTTGCAAAAATCACAAAGGGAAAAAGATAAAACAACTGACATTTGCTTGCAGGGCCTTTGTTTTATTCTTATTTTTAAAAGTCTTTCCTTACTGCTTTATCTATTTACTTAGTATAAGTAGGGGAAAGTAATATTTTCTGCTTGCTGTGTTTGTTTTATTTTATTTTACCCTAAGGGGGCATTAGTTTGTTTTCACCTTCCTCCTTTGCACTTTGCGCGAATCTGAAGGGGGTAGTTGGAAACGATTAGTGTCTTCTTCTTAGTGGGACCTTCTTGGGGATTTCATCACCCGAAGGGATGATTCCAACCACGTGTGCCGACGGGGTATATAAAGGGGGGAGAGCCAAAGCTGTACCCCAATCCAGTTGCGTCGTAATTGGCGGAACATCGAAGCTAGGGTGATACCTAGATAGACATGAAGAGTTGGTATGAGCCTTCCAGTATCTCGCTGGGGTTCCCGACTCACACTTGTGACGGACTGGTGTTCACAGTTGTGCCTCACGTACCGAGTGTATTTCGAGGACTCCCTAGAAACCTTGTTCATTCTAGAGTAAGACCTTTGTCGGCCATACCCTTTAAACACTAATCATAGGATTGTGCTTGTTCAAAGTGTCTTTCTGTGAAAAAATAGTAAATTTTGATAAGTCAAACCTTTATTGAGTCATTTTAAGTCCTTACCATAATCCCTCATCCAAACCAATTCATTGTTTTTGTGGAGGGGTGGATTTTCCCCCCTGTTTCAGCACTTTTCACTGCAGAAGTGCGGATATGCCCTCACAATCCGACATTTCTGATAGTTTTTACTGTAGAAGTGCAGATACGCCCCCTGAACGGACAATTTCATCCATTTGACCACTCTAAACTTCCGTTTGAACCCCCAAAATCTCCATTTGACCATTTGATCATCTTAAACACTCATCTAACCAATCCAAACATCCATTTGACCATTCCAAACCTCCATTTAACCTTTCTAAAATGTCTATTTATCACATTCTCATTCCACCATTTGGGATACCCAACTTACCGTGTGACCTAAACATTTCCATCAAGACATCTTCCATTTACATTCATCATCAACCCTCACCATAAAATTCCTTAAAACCTTATTTTAGGAGTTATCTCCCGAATTGACCAAGGCGTTGAGTTTGATCATTATCCTACATATCAATCCTTGTCTTCAACCTAATCAATTTGCTTCTATCTTGAGGCAGATTTGTGTTGTAAGTCAACATCATTGGCCCAAATCAACCCCCTTCCATCTCAAGGTGGATTCGGTGTCGTGATCATTGATTTAATCTGATCAACCAACGTTATAAGTCACTTAGGGTAATTTATAAATCAGGTTTTAGGATCCCCTCCATCAAACCAATCCTTATCCAAATCATCCAATTGATACATCATCAATTGATCCATCATCCAACCCAATCCAATCTATCCAAATCCAATCAAAATCCCATCATCCAATCAAACCAATCCTTATCCAAATTATCCAATTGATACATCATCAATTGATTCATCATCCAATCCAATCCAATCTATCCAAATCCAATCAAAATCCCATCATCCAATCAAAATCAATCCTCATCCAAATAAACAAATTGATACATCATCATTTGATCTAAGCAAATCCAATCATCATCCAATTGATACATCATCAATTGATCCAAACAATCCAATCATCAAATTAAGACATCATCATTTGATCCAATCAAATCAATCCTCATCCAAATCATCCAATTGATACATCATCAATTGATCCAAATAAATCCAATCAAAAATCCAAATCATCCAATTGATCCAAACAATCCAATCATCAAATTGATACATCATCATTTGATCCTTTCAAAACAATTCTCATCCAAATCATCAAATTGATACATCATCAATTTATCCAAACAAATCCAATCCCAATCCAAATCATCCAATTGATACATCATCAATTGATCCATCATCCAATCTAAATCAATCAATCCAAATCATCACCTAGATCATCTTTTAGAGATTGCATCTTGAAATCACTTAGTTGTTTTGCATGTTCATGCCCGTTCAAACTCGTTCACAAACAGAAAAGCAAATGGCAGACCAACAAACTCAAGCTTCCAACCGAATGTCCCTCAAGATCCTAATAGAATTCCACACGATCTCCATAACAACGTCTCATCTCAATCAAACACCAACATCCAGAATATCACACCACCTAGTGACGAAAAGATGGTCAATCAACCCGAAATCACCGTTGACGAGTATCTTAGTAATCCTGCCAATGTCCAAATGACTGATCGTCTCCTAAACAAATGTGGGGATAATATCCTCACCACCTTACTCATGAAGGGATTCAAACCACCATCTGGTTTCAATACATCACAATATGCCCTTCCCCCATTTGTTGACCCACAAACCTCACAAAATGTTCCAAAAAATTCCTACGTTCCTGAAGGTGCACCCGCTGAAAATTGGTACCAACCCGAACTTGAAAATGTTGTCATCCATCAAGTCCAAGAATATCCTCGTCTTCCAACCACAAAATCTACTATTCCACCACCCGATCCTAACGATCCCCATACCTATGGCATGCCGCCATACATTCCATCTACTCCATCGCTTCCTCCCCCATATTCTAATATTGGGGGCACACCTCCACTTACCAATGTGCTACCTCCCGCATTTCAACAACCTCCAAATAATCCACACCAATCCACCACACTACCAGCACTACCACATGTTGCTACTATTATAGCTTCATCTCAACACTTGCATCCACAACATCCACAACACACTACCATTCTCACACAACCATCACATCAAGTAGTGCAACCTACCCCACAGCAACAACAACACATCCCATCTCATACATCTCAACAACAACAACACATCTCATCTCACCCATCTCATCAACAACAACACATCTCATCTCATCCACCTCATCAACAACAACAATGACCTCCACAACAACATGTGCATATCCCTACACAAACACATCATAATCCGCTTACTAAGTACCTATATCATCCCTCTAGCACATACACTATTCCATCCCATACAAATCCTCATCAAAATGCGCAAAACCAAACACATACCCAACCACCACCTTACACCAATCTTTCACAACCTCAACATCACCTCCACCCACAAACCATACCCATATGCCACGCAACAAACCACCATTGCACAACAATACCAATCCTACCCGCCCTACTTTCAACAATAACAAACTCACCAACAGGGGGCACCTTACACTTCCTATTACCAACAACCATCATCACATCCACAAAGAGGCCCTACCTCTACACATTACCAAAATGCTATGCAGCAACAGGACCCCTCTCTTGTTTCCTACTATCAACAACAAGTGGCTCCCACTCAACATAATCAATCATCCAACTATCAATCCACTTACAATCAACCAACGCATTCATATCCGACTCAACCCGTTTATGATCCAACAATTGTAGGGCCATCCTCATCATATCCATAATATTATCCATACAATCAATCCACTTTGACTCCCACAACTCCCATCAATAAGGACTTGGAAGAAGTAAAAGCAGCATTAAAGGACCTACAAGCTGGAGCGGGTAAACAATCATTCAAGTTTGAGGACATATGTCCTTATCTTTTTGATCCCTCCATCTCATTGATTCCTTTTCCCAAACATTTTGAGATACCAAAATTCGATAAATACAAGGAACCAAGAACCCTAGAGCCCACCTTCAAGAATTTTACGCCCATTGCCAAGAGGTCATGCATAATGACAATTATCTCATCTGACTTTTCCCAAAGAGTCTACAAGGGGTTGCCCTTAACTGGTTTATGGGTCCTGAAAAGGGATCTATCAAAACCTTCGCACAATTATCCAAATAGTTTGTCTCTCACTTCTCTTTTAATCTAGAGAAATATATTGACACACTTGATCTCCTCAAAGAAAAACAACGTGATGGAGAGACCTTTGCAAGCTACTTACAAAGGTGGCATGCCTTGGCTAGCAGGATGAAATCCCCACCAATAGAAAAAGATATGGTCACGCTATTTATCAAAAACTCCCACCCGGATATGGCTCATAATTTCCAACTCCATTGTATCACCACCTTTGCAAGACTTGTGGAGAAAGGCCCCATCTTAGAACGAGCCCTTGTTGCAAAAGGGAAAGTCAAACATTTCAATTCTGATAGAGAGAAATCATTTGGGGATAAACCTCGTTATTGGAATAGAAATAAAATTATGTCAATGACGGTGTCACCGACACCAAACATGTTCAAGTGGCCACCACCACCAAAACGTACCCTCCTCAGCAACAACCATCAGTCCAGACCACCATATTTGTCCCTCAGGGGGCACCATGACAACAATCCAATCAAAACAACCAAGGGGGAAACAAACGACAGCTCACTCAGTTGGGAGAACCCCTTAGCGTGGTGTTTAATAAGCTTCTTCAAGCTAATTATCCCATCACCTATCCTGTTACCAAACCTCTTGATACATCTAAACCCAAGCCTACTTGGCTTAAAGACAATGAATATTGTGAATTTCACAAGATTAAGGGGCATACCCTAGATAAATATCAAGGCCTAAAAACCTACATTCAAGGCCTCATCGATCGAGGTGAAATCCATGTAGATGCTAACATAGCATCTTCGTCCAATGCTCAATTACAAATATATCAAAACACCTTTCCTAACCATAATCAGGGTCCTAGTACGTCCAACTCAAATCCTAGACCTAGCAATAATAACAAGTAGGGTAACAGTACTAATAACATCAGCTACAAAAAAATACCATACAATTATCAAGATGTGGTTTCATATTTAGAACAAGTGGAGCCACGTGTATCCATGATACATGTTAAAGGAAAAGATCCACAATGTGTTGTCACCACTCGGCGAACCTGCATCACAGTCCCAGCAGCACCTCCATCTACCCAACGACCATCCACCAATTCCCAATATAACATCCTAGACCATCTAGGTAAGACTACAACCCAAATATCCATTTTGGATATGCTTAAGTCATCTCCCATACATCAAGATATCTTAACTAAGGCTTTGCAAAGCACACAAGTGCCTGATAATATTGACCCTACCCAATTTCAAGCATTGTTAGGCAATCTCTCATCAACCTATCAGTTAGCCTTTAGCCAAAAGGACATGCCACATCTTGATTCAAGCCACAACCGCCTCCTCCATCTCAAGGGCGGTGTAAATTGCCAAAAAGTAAAAAGGGTACTGGTAGATAATGGTTCGTCCCTAAATCTTTGCACGCTAAAATTCATACAATAGGTTGGATACACCCAAGCTAACCTGAGAAATCAAATGATCACCATCAAGGCCTATGATGATGCAGAGCGTGATTCTAAAGGAATGATTAGCCTCCCTATTCAAGTGGGTCCCATTGTACAGTACACTATGTGTCATGTTTTGGACCTTGAACTTCCATACAACATCCTTCTTGGATGTCCATGGATTCACTCTATGCAAGTCATCCCATCCACCTATCACCAATGCTTAAAGTTCCCATTTCAAGGAATGGAAGTCACCATACAAGTCGACCCTCAGCCTTTTGAATATTGTCGTGCCTTGGAAGCTTCCTTTCCTCATTCACATTACTGTCCAGGAGTCAAAATGGGGGTAACCCCAACATCTGATCCTGACCCATCAACCAATACACTAAACACTTCATCCCCACCATCATCCACACCTGCTTCCACCATCACCAAGGTCCAAATCATAGACAAGGGATGTGGCAAATATGAAATGCATACCACACTCAATGTGGCAACCATGCCACCTTCACCTCACACATATGGACAACCAATTCTGCCGCTACCAAAAGTAGAAGAAAAGACACTCACACTCACTTCCAAGAACATGGGGTCAACAACATTCAATGATTTGGGATCCCTCCAGGATCAAATGGACGAAGATATCAGTCAATGGGTTTATCAGGAGGAACCTGAGCCACCACATCCACTTATAGAATACTTCCAAGAAGTCTATCCATGTGCCTCCAAATTCATTGAAAAGTGTCATTACCAAGGCGGAGGCCTTGGTGCGGAAGAACAAGGAAAACGTCAGCCCATTGAAGCAACTACCATCTAACCAAGAAATTTGGGCTTGGGTTATGATACTAAATAGAAGGGTCCTACAACATCCTTTAGCACTTCTAACAATGTTAGTGTTGACAACGGTTCCCTCGAAGACATACCAGAGGAAGAGTCCATCATACACACGTACGATGATTTGAATCACATTGACCTCCCCACCATGTTTGAATGCTTATTTGTTTGTACCATAACTTTATCCCTTAAACATCCTGAGCTTATCGATCATGACCTACAAGGTAGCGCACCTGTCAGCACATTTCCCTCAAAGGATACCTACATGCATCTAATGGGATTGGGGGAAGATGAACGCCCTAATTGCAAAAGAAAAAAGAAGCAAAAGCAAAATAGGTCATCAAGTGAAAACCTCACCGAGGCGCTTTTTGACTTGGAAAAAGTAAAAATAAAGGATGTATCTGACAGTGAAAACCATAATACGGTGCTGGAAGATGGGGATGTTCATCTTCCACTTGTAGGAACACAACTATCTGAGCAATCTTCAATTCTCATTGAAGAAACACAAGAGGTGAATTTGGGGACAGAAAAAACTCCAAGGATCACCTATGTGGCCAAATCTTTATCTAAAGCAGAGTATCGTACCATTGTCCACATTCTTCGAGAAGGGGTTATCAACTTTGCATGGGCTTATTCTGATATGCCTGGCCTGGATCCTAATCTTGTTGTACACCATTTGGATGTCCGTCCAGAGGCCAAACCTGTCAAGCAGAAGCTCCGAAAGATGTATCTGCAGGTGGCATTATTGGTTAAGAAAGAACTGGAAAAGTTACTGGATGTTGGTTTTATCAGACCCATTGATTATTCTGATTGGATCTCCAATATAGTACCTATTGCTAAACCCAATGAAGACATCAAAATTTGTACAAATTTCTGAGATCTTAACAAAGCTTTCCCAAAAGATGACTTTCCATTCCCTAACATCGACATGTTGGTCGACATCGCTGTAGGACACGAGATGCTATCCCTCATGGATGGCTTCTCTGGCTACAATCAGATCCAGATTGCCCCTGAAGATCAACACAAAACCGCTTTTACAACACCTTGGGGTACTTTTTGTTACAATGTCATGCCCTTTGGTCTCAAAAATGTGGGGGCAACATATCAACGGGCAATGACGGCTATATTCCATGACCTCATCCACATCATCATGGAAGATTATGTTGATGACCTACTAGAAAAATCTCGAACCAGAGAAGAGCACCCTGCCATTCTGAAATGGATCTTTGAGCGCTTAGAATAGTATAAGCTTCGATTGAATCCAAAAAAATTGTGTGTTTGGTGTCACATCAGGGAAACTATTGGGATTCATAGTGTCCTGAAGAGGCATCGAGGTTGACCCAGCTAAGGTGAATGCTATCATGGATATGCCTCCACCAAGAAACCTGAAACAGTTAAGGAGCCTCCAAGGGAAACTACAATCCATCCGTCGGTTTATAGCCCAACTTGCAGGTAAATGTCAGTCATTCACCCACCTTCTCAAGAAAGACACCAACTTCAAGTGGAATCAACAGTGTTAGTTGGGTTTTGACATGATCAAAGGATACTTGGCCCACCCGCCGATCTTGATGCCACCTATCCTTGGAAAACCCCTCTTACTGTACATATTTTCCACATCAGTTGCTTTGGGGGAATTATTGGCACAACATGATGAATTCTCAAAGGAACGGGTGATCTATTACATTAGCCACACGCTGGTCGAGTATGAAGTCAATTATTCACCAATGGAAAAGACATGTCTCATTGTGGTTTTCAGCACACAAAAGCTATGCCACTATATGCTTAGCCATCCTATCAAATTGATATCCAAAATCGACCCCCTCAAGTACCTGTTGTCCAAGACATCCCTAACTAGTTGAGTGGCTAAATGGATCATGCTCCTCAGTGAGTTTGATATAGAATATGTGGATAGAAAGGCCATTAAAGGACAATTTATAGCGGATCAGTTGGCAGATGCCTTGTTAGTGGATGCCTATCCCATAGAAATTGAATTTCCAGATGAATTAGTATTTGCAGTCTTAGAAGCCACCACTTAGACACTGTACTTTGATGGATCACACACTCATAATGGATCGGGGGCAGGAGTCTTGCTTATTACCCCCCAAGGTGATTACATACTGAAATCATCAAAACTGGCTTTTCCCTGCACCAACAATATCTCTTAATATGAAGCCCTTCTCACAGGCCTCAAAATTGCAGTCTAATGGCACATCACTCATCTGCAAGTTTTTGGTGACTCCCAATTGGTCATAAAACAGGTCAACGATGAGTTTCTAACAAAGGATGAAAATTTGTTGCTGTACAAATGAATGGTGGACGACTTCAAAAAATATTTCACTTCCATCCAATTTGAGTAGATCTTGAGACTCTAGAATAAGGCAGTAGATGCTATGGCTACCATTGGCTCTCTCCTCAACATGCCAAAAGATTGCACAAATTGTCAGTTCCTAGTCGAGCAACTCCTAATCCCAGCGTACTATATCCCTGAGAGTGACATGGTGTGTGCTATTGTAGGTCCTGAATCCCCTTGGTACCATGACATTTACACCTATATTCATGAAAACACCCTCCCGCCTGATCTCACGAGAAACCAACGTAAATCATTTATCCAACGCACTGCCCGCTACACCATTATCGGTGATACACTTTATCGATGTGGATATGATGGAACTCTCCTCCGTTGTTTAGATGAAACTGAAGCTCGCACGATATTAATAGAAGTGGATAGCGGTATTTGTGGGGCCCATTCTAATGGTATGGCCCTAGCCAAACGGATTCTCAGAGTAGGATATTACTGGCCTACAATGGAACAAGATGCTTGTGAGTATGTCAAAAAGTGTCTTCTGTGTCAACAACATGCAGATCTGATTCATGCTCTAGCACAAGAGCTCCAACCCATCACAACACCTTGGCCGTTTTCACAATGGGGTTTCGACTTGATTGGAAAGATCTACCCTCCATCCTCTGATGGACACACCTTTATCATCACAGCCACTGAATACTTCACCAAGTGGTATCCAACATCGTTGGTCCACTCCCTATTACCCCCAAGGTAATGGACAGGTAGAAGCAACAAACAAAACATTGATCAAAATCATTAAGAATATGGTCAATAGCACTGGTCGTGATTGGCACCTCCATATCCATCCCACTCTTTGGGCCTACCGTACATCCATCCGCACCCCTACCGGTGCTACTCCATACTCTCTTGTCTATGGCGCTGAAGCCATCTTTCCAATCGAAGTTGAAATCCCTTCACTCTGAATCTCCCTCAAGAATCTCATCACTGACGAAGACACCCAAGTGGCACGCTTGGTACAATTGGAATTGTTGGATGAAAAATGGGTCAAGGCTTATAACCACCTGCAAGCCTATCAGCACTGACTCAAAAGGAGCTACAATAATAAATTCCACCCTTGCCAATTCATTGTTGGTGATTTAGTCCTAAAAGAGAATCAGCGGAATCAGCAAGATCGAGAGAAAAAGGGTAAGTTTGAAGCAAACTGGTTGGGCCCTTATGTTGTCACCACGAAATATGGTTCTGGCACCTATAGGCTCTCCACCTCTGAAGGGGAGCCCTTGGAGGAACCCATCAAAATCATGCACCTAAAGAAGTTCTACACTTAGGTCAGCTAGGGTATCCTTCCTGGTAAAAGTCAAAAATACAAAAAAATCAAAAAAATCAAAAAAAATCCAAAATAAGTAAAGAGAAATAATTCGTCCTATGGTGAAAACCACCCCTACGTGGCACCTTGGATATGTATGATTGGTGAAAACCTGGCAACAGGTGCCTCTTGTATAGGGCTTAATCATTATCTACCTCGTGTCCTGGTTACCTCATGGCTTATCCGCCGATTCCTCAATCCCCATATCCTCCCATCTGCTTGCATCACCTCGTCGCTTGGTATATTCTGGTTGAGCATTGGATGACCGTCATCCGCTATCCAACACCTTGAGCTTGCAATCTTGATTTGAGCTTATGTCCCCTCATTGTCATATTCGTCTCCATCTGGGTCTCATCATGTCTCCTTCTGAACTACATTGCCCCTGCGCTTGCACGTAGGAAAGGCTGATCATTTGATCCGTCCCCGGGGCTTCTCGTTGTCTTCTTTTGTGGTCCACTCGTTTGATCATTGTCCTCCATCAATTTCCATCATCCTCTTTCTGCATTTATCATCGTCTCCACTTGAACTACGACACCTCTACGCTTGCACGTAGGCAAGGCTAATCTTTCATCAGCCCCCAAGGCATTTTGTCCTTCATCATCTGTCCTCATAGTCCACTTTTCGATCTTGTCCATCCTTGGTCTTTTGTCCTGTTCGAACTACATTGCCCCTGCGCTTGCACATAGGCAAGGTTGATCTTTTGATCTACCCTGGGGCTTGTGTTTGTCTTGGTCATCCATCAGTTTCCATCAGTCCACTTTTCGCTCTTTTACCGTGGTCTTTTCCTAAACTACGAGGGCTCTGCGCTTTCACGTAGGCAAGGTTGATCTTTGATCAACCCTTGAGCCCCTAGGTCCTTAGGTTGTGTCTTGTCCTCTTGTTGTCAAGTATGTCCCTATCATCGCTGATTCTTCACAAATAAGGTCTTCTCGTATCAAGAAATCTCCCCAATGGCAATTATCTTGTGTCATCTAGGTCACTTTAGCTTAGTATCCACCATCGGTCTTAACAGGATGCATCCTTCCTAACAGACCACATCAACCCCATCCATCCTTGGAACCTTATGGCAAAGGACGCTTGTAATTGATTATGATCTTTTGGTACTTTTGGACTTTGTTTATCATTTGAGCTCTCTATAATCACTAGTGAAGATCGCCATGATCCTTCATATTGTGGTGTGTTTTTCCTAGTTAACATAGGGACATCTCTTGACTGTTTTATTGTTTCTGTCTGCTGGGATGCTCCACGTGGTACCCACCAGGATTCCTCTCGGATCCTGCATTATGTAGGGGCATCCCTTTGTGCTTGTGGTTATTCCAATACCTGGCCTGACCAAATTCATCGCGACTTTGGGGTATTGGGATAGCCTTCTTGTTTATTGTGTTTGTTTTATGCATTAGACATTAATCCGTCTTGGTCTACATACCCTAACGCCCGATGTCTTATGCTATAGCAAAAATCATTGCTCTAAAGGATGGCAAATTTCATTCATGTTGCATTTCATCTCATTGCATATTCCCCCTTCATCCTATCTTGCTCCTACATCTATGACTCATGATTTTGGTTGTGCAAACTCTCATTCCCTCTTACTAAATTTTCTTCTCAGGATCCTTACGGTTCTTGACAGGTACTGCGCTCCACACACTCTACGCCTACCCATTGATACCTATGTCTGCATTCATTTAGGTTCATTTATCCATTTGCATTAATACATCCATTCATGTATCCATTTGCATTAATTCATTTAAGTTCATCCATTTGCATCAATACATTAAGTTCATTTATCCATATGGCATCAATTCATTAAGTTCATTTATCCATTTACATCCATTCATTTATCCATTTGCATCAATAAATTAAGTTCATTTATCCATATTGCATTAATTCATGTAGGTTCATTCACTTCATTGTGCTCATTCATCCATACATTTCCATATCCGCCTATGCATCATTAATAGGCCCATATTAACTACATCATACATACAATTGCATTACCATTCATAAATCATTAACATCATCCATAATCACCTCATCCACACATGCATAAATAAATCATTAAACACATCCATATCGACACAAAAACATCATATACATATGCATAACATACATCATCTATCATCAGAACATCAATAATGCATAACATAAATCATACATCACAAAACTGTGCGATATAATATCAATAGGGATCATCACATATCATCATCAAAATAATACAATGTCCATATCCAAAATATAGTCAACACATAATCACTTTCATATCATGCTCAAAATAAGGTGCATCATCTAAACATAGGTGCTACACCACCATCCGGTACCTATCAAAAACACCTATATCCTGTCACTTGTCATCTGCTTGTCCTGAGCTACCCACACCTGACCTCTAAGGAGACTCAGGTACCGGTCCCCATTGTGTCAGAGTCCCCTATGACTCACACCCTGGAGTCCCAAACCGAGAAGGAGTCGGCTGGAAGTCACTGTACCCCCTGGTCCGTGTCCCTAAAGACTAGGACGGTGTCGGCATCTGTAGTATCTGCCTAATATACTGCAATGTACACTGGACCAGATTTGGCACTACCTACTCATACGCACCCCTCCAGTACGCCGCCACGTGCATGTACTCATCTCTCTGCCCAACCTGGAACCGAGCGACATTCTGTTCATGCCTATACCTATCCCTCTCTCTGCTAATGGCATGTCACTCCTGCTCCCATGCCTCCTGTGCCGTTGTCAGTAAGCGTATCTGCTCTGCGGCCCTCTCCCTCTCTACCCGCATAGTCGCTAGCTCTGTCCCATCACCCTACCCTCAGTGTGCCTGCCTCTGTGTTATATCTCTCTAGGCATTCTCTGCTCGGCCAACTGCTACGTCTCTCTGGAATTGTAGGATCTGGACCTATCTTAGTACACTGTCCCTCTCCCCCCGTAGTGCTTGCATTTGTGCTTGTAAATTGTCTCTCTCCCCCTGTAGTGCCTACACCTGTCCCTACGCACTCTCTCTCACCCGTTGCACTGTCTCTAATCTGACCTCTGCAGCCTCGGCCTCACCCTCATCTCCTCTAAAGATGCCTCTACCATGGATACTCTCTCCTACAGTGTTGTCCTCTCCTCTAGAAGTCCTATCACCTGAACTCTCAGTGCCTCCATCTCCCTCTCGGCCTGCTGAGCACACTCCATCGAGACACGATCTCCTCCCCCTACTGGCTTTGGCTGACCTCGCATCTGAGCAACTTCCATCACTACCTCTAGCCTGTCTCAGTCCCATGTCACCCGAGCCAGCTCCCCCTGTACTCTCTCCATCCCTACTCGTGCCTCATCCCTCTCTCTCATCCATCTATATATCTGTCGTTAGCTAGCCCACAACATTCTCAAACTTTCTCATCTCTGACTCATGTATCCTCCGCACCTCGGCCTTAGCACTCCTCACCTCTTCCTATAACACCCATATCCTCGCCTGGGCCCCTCTCAATAATACCACTGGATCATCAACTACAGCTGCTGGTACTATGGCTAACGGCTCCACCACCTGTACATCTAGGTCCATCACCTCCCCCTCTCTCTCCTCCTGCACCTGCTCTGCTCAACTCATCAACCGAATCCTCTACGGCTGTCCTCTTCTCCCCACCCTCATCAATCTCCTCAACTCCTACTCAACTGGCTGGACTCTCCTCTGTCGACTACTTTCGAGCCTCTCCCTGGGACGTCCTCTAACATCTGTCGCCCTCTCTACTCCCTCCTGAGGATCTCTGGCCCTCACCTCCTCCTGTGGATCTATGGCTCTCGCCTCCTCCTGTGGCTCTGGAGCTCTCACCTCCTCCTGCTCGGCTCTCACCTACACCCTCATCTGTCGTACTCTACCGCCAATCCCTGTCTGCGTCTGCCTCCCCTCCACCACCCTGAGCATCTCCACCTCTGACTCGCTCCCCAATCCCACAACTTCTATCTCCTCCCCCCCACCACCAGCTCCTCCTACCTCCATCTCCTCTACCACAGCTCTCCTCACCCTCCTCAGCTATCGCCTCCTCCTGACTCTACCCCTCCTCGCCAGTTGATCTCCAGTGACACCCTCCTCTGCACCACCACTTTGTTGTCCCTCATCCTCATAACCACCTTGCTCCAGGTCCATATCCTCCCCCCCACCACCAGCTCCTCTCACCTCTCTCTCCTATCCCTCCTCCTCCCGTCTCTCATCCTCATGTCCACCTTGCTTCAGCTCCTCCTCCTGTCCCCCCTCCTTCTCATCCTCTGGCCCCCCCTCTGCGGCTCCCATAGCAAGTACCTCTGGTGTAACCCTCTCCCATCTATGGTTGCGAAACCACCGATCATACCAATCTATCACTCCAAGCATCCTCTAGACCCTACCCCCTCCCTGGATAGGGCACCCCACCTGCCATCACCCACACCTCTCTCGCACTTCTCACTGACAAACTCGCCCCCCAGGGTACCTCTCTGGTAAGCCGACGAAACATAGTCGGCGCTCCTAGAATGTCTTGCATGAGTCCAAACTGCCGCATCACTCTGTCTGGATGATGCATCTCCACTATGTGCCTCAGACTCCCAATCAGGAAACATCTACATCTAAAAAATCTTCGATGTCTCTCCTCCTCGGTCCTCCATCCTCTAAACTGCCGATACATGTATGGCCGCCATACAATGTGCTCCTCCCATAACTCATCAAACAATCTCCTCCACTGATCCATCTCTCCCTGTGTCTCATACCGTAAGATGTAGCCCCTGGCTGCCCTGAACTCCTAAGCCACCAGATCTCTATCATCAAAATCTCCTCTCCTAACCACTATGGGTCTCGTCACCAAGATCTACTGCCACCCCCACACTTGCAATAGTGTTATGTGTGTCACATTTTGTATCCCTTGATAGCAGATCATGTGCATGTCTTAGTATAACTGGGCCAATACACATGACCCCTAGGAAAACTGCCCCTCTCGCCACTCGACAATATGTTGTATCACCTCCATGTACCATAGGCTACAAAATCGCCTACTTCGATCCGGCAATAGAATCCTACTAATCAAACAACACAAAAATAGGGGTAATGTTGGCACCCCCAAGGCCAGACATCTGTCTACATCTAGCATCCCCCTCTATATCGACAAGTCATCCCACCCGAATAACACCAGAACAGTCTCATCTAGCTCTACTCCTCTCGACACCACCTCACTCACTAAACGACCTGCTATCGGTAACCTCAAGATCCGCCACACATCCTTCAATGTTACTGTCATCTCTCCTGTCGGCAAATGAAATGTCGACATAGCCGAACTCCATCTCTTTATCAGGGTTGTCAATATCGCCCAATGTGCCCTCATCTCAAGAAACTGCACTAAGTGCAGTAACCCCGCCTGCTCCAATGCTGCGTGGGTTGCCCCGGTCATCACCTTGATAGTCGTCACCAGTGCCTCTGGCCTTCGCTCCTGGGTCCGCAATCTCCCAAAATCCTGCAAAAAATTCTATCCCCCTCGTCAAAATTATTCATCCAATTCTTCTTCTTACTCCCCCCACTTTCTTTTTCCCTTCTTCTCTCTCTTTCTTTCTCTCCTTTTTTTCCTCTTCCCCCTCCCTCTTTCCTCCTGCCTGCGGGATGGACCGCCCTTGCAGCAAGGTGGACCCGCCCTCGGTCGCGAGAGCGGACCATGGCGGACACCTTCAGTGTCGGCAGGACACCTTTCGACTGGTAGGCGACACCAAGCTAGATCGATGGCTCTTAACCATAGCGCATGAAATTGCCTGAAGCGGCAGAATTGGCGTCGTAGCGGCAGCCACCGAATGGCTGTGGCCATCATAATTAGGCGGCGCTAACCACCCGTGCGTGGTGATCGTAACTGCGGCCGAGGTGGTGCTGACAAAGAGGCGGACTAAGCCAACCATAGAGGCGGACCCGCTAGCCGGTCGCGGACTTCGTAATCCGCGAAGCCCGAATCCGTAGGACCGAAGCGTATTAACCCTAGTGAGAATCAGGTTTTCCTCGAAAAATTCAATTTTTTCAAATTTCAAATTTTTATTTCCTACCCATTTCTTAATTTTCTCCCGCCCACAAAACCCATGTTTTACATTTTTGATAAAACACTTAAAAATGCATTAAAATTTTAAAAATAATGCATAGGGGTTTTTGTCTCCTACCTGGTGGGGCCCACCCTGCTGCCTGTAGGATCGTCGAACCTCATCTATCCAATGGACGATCTCAGTGTCATTATTTCTCGGCATCTTCACTCCTCGTCTGTTTGTTGTTTCTCCTTTCCTTCAACTGCTACAGTGCAAATGAGGTGAGGTAATTTTCAAAATTACCTTATATTTACTTTCCCTCTCTTAAGAGGTATTTTTACCTTTTATTTACCCTTTTATTCCTCTGATTAATCCCTTCTCTCCCCGGGGCCGCCATTTGCACTCTGTTTGTCTGATTGACTCCATTGAAAAGGAAAACTTGTCTAATTTTCCGCCCTCTTTCCAATCATGCCATCACTTTTTTCCTATCGAGATGTCGTCCGGGACCCTTATTTTTCCCCGGTCACCCTCTCGAGGGGGCATACCCTTCACATTTACCAATTTTCCCTATCATAGACAATCTCTTCCAGGATTGGGGCATCTTCACCCACTCCCCACTAATTGGATAGCTCAGGTCCTCCTCCCCACGCTGGGGCATCATCTTCCGGTTACTTCCTCTATAGAGTCATCTGCACTTTCTTTTCTTCGAAGCACGGTTATTCTAATGGTACTTCGAAGAGGGGAAAAATGTAGACATCTAAATTTGACCACTTCTACATGATCAAAATCATCTACTCTATTCATCTATTTCATTAATAGTGATTAAATAATTTATTTAATCATTATTTCATTTGTTGCCTAAGGTTCCTAAAAGTATGTAATTAAATAAATTAAATACTTTACCTTATCCCTTTTCTTCTCTAAATTAAATAAATATGACAAATTATTTAATTTAGTCTTTTTAACATCGTCTACTCTATTCATCTATTTCATTAATAGTGATTAAATAATTTATTTAATCATTATTTCATTTTCTACCTAAGGTTCCTAAAGTATCTAATTAAATAAATTAAATACTTTACCTTATCCCTTTTCTTCTCTAAATTAAATAAATATGAAAAATTATTTAATTTAGTCTTTTAACCCATTTGGATTAAAATCAATTTTTAATTCCCCCTTTTTTCTCTCTCCTTGTCACATTCTCCATAACCCCCTTTTAATCCAGATTAAATTAATGAATCTGTGATTAGGATGCGCACCACTTAATCTTAATTAAATTTCACATCCTCAATAATCTCCCACTTGACTCTAATCTCTCATTAATTATTTTAATCCTATATTTGGACAACCTTAATCAAAGTCATTAACCACATTTAGCTTACATTTTCTGGTCAACCTTCCCACTTACCATTTTTAGCCTGGACTCTCTTCCCCATGTGAATTTTTAATTCACATTTATTTGTCCAAGGTTCCTCTCTTCCCCATGTGAATTTTTCATTCACTTTTGTCTTCCCAAGGTCTTCCCCATCCCCATACAAGATTCTAGAAGGCTTGACTTGTCACTTTACATGTGTCAAGGACTTCTAGAACCTTGGACTTGTCACATCATCCACATGTGACAAATCTTCAGCTTTTTGGAGACCTTCTTTTACCCAATAAACTCTCCAATGAATGTAAATTTTTATTCTTCCAACCACTTCCCCTTTTCCCAAAGAGATTTTTGAGGAATTCTAAAATTTCTCAAAAGTCTCTTTCATCCTCATTTGGGGACAAGAAGTTCCTTTTTGAGGAAATCTTCTCATCCCCCAAGGTACCTCAAAGGTACTTGTCCTTCATCCACCTCATGTACTTATCTTCCACATATTGTCCTTCTCCTCCACCTCATTTCCACATCACTCCACCCTAAGACATTTCACATTCCACATGTCAAGATGTGAGGTCTTGTGAGTCCTCAACTCACCATAGCCCTTCATCTTGATCTTGTTGGATCAATCTCAACCGTTGAATTATCTAGAGAATTCCAATTAGCCTATAAATACCCCCTCATTTCTCCCATTTTGGGATCAAGTCTTTTGCAAATTTACCATTTGAGTTCTCATCTCATCATTATTACATCTTCATCCATTTTGCATATCATTTGCATATTCAACATAGCTTGTCATCCAAGGAGCACACAAATTTTCAAGATCAAGGGCCAACCAAGGAAAGAGCAACATAGAAGGTATAACAAACAACATTCAATTTGTTTTATCTTACTTCCATGTTATCCATTTTCTTAGGCTAATCATTGAGGTGCCCTTTTATCTTGTTATTTCCTCTTGTTGCATTGTTAGTTTTTATCTAGTATCTCAAATTAGGACTTAACATTTTATTAGGATCACAACAACCTTGCACGAACTCTGGAGAATGTGTGCGATCATCACTAATATAAAAGTGGTACTCCCTCAATACCTTTCTTTACTCATCTGTACTATCAGATGCATGAATGAATGCTATGTGCACAAATATTGAAACTTGTGTGGAGTTGTAATACTGTGACCGAACCTCATGTTGTGGTTGTAGAGTGTAGTTCTCTGCAAAGTCAACCACAGATACTATGCTTCCAACTGGAAAGGTGTCCTTGCATAGCTTGAATTGTGTGTCCAACCATCGGGCTCTATGGGTATGCATTTTATACTCAGACAGTAAATTGTCACGAAATGTGGTCATAAATTGGTACACTGGAATCTTCTCAATAACCAAATCACGCCTTTTTGCTTGAGACACATCTTTTGTAGCATATGCCACTATTTTATACTTCCCGAACTCTAATAGTTTTTGTCCCACCTCATCTATGTTTTCCATATATTGACATACTGGCATACGTTGGAAGCCACCGCAACACTCGCATGAACCATCCAAGCATGTTGTCCTATAGAATATCTGGCCATCCTCTATTTCACATAAAATTTTTGATAAGAACTCTCTGGAAGATTTTGGTGGGGCTTCTATGCCACAATCTTGCAAAACATCGTTAGTATGAAAATCTAAACATATAGAACGATAAACATCATAATGGTTAGAAAAGTCAATATGTAGTCTACAACAACAAGTAGTGCGTGTGTGATTTATCTTGACATAAAAAGGTTTAAGCAGTTCAAAAAATCTTTGAGGATAATCATTTTCAAATTTCCGAAAAAAGTGAGTTTGAATCATATCCAAAAAATGCTTTGGATGTGGCTCGCGATTCCGACTACCGATTCTCCTTCTTACCACATCCCTTTGATTCAGAGATGGCCTTGTGTTATTCTTCCAATACTCTTTAACTAGTGTTCTCAAGGCTTCGACAACTTCTTTATCTTTTCATGACAGTCTCCCTGAGAATTCCCATAATTCATTTGTATCATTGCCCTCAATTCTTTGTCGCCTTTGAATGGCTCTTGATAAAGGTTTTCTACTAATTCCCATTTGTTCACTAGTATTTTTAATTAGACGAGCTCTCTTTGTTTGGCATCTTACCAAAGTCGATGTAATGACACGTCGGGTGACATTACTATCCTTTGAGCATGAGGTCTTACCCACACTCTCATAAGCATCCATTAGATTCTTCACAATAGTGTCTTCACTCGATGCATTCAATGTTCTCAACCCAAGAGTCTTCATGATGTTCCTATACTTTACACCCCGCATCATTTCAACAAATATTTGACATCTTGCAGTCTCATTTCTCCTTTCAAAGAATCGTTCCCAAATCTTATCAGCATATCTTCTACAAGTGTGTGTTGAAATCTTACCTTCCATGTGCTGCAAAATCTCATCATCAATATTAATCAAATACTTTGGCTTCCTATGCAAAATTCTAGGTGGTGTTCTCCTAGGTACATACATCTCAACATTATGAATTTCATCAATATTTAATTGAGGTGGGCTAGATTGCGTACCTTCGATCAAGGGTGGAGAAGAAGACATACCTTGAGGTTCACATGGGGATGATGGTATACCTTCTTCGTCAATTTCGAATGATGATGTACTCTCAACTTGAGATGTGTGGGATGGTGTCCAACAATATTCACTTGCGGTACATGGTGTCCCTCCATATTCACTTGCATTAGATGGTGTTCGTCCATATTCACTTGTGCTAGATGGTGCCCCTCCATATTCGCTTGTGCTTAATGGTGTCCCTTCATATTCACTTGTCATAGAGGGTGTGTCTCCAACTACGGTATCTGAATCTGTCTTACGACGATGTTTTCGCATTCATGCCTATTCTGCTACCAATTCTCGTTCTCTTTTTTACAGTTGAGGTTCCTCTACAATCAGGTTGTTTTCATCAATCGTTTCCAATTTCTTATTTTCACTATATGCCGCCACCCGAGCTCTCTCCTTTTCTTTCAAGGTTTCGTTCTCTTCATCTGTTAGTTTCCTCTTTGTCCTTTTTTTCGACATGACAGATAATTTTATCTATACCATGGTAATGAGATGAATATTAGTTCCTAAAAAATGTATCCATTCCAGTTAATTGAAAAATATATTTCATTGAAGGCTTCTTTTAAATAATACTTACAATCATCGTGTACAAAATTTAACCTAGCATGTAGACAAATGTGTACAAACTATGGAAGCACTAGGTTGGCCAAAGCACATTTCTAGCTAAAAGTGAATAACCATGATAATTATTATGAAAAATAATGAGTTTAATGGCATTGTGAGTGTTTGATAAGTTTTTGGTGTAGGATCACCTTGACAATCTATGCTTCCATTTTGAAATTTGATTCAATTTTGGGTATCTTCATGTTGTAAGAGGGTCATTAAAGACATTTTCCATGTACCGGTTATATGAGATTTTAAAGGTGTTTGTTTTCTAGTTATAGTAATTGGGGGGAGTTGTTTGTCATTTCAAAAGGTTTAAACAACCTCCATTGGCTCGAAGGGAGGATCTTTGTTCATTTTGAAATCCATTTTTTTGATAAAAAAATGTTGTTTTCCAAAAATTCACTAGTTTTTTTGCATTTTCCTGCACTTGTAAAAATCTATACAGCCTCCCCTTGATATAAAACTAATATAATATTGTAGGCACATGTCTTAACTCTCTAATGCATCAGTTCTGAGGGCTTAACAATATGTTTGAAAGAAGGAATTGACAATTTTCTGAAACTGCTCATTTCAAGCCAGTCAAGGGTTTGAGTAGGATTTAATTATGAAATGACCATCCCACCTACTGTTATGACTTGTTTCTCAGTGGGATGGCATGTACATTTTCATAGTATGGTATTTTATTGTTGAACATGCCTTGGAATGAAACTAATGACAATAGGATGGGGTTCTTAGGCCGAAACAAACACTTTTCCATGAGAATTTGAGGAACCAAGGAGTGATTTTGAATACATGTTGAAGGAGTGGTCTATGTAATGAACTTTTGACCTTTTTCGGGGTATTTTGAAGATGTTTGATGCTTTGGAATGGTCTAGGAAGGCCCGGGTATAGGAGTTTCTATAAACCCTCCCTCTTTGCATTGAAAAATGGGGGTTTTTGTATTGGAAGCCTAGTTGATCGGGTAAGGTCCTAAGACCTAGAAAATATCTTGTTTTGAGACCTAATTAAAGAATTTTTTTGGGTTTGGAAGCCTGGTGTGAGGATCTAAGGGTAGTTCCTTTGTAAAATTGGTCTACTTGGAGGCCTAAAATAGTGAAAAGGTTAGTTTTCTCAAAATTGTCCCAAAGGAGTCATGTGATGGGTTAAGGTATGTCTTGCAACTCTGAAATGGGTGCTAGAATCATTCTTTTATTTTCCCAGTGTTTTGGAAAGTTTTGGAGTTAAGGGCCCAAAACTGGTTTTTCACAATAACTAGATTCCAAGGGTGAAATGTGGGAAATAGTGTTTTTGTTTGTTGTCCAGATTGGACGAGTGTTGGGATTGGTCCATTAGGCATTTTTAATCTTGTTAGATGCCTCTTGAAGGCAAGTTGACATCTTTAATGGTTTTGGGTCCTCTAACTCTGCATCAAACATGAGTATCACAGTCTGAAGTGTGTGCATGGTTTGGGAGATACATGTGACAGTTTGTGGATGCTTGGCTACTAGTAATGTGGATAGTGAACAAAGGAACTAAGTTTGTGTGTAAGGGAAGACTTCTAAAAGGTTTCATTTTTGTTGTACTAACTCAAACAAAGATTTATTAAGCAAATAATGGTTTGGTTGTGCCTTAAGAATTATAGTTTGTGTTTGTAAACAATGGTGCCATTATGGAAGATTTAAGACAACTTGTAAATGAAATAATCATTGGTTGATGTTTTGAGGAACCTAGTTGATTGTAATCAGTTATTTTCAAGATTTTCAAGGTGTTTTGAAGGTCCTGAAGCAATTGGGAACTCTTTTAATGCTAATTTGAGTATACGAATCAAATGTTTTGTGAAGGGAAATATAGTTGAATAAGTGTGTTAAGAAAGGTGTTGATTTCTTCCTTTGTACTGCATCAGTTTGTGTAGAGGTATTGGAAGGTGTTTGGACCCTTCGGAGGAATGGGAGAGGCTTGGATTTGTATTAAAGGATGAATTTTGGTGAATGGTTATGAGTTTCTAATCAACTTTATGCTATGTTACAATCAATTTTATGATGGTTAATCTATTTTTTTGAGTCTGACAAAGAGTTGAAACCAATTTCTAATGTTTTGATGAAAAGAGGATTGAGTTTGTTTGTTGATCTTCTTCAATTTAAGTTAGGGTCAGAAGTACCCTTGATGATTTGTGGATCTCGGTAGATGCTTTGCATCAAGTTTAAAATGGTAATTGGAAAGTGTATATAATTGTGTATATAATGGTAATTTAAAATGTGCATTGAAAAACTAAAGTTATAATGACAAACAAAAATGAAAGCAAGTCATAATAGAATGAAAGAAAAATTGTAAAGACTTCACATACCTAAAAAACTAGACTTTCAAATGGAGGAGTTCAACCCAATTATGTAGCCTTAGCTTCTTCTTCCTTCAAACTCCACAACAATTTGACTTGTTCAAAAGATTGTTCCCCTCCAAACTTCAATTGTATATCAGTTTTCAATGGAATTCAAACTTCAATTGATAATATATGTCTTCCAATGTGGAAACTTTGCCATTTCATGCAAAGGCAATAGAAAGATCATGGAAAAGGTGATGGAATGTGAAAAACATGCTTGCACACTTCACAACATCATCAAAAGTTGTTTTTTGTTAGAGCACGTGTAGAACCAGGGGAATATGCAGACTGTGGGCCTTGAAATCACGGGTATATAGATTTTTTTACCGTTTTAGTGGAGTATAACACGTGCTCGCGTTATAATGCGAGCGCGTTATGTGAAATATGGTTTTCCTAGTATATTTATTTTCTCCCTCTTTGTCTTTACGCTCTATCCTAATTCTATATTTGTCCCATGCACCCTTATAGTAGAGGAGATAGAGGTGAGTGTGTTTGTGTGTGTGAGAGAGAGAGAGGTAGAGGGAGAGTGGGAGAGAGAGAGGGAGAGAGAGGGAGGGAGAGGCAGAGGGTTAGAAATAGAAAGTGGGAGACATAGAGATAGATAGGGAGGGAGATAAGGTGAGAGTGGGAGAAAGAGAGAGTGGGAGAGAAAGAGGGAGAGAGGGAGGGAGAGGGGAGAAAGATATAGTGGGAGAGATGGAGATAGATAGGGAGGGAGAGAGGGGGAGAGTGGTAGAAAGAGAGAGTGGGAGAGTGGGAGAGTGGGAGAGTGGGAGAAAGAGAGAGTGGGAGGGAGAGAGGGGGAGAGTGGGAGATAGAGAGGGAGGGAGAGAGGGGGGGAGTGGGAGAAGGGGAGAAGTGGAGAGTGGGAGACTGACAGAGTGGGAGAGAGAGGGTGAGAGTGGGAGAAAGATAGAGTGGGAGAGAGTGGGGGAGAGTGGGAGAAAGAGAGAGTGGGAGGGAGAGAGGGGGAG